>JANRMT010062854.1:28178617-28237900 GCA_026402145.1 Polypterus bichir lapradei | reverse complement strand
TCTATCTATCTATCTATCTATCTATCTATCTATCTATCTATCTATCTTCATGGCTAAGCGGTTATTATAGATCACTGCCTGAAATGTGGAAGTTTGGAATGCAAATCCAGCAATGTTGGATTTTAATATTAGTATTTCTTACATAAATACCTTTTTGGTTCAGTGGGTAATTACCATCACCACTGCCGTCAAGCTATCTCCCATATGACAGTGTGTATCTGTATATTCATCTGTTGCTATGTCTCTGTCATTCCAAAACATGGTGCATCACAAACATTTGTAGTAATAAACTGCATTGGATTTGTCATTCCAACAGATGGCACATCACAAATATTAGCACTGCTTTTACAAATACCCATACCAAATGACATATAAGAGAGACAGATGTACTGCATTTGTCATTCTAACAGATGGTGCAGCACAAATATCTGTAGTAATGCATTTTAGTACTACAAATGTTTGTGATACACCATCTGTTGGAATAACAAAAGCAATGCATTTTGAGAATAAATGCATCACAAAATACATTCTAATAGATAGTACACTGCAAATGTTAATGCTGAGGTCTACATCAATTACTTAGGTTTCAACCTGTCTTAGATGGGTAGCACAGCTAGTAGCATGAAAAGACCAAGTACAAGTAAATAATATTGTGAACTATATGGGGGTTGAAGGCATGGTGTTCTATTGATGTGAAAGTGATTGCAGAAGAATTCCATATTACAAGACATTACAAACAGCAGTATTGGGTAAAGGTGATTTAAAGCTGATTCATTCAAAGCTAAAAACTGCTAAATATCTCGACTATGCATTGATATCAAAGCCTAAAATTAGTACTGCCTCATTGTACAATGGTTCTGAATAAATGTCAACCAACCAAAAAATAATAGCTAGTAAAACTATGTACCAACCACAAAATAGTAGTTACTAGCTGATTACCCAGTGGCTTCGCTCACTGAGTGCAAGGGAAAAAAGTAAAATGTAGTATACAAATTATTAAACAGTAAAATATTAACATGTAAGAAGTAAAGATACATTGAGCAGTACTGGAGTGCTTTCGGATAAAGTACATTTTAAGAGCGCAATAACACAACAGGCGCTGCCTTTCCGTGCTTAACGGGCAGAAGGTCCAAACAATTCCCAAGTCCAAAACTTAACATGAAGAGGTCCGTACATCTTCTTAGATGTAAACCTTCCATCTTCTTAAAAGAATTCATCACAAAAGCAACCTTGAATGTTGCGGGTTTTAGTGACCTGAACTCACCTTAAGGGCAGTAAGTAGTTGTGCAGTGCAATTTACAAAGAGAGTTTTGCTTTGATGGTGCCGATCACACTGATTCGCAAAGATTTCCACTCTCCCAGAAGCCGATGGGGCACTCGAAGTGTCACAAACAGTGCAAGAAGAGAGGAAGCCGCCCGAAACTACGAAGCTCTTGACCCGGCAGAGCAGCCCAACATTCCGCACCTACGAGTGTCCACTTTGTTCTCACGACACTTCACCGCTGAAGGCGGTGTCGTCTTCACATTGTTTACAGCGTGGTGCAGTTAAAAAGTAGAAAGACGCAAAGCTGTTTTCCTCATCTCTTCTACTATCAAATACTGGCAATTAAAAAAAGTTATAATGTGGCAGTTTCCGCAACAGTCACGTGGACGAATAAATAAAACTTCTCTGTCAGAAAGCACCTGGTGGCGGACGGCTCAGTGCTGGAGTCCAGAGAGTAGGGCTGGGAGAGGGAGATGCGGGGCGCACTTCTATGGGATAGATCGTTTGTGTTTACTTCTTTTCAATATCAGTAAAATAACTCTCACACAAATAATAACAATTTGTAAAGACAATATAAAAATGGCGTCCACAAACGAAGTGATTAGTTCCTGTATTATAATACACTGGAACCTCGGTTTGTGAGTAACTTGGTTTACGAGTGTTTTGCAAGACGAGCTAAATTTTTTAATAAATTTTGACTTGATAAACAAGCGATGTCTTGCAATACGAGTAGTATGGATACACTTTGTCTGCTGAGCGTCATGTGATCACAACTGAGCTGATGGTTCTTCTCTCTCGCGCGCGTCTCTCTCCCTCCTTATCTCTCTCGCTCATTCACGTGTCTCTCTCTCTCGTGCACGCACACGTCTGTCTGTCTGTGTCTCTCTCTCTCGGGTCTCTCTCTCTCCTTATCTCTCTCACTCGCACGCGTCTCTCTCTCTCCTTATCTCTCTCGCTCACGCGCGTGTCTCTATCTTGCTCGCTTGCGATCGCGTCTCTCTCTCTTCTCTTGAAAGCAATCGTCTCCTATTCTCCATCTGCATGGCCGCGATCTTTTTGGATACGTTTATACAGCAAACTGCTACAGCGCTGGGAGACTGCGACTGCTTTGGGACACTCTTCCGCGTGTCGTCCTGTGGGTGGAATTCAACAAGAGTTTAGAAACTCACTCACACCAGCCATGATTCTTTTTAAAGGTAAAGTGCAGGTTAATTTGTTTTATGTATTTTTACTTTATATTTTGTATTAATCATTTTTATATGAATAGTTTTGGGTTGTGGAACGAATCATCTGAGTTTCCATTATTTCTTATGGGGAAATTAACTTTGATATACGAGTGCTTTGGACTGCGAGCACGTTTCCGGAATGAATTATGCTCACAAACCGAGGTTCCACTGTATGTTCTGTGGTAATACGTAATTTCTGTTTCGCGTGGTCATACGTAATTTCCGTTTCAATCGCGATAAGAATTTTATATATATAGATTAATGACTTTTTCTAACTCAAAAGCACAGTTGTGTTCTCTTTCTATAACATTCTGAAAAACAGCATCTCCACCATATGGCGCATTTCCCTGAGGGTGATCTCATAAGATCCTCATTGTTGGGGATCCAAGTGGCTGGACCAGGCCAAGGGGTCACCCACATAACACCTGGCTGCAGCAGATAGAGGGTCATTTCCGGAGGGTAGGACTGGACCGCGTGTCTGCCTGGGGGGTTGCCAACCGCGATCCTGAGTTGTTTTGACGTGTAGTGGGTGTGGCAACGCACTGTACCAGTGCATGCTCCCCAACTTGACTTGACTTGATCATCCAAATGATTTGTGAGCTAGAACATTTTCACTCATTCAGCTTTTTCTCTTCTATTTCTTTCTCAATGCTTTATTAAAACCTACTGTATCCAGCAGGGGGCGTAAGCTCCCTCGGAATGTGTTCTTTTGTAATTGCGGAATATTACATAACCTGAATCTATATAAATATGATATTAAAAAGCGATCCCCCTCCAGTAGTGATACGGCGGTAAGAAATCACATAGGAGAAATAACTTAGCTTTGCTTAATGACGGCTTACACTGCATAACAGATGAAGGAAGCCAATGGCAAAAACCCAGTTTGGGAGTGGGGACCCAATGTGTAGTGTCTGCCATTTTTGCCATGCTGTGGAAGGATGTTTCAGGTTCAGATGACGTTATCTCCCATCTGTCCGTCGGCTTCAAAGGTGTGCCGGGCAATGTTCCAAGGCTCTTTCTTCATGTGCAGGAGGCCACTTAGGTGAATCATGCCATTCCAAACAAGGAAAAGAGAGGATACAGTTTCATGCTGACTTTGACACACAAAGATAGTATACAATGGTCCTCAGTCTGACTGCCCGTTTCGCAGTTGTATCTGTCTGTCTTGTCTTATAATGCTTGCCTAGCAGTTAGCCATTGTGCTAAATCTGGCTCTGTGTCAACTGTGCATGTGAGTAGAAAAAGGTAGATTTATAAAATATATTTGCACAGAGCACAGTGACATATTGAACTTTTACACGTATTACACCTACTTAAAGGTGAACACACACAAATGTAAAGGGATAAATTTATATTTTGAACTGCTGGTTCCTTTGTCGTTTTCATCTCATTGTTAACAGGTGGCTCTTTTAGTAAACAAGAATCCATTAAACCATGAATGCAGCTCTTTAAGAATAAAAGAAGTAAATAAGAGTTGAGAATTTTAATATCCAGACATGGACGTTATAGCATCTCAGAAACAGTTGGTCTCCTTGAATTTTTAAGATTCATGGCCTCTAGAGTTTATGGAGAGTGGTATGATACATGTTAAATATCCAGCAAGCAGCAGTTTTGTAGCTGACGTGAATAAAGGCGCTATACTGCGCCCGACCCGACACAGATTCACACTGAGGCACATGTAAAATAAAACCAATATTTATTTTTTCTTCACCTGTGGGGCACATCTTCCCTGTGAACCTCACAGGCATTACACAGTCCCAAGAACACACATGAATACCAAGCACTTTCTTCTGCTTTGCACCACCACTCCTCCCTGGCAACCTTGTCCTTCTCCACCCGACTCCGGCCGCTGAGTGGTGGTCACTGGCTCCTTTTATTGTTCACCTGGAAGTGCTCCAGGTGCTTGATCACCGAGTTCCGGCTGCACTTCTGGGTGTGATGAACATGTTGCCCATAGGGGCTCAGGAGTCCCAAACACAGCACCCCCTGGTGGTGCCTGCAAGACCCAACAGGGCTGCACCCAACTCCAATTCCCATGGAGCCCTGTGGGAAACCGAGGCACTGCTCCAACCCAGGGGGTCGGCCATCTACTGTCCAGGGGGGAGGTATTGCACCGTCCAGGACTGCTCCCCCTGAATATAGTGTGCAGCGGAGTCCCGGCTGGGCATGGACCCCGGCCACCTGCTACACTGAAAACACCAAGTTAATGATAAATCTTGGAGAAGAACGGCCATAAATCCTCAGTTAACTGCTTTATGCAAAAGTGATGTTTAGAAAGCAATTTCTTAATAGGCAAACCATTAGACCTTGAAAAGGATTTGCTATGGCAGCATAAGTCGTATGCTGAGCTCCTCCCCTGTCACTTAAAACAGGTCACCAAACCGAGATGACTGGACATTAGAACAATGTTAGCAGGTCAGATGAAGTTCGATTTCTACTGATAGTTGGGTAAATATTAGTGATAAGCAAAATGATTTATTAGATAGTGAATCTGCAACAAAACTCTGTATTTTGCCTCAGCAAAAAAAAGAAAAAAAAAAAAACTTCACTTCCAGCGGTACCATTGACACAAGAAGAAAGTGTCACAAGGATATGGACTTTTTTTAAATTCCTCTATTTTATATCCTTTTCCATGGCATCAAAAGTAATGGAGGTAGCATTTTGGGGGTTTTTACAGGTCAAGAAATTTAGTGGTCTGGTGTATTTTTTGATTTAAGATGTTTTTAAAGACATTCATTTTGAAATACATCTTCCCAAGGCACCATTTTGTTTTTAGCATCAACACCACCATTGTTTTCTATTTGTAATGTGGGGTTGCCAGACTGTTGTTAGGCAAGACATCCAGGAGTGTGTGACATTTGATTTAATTACTACAAAGGTATTTAGGTCAATGCCATACATTCCTTTATTGTCCGAGTTTGTGACTAATTCAAAACTTAAAGCTCTAGCATTATCATTGTTAAAGATCTCAATGGCTACAAATTCTTTTCAGTGTTTTGACTTAGGTTTACGTCTTTTGGCTTAGTTACGTGAAATATTCTAGTTTTTGACCCTCTCACTACACCTCTCAATCAACAATTTTGTCTTATGTCCTGACCTTTGTTTATTTGTATCATGTCCTCCTGGTTTCAAACTCATTATTACTATTACGATACCTCACCTGATTTCATACTTAAAACTGCTGCTGCCCTGTTCGATCATTGCAGAAAAGTGTTTAGTCTGGTCTGGGAGCAGTAACATCCATTAATTCTGCATGCATTTGTCTGTCATTTAGTTTTTAAATAAAGATCTTGAGGAAAAAAAATCACTGGAGGCTTTTTCTGTCACATATAAACATTTTGTTGTGCTGCTAGATGTGTTCTGCTTGCATGCCCCACTTTGCTGATTATGATGACAATCTTGGTGAGCACAGTCCTAAAGATGCAAGAGACAGAAAAGAATCTCAAAGCTGTGTGGTGCTTGTGTCCAAGAGGCATAAATAGAACAGAGAAATGACATACAATATACAGTTGTAGAAATGCGTGAATCAGACTGTCGTGACTCGGGAGTCCCAAAGCACAGAGGTCCCAAAAGCACTTTCAAAGGTTGCCCTCTAGGTGGGAAATACCATCAATATCATGGCGAAATAAAAAAAGGGTTTTGAAAAATCTTTATTAAATAAAAGTTTTACTTTAACAAAAGGCTCTGCAATGTGCAAATCTCATAAGAGCACAAAGGAATCATCAGAGAAGGCAAAGCAATCCGCAGCAAACAAATAAAGAATCCAAAGGTAAAGTCAAAAACAGAGCACAGGTTCAAAAAATCCAGGAAATCCCAAAGCAAAAGCAAAAACGAAAGATAACCACAAGAAACACTCCACTCCGTAGCACGTTCAAAATGGTTCACCAGGAACTGTAGAAGGCCCTCCAATATATAGGGTAGACGGCAGTTAGTGGCAGTGATTGACAGGCGGCACCACCCCTTGGGGAACCACCCACAAACTACATAGGACATAATCAAATAAACACAAAGAATAATATTAAAAATTAATACAAATAAATGATGTGAACTTAAACAAAACAGACAAGAAACACAACTTTGAACCCCAGCCATGGGAGAAACACTGGCTGAAACAAGACACAGACTTTGTGGAGCAATAATTCTTATTTCATATTTTGCAACTGAAAAATCACCTGCAAAACATATTTTAGTGTGAGTTTCATTAAACTGTATGCTGATTTTAAACTGTTTTGCTTATATCAAAATATATATAGAGTAAAAAATTATCCGCACTCTGGTTATATTAAAACTTCTATTGGTGGCACTGTCTTAGTAGCGCTTTCCGTACGAGGTCCCTGTCTCCCCAGTCACTACTGTGCAGGTGTGAAGTGTTACATCAGATCATTTGTAACTGCGGTGAGAGAAACAATGGCTGCCCCACTTGTGATTTGCATGAAAAAAGAGCAACGTGCAGTGATTTGTTTTTTGTGGTCTGAGGTTGTGCATGGTGCCGATATTTATCGAAGACTTTGTGCACAGTATGGAGAAAATGTTTTGTCCCAAAGTAATGTGTATGAGTGGATAGGTGGAAGGTCGCACAAGTGTCAGCTATGAAGAAGGAGCTGGACGTCCATCCACATCCACAACTAATGACAACATTGAGCGTGCGCATGAAATGATTCTGTTGAATAGACAAATTACAGCAGATGATGTGGCAAAACATTTGCAAATCAGCCATGGCTCTGCCTTTGCAATAATTCACAACAGAGTTGGTTTTCAAGATTCATGTCTGATGAAGAGGTGAAGACAACGGTGCATTTGTGGCTCACAGCTCAGTCTAAAATATTTTTAACGAAGGAATACAAAAGCTTGTTGATAGATGAACAAAGTGTATTGAAAAGTAGGGAGATTATGTTGAAAAATGATGTATTTGTCTTTTCTGAAAGTTATTTAAAAGAAATTCTACAGCCTGAGTGCAGATAATTTTTGACTCACCCTCATATATATATATATATATATTATAATATATATATAATATTATATAATAGTTAATATCTAGCTTGAATACATGAATCTTTCCTGCCTCAACTGTGTAAACAGTACATGTGGCTGTCTTGTGCTAGTGTGACTGATCTGAGACAGCCATGCATTTAGCAATGCATTAAACCACTTAATACTAATTCAGCACAATTTGAATATCACTGAGTTCCTAAGCAGTGGTGTTGTCTATGTGTACCTTTTTACAACTACAGGTTTCATTTTTCCTCAAGGATACTTAGATCAAAGTAATGCACTGTGTGGCGGACGGCTGGGGTTCATGCCCAGTCAGGACTCCAGGAGGATGGAAGGACCGGGAGAGGAGCAGTACCTCTCCTGGAACACGAGAAGACAGCTGACCTAGTGGGTGTTGAGGCCATGGGAACAGAGCTTGGAAGCTCAACCCTTTGGGGGCCCGTGGCCACCGCCAGGGGGCACATGGACATTGGCTAAGCCCATGCAGCACTTCTGCCACACCAGGAAGTGCTGCAGGAAGGTAAATTAGGGAGCACCTGGAGCACATCAGGGTGCATTATAAAAGGAGCTGCCTCACACCATTCAGGTAGCCGGAGTCGGGAGGCAGAGGACAGAGCTTATGAGTGGAGTAGTGAGGGCAACAGAGAAGAAGGAAAGAAAAGACTGTCAGCTATAGTGCTGGTGGGTTATGAACTGTGTGTGAGGTGCAAAGGACTGTGTAGTGAAGAAACAAAATAAAAGCCTTTGTTTGGACTTCTGTGTGTCCTGGTGTCTGTCTGTAGTTGGGCTGATCTTCTACAACTGTCATAAATCACACATCATTTCAAGCTGATCCCAAAAACATGACAGCGATGTTAGTTTACTTCACTGGCCTGACTAGTCCCCAGATCTCAGTTCAATGGAGTACCTTTATGATATTTTATTTTCATGAAAAATCTGTAGAAACATCCCTAAGGAGTGTTGAATCCATAACTCAAAGAACTTTGGTTGTTCTGGGGTTAAAAGGGTAGCTTACAGTGTACCACATAGGTGTAACTCGTTGTTTCCCTACCTGTGGGCCACGGTACATTGGTGGGCCATAGTGGCATTGCAGGTGGGCTGTGCCCAATACTGGATAACAACACTGCTCTGGCAGTTATGCTAGATTCACTGTGGCAGCACTGCAGATGGATCGCAGTCAATCCTGGACAACGTCCACAACCCCCGCTCTGATGATCATGCCTGATTCACCAAGAAGAAAAACCAATGTTGACTGTATTTGATTCATCTAATGCTCTGGTAATCACTTGGGGCACAACTTCCCACAACTCAGATGATCACACTAAATTCACAGAGAACAGCAACCCCAGACTTGTGGGATGTGAACTAAACTAAAACATTTGGGAAAAACTGGTGTAATTAATAAAGTGACCACTGAGTGTATATCAATATTCACAACTTAGAGCTATACAAACTCATCTCTTGGCTATTATGTTCAAATGTCACTCAAATTTGTTCTATATGTAGCTCTTCTAGGCTCTCCGTCTTTTCATAGTTTTTCTCCTTTGCATTTCTTCTTGATTGATTTTGTGATCTACAAAATTCTGCCTTCTTGCTGTACGTAACGAATCTCACGCTGCCTGATGTAACACTCTGAGCTGATGTTACTTAGTAGTGCTCTATCACTACAAAACAGATTGTTTTATTGTCACCTCTGCAACAGAATATGGATTAGTAATTTATCAGTCATTAAAACTGTGAAAATCACAAATGAAGGAAGCCATTGTAAGATCACCAGTGTTCAGTTTTGATGCTCCTTTTATTCAACTTCACTGCATTCTTTTCTCTCTTGGGTGTGCCTTTTTTGACTGTAACTTGTTTTGGCCTGTGTGTACCAAGGTACAGCCTTGCTGCCTCAGAGGTGCACATCTGTTGCATTTTGTCTGATGCTCCAGTCAGTTTTTGTTTTCTGGTAACCATGGTTTTTGCCACTAAGCTGGAGGTTGTAGGGGTGTGGTGTTGTAGACAACATCGCACGCCTAGAGATGAATCGCTCTATACTGTACATGATATGTGGGCTGATTTCTTTCTACCCTTTACTTAGTTTGATAAACTCTCCAAAATACACTGAGCTCTTTCAGATCTACCCAGATTCAGACCCAAAATCATTATTTTCATGGATATGCTCTGGCAAAGGAACACTTTGAAAACACATCAGATCTCAATGGGAAAAAATCTTGCTGGATATCTATACTGATATGGACTGGGAATTAAAGGATGCCGCATCGTTTGATGGAAATGAAAATTATCAACCTACAGAGGGCTGAATTTAAAGAAACCCCAAAAATCAAAGTGAAAATTGCCGAAATTTTATTGCAGGAACTCCAAATCGTACTCAGTAGTTTGTAAGGCTTGTATTTATGACTGACAACATCGGCACATGCTCCTAATGAGACAATGAATGGTGTCCTGGGGGATCTCCTCCCAAATCTGGACCAGGGCATCACTGAGCTCCTGGAGAGTCTGAGGTACAACCTGGCAGCATCGGAAAGACTGAAACATAATGTCCCAGAGGTGTTCTGTTGGATTTAGGTCAGGCGAACGTGGGGGCCAGTCAATGGTATCAATTCTTTCATCTTCCAGGAACTGCCTGCATACTCTCACCACATGAGGATGGGCATTGTCATGCACCAGGAAGAACCCAGGACCCACTGCACCAGCATAGGGTCTGACTTTGGGTCCAAGGATTTCATCCCAAAACCTAATGGCAGTCAAGATGTCATTGTCTAGCCTGTAGAGGTCTGTGCGTCTCTCCATGGATATGCCTCCCCAGACCATCACTGACCCACCACCAAACCGAAGTGAGGCAGAGTGGTGGCTCTGAGGCTAAGGATCTGCGCTGGTATCCCGAATGTTGCTGGTTTGAATCCCCGTCACTGCCAAAAGAGATCCTGTTCTGCTGGGCCCTTGAGCAAGGCCCTTAACCTGCAATTGCTCCAGGGGTGCTGTACAATGGCTGACCCTGCGCTCTGACCCCAAGGGGTATGCAAAACAAATTCCTAATACAAGAAATTGTATAAGGCGAAATAAGGAACAAAAAAAAAAACGGTCATGCAGAATGATGTTACAGGCAGCATAACGTTCTCCACAACTTCTCCAGACCCTTTTACGTCCGTCACATGTGCTCAGGGTGAATCTGCTCTCTTCTGTGAAAAGCACAGGGCACCAGTGGTGGACCTATGGCAAATGCCAATCGAGCTCCACAGTGGGCAGTGAACACAGGGCCCACTAGAGGAAGTCAGGCCCTTAGGCCACCCTCAGGAAGTCTGTTTCTGATTGTTTGGTCAGAGACATTCAGACCAGTGGCCTGGTGGAGGTCATTTTGTAGGGCTTTGGCAGTGCTCATCCTGTTCCTCCTTGCCCAAAGCAGCAGATACTGGTCCTGCTGATGGGTTAAGGACCTTTTACGGCCCTGTGCAGCTCTCCTAGAGTAACTGCCTGTCTCCAGGAATCTCCTCCATGCCCTTGAGACTGTGCTGGGAGACACAGCAAACCTTCTGGCAATGGCACATATTGATGTGCCATCTTGGAGAAGTTGGACTACCTGTGCAACATCTGTAGGGTCCAGGTATCGCCTCATGCTACAAGTAGTAACACTGACCGTAGCCAAATGTAAAACTAGTGAAAAAACAGTCAGAAATGATAAGGAGGGAAAAATGTCAGTGGCCTCCACCTATTAAACCATTCCTGTTTTGGGGGTCGTCTCATTGTTGTCCCTCTAGTGCACCTGTTGTTAATTTCATTAACACCAAAGCAGCTGAAACTGATTAACAACCCCCTCTGCTACTTAACTGACCAGATCAATATCCCAGATGTTTCACTGACTTGATGCTATACTCTGATTAAAAAGGATTCCTTTAATTTTTTTGAGCAGTATATTTAATATACTCTTGCAATCCCTTTAAATGTTACTTAGAGTATTTTAAAGTGGCAATTTGGAATTGTTTGTATACTTTCAGTACTATTCCCTTTCCAATCAACATAAGCAGGGCCAATTAAAAGTAATTCTAATATTAAGTAGTGGAGTCTCATGAGACAGTTATAAAATATAAACTCTGTGATTTAAAACAATCATGGACAAGAAACCCATTTGACCTGACAGCACGATTCTCCTTAGAAACACCTTCAGGCAGCTTGCTCTTGAGGTGACCAGACTGACCTACCTTTAATGGCATGCAGTAGCGCAAACTCTTTTGACATTTGTCCCAGTTTCTCACGAGTCACTGCTGGCTGGGTGACTCACAGTGAGATTAAAAAGAGAGTTTCGCAAAAAAGTATGTCAAAGGCAAGTTCATATGAAATAAAGCAAGTTGAGGTCTTGTACAGTGTGTCTAGAGGTGATGACTATTCTCATATGAAGACGACGACAAAGAAAGAAAAAAACAAGTTTGTATTCAGCCAGTCCGAACTTTGGTAGTTTGGTATGGAGGGAGCCTGTAGTAAAGAATTAAATAACCTACTTTTTATTCCTGTTTCTCCAGTTACAGTAATTAAAAGAAATGGATGAAATGTTCTGTTATCTCTCAAAGCGGACACAAACAAATAACTATTATTGTATATGCCACCTCCTTATAGTTAAAAATTTGTAAAACACTTTATTGCTACTTAGCCATAAAATAATTGTTTGAATGTATCATTTCACTTGGAGCACAGGCGGGCAACATGACTTGCTCAATGACACGTATTGTGCTTTAGGTTGTAAGCCAACAGAGAGTTTTCCTTCTGTAAAGTAGTATTTAATCTTCCTAAAACATTGTGTAGATACAGTAATGCACATTCGAATGTGAGATAGAACAAAGTTGTGCCACCATCCATTCATTTTCTACCTGGCTTATCCAGTTCATGTTCATGTTCCAGTTCCTGTTTGCTTGATCCTGCCCCCCACTTCTGTGCTTAAGACATGCTCATCCATAATCAGCATTCCTGTTGCCTCATTGGTAAATGCATGTTTCATTTCAGGTTCTGTCCCTACTGCCCTTAAAACAGCTGCAGTTACACCAATCCTTAAAATACCTGACCTGTATCCTTCTTCTCTCTCCAGTTACAGGCCTTTCTCTAATCTCCCTTTTTTGGCTAAGGTGATGGAATGTGTGGTTGCTACACAACTCCATACTTTTCTTCTAGACAATATACTCTATGAGCCTTTTCAGTCTGGATTTCACACACAGCACAGTACTGTGACAGCTCTTCTCAGTGTAGTTAATGGTTTTCTCCGGTCTGCAGACTATGGTTCACTTAATATTCTCCTCCTTCTTGACTTAAGTGAAGCATTTGAAATTGTTAATCATGAACTCCTCCTGTCACATCTCTCTTTGCTGTAGGGATCTCTTGCTTAGCCCTTCAATGGCTCACATCATATTTCTCTAATAGGCAACAGTTTGTCACACTCAGCCGATATAAATCCTCCACCTCACCTGTGTCGTGTGGTGTCCCTCAGGGTTCAGTCCTTGGGCCATTACTCTTTCTACTTTATATCCTTCCTTTGGGTCAGATTATTCACAGACATGGCCTTAACTTCCACTGCTATGCAGATGATATACAGTTATATCTTAATACAGACTCCTCTACAGATTCACCTCCCAGCACACTCACTGACTGCATCACTGATCTTAAGCTATGGATGGAAAATAACTTTCTCAAACTTAATGTCAATAAAACTGAAGTGTTGCTGGTAGGTCCAAAATCCCAACTTTCTCAGGCATCCAATTTCTCTGTTTCTGTTGATGGTACACTTGTCAAACCTGCTCCTGTTATCAGAAATCTTGGTGTTTTGTTTGATTTGTCACTTAACTTTGAGCTACACATTAGGTCTCTTTCCAAAATTTCATTCTATCATCTGAGTAACATTGCCCACCTCTATCCATTTCTGTCCTTTAATGATGCTCAAACTCTGGTTCATTGTTTCATAATGCCTCGTATTGATTACTGTAATTCCCTCTTCATTGGCCTCCCTGAAAAATCTATTCAGAAGCTACAGTACATTCAGAACACCGCACCCACACAAAGCGTTTTGCTCACATCTCCCCTGTTCTCTCCCAGCTTCACTGGTTACCGATTCCATCAAGGATTAAATTCAAGATTCTGCTTCTCACCTTCAAAATCCTACCTAAACTTGCCCCTCTCTACCTTTCTCAGCTCATAGCTCCTTACACTCCTTGTCGCTCTCTCAGGTCCTCGAGCAGTAATCTCCTTACTGTCCCACACACCAGACTCTCCACCCTGGGAGGCAGGTCCTTCAGTGCTATGGCCCCTCAACTCTGGAACACTCTGCCTCAGTCTCTCTGAGATCGCTCCTCTTTCTGTACTTTTAAATCTCAACTGAAAACTTTCCTCTTCTACAAACATTTGTCTTCTGTGTAATTTTTTTTTTGTATGTAAATTTTCTGTATGTAAAGTGACCCTGGGTTTGTGAAAGGCGCTCTATAAATGCAACTTATTATTATTATTATCATTATTATGAGGAACTAGTGGCTAGAGAGTGCAAACAAAGGTCTGTTTGGCAGTGCTCTCTGCATTAGAATGTTCAGTGTTACTTTAAAATTTGTAAAATAGAAAAAAAATCAAATACATTTTACTAATAAAATGTATTTTCAGTATCGTCTTAAATTAACCAAAAAAGAAATGAGTACAAAGACTAGTTTGCAACATGTGAATGGAAAAGCAATATAGTGGGGTCTAAATGTCACAATCTCTAGTGACTTCCATAGGCTAAAACTGTAAATATTAAATAAAGATGGCTGAAATAGGCAATTATCATGTGCATGGACACCAGATAACAGCTTCTCTGCCTTGAAATGTGCCATACACTGGTTCCTTAGCTTTAATAAATGGTGAAACACTGGATTTCTGGTAAATTAACGATAATTAGTGTTGACTAGAGCACAGAACAGAGGATACAAAGAACATTTGATGTAATATTCCCTTTCCATGGCTAACCAGGATGATTTCATGAACTTCTGCCAATTCCCAATGTTTTACTGTATAAATATTTGCAGTGCAATTGTAAAATAAAAAACCTAGGTAGTGAAATGTGACATTCAGCTTTAGATCTCTTTAGAGTGAACTTTTTAAAGTATGGCTATTTTTGATTTCCAGATACATTTTATCACAGGTGAATCTAACCTTCCTACAGAATGATGTGTTTATCTATACTAATAAAAGGCAAAGCCCTCACTCACTCACTCACTCGCTCACTCACTCACTCACTCACTCATTCACTCACTCACTCACTCACTCACTCACTCACTGACTGACTCATCACTAATTCTCCAACTTCCCGTGTAGGTAGAAGGCTGAAATTTGGCAGGCTCATTCCTTACAGCTTACTTACAAAAGTTAAGCAGGTTTTATTTCGAAATTCTACACGTAACGGTCATAACGGTCGATAACGGTCGACAACGTCCGCCATGTTGAACTTTCTTATTTATGGCCCCATCTTCACGAAATTTGGTAGGCGGCTTCCCTGCGCTAACCGAAACCGATGTACTTACTTATTTCGATGGTATGACGCCACTGTCGGCCGCCATATTGAACTTTCCAACGTCACCAATTTTCCAACTTCCCGTGTAGGTAGAAGAATGACCCCGTCTTCACGAAATTTGGTAGGTGGCTTCCCTGTGCTAATCAAAACCGATGTACGTACTTATTTTGGTGGTATGACGCCACTGTCGGCCGCCATATTGAATTTTCCAAATGTCACAAATTCTCCAACTTCCCGTGTAGGTAGAAGGCTAAATTTGGCAGGCCCATTCCTTACAGCTTACTTACAAAAGTTAAGCAGGTTTCATTTCGAAATTCTACGCGTAATGGTCATAACGGTCAACGACGTCCGCCATATTGAACTTACTTATTCATGGCCCCATCTTCATGAAATTTGGTAGGCGGCTTCCCTGCGCTAACCGAAACCAATGTATATACTTATTTCAGTGGTATGACGCCACTGTCAGCCGCCCTATTGAACTTTCCAACGTCACTAATTCTCCAACTTCCCGTGTAGGTAGAAGGCTGAAATTTGGTACTTATTTCGGTGGTATGATGCCACTGTCAGCCGCCATATTAAACTTTTAACAGAAACCGATGTACGTACTTATTTCGTTGGTATGACACCACTGTTGGCCGCCATATTGAACTTTCCAACGTCACTAATTCTCAAACTTCCCGTGCAGGTAGAAGGCTGAAATTTGGCAGGCTCATTCCTTACAGCTTACTTACAAAAGTTTAGCAGGTTTCATTTAGAAATTCTACGCGTAACGGTCATAACGGTCAACAACATCCGCCATGTTGAACTTTCTTATTTATGGCCCGATCTTCTCGAAATTTTATAGGCGGCTTCCCTGCACTAACCGAAACCAATGTACATACTTATTTCAGTGGTGTGACGCCACTGTCAGCCGCCATATTGAACTTTCCAGCGTCACTAATTCTCCAACTTCCCGTGTAGGTAGAAGGCTGAAATTTGGTACTTATTTCGGTGATATGATTCCACTGTCGGCCGCCATATTGAACTTTTCAACGGTCTTTGTTACTTATGGGCCCATCTTCAAGAAATTTGGTACGCGGGTTCCTAACGGTAACTGAATCCTACTTACGTACATATATACGTCCATAGCCTGCAGCTCGGTCACCGTGTGAGGCGGCGTTGGGTCCCCCATCCCAACGCCTCCCACGTTGTTGGCTGCCTGCCTATATAAGGCCGTCTGTCGCTCCAGTCTCTACATTCCCTTCCTTGCTTCACCACGGTATTCACGTCTCCCTGCTGATAACTACAGCCTTTTTATTTAATCCACGGCTTCTCCGCTGTTTTATTGTTTATTTATTACAATTATAGTTATTGTGTAGGTATTTTAGACTTAGTTGACATTGTTCAGGTACCCATTTCCTTTATCATTCCAACCGTACCCCCATTAACATGTCTATCAAGGTGATCACCATCGATCAAAGAACTGTCACTTACCAAGTGGTTTCCATGCCCGGAGATGGCACCTGCCTTTTCCATTCTCTTTGTTACATATTGCACGGCCATATCAGACTCACTGTTGATATCCGGAGGAACATTGTGTCTTATGTATTGAATGACTGGGACAGGTTCAAGGTGTTGGCTGATGACGGTACAGGAGATAATTATACTACACAGGAGCACTAGAAGAGTGAAATGCTTAAGTGTACCGAAATGGCCAAATATTTTACATCTTTAGACAACCGCCAATGCCTCTTAAACATCTTAGATTCACAGGTGACGGTTTCAGTAGTGGACACTTTGATGTTTAGAAATGTTTAAACTCTCAAAAGCTGGATGTGAAGTTATCAATGAAACTGGTTGTATACTTACAACGCTTGACAGATGCCGAATGTCTCTTCAACACAAGTCCTACAAATACTGTCGTAATTGAAACAAACCATGAAACTCAAACCGATTATGACAGCAGCAAGCTGTGAGATTTGAAACAAGATTACTGTTCACATGGCCAAGTGTACGTTGCATGCTCAACAGTAAGCTCAGCGCACAGCTACAGCTTGGTCATATTACAACTGGAGGGCCGAACTGACAATGTGGCATACAAAGAGATCCTTAACAAATAATTATTGGTATATTTTCCCTCAGTTTAAAAAGGTTTCATTTTTTTCTTAATAAAAATTTTAAGGCAGTACTTCACCGCTGCGAAGCGCGGGTATTTTGCTAGTATATACTAGCAAAATACCCGCGCTTCGCAGCGGAGAAGTAGTGTGTTAAAGAAGTAATGAAAAAGAAAAGGAAACATTTTGAAAATAACGTAACATGATTGTCAGTGTAATTGTTTTGTCACTGTTATGAGTGTTGCTGTCATATATATATATATATATATATATATATATATATATATATATAGACACACACACACACACATATAAACATACACTGTATATGCATATACACATATATATATACACATACATATATATATACATACACACACACACATACATCCACATATATACATTCTACGTGGCATTGATTCAACAAGGTGCTGAAAGCATTCTTTAGAAATGCTGGCCCATATTGATAGGATAGCATCTTGCAGTTGATGGAGATTTGTGGGATGCATATCCAGGGCACGAAGCTCCCGTTCCACCACATCCGAAAGATGCTCTATTGGGTTGAGATCTGGTGACTGTGGGGGCCATTTTAGTACAGTGAACTCATTGTCATGTTCAAGAAACCAATTTGAAATGATTCGAGCTTTGTGACATGGTGCATTATCCTGCTGGAAGTAACCATCAGAGGATGGGTACATGTTGGTCATGAAGGGATGGACATGGTCAGAAACAATGCTCAGGTAGCCTGTGGCATTTAAACGATGCCCAATTGGCACTAAGGGGCCTAAAGTGTGCCAAGAAAACATCCCCCACACCATTACACCACCACCACCAGCCTGCACAGTGGTAACAAGGCATGATGGATCCATGTTCTCATTCTGTTTACGCCAAATTCTGACTCTACCATTTGAATGTCTCAACAGAAATCGAGACTTATCAGACCAGGCAACATTTTTCCAGTCTTCAACTGTCCAATTTTGGTGAGCTCGGTCAAATTGTAGCCTCTTTTTACTATTTGTAGTGGAGATGAGTGGTACCCGGTGGGGGCTTCTGCTGTTGTAGCCCATCCACCTCAAGGTTGTGCATGTTGTGGCTTCACAAATGCTTTGCTGCATACCTCGGTTGTAACGAGTGGTTATTTCAGTCAAAGTTGCTCTTCTATCAGCTTGAATCAGTCGGCCCATTCTCCTCTAAATAGAGCCACCTTTCTTGCAGATGGCTGCACGCAGAACTTCTTTGGTTTTGGTGAGGAGGAATGCTGCCATTTCTTGCTCAGTTTCTTTTGTATCTGGTTAGTGATAGTGAACCCAGGTTTCGTCTCCAGTGACAATTTTTGCTAGGAAAACATCATCTGGAGTCAGCTGTTGTGGTATCCACTATGCAGAAACTTTGTGTAGATGATGTTGTGTGCTGAATCCTGACTGATGTCCAGAAATGTGGTTAATTCATTCACTTTTACGCAGTGATTTTCCATTATGATGCATTCAGCTTCTGCAATACTTGGTGTGTCTGACCCAGTGGAACTGAGTCTGTCAAAGAAATCATATTGATTCAAAACTTCATACTCTATCCATACACTTGATGGTGTGACAGACATGCATCACTGTACTGAACTTTCATCTGCTAATCTGTGAAAGATGGTGTAGCTTGGTCTGGCTTGCAAGAACATTCACTGGAAGAAGCATGTTTATTCAAGTGAATTTTGAATCCAGAGATCTTATGAAATTCTCCCAGCAAATTTATTAATAATGGCAAAGCTTAGTGTGGGCCTGAGATATAAAGCACCATATCATCAATATAAAGAGGTATTTTCCATTCATGTTTTGTCCTTATGATCTCATATATAGCTGATTTAATCCAGAAATGGATAGCTAGTGGTTCAAAAGCAATCACAAAAAAAATTGGTGATAATGGGCACCCTTGTCTAGTTTTATAGTTCTGATATTTATATAATTTATATAGACTGAGCCATCTGGATTAGTATAAATCAACTTAATCTATCCAGACATATTGGGACCAAACCCATCTGTGCAATATAGTAAAGATATATCCCCATGTTTTTAATATGTAAAATGCTAGGTTATGAATATTTTACAAAATGTCTACAGTTTTCAGTACAACTTAAATATGTTACATGTCTCCATGACCCTGAACATGACTGGGCAAATCCAGTAATGGATTGAATGGGTGGATATATTACACATATTTAAAATTACATTGAAAAATTTGGATTCACAAGTTGAGTTAACTTGTGATTTTAAATTAACCCAGAGTGAGCACGGAGTGAAGGCAATGGACTGGCACCCTGGCCAGAGTTGCTTCTCACCTTGAACTCAGTGCCGCTGGGATAGGCTCTGAATCCACAACTGGAATAATCAAGTTGCGTTTTGTTATTTTAACTGCACTTTTCTCTGAGTGATTGCAATAGTCCATTCCACACAACATCCAAGGAAGGGAGAGGGAGAAGGGAGCAGGGTTTGTGGGTCCTTCCGGGCATTGATGGATGGTGAGCCACAAAGAAGGTGGACTGCACTTACCAGAGGTCATCTCCCCTCGCAGTATGGTGGACGTTGATTTTAGGGGGACACACCCATGACTTGTGATTCTTTTTACGTATGGATTCTGACTGTGTTTTAACCTTAAATTTTAGCCTGCTTTTGGAATTATTTAAAAACTGCTAACCCCCACCAGAATGCTATTTTTTTCCAGGATCATTTATTTATTTATGTGCAAGAAACACTGTTTTGAACACTTTGTTGATGAATAAAAAGCATTCTGCACACTTTTACACCACCCTGGCCAGAGTTGCTTCTCACCTTCAACTCCGTTTCTGTGCTGTGTCCTCATTGAACTGTTCATCCTCAGCTTCATGACTGTTGATGGACCAGATTCAAAGACATAATGCCAGGCAAACCAGGGTATCACACACACTTATAGGTAAATTACAGGTACAAGCTTTACAAATTACTAATTACATAATGCATATGCATAAAAATAAAGATTTATTTAAACACGCAGTTATTTCTAAACTGATCAACTTAAATGGAATCTAACAATATCTGTCCATTAAAGTAATCATTGAACCGAGGCCAGTTGACAATAGAGGAGAGAAGAGGAAAACTAAAACTCCAGTGAACAGCATTCCTGGACAAAATAAACCTCTGAGGGGGTCCACATTTAGTTATAATAGATAACATAAGCAGACAAAGTCAGATACAATCTCTGTCCTGGAGATCTCTTCGCCAATTGGCTGCCCATCTCCTCCTCCATTCAGTTTGTGTTCTGCAGTCTAATATAATGATAGAATTGATATAGAATATAGTAGTGTTTGTAACATTTTATAAAAATGGCACTTTTTGAATTTGGCCTTTTTATAAGTTATTCTTTTTAGGGCAGGAAGTAATAGATTATAATACTGTAGTTGCTGCAATATACTGTAACATACATAAAAGATCTGCACTAGTCACTAACCACTATTTTCTTTCTCCAATTTTTTGCCCCACTTCTCCCTGATCAAAGAACCCTGCTGCCACCTTTGATGCTGAGAGGGATGTGGTTGCTCCAACTATTGATAAGTCCTGCTGCATCATATCTTTTAGAATGGTGCATCATGAAAATAATAAATAACTTTACATAGTGCACTGTGTGTATAATTGTATGGGACAAATACAATTTGATTTGATTTGATTAATCACATTTATATTTTGTAGATTGCCCAAGAAGGCTGGGAAGTCTTTTGATCCTGGAAGCACTAGAGGTTTATTTTCTCCTATTGCCTGGAGTTTTTTGTGTTCCTCTCCTCCTTGGCCAGCTGACATCTCTGGCTTTAACCAATATAAATATCAGGAATTGAGGAACTGTGTATAGTTAACCATAATTTAGGTTATGCATAATTCTATTAGGGGCTCTTCCAGTTTCATTTATCACTTGCCAGTTTAAGGGTTAGGAGAAATTGGTTTGCCATGCAGAAACTGTTTATAATGTTAACATTCTTACCATCATTAAATTAGGGTCTCTTGTATCAGCATCACTAGAAATTATAGTTCCTTATATAGACAGTATGTATTGTAACTGATGTGTTGCTTCTGAATGTTTTACTGTCTAACTTGGTTCACTAATCTGCACAAGAAAAATAATCAATAAGCTGCTTAAGTTTGCAGATGAAACCAAAATAGGTGGAAGAGCAGATAATGTAAAATCAGCCATATCATTACAGAGAAACCTGGACAACACACAGGCTGGGCATATTTGTGGCAGATGAAATTTAGGTAAATGTAAGGTAATAAACAAAGGAAGTAAACATGTTAGATTTGAATACACAATGGGAGGTCTGAAACCTGAAAGTACAACTTATGAGAAGAACCTAGGAGTCACAGTGGACTTGTCACTATCAACATCCAGACAGAAGTAAGAACACGAGTAAGATGTTTGGTTATATAGTACAATGTGCGGAGTACAAGTCAAGCAGGTTATGCGTATGTTATGTAACACACTAATGAGGCCTCGCCTGGAGCACTGTGTACAGGTTTGGTCTCCTTATTACAAAACAGACATAGCAGTGCTAGAGAAAGTCCAGAGAAGAGTGACTAGGCTGATTCTGGGACTAACAGGTATGAGCTATGAGGAAATGTTAAAACCTGTCCATATTAAGAAAATGGAGATTAAGAGGTGACATGACTGATGTGTATAAAATTATGAATGGAATTTGTACAGTGCATCCAAGCTGTTACTTAAAATAAAATTGTGCATCAACAACATGGGGATACATTTGCAAACTTGTTAAGGGCAGATCTTCAAAAATGTTATAAAGTTTTTCTTCATGCAAAGAAGCATAAACACGTCAAATAGATTACTGCAGAGGAGAGTAGGACTTTAAGGACCTTCAAATCTCAACTTGATGTCATTCTGGACAATCCAGGTGAACAGGATGGATGAGCTTGTTCATCTGAATGGCCTGTTCTCATCACAATTTTTCTAATGTTCTAATATATGAAATCAGCCTTACAGATTACTTGCATAGCATTGTGTTAAATTAAGAAAAATTCTTGCAATGTAGTCATAGAGACACATGGAGTCCTGTACAAGAATTAATCTCCATAAAGTTCAAAACAACCCACCCCATTGATTTAAATGGGATCAAGGAATAGGAACACAGCTGGAATTAACTGGAAAGATATGAGTTTATATCTGTAAAATCTAAATTAAGATAGCAATTAACATACGATAAAGAAAAAAACTGAAACTGTGAGTAAAACCAATCAGTCCTCTGTATTATTCCTTAATCGTCAAAACAGAAGCTTGAACAAAGTGTTTCAAAGCTCTGCTATTTTTCCTCACTTTCTCATTTTTTGGCTCTGGTAGTCAAATGTTGAGCATCTAATTGTTTTTAGAGTTACTATGGATTACAAGTAAATGTGAAGGTACACTGCAGCTTTTGTTGGCTCTATCCCAGGGTACTGGAATATAGGCAGTACCAGTAGCTATCATAAACAGCAGGCACAAAAAATATATAAAAAAACACAGGATTAATGTACTCCTTGATGCCAAGATCTACACATATTTGGCATGTTTGTAATATTTTTTACCATGTACAGATTGCAATATTTTTCTTTCATTCTCAAAGACATCATTCACATTTCAGTCATGCTTGTTGTAGCAGTCACCATTTCATTCCAATTTTGGATATTTCTCTCCTCCTCCCAGTCTATCTTTTGTGTTCCACTCCAAAGATTTAGTTCATTATTGCACCTAGTTTCTAGTCTAATTATTTACTTTTGTGTTTAAATTCTTTTTCTTCTTGGTTCTGTTTAATAATTCCCATTTGTTTCAGTTATTATTATTTTCATTGAAAAGCCTTGGGGAAATGGTACAGGATTGAGCCTAATGATAGAGACAGCAGAAAGGAGATGCTCAACCAAGTAGAGACCAGTATGAAGATACCCAGACTTCTGTAATCACTGTTAGTTTATGAGGTTCCCAACTCTTGAAAGAATACAAGGTTGTTAAAGTAAACCAGACAGTGATGCTTCAAGACAATAAAGATAATAGGCAGACATCAATGGTAAAAAGGCCACAGGAGGCCAGCCTGCTGAGTTTTGAAAGAAGCGGAGCCACAGCTGCAGCATGTTGACATTGTATGAATGATGAACTAGGGTAACTTTAGGCTGGGTTGTAATACCAAGTCAAGAAGGTACAGTACAGGCCTGAGAGAGCACAGAGGCATGGTTCAGAAGGATGCCAGAAGAACAGTATAGGAAGGCTAGAGCTGTAGCCATGAAACAAAGGTATAGCTTGATGGGGTGAGACAGAGTGCAAGAGAGGTGTTTGAATTGGAAGAAATTGAGGAAGACAAAAGAGCAGTGGATTAAGTTCCAGTTTTACTCTTTCTGCCTGCACCAATGAACCTCTACCTGTGGAGAAGGACTTATAGCCCAGGCTCTACACTATGTAGGGGACTGTCCAGCTAGGAACATATCCTTTCATCCTACCAAGCAAACCTGATGGACTGGAAATTCAGGTGACACCATTTTCAGGCGCTGAGCCTGCTGGCTGTGGCATTGGAGCAAGCAAGGAAGGAAAGAAGGAGAACGCATGAAGCATAAATCAATTTAGTGAGTGACCAGGTGAGAGGGTGGCTAAGGAGTCAGCAGCAATGAAGTCCTAGGAACAGCAGGACACTAGGAGATGCCTGCAGATCTCGACTTAGATTATCAAAGAGAATTACTGTCATTGAACTCTAATCATATGTCATCCCCTGGTTAAAAAATACAAAGCAGGTAATCCATATTAAACTAAGTGTACTGTGGGAAGAAAAGATAGAGGAGACTAATGAAACATGAAACTCATGAAATATTAACCCATCCATCTTGATTCTACCATCAAGAACAGCTACAGGGCCCTCCAGAGGTGATCAGCCTGGAGAGGTTTTGGAGTTCTTGCTGTTGTTGGATCAGCTCCAAAGATGTTGGTGCCCAGCCTAAGGAAGAAGGCATAAACAGTCTTCTGGTGGACATGGGTCTAAAGAAATGAGCAATGACAAAACCGAGCTTGCATCAAAGATACAGAACAGAGCTGAATAGTGTGTAGACCTGAGTGGTTGAGTGGGTAGGCCTGGGACACTGGTTCTGCTGTTCAGTCCTTCTAGCATGTCATGAGCTAATCTGCATCAATGAAGCACCAGTGAAAGAGGGTATCCATTTGAGAAATCTATGAAGTCAGAAGGTCTGCTTTGGGAGGCTATGCTCTAGTGACTTCACTGTATTGTAAATAGACATCTATAACTGGGTTAAATAACATATACTTTTATTTCCTTATTTAGGTTTCTGTTGGATTTGTAGTCAATTAGTTGACTTTAGAACTTATTGATTACTTTCATGTGTGTCTAATTACTGTACGTGTAGTGGTAGTTTTTCTCTTTGTCTGAGTCTAGTTCAAGTTTGGGTGTGCTCTTTAAAGGCAATTACAAACACAATCATGGTCCACACAGGCAGCTTGCACCATGAACCTCCCTTGTTACTTGACTTTTCTTTGGATGAGTGCAGGAAATACAGCAAATATCACAGAATAGCTGTAGAACATCTAAATTATTTGTAGAAGATGACAATACTAAAGCCTGAATGTTGGTGGGCTTTCATTTGAAATGGCAGGAATTAAAATACTAGCATCAACATCACTTGCTAACATGGTCCATTTGTGACACACACTTAACAAGATTGTTATGATACAACTTTCTCAATGTTTATGCAACATTTGTCCTTTCTTACATATAGTGACACATTACAGAATGTACCCATAAGGGGGCACCACTGAGCCCCAGACCACAGACACAATGTCATCCAGCACAACTCTGGTTTCAAACAAAAGGATTTTTATTTGTTGCCAACCACTACCAAAAATGAACACAGCCAATAAACACTGTGGCGGACGGACCTGGAGAGGGACAATACCTCCCATGGGCAATGCCTGGTCTGCATGGAGGCCACAGGATCAGAGCTTAGAAGCACATCCCTGTTGGGGTCCGTGGCCACCGCCAGGGGGCGTCTGGAGGATCACGGAGCCTTGGAATGCAGCACTTCTGCCACAAATGGAAGTGCTGCTGGAAGAGATTTCAGGCACACCCAGAGTGCTTCCGGGTGCACATGCGGCACTTTCGCCACACCAGGAAGTGCCATCAGAAGATCATCAGGAAGCACCTGGAGCACATCTCGGTGAAGTATAAAAGAGGCTGCCTAACTCCATTCAAGGAACCGGAGTCGGGAGGCAAAGGACAGAGTTTGCAACGGGAGGAGTGGAGGCTGCAGAAGAGAAGGAAAAGAGATAGAAGAGAAGGGACTGAGAATATTGGTGGTGATTTGCGCACTGTGGACATTGTGTGCAGAACTGTAAAAATAAAATGTGTGTGTTTCGGGACACTTGGCGTCCATGTCTATCTATGTCTGGGGTTCAAGTTCCACAACACACAATCATAAGACTCTTTTCTCTCCTTCCATCTATATGGTGATTGTTGCACACTGTTTCCCAGCTCTGACTACCTGAGGTGTGGCTGCGGGCTGCTTTTAAGCCTGACCTGGGACTGCTTCCAGTGTCATGGCATAGGTCTTATGGCAGCACCCAAGGAACCCGACAGGGCTGACCTTCTGGACTCCAATTTCCATGGCACCCTGCGGGTGTCCTAATTGGGTTCAGTCCAGAGGAACACTGCCACCTGCCATGTAAGGGAATGAACTGATCCTGGCATTCATGTTCGGCCATTCCATCCATTATTCTTCTGTCCCAGCTGGGATGAAGATTGTAAGATGATCTAACCGGGTTAAGTCTCCAATCCCACCATCCTTCCATTACGGCCTACTGACCAGAAAAGAAATCATCCTCTGTCCCTGCCAGGATGTCTGTACTTCCTCCATAGCACTTACAAAAGCCTTTCTGAAGGTGGAAACTGTAATTAAAGAAAATTTTTTACATTTATGTCAAATCAAAGTAGCATTCACTAATTCACCTACACTCAAATAGATCTGTCCTAATAGATTACAATAGTAATCCAGCCACTAATCTAAGTAATCTAGATTGCTCTCTGCAGAGACCACTGGAAGAAAAATCTCATTTGGAACATAAATGTCATTTCTGTGAACAAAGCAATGTCAGAAAACAACAGTTAATGATGTTGTCTGTGATTTTAGTTATATTTAGAAATAATCATATATACTGTGTATATATATATATATATATATTCTTAAGGCGATTCAATTCAATCCAATTTGAATTCTGCAGGGTTAGAACCTATCCTGGCAGCAGTAGGTACAAAATGGTCATCAACCCTGGGCAGGGTTCCATTTGCTCGCAAGGCACATAAACACATTTACATACACCCAAAGTCACACCGGGAATATTTAGTGTTGCCAGTTAACCTTACATGCATGTCTTTGGGATGTAGGAGGAAATCCCCAGAGTACCTGAAAAAAACAAAACAAAACATGTGGATTACAGGAAAACAGTGCCCAGGTATGCTATTCAAAGCCAAGACCCTAGGGCCATGAGGCAGCAGCACTAACAACTATGGCACCATGCCATTATTTAAAAAACACATGTTCAATTTCAAAAAATTAAATCTGTATTATGCTGTATGTTTGATTATATTTTTATTGGTTTTTCATAAAAGGCTAATAAGGTAAAGTCAGTTCACTGCTTATCATATCATTTTGATGTCTTTTCTTAAAAGTTATGAAGCAGATTTTCAATCTGCCTGTATGCTTTGGTTTGCTAAAAGTAATGTATTTCTTGGAGGAGCTTTTTTGTATCCTCTCTAAATGAGGTTGCAGGACTATGGAAATGGGAGGAGGATAGAAACAAGCAATAAACCAACAGGAAGAAGAGCATTCAGAGAACAGCGTAATGAGAACAACGAAAGAATGGCATAAATATTAGCGCTATGATAGACAAGCAGATATGTCACCCCATTGAGATTCAGGGGATCAAGCCCAGGAAGATATGCCCAGAATGGCTGCACCATTACAATTTTCTTTTGTTTTGTGTGTTCTTTGTTTTCCACTTTGGACATAATTTTGTTGAACAAAGTCTTAAGTGACAGGGGACCTAGGAACGGAGAGAGTGTTGAAAAAAGATGATGAGAATTTGGGGGTCATCATTGATTGAAAGAAAGAGGTAATTGATTATTAAAACAGAATAGAGAGGCAATAGACTGTTAAAGCAGAATAGAGTGGGCTTAGGCCTAAAGAAGGTAGAAATGTTTAAATACTTAGGGTCACTTGTAACAAAAAACAGGGGAAAAATAAGTGGAAATAGGTAGTAGTAGTAGTGTCACATGTTTGGAGTGCAGTGAAATACTTAAGGAGAAGATAAAGGCTACATGGAAGAAATAGCAAGAGATGTCTGGGGTGTTATGCAATAAAAGGATGCCAAGCAAAGTAAAGGTAAAAATCAATTACCAATAGCAAAGCCAGGGCTAATACACAGTGCTGAGACATAGGCAATAAGAAAATGAAAGGAACCTTAAAGAACTGGAATGAGAATGAAAGGCATTGGGTCGCATTGATCGACAGACTGAGGGATGAGAAAGAAGGACAGGAGTTGTAAAGATGAATGAGAAAAATTAGAGATGCTAGATAAAGATGGTATGGAAATGTGGTTTAGAAAAAACAAGGGGAGATGTCTGAAAAAAGAGAGTCCAAAGAAGATCTGTCACAGGGAGAAGGTGAAGGCAGGGACAGAGGCTCAGCTGGGAGACTACATCGGAAGGGATATGAGGGAGAGGGTATCGAGGAAGAAGGATGAGGAGCTTAGGCAAAGATGAAAGAGACATATTAAGGTAGCCCAACCCTACTAAAGAAACAACCATGTGGAAGAACAACAACAACAATAACAAGAAAAAGAAATACTTCCCAACCCCACCCCGGCTGTACATTTAAGAACATAAGAGAAGACAATTCAGTCCATCAAGCACGTTTGTTTAGCTAATAGCCAAGTTGTTCCAAAATCTCATTTAGCTACTTCTGAAAGTTTGCCAAGGTTTCTGCTTCAAGTACATGGCTCTATAGTATAAAGAAGTGCTAAATGCACTTTCCATTAATTTCTACTGTTGTTCCCTACATAATTAAAATGATCTTCTGTGTTATTTTGAGCTTAGAGTATCTCAAGAGCCCCAAAAATTGGCCAAACTACCATTTCTTCTAACTAATTAAGTTATACAAAGATTCTGTAGTCACACCAGCTTATAATAGAGTGTCCAATGAAAATGTATCTAACCCAGAATGCTTTGTTTTCTGACTGTCTTAAAGAAACATCAAGGATGTGTCTTGATGACCTTTGTTCCTATATAACTATGACTCAACACATTCAAATTGGTATATTGGACTGTTTCTTATTGTTGTATCTTACCACTTGTCTGGAGAAGGCATCATGATAAGGAATCCAACCATACACACACTTATAATACTCGGTTTGCAGAGCAACTTTGTTTTAGGACATCTGCAAGGATAAGAAACCACTTAATCTAAATTTTCTACAACATCAAGAAGAACATGCAAAGGGAGCACTCAAATAAATATTTAGTAACATCATACAGAAACCAAAAGAAAGGATTTCTAAATTGCCTAATTTAATTTTGAATTTGAATAAGTGGGTGGGTTTAAAAAAATCATAATAAAATGCTAATCAAAACAACTAGGCACAAGGCTCAATCATGCTTCTTATGCATAATGTTATAAATCTTGTGTCACACATGAAACCTTCGCGAGTGCCTCAACGGTGCTGGTCTGAGAAAAAATATGGAAAAAGACTTTGGGTATGACACCACCACTAACCCAATTTACGTTTTCTTTAGAGTGGAGGAGAGCAACCTGAAAGATTTATTACATCATATCCAGTCCTGATGTCATGAGTTCCTGCCTCTTCCACATGATCATCTCAAAAACCAATGTTAGCAAAGGAAGTTGCCATTCATTTGGAACCAAGCTTCTGAAGGAGGCAGAACTCACCAATGAGAAGCAACCTAACAGCTTGAGGAGCTATGAGATGCAGTGAACTTCTGCTTTATTTATTTTATTATTTTTTTCCATTTTCTTTTTCTCTGGACATATAAAGTGTTGTCCTCTGCCCTCTATCTCTGCTTTACTTTGATTATTTCACACATTGTACCTTATGTGTAATGTCATTTAACCACTTTTCTGGTATTCAGTCATTACAATCTCAAATTTCCAAATTTTGCTTGTAGTACTAGGGTGTTGTACATTGTTAGTCATTATGGATGATGAAGTGAGAAAAAATTTGAGAAGTCAAGCAAAATGACACCTTTTAGTGGCTAACTAAAACGATTACAATATGCAAGCTTTCGAGGCAACTCAGGCCCTTTCTTCTGGCAAGATGAAGAAGGGGCCCGAGTTGCCTCGAAAGTTTGCATATTCTAATCTATTTAGTTAGCCAATAAAAGGTGTCATTTTGCTTGACTTCTCAAATTTTGCTTCAAATTTAGAGGAATACAGTGCTGTTTTCAAGTCACATTGGATTAGGGAAAGCATGCTAATACAATCTATAAAAGAAGAAGTGGCAACCATATGGGAGCTCAGCATAGGAAGAATGACTTTCTGATATTCATGGGAAAATTGACAGCCTCCTCCATGAATCACTACTTTTGATATAAATAAAAACATATATATTTCCTTCTCTTAGTTTTGTACCTGCTTCTCACTGTCAGAAAATGGCTTAGCCTTATCACCTAGCCCCGTATTAATCCTGAGAATAATCTTTGGGCCATCCTATTAGAACAATTTCAATGATAACAAGCCATTTACCTCAAAGCTTGTCATTTCTATTTTCTGAACATTCTTTCAAATTTTGCAGGCAGAGCTACCGATGTGAACTACTGTTAGTGCAGCGGTTCTCAAACTGTGTCGAATAAATGAACAAGACATCAAAATTAACTTTTTACATTTTTATTTCAAATTTAAATTTGCAAGCATATAATCACAATGAATGCATTATAACTAAAATTAAAATAAAACATTCTAAGGCATAGATCTAATGACTAACTGATGAGTGGCGCAGCTGCTGCTGTTTTTATAGTCGCTTATTTTCAATACAGAAAGTTCGAGACGTATCGGTATCTGTCGTGAACATTCGGGTAACAGTAGATCAGGTGATAATGCGGCGCGACTGCACCACATTGGTAGCGTTGCCAATATTGCCAAATTGAGTTAAATAATTTATTGCGTATTGGGTTATTTTCATGATACAACTAACAGCGGTATAATATTTGTTGGACGAAAATACGTTCGTCTTGCGCAGATTGACTTCATCGATGTCCTCGTTTACGAGAATTTTAAAAATTAAAACATATTTAATCGTTTCTTTACATAAAAAGATAATTAAATAAGAGTAAATAATTTATTCTTTGTTTTTGGGATTAGAATTACTACCAAAAACCACACAAGGCATTTTAACAGTTATTAAAGCACTTTAAAAAAAATAAATTGCAAATATTTCATCGAAGTTAGCTGAACACATGCAAATCTTATGGAAGTAAAAATGCTAGGATACCGCGACACCGCACGAGTATCATACCTTTGTTAGTTGCATCATGGATTACTCTCATCTATTTTATATTATGCAGGGGGCGCAGAATTATTCCAGGTAGAAAAGGGGGGACGTGAAATACAAACGTTTGAGAACCGCTGTGTTAGTGAGTTACATGGAGTTCAAATTAGATTGGAACCATTGGGAACACTGTGATTAGTTTTTTTCGGGGAAAAATATAAGACATGAATGATTTGTCATTGGTCTGTACACACAGTATAATTCATTACTTACACATAATACGTCGGAAATATGCTTGTTACAATATATTCGGGTAAATATATGTTTCATTATATTTTAGGGATATTATCTTAAAAATACATATTTAAACTAAATACTGTATGTATTACATTATATTGAAAGATATGTCCATATATTTTGATATATATTGCAGTATATTTTCATAATGGATACGACAATCCAAAAGGCAATAAAATACTACACCTTATTTAGTTACAGAAACTTTTCAAATCTAGGCAAAAAACATATTTGTTTATTTAGGGCAAAATTCTGTTGTATTATTTTTAATTTGTGTAGAATAATGCAGGCACTTGCCCAAAAATTCTCGGTTTTTACTACCTTTCTTTTCAATGACATATTAGAACTAGTTCTTAATGTTTATGTCCTGGAAATCTGTAAAGGTGCTTTGTGAAAATACCTATTGTAAAATGTGCCATTTAATAAATAAATTTCATTTCATTTTATTATGGTAAAAAATCTGTCTGTTTTCAGTAGTTAATTCATAACATAACATAACATAACATAACATAACATAACATAACATAACATAACAACATTAGCCATTAAATCCATCCAGTGTCAGGCCAGTCCATCACATAGCCCATTCATGCCCACAACCACTCTTGTACTCATAATGGAGCCAAATTTTCCAGCTAACAAAAAATAATTTTGTGCAAACTTTGAAATCCTTAGCCATTCCTTAAGGGTTTCAAAGGGGTACGTGGCAGTCAAGAGGCTGCCTAGGAAAAGTATTCCAAAAAAGTGGAAAACCTCCAAAGAAGACCCTGTTATGCAAAGTGAGTGGTGCATACTGGCACCAATGCAAGGGACTGAGAGAGAGTGTGGCCAGTGGCGAGTTCAAATGAACAATAGAAGACAGATGACCAAGCAAATGCAAAAAAAGAGAGAGATGGAAACAAAAGACTGTAAGAGGCCCCTATTTGAAGAAAAAGTGGTCAGAATTCCTATTTAAGATCAGGGGCACAGTAAAACTGGCAGGAAGCTTCTTTTCCCATCTGGACTATGAGGGGATTCACACAATCCCCGACCTTGATGTGTGGGACATGGCTGCCCCTTTAAGAGTAAGGGAAACTGGTGGATAGCTTTGAAGACTCAACCCTTTTAATGGCTGCAGAGGGTTCAGAGATATAAGGGCATTTAAGTTTCAGTGTAATTTCAGTGCTGTGGTTATGATATATGTAGTGACAGTTACTGCTGGTAAAACTTGATGTCATCGTGTGGCGAGTATAAAAGATGGCGGCGTAGCAAACTATGCTTTCTAAGTTTATGTAATAATGCTAATCAAATGACTCTTTTTTTAACTAAGAAATTTTGCCTTTCAATTCTGAACGGATGCTATATTTTTGATCTTTCTGCTTTTGACTGTTCCTTTGGTTTCCTGTACTGCATTTTCATTTCCTTGTCAATTATTCTTACTCTTCCTTTTCTTTGAGCAACAAGCACATTAAATCAGTAATGTTATGTCAGCATTTTTTCTTCTATTTCATGTTTTAATCATGACAGAGTTGATTTCTCTAATGAAGAGAAGGATGTGCGACAAGAGAGCTGTTCACATCAGCACTGGGCTCTGGGACATTTCTTGGGAGAGGCCTAGAGAAGCCAGCATACCAGAACTGACCATTCAAATTTAGTAAGACACTGGTACATTCTGAAAGGGTAATATTAGAGCAAAGAAGTGCTGAAGAAGTTAAAGAAGCATTACTGAATTACAACAGGTACAAAATGCTGCTATCAGACTCTAGTGTTAGACCAAACATATCATATCTCCACTGCTTTGACTTTATGTGAGATATCAATTCATCTTCAAGACTCTTTTACTAATTTTCATAGCTTTTAATTTTAACCATCCAAACTACCCATTATTTTTGGTTACCCTTCATCAGTTTATCAAATAATTGAAATCTCCTGATATTTGCCTCCTTGTTACTCCAAATCCGTCTTAAGAAACTACTGGCAAACATCCATTTAGAATTGTGATTTATATCATCTCAATCTTTCTCATCAGGTTTGCAAATGAGAATCCCTAGTGTTAATGTTCAATCTCTATCATTGCTGTTGCACAATAAAATTATTATTTAAATGATTTTCTGCCACCACCAAAGTGATGTTGACTACACTGTACTGTCTTTTAAGTCTCATTCTCAATCTTACATACATTTATGGACTTACTCATATCTGAACATTTGAAGACTGTTCTCAGTTTTTGTTTATTTGCCTTTAACAGCCTTCCAATCCATTACTCCATTACTGAATTCTGTTTAATCCAGTTTAGGCTCATGAGGACCAGAACCTATTCCAGTAGCTTTGCAAGCAAGGGAGGTACAAGTCAATCACAGGACACTCAGCTAATTAACCCAACAGTAGCAGCAGTAGCTGGGTATCTTTGGATGTCAGAGCAATACCATGGTTGGTGAAAATCCCGAACAGACACATGGAGACTATCTAAATTTTACATAAACGAATGTAACGAGAATTGACAAGTGACATCAAAAAGGTTTGGGGCATCCACCCATATAATATGCCCAGGCTGCAAAATGGGTAAATCTCTGCTGAGTTGTGTTCAGGTTTCAAGTCCAAAACAGAACTGATTCAAATACATAAAGATGGCGGCTTTAAAGGCCGAGACCGGAAGTGATGTCATCATTGGAACCAGAACCAGAAGTGACGTCTTCATGGGTACTAGAACTGGAAAGTGACGTCATTATGAGCGCCAGAACCAGAAGTGACATCTTCATGGGCACCAGAAACCTGTGGGATTCCCTGTGAATGGTCTGCAGAAGATCGAGAGAGAAAGTCAGTGCACCATGCCACCCCCTGGACTGGCATAGAATTGTCATTATTCAAGCCCTTTAGCTGCCTCCCATTCGCATGTGTGTGACACCAGACAGTAATTGGTCAGGGATTTGAGCCGATGATTCTGTACCTGTGAGGCAACAGCACTAAGCACTTCATGTTACCCTACTCTGTAAATGTAGTTCAATGGAAGTATTATTACATAACATTTCAGGAGGGGGCAGCACGGTGGCACAGTGGGTAGCACTGCTGTATCGCAGTTAGGAGACCCGAGTTCGCTTCCTGGGTCCTCCATGCATGGGGTTTGCATGTTCTCCCCGTGTTTGCGTGGGTTTCGTCCGGGTATTGCGGTTTCCTCCCACAGTCCAAATACATGCAGGTTAGGTGGAATGGCGATCCTAAATTTTCCCTAGTGTGTGTTTGGTGTGTGGGTGTGTGTGTGCACCCTGAGGTAGTCTGGCGCCCTGCCTGGGGTTTGCTTCGTGCCCTGTGTTGGCTGGGATTGGCTCCAGCAGACCCCCGTGACCCTGTAGTTAGGATATAGCGGGTTGGATAATGGATGGAAGGAAAGTGGACAGGAAAATGTATTCCTTATATACAAACTATTAAAACCAAATGTTTTAAATAGAGTGCATGTTAATCTGAAAATGTGCTTCCAATCAGAATGTGTATAATGTCACAAGGAAGAGCACTCCATGGTACTAAAACTGTAAATACAAAAGTGGTTTAAAGGAAGTGCACTTTTCACTTTTGCACCAGAAGTGCTGGTGTCCTCACTTGCTGTAATCCATTCTCCATTATTACAAATGATTGTCACAGGAGATGGAAGAGGCCAACGGCTGCAGATGCCTGGGGCATCTCACTCTCTTGGTATTACAGCCCCAAGTCTTTAAAGGGACAGGTCTTGTAGGGTGCCATGTGGTTGGCATTATTTGAGGAACGTTGTGGTCAAAGTTGCTCCCTCCTGGGACCTTTTGCCCTGTAGCAGCCCTGAGGTGTTTCCACCTCTACCATTTGCTGTTACTCTTACCAGCGCCCCTACCTAATATACTGTTGGACAATACACAGTATTCCAGTATTCTTTTGATCTTTCCTGGCACCAGCAATGCATTCTTTTGTAGGAGTTTTTTTTCTCCTCTCCTCTCCTCTCTCTTTTTTCAGAACATTACTGAGCTCTGGGCCAGTTCTCCAGTCTCCTTTTCCAGTGTCAATGGTTAGACTATGAAGCGTAAAGGTTTATTAGTAAAATAAATCCACATTCTGAACTGCTGTTAAAAAAAAAAAAAAAAAAAAAAAAAAACTGTTAAATTTTGAAAGAATATTCAGAAATGCGTAACTTTCAGGCCACAGAGCTCCATAGCGTGCCACGCAGATGGTGAAATGACCACCTCTGAGCAGTACACTCAACCAGCTGATTAGAACTCCTGAGTCATTCTGTACAGCCAGACGTTTCATCAGTCTGACAGGTCTTTTCAGTAGGACTGTGACGTAATACACCATTATCTTCTCATACCTTCCATTCCTTTATGTATTTTTGCTTTGTCACAAAGCATTTTTTAAAGTCATTATCCGAGGCCAAGCTCATGCTTTTTATTAAAGATCTAAACATTCCTCATGCATAAATGAGGTTTGGCCAGTTCAGAAAAAACTAACAGTACAATCAAAAGCAAAATTATCTACAATCCACACTGCAGATATTAGGAGCACACTAAGACAGTAGAATTGGTAGAGTGGAAATTCAACTAATTTCTACTAATAAACTAATAAACTAATTTACAGTTGCTTTAAAAAAATTAAGCAGAATACAATTTAGAACAACATGACTAAATAAAAGAGCATGGTAATTTAATCCATTTAACAACAACAACAACAAAATTATTTATTTATAGGACATGTTCATACAAATATTGTAGCTCAAAACACTTTACAAGATGAAATAACAAGGAAGTTATAAAATATAAAAAACAAGATTAGGCACTAATATTATACAGTATGTAATGTAAGAAAAAGGTAAGGTTGGATATCCAGGAGGACAAAAAAAAAGCAAAACAAAAAAACAAAACAAAAAAGAGAACTCCAGTTGGGAGTTTCCGCAAAACAAAAATCCAAAAGACCATCCAGCTCCCCACTGGGCATTCTACCTAACATAGATGTTCTAAATGAGTCCTCATGGTTTTCAGGCTTCACATGGAAGAATTTGATGATGATGGTCATGTGGACATCTTGGGACACCCGCCATTCAATCCATAAATGCAGGGGGCAGCACGGTGCCTTGACTAGCACCAGAGAATAGTGCAGATTGGTACAGAATTGCAGAACCCAGAGGAAAATGATAATTCAATGCACATATAGACTAATAGGGATAGAACTAAAATGTAGCTACAAAAAAAAAAAACATTTTAAAATAATGGGGCTTTAGCAGTTTCTTAAATTGTTCTACAGTATTAGCCTGGCAAATTCCTGTTGGTAAAGTTTTCCAAATTGTAGGCGCATAACAGCAAATGACTGCCTCACTACTACTTTTCAAGTTGGCTTATAATAAGGATGCCTTTATTTGAAGATCTAAGGTTATGACTTGGAGTGTATCAACACTAATTAAATGGCAAAGTGTGTACATGGAGTAATAATACAAATATCTAGGGACAATGATTTTTAATAGGCTGACTTTTGACTGCAATATAGAACAAATCTGTATTTAAGAATTCTTATATACCCAGAGATATAAACATTTTGAATTCTAGTAGTTGTAGGAATCCATATAAATTCTGAATTATTATTGTGCACTGGGTCATCAAAGCATAGGCTGTACCTGGATCTTGTGCGTGACATGTACATAATAACCTTTTTCAGATATGCCATTATTCTACCGAGACATGACTGAAGAACAGAAGACAGGCATTTTGGGATTTTGTCATGCACATTGTGCTTATTATTCTCATTTTCTCTTTGAAGGTGCCGACTTCACATTGGGGTGGAGTGTTTTCTTTTCATAATTTTAGATCAAAGTGAATATGCCAGGATAGGCAGGAGGATTTGGAATCGCTTCCTTCTTGTAGATTTTCATTCGAAAATGGGAATGGTAAATGACTATGGATGCTACAAATTAAATAATGTAGGGGTGATGCAGCATCTTTAGCGCCCCACTTTCCTAGTGAGCTTATACTATGTTTATGACTTAGCTTTGTTATCGTTTCTATGCTGCATGGCTGAAATTGCACTCTAATGTTAAATCTTATATTGTCAAAAAGTTGTGCTGTGATATTAACATTTGATTACAGTTTCATTACACTGAAATATTACCTCTTCTGTGATGTACAAATTACATTGAAATTACATGAAATAGAAATTACATAATAGTTACTAGGCGGCACGGTGGCGCAGTGGTAGCGCTGCTGCCTCGCAGTTAGGTGGCCTGAGTTTGCTTCCCGGGTCCTTCCTGCGTGGAGTTTGCATGTTCTCCCCGTGTCTGCGTGGGTTTCCTCCCACAGTCCAAAGACATGGTGGATTGGTGATTCTAAATTGGCCCTAGTTTGTGTGTGTCCTGCGGTGGGTTGGCACCCTGCCCAGGATTGGTTCCTGCCTTGTGCCCTGTGTTGGCTGGGATTGGCTCCAGCAGACCCCCGTGACCCTGTGTTCGGATTCAACAGGTTGGAAAATGGATGGATGGATAATAGTTACTAGCACTCTATGACTTTAAAATTACACTTGTGGCCACTAGGGGGCATAATAGCATCCTAGACACCATTCACAGCAGCATAGACACAAGTGCCAGGTTCAAAAGACCTTTTATCAAACAAAATACCTTCATCTTCATCTTGAACGCGTTATAATCATCTGCCTTCACACTCCTCTCAGCAAGCCTTGTCCACTACCTTCTACTCTGACTGATTTTCCTTTGCAGCGTCTTTTATGGAGGACCTGGGAGATCTTCCGGTGGCACAGTGTTGGACGATGGAAGCACTTTCAGGTCAAGTACAAGTCCCATAAAACAGGGAGGTCTTTTCCCAAAAGCCCCTCCACCATCACCCCATGGCAGCACCAAAGGACCCCGACAGAGCTGCCCTTCTGAACTATAATTTCCAGGCATCCCTGCAGGTATCCAAACTGGGAACATGACAGAGGAACAATGTCACCTCTCATATTGGGGGAAAAATTGTCCAGAAATTGTTCCACCAGTCCTTCCATTATGACCTCTCCCCAACTGGGATTAAAAATGGGAATTATCCATCCATGTGCTCCATTCATTATGGCTTCCCGGCTGAGTGAGGTGTCGCACTCCATCTCAGTCGGAACGCCTGTACATCTACACTATAATTATAACTAGTTCATTAAGTAAAAATTATGTTGGAATCATTACTAATAAATGATAATTACATGTTGAGCATTTAGTTGAGGTAGAAATTACACAGTGAACTATTCTTTAACATTCCTGTAAAATCATAAGCATTTAATGAAGTATATAAATGACAATATCATGTTAACTACTTAATGAAAACAGACTATAATGCTGGACATTTAATGAGGTATAAATTACAATGTAAGGTTGTTATGGCTTTAAACTTGGCTTTGCCATTAAAATTACACGGTGATTTTAAACATTTAAAGGTATAAAGATAAAATTGTAACTCTAAATGTAATATTTCAATAAAGTTAGACTATATAGCTCACCATTTTATAATGATACAATTACACCATTAGGTCAGTCATTTAATGACATTCAAATTACACTATAATGATAACTACTTTGTAAAAATAAAATTATATTTATGTCAACCATTCAATGAAGTTAAAATTATGTTATAATTAGGGGGGCAAGACCAACTGGTGCCTTCGGCGCCCAACCCCCAGCTGCGGCCAGAATATTAGTAAAATCTGTAAATGTACAAAAGAAAAATGATTATTTATTGGAGTCAAATCACGAAATTCTATAAATATGTAAAAGAAAAATTAATTATTACTTAACAGAGTAAAAATCATGAAATGAGAATAAAATATTTACTTTCTTACCGATTGGCGTATTCCTGTTAAACTGAGGTCCACTATGCTCGATGAGTATTTAGAGACTTAATAAACAATCCATTCATTTTAACTGACAAAAACCATGACTTTCTTGATATTTTAGTTTATATTTTAAAAATGGAATAAGAATCTGAAAATCTAACAACATCACATTAAAATTCGATAAATTCTGAAAAGAATGATACAAGACCTATATATGCAGGTTTTAAAATAAGGCCAATTTAAAGCATAACAAAAAACGTCACATAAAAACGTCACATAAAATGTTACACTTTTAGGCTTAGGATTTTATATATAGAGAGTAGATGTTAATCACTCTATGATGATAAAATGCACTAAAATGTTGACGGATTAAATGATAAAGAAAAATCTACTAGAAGAAGTCACTAAAAGTCACTAAAATTTGCTCTCTGATCTCTTCAGATTATACAAGCTTCATGTATTCCCTTGCACTAAATCATTTACTCCAATGATTAGGCAATTTTTCAATTGTTCCTCTAACAACTTGGAGTAATAAAATGAAAGAAAATTTTCCAACTGCTGTGTTTTGAATTATAAAAAAAAAAAACAATTACAGGGGTGGGGATCGATCTGTTCTTAATTTTTCTCTTTGTAAAAACTTGATTGCTTTGTATGGATTGTAATAAAATTAATAAAAAAAAAAAAACAAAAAAAAAAAAAAAACAATTTAATGTTTCTAAAATGCCTTGCAAGTTGATTTCCATCCCAAAATGGTTTACAGGAACAATTTTTGAAGGAGACAAATATTTATAAATCTGGAACACAAACAAGTAAACTGGCCTTTAATTTGTACCTTTAATTTGTGTCTTGTTTTAAACCTTAACACCTTAACTATAACAGGCAGCCACTTACTGCTTTAATGTTAAAAGTAAAAGGAACTCATTGAAATTCATGCCTTGACCTATTAAATATAACTGAAATATCTAAAACTACTAGCAATCTAGCCATACAGTTTATGACAAACTTGAAATGTACCTATGCATGTGAAAAACAGCAAAGCAAATAGTTCATTACATTGAACAGCACAATGGGAAAAAACATGATAAGGATACACCCTGCTGGTTGTACAATACGAGTCTGTTACTTTACTGCTTGAACTGGATTAGGCAGTTCTGAGAACGTAATTTTTTTTTCCTCCAGTGGTTACCATGGAAATAACAAACTGCCCATAATTAATATCACATGAACCAAAGAAGAGAGCACTTGATGTGAAAACATAACGAATGTTTGTTCTTAAAGTAAATGCTTCACATTTTTATTAAAACTGTTGCCTCTATTCCAGTCCCTAACAGAACTTACATTTTCTTTTCAGCACTGACAGACCCTAAAACCTGGATTAAGCGGATTGTGAAAACTGGATTGATGGCCAGCTTTTTAACTGCATTTATGGTTCTATGCATCAAATAACTCCCTCTCTCATTCTCTCTCTCTCTCTTTATTTTGCTGCTACAGTATGATACTTTTTGATATAATTAGTTCCAATATTTTGACGTATGCTAGCCACATGGTTACTTTAAGACCCTATACTTTTAATGGAGCAAAATGACATTTCAAGACACATGCAATTTTGCTCTACAGAACTTGACCAGTCCCGTGACATGACACATTTACAAATTCACCCATTATGCACTCATACTTGGACAGTTCAGATTAAAACAATCAAAAACATGCTTGTCTATATGATATAGAAAGAGACCAGGCTACTTTGCAAGAAGAGCTGCAAACATTAGGGGCAAGCAAACGTCCCATTTATGCACTCAGACACCACTTTCCACCATGTTGCCTGCCTTCAACATTTTGTTCATCCTTTCTGAGCCCCATACTCCAACACAAGTTTGAGGATTGACAAAGCCTATTCTGACAGAACTGGGCAAGGCAGGAATCAACACTCCAAAGAACACCAGTCTCTCACGGGTACAATTACACACAAATACTCACTCACTCACAATAGGTCAATTAATAGTTGCTAATCGATCTAACACATCTGCACAAGACAGCACCCGTAAAAAACCCACACAGACATAATGGGTGCCCTGCAGGTATTGTTTGGCGTTAAAGCCAAAAGAGATCCTACTTTGCTGGGCCCTTGAACAAGGCCCTTAACCTTCAATTGCTCCAGGGGCGCTGTACAATGGCTGACCCTGAGCTCTGTCCCCAAGGGGTATGCGAAAACTAACAAATTCCTAATACGAGAAATTGTATAAGGTGAAATAAAGAACAAAAAAAAAAAAAGCTAACCATTATATGCCTGTGCCATCTTCATTGTTTTATTGTCTTGCCTTTCTTGTTATTTTTTGATTGGCACTGTGGATGCAATTGAAAAGTAAAAGGCCTTTTAAAAATTACCTGGTGTCACACACGTGCACATGGGAGACAGCTAAAGGGCTTGAATGAAGGTAATTCCACGCCAGACCAGGGGGTGGCGGATTGTGCTAATCCTTTCTCTCTTTCCACTGCAGACTAGTTATGGGAAATTCTGTCTGGCCCCGGCAATGTCACTTCCAGTCACTTCCTTAGCCTTCCTTTAAAACCGCCAACTTTGCCTCATCCAAGTCAGTTCGGTTCTGGACTCAAAATCACTCTATTGTGCGGCCAAATTTCAAATTTGTAGCCAGATTTCAAGTATATGGGAGGCTGCCCCAAACCCTTTTCTGGTTCTTGTCTTTTCATTTGACACTGGATAAAAAATTAGGACAACTTAGGCGTTAATTAATCAAACATAGTGATGGATTTAATGATCTCCGCTCTTTTGTAAAATTTGTGTTTTATGTTCTTCTTTGTCATAACAGTGCAGTGGGACACAATTAATGATATGAAAGGAAACAAATGGAATAGGGGTCAACCTTTAACATGCGAATTTCCCTAGAAAAAGATTGAAATGTTACTGGTAATCTTCAGCTCCCTTGGCCAGCTGTTGCACTTTTTTGTCGTTCATTCAATCGGACAGGTATTTTTCAGATCGCCAAGTAAAAAAGCACTTCTGTTAGTTTTACTGATTAACATGGCTGTGTGATTTTCCAGCTAAACAAAAACTGATGACTGACAGCAGAGTGCACAAATCAGGTGTACTCCAAATGAAACAACCATGTCACATTTGATTCTTCATCCAATCTTTTCCCATTACTTCTATCTTCAGGTTAAATCTTCAAATTCATTACCCGCACAATATCGAACTATCAAAAAGAAGGAATGGAAAAGGCAATAAACATGGCTTTAAGAAAAAACAACCTGAAAGTGAAGTTGCTGGTGTCCTTTAACCTCTGCTCCATTGAGAGTGTGCTGTCATACTGTATTTCTACATGGCATGCCAGCAGCTCATTGGCAGACAGGAGAGCCCTTCAGAGGATTATAAACTCTGCCCAGAAAAGTATTGGCTGCACATAACCCTTGTAATAAAGCACAAAGAAGGCAGAAAAAGGTTTGGGGAACCGCCCCCTATATTGTACAGCGTACAAATCAAAATAACTCAAAGCGTTTAAAAATGGCTTCAGAGAAACCTCTGGTTCTGTGTGCAAAACAGGGAAAACTAAAGAAAGAAGGAGTTAGGCTTTTATAATAGCCAGGGAGGAAGAGGTGGGGTCCAATAATTGAAGCTGGACATGACCTCGGTATGGGGCATTGTCATGCAAGGGAAGCAGGAAGTACTTTATGTTGGTTTCCCTTTGGGGGATGTGTAGGAGAAGGAAAGGAAAGGTTAATGCACTTAGAAAAAACCTGCTCTTGTTTTCCACCCTCGATTAAGCCCTTAGTCTACCTCCCAAGCGCATGAATGTACAACCTCTTTGGAGGAACTCTTCAGCTCTTGCTGCCTCAGCTGTGCAGCCAACATCATGAAAGACCCTTGCCACCCTGGACATCACCTGTTTGAGTTACTGGTCACTAGTAGGTGGTTTAGGTCCTTCCAATCACAGACAAATAGATTTAAGAACAGTTTCTTTCCCAGAGCAAGAGCTGAACACTACTAAACATTTATAATGATTGACAATGACCAATATAACAACAGTCACTTTTGCACTACAAGTGCAATGTTTACATTCTTTTCAAGTTATATTATTTATTGACTTCTATTATTGCACTGATTTCATATGTGCATTATACCCAAGTGCAATGTTTAATTATTTTATTGCATTGTACTGTATTGTATTGTATTGTATTATAATTTAATTATGCCCATTATATGTGAATGCACCTTTAGGATTGCTGCAGTTTCGTTGTACTTAAGGCAATGACAATAAAAGGAATCTGAATCTGAATCTGAAGTCTGCAGATCATACGGTGCCATTTATTATATTTATTTATTCAGCTGCATCATATCACAAGGTGGAACCAGGGCTTTCTCTTTGTTACTTTAGTTTCCATGAGCATCCTAACAATGTTCATTTTAAGTTAGCTGGCTTGTCTAGATTAACCTCTGATGAGTTTGTGCGTGAAGGTGCCCAACAATGGTGACATGTTGGTTCCTGCCTTCTGTTTGATGCTGAATAGAATAATCACCATTCACCTATTTAAAAATAAATCCATATCTGTACAATGGTACAATAGTAATGTATGCACAACAATTTATCATTGATAACTAAATATAGAAATCTCTGACTTGTACTAACTATGTACTGATAAACATGAAAAGGTTTAGGAACTCCATATTTATAAGGTGAGGCAATCCCTGTTGTTAACACTCCTGCTCATTCAGCTCTATGTGTGTGTGTGTGTGTGTAAAAATGAAAATTGAATCCTGAAGGAGGAAACACAAATAGTAGCTCCAATTTTATAGCAGTCTTTTACAGACTTCATGGCATACACTTTAAATTTTTGTTTAATTATGGGCAGTGTTTGCCCATTAGCTATAAATGCAATAGATTTCATGTTTTTTCACAAAAAGAACAGCTAGAAAATGTATGCTTAAGATACGGTCCACAAAACTAATGCAAATCTTTTTTTTTCTTTTGAAATCTTCAGCATTTTGCATCAACAAAACATGTGGAATGGATGATTCAAAGAGTCACACGAAGGCCTCCTGACCAGTAAGCTGTGATTGCTTTGCTTCACATTCCTCAGTGATGAAGTCATCCTTAAAAAGAACATTCCGTTCTGATTCTTGTTCCTACAATATTTCCTTTGTCGGTAGCAACAATAGATCTGTGGGTGGCCTTTATTATTAACAACATAAAGAAAATACAAGCAATATAATAACCACCGGATATGATTGTTGTATTATTAATTCATTTATATAAAGAGGAGAGCCCTACTCTTCTGTTTGAGGCTCATATTTTATTGCTTTGCAATCCAAACCTACTACAGATTTCTAAACTTTTAGTACTTTAAAGCTGGTAAGTAGGACATGTAATGGCCTGTTTTGCAGAGGCATTGTTTCATCTTAGTGTCTAGTGATGTGGCATTAGTATACATTTAAAGTGCTGCTTATTATTCAACACTATTAAACAGTAAATATGACAAAAACAAGTTAAAAATAGCTGTGCTTTTGATGACAATATTTTAAGTAGTGATAGTAAATCAATGACTCATCTAATAAGGCTTTGCTTAAATATACACTTTACTAAAAAAATGTAACACCTGACTAATAAAAAATAATACATTGCAATATCAGGATTTTAGAAGTGATTAATCCATCACATTTTGTCAAGCCCTAAATTATGTCAAAATGTATAATAAATAGAGTTTTTACAGTAATTATAAAAAATGATCATGGGATAATATAAAGCAACAAAGGAAATAATGAAACAAAGCTAATCACCTTCACCCAAGTTTACCCTGATATTCTAGTTTGAAACTGCTAAGCACAGCCCTGGCTCATCTCCAGTCTTTGTCACCCTCTCCAAATCTTCCTCTGCTGCCAAATTGCATTTTGCAGTAGAGACAGAAAAGGGACCAGAAGAGACAAATTCATAAACAACACCAAGTTTGTTACCAAAAAATCAAAACTTTTAGGTTATAACCAAACTAGGACGTTCCCCCTGCTCGCTTTGCTCGCCAACCACTTTGTGTCTGTGCCGCTTGCATTGTGAAGAGGGGGGGCTGAACGCATCCCAAGGAGACGCGGTCGCTCCTCTGAAACCGCCGCTTAAATGATGACACAATGGGAAACAAATGCAGTTTTTTTTTTTACCTCCTCTTTGTTCGATCAGCTGTTGGCTTGTGTGATCTGCATCTCGCGCAGCGCTTCGAACATTTAAAAGCCTGTACAGCAGCTGTCCTACTGCTTGTGTTTTATTTCCGGCCCTGGGTGTGGTTAGATCTCTCGGCACAAACTCACGTCTCGCGTGATGTGAGTTCTTGATATTTTTTAGTTTATAATTTAAAAACGGAATAAGAATCTGAAAATCTAACAACATCACATTAAAGTTTGATAAATTCTGAAAAGAATGATACCAAACATATATATGTAGATTTTAAAATAAGCCCAATTTAAAGCGTGACAAAAAACATGACATAAAAACATCACTGTTGCTCTTTTAGGCTGAGGATTTTATATATATAGAGTAGATTACAGTCAGAAAACCAGAGTGAAAAGATTCTAAAATCAGAATATCAAGTATCAAAGAACACACAAAAAGTATTTATTTGGATCCACAATCTTGGATATCCTGAAAGTATAGAACACTGACCCTTATAGTGCTGCAGTGATGGCTTCATGTCCCATGCACTCTCATCCCATCCTTACCTAACAACGTCACAGTAACATTCCCACAAAATAGTGACAATATAAGATTTCATCATAGTGTCACAAATTCATGTGAAATAAATCTAACAACTAGAAAAAGACATTGAAACTCAAAAGAAATGAAAGATTATTTCAATAACTGAAAAAAAAATGTAATAGAATACAAAGACATCTGAAAGGGTTATTAGAGAATGTAGAATAAAACTGAAACAAACCCAAATCATAACACTATCAGTTGGCATTAAAGCCAATTTCATGAATCACTTCTAGGGTTAGACGCCATCTAGAGCTATTGGCCATCAGGTCACAGCACTTTTTTGCCCATTCCAGGAGTCCTTGCAATGAAGGGTCCAAAGTGGTACTCAGGATAAGTGCCAAGAGCTGTCCAGTGGCTGTTTACGGTTTTAGCACCCACCTACCAATAATAGACATTTTTGTATGCAATATCTAGACAATACTCCTTCTCTCTTGTCCTTTCCTAACCACTGTGCATGGCTGATCATGAAAAATAAGTTTACTGTATGTCATTTAAAATTTTTGGAGAATACATGTAAACAGTAGACTGACAGAGAAATTAAACTGATAGGCACGGATCAATTGATCATGTGAACTTTTTAAGGAAATAAAACTAAATGTGATGCTGTGAGGGATTTAGGCAATAAAAACAAATTTCTTAGTAATTCTATTTATTATTTCAGCAAAGAGCTTTTAAATTTATGTTCAAACTTTAGACGGGACAGCATCTAACATCCATCCATCCATTCGTTATCCAACCCGCTATAACCTAACTACAGGGTCACGGGGGTCTGCTGGAGCCAATCCCAGCCAACAAAGGGCACAAGGCAGGAAACAAACCCTGGGCAGGGTGCCAGCCCACCGCAGGGCGCATAAACACACACCCCCACACACCAAGCACACACTAGTGACAACTTTAGAATTGCCAATGCACCTAAAGTACATTTCTTTGGACTGTGGGAGGAAAGTGGAGTACCAAGAGGAAACCCACACAGACACGAGCAGAACATGCAAACTCCACGCAGGGAAGACCCGGGAAGTGAACCCGGGTCTCCTAACTGCCCTTCCTCTTAAATAATGTGACAATCACCACATTACTAATTGCCCTGTGATATCATCATAGACGAGTGCCTTTGGAAACCAGTGTGAAACAAACACAGTCAATGTAACAAAGCATGTCTGAAAACTAACATTTACAACATACAAAAGTAAGTAGCAAGAAAGAAATACATTCAGATACAATACAATGAGAAATACATTCCAATCATGCAAAGATGATATTAAACATCAGTATAGCCTGACACCAGTGTAAAATTGCTAGTGGGCATCTACGGCACGATTAGTTACTGCCTTCTGGTGAGCACTTCCTTTCTACACTGGTGGTCAGGAATGCATTCTGACTACCAATGTGGATGTCTGCTTTTCCAAAGCTCTTGTCAAGCCTACCCTGTGCCCCCTCAGTGACATCTTTTCTTCTGACAATCCTCTTACAAATACAGTAAATAAAATGGAGCAGTATTTACCATAATATGTTGTAAAGACAATGACATGTTTAAAGAAAAGTTGGGAAAAAGGTAAAAATAATACATATTTATACATATGGCGTGGAGTCAATTCTTACACATTATTGGTCACCGTAATTTTGAAGGAATTTGGTTGAAGACTGTATGCGTCATGATGATGATGTCACTTCTGGGTGGCTCAATGAAACAAAAGTGGTTAATACACTATGATCATTATGCAAATTCATCCTTTACATAACCTACATATCCAGTTTAGGGCCAAAGGGTCTAGGGCCTATCCCCGCAGTGTCTCACCAAAAACAGAAGCCAACCCTTCATGTGGTGACAGTCCATCACAGGGTTCATTAAAGTGATTTCACGCCCAAACACACACAAGGCCTATTTCAAATCTCCAAATGTGATGTGAAATTTAGAAGAAAAAAATAGATAAATATCCACACAGACAGAAAGGAAACATGCAAACTCCTCACAGACAATGAACAGGCATCAAACAGCAGAATGGAGAAAATTGTGATTTTAATGGCAACATAATTATTTGTGCCAGAAAGATTGGTGTGAGTATTTTGTAACTGCTGATCTCCTGGTATTTTAATGCACAACAGTCACTAGAGTTTAGGGTTAGGGTGTGAAAAACAAAAAACTTCCAGTAAGAGGCAGTAATGTGGACAGAAATGCCTTGTTGATGACAGATGTCACAGAGAATGGTCAGATGATTCTAGCTGAACGACAGGCTATGGTAACTCAGATAACCACTGTGATCAGCAGAAAAGCAACTCAGAATTCACAACACATCAAACGTTTGGGGCAGATGGACTATACTGTAATATGTGAAGACCAAGTTGGGTTCCACTCCTGTCAGCCAAGAAGAGAAACTGAAGTTGCAGTGGGCACAGGCTCACTAAAATTAGACAAAAAATGGAAAAACATAACCTGGTCATTTTTGGTCAGAAGTTGGCACCAATAACATGAATTCATGCACTCAACATGACTTGTGCTAACAGTCCATCCTGGTGATGGTGGTGCAATGGTGTGGGAAATGTTTTCTCGGAAAACTTTGGGCCCATTAAATCCGAGTCAATTATCACTTGAATGCCATGGGTTATCTTAGTAGTGTTGCATCCCTTCATAGTAACAATTTGTCAATCTTCAAATGGCTACTTCCAGCATGATAAAGTACTATGTGACAAAGCAAACGTCATATCAGAACGGATTCAGGAATATAACAATGAGTTTAATGTTCTTCAGTGGCCTTCCAAGTCACCATATTGGAACCCAGTAATATGGTAGAATAGGAGATTTGTAGTACAAATGTGCAGCTGACAAATATGCAGAAACTGTATGATGCAATTAAGGCAATAGCCACAAGAATCTCAAAGGAATGTTTCCAGCATCTTTTGGAATCCATGCCATGAAGAACTGAAGCTGTTTTGAGAGCAAAAGGAGGCTTTACCCAGTATTACTTGTAGTGCAGTGTTCTTAATAATTTCCTCAGTGAATGTATAGGCTATTATGTGTGTGTATTTAGTTCTGTTATATAAGGGGACCAAAGAGAATGACAGCTTTACACTATATATTAGATGAGTAATTAACTGGAAGTTAAACCAGAAATTGTTAGTTCCATTAATGATCACTGAAGCAGCATTTTAAATTAAATATAAGCTGTACAGAGAATAATTTGACTAAAATAAAATATTGAAGTAGTCAATGTTGCATAGCTAGAACAAATTTAAATTGGTGACCTATATCCTATATAACATTTAACCTCTTTGACTCTTTTCTGTCTATAACCCTTTAGCCAGAACTGATGTTGCTGGTTTTGGCTACTTACTGGTCACAATGGAGCCTGGTGATGCTAACACTGTATCAGAGTGACTGAAATATATATACAACTCAAGCTATAATTTTTCTAATACTGTCATCAAATGACCTGAGACGAAGATTGGACTCCTTTGGAACTTTGTCTCTCTGGAGAAACGTTGGGTACCGTTGGTTTGACTTTGTGTTGAATGAGCGGTTGCTCATGGAGTCCCGAATGAGGCCCATTACCTGCATTGTGAGGGAGCGTCAGTTACGGCACTACAGCCATGTGGCGCGATTTCCAGAAGGTGATCCAGCTCGCAGGATCCTCATTGTTGGCTGCAGCAGATGGATGGTCATTTCCAGAGGATGGGACTGGACCACGTGTCTGACTGGGGGGTCGCCAACCGGGATCCCAAGCTGCTGTATCAGTGCATGCTTCCCAACTTTACTTGACTTGACTTGTCATCAAGTGGAAATTTCGTGTTTGCTAAGAATTTTACACAAGTAAAATATAATGCTGGTATACAAGAGAACAAACAATGAAAATACCACCATACGATTTTGGCAGAAATTGAATTTCCTTTTCAAACTCAATTTAAAATAATGAACTGCCATGCGGATAATATCAGTGACATAACTATAGGCAGTGTGCATGGGTCAGTTGCACCATGGCCTAAGAGCCAACAGACACTACATGGTTATTGTTTTGCAAGCCTTTATTTATTATTAACAAGCTTGCCTACTTGATATTGAAACAAAAAAAGTTAATAATGTTATTATTTCTACATATCCATAAAACTTGTTATATGCTTGACATATCTAACTGATGGTGACCATTTTTTTATTCGATTTAATCTCATATTTGTTATCTAGTTTAGTGTTTGTGCTATGACCCATAATTTAATCCAATTATGGAGTATGCTGGTCTCCACACATTGATATTTCTGCACCTGGGGCTGTGGCTCAAAGCTTGAAGCTGTTGACTTTTTTTACAAGTCTGCCTTTACAGAAGAATTGCTAAACTTCTGAATGTTCCAGTGAGGACCATTGGGGCCATAATCCAGAAGTGGAAAGAACATCATTTCACCATAAACCAGCCATGACCAGGTGCTCCTCGCAAGATTTCTGACAGAGGAGTCAAAAGAGTAATCGGAAGAGATGTCCAAGAACCAAGGACCACTCGCGGCTAGCTTCATAATGGTCTGGAATTAGCAGGTGCAGTTGTTTCAAAGAAAACATTAAGTAATGCACTCCACCGCCATGGCCTCTATACACGCTCACCGTTCAAGATTCCACTGCTAAAGAAAAGACACGTTGAAGCTTGTTTAAAGTTTGCTGCACAACATTTGGACAAACCAATGAAATACTGGGAGAATGTAGTCTGGTCTGATGAGACCAAAATTGAGCTCTTTGGATGTCATTGCTCACACCATGTTTGGAGGAATAAATCTCACTGCACATCACCCCAAAACACCCCAAAATACTGGTAGACTTCATATAACAGAAGGAAGGGTGAATGGAGAAATGTACTGGGATATTCTTGACAAGAATCTGCTGCCATCTACCAGGATGCTGAAGATGAAACGAGGAGGGACATTTCAGTAAGATAATGATCCCAAACACACAGCCAAGGAAACTCTCAATTGGCTTCAGAGAAAGAAAATAAAGCTGCTAGAATGGCCCAGTCAATCACCCAACTTGAATCCAATGGAAAATCTATGGAAATAACTGAAGATCAGAGTTCATAGAAGAGGCCCCCGGAACCTTCAAGATTTGAAGACAGTTTGTGTGGAAGAATGGGCCTAAATCTCGCATGAGCAATGCATGTGACTAGTTTCTCCATACAGGAGGTGTCTTGAAGCTGCCATTACCAACAAAGGCTTTTCTACTAAGTATTAAATAAATTTCAGTAAGCGTGTTCAATACTTATTCCCCGTGTCATTCCATGTTATTACACATAACTTAATTTATGGACTTTTTTGTTTTGATTTCTTTGTATGTGTGGATTACTTGGGTTGTTACCGACATCTGGTGAAAATTTCAATGTCAATAGCCCCATTACAAATATATTTACTGAGAAAAACGTAAACGCTTTCAATATTTATAGTTTCCCCGCTGTATATGTGGAACAGCAACTCTATTGGAGATTAGATAGATGTAAGGAGACTAAGTAAGAACCCCCAAAACATCCCCCCAATAGCAATTGAGTGCTTAATATACAGTATGCTGTTCCTGTTAATGTATACTTATTAATTTAATAATTTATATAGTGGCCTGCCAAAATGGTTCACATATAATCATTTTGATACATATCCACATGCATTCAAGCACAACTCCAGTTTTATGCCATTTGAATTGGCTACCAATTCAAAAGTGCATTCATTTTAAAATTTTGTCTCTAACCTTCAATGCACAACACGATAAACCTCTTTTATACTTATCCATTTTGATAAACCATTAGGTGCCAAACAGAACTCTTCACTCCGCTGATACTCATCTTCTTGTTGTTCCAATATGTAGGCACGAAATCTTTGAGGTTCAAGCCTTCAGCTGATATGCTTCTAAATTTTGGAATTCACTCCCAATGAATGTTTGGAAGCTGCAGGGTGTAGAAGTTTACAAATTGACTTAATCCGTTTTCCCTTGAGCAAGTATTTCATTCCATGCCATTAAATGTGTATGTTGTATCGCGGTCAGAAAGTAATATATGAACGCTCTAGGAAGTAGTTGGGGACCTACCAGGTCTATCCATTTAGTTAAACCAAAAAGATGGCCATTAGGACCCAACCAGCAAATGTAAATAAATGTTTTTTTCATCGTGAAAAGTAAGCCCAAAGCATTGTCCTTCTTGTTTATCTGGTCAGCATGTAATGCCACCTCTCTGGAACAGCTCCTCTTAATACCATCAGGACCAGAAGGGGCAGGGCCTTCTTGGGGCTATGTGGAAATGGGTAGGTGTCCAAATGGGTAACTGCTGTAGAGAAAGGAAAGGATACTGTTAGAGTCAGCACCCTCAATAGTCCTGGGTGGTATTGCTTACCTAGTCCGAACTGGGAAGTTGGTCCCCAGGTATGAATGCGTAACACGGTTTATATTTACTTTGGTTTGTGTAATTTTATTATTTTAGAGTGTTTCGTGTTTCATGTGGTTTTAAGATGTAAAGTGCCTTAGACACGTGTTGTGTAAGCATGTATTGAAATAAAATCCTTGTATCCTTGATGATGATGGAAGGGCCTGGCTATGGAGAAAATCCCATCGGTCTGCTTCTTTACAACAGTGGAGGCTGGCATTGGTGGTAAAATGTGGTGGAATTGTTTCCTTGGTTTGCATTGCCATCCTTGACAAGACAACATCAATGTTTGAATGCCAAGTGCATCATTGCTGGTCAGGTGTATTCTATTCAAGATAACAGATTACTCATTGACAAATGGTCTTCTCAGTAGGATGATACTCTATACGTCTGGACTAAGAAGAATGTTGTGGAATGGAACCTCGAATGATGACAGTTAATTCTGCTTAATGCAGTGGCCTCCCAGTCTAATACAGTATGTGATATCTGTAGGATGAAATAGAATAGACTATTCAGAGTGATAGTCCACCAGTAGCGAATGTGCCATAATAATAAGGCAATTCAATTTGACATGGGTCAGCATTCTGTTGCAAGGGCAAATGAAGGAACCAATCTACACAAGTTAGGTGTAGCTAAAGGTGTGCTTACCCTGCGTAAGTGTTATAATCAAGCCTAACATTCTCATACCTGCTTAATGCACTGCAGGGCTGGGCGTGGAGCCTATCCCAGCAGCAAAACAAAAATCTCTTCACAGGGCTCCAGTCCATCAACTACTCACGCACACACCCAAACTCACATTGAGGTAATTTACAATCATAAGATAGCCTATTGCAGGTTTTGAAGGAAAGCCAGAGGACCACACAGACACATGGGAGATACATGTAAAATCATCATTAGCAACAAACCAATCCAAGGATCCTGAATCTGTGATATTGCCACACTAACCACTGTGCCACTCAGTAATCATGCGTTTAATGTTAAATTGTATATCTTTCACAGAATATACTATCACAAATAGCTAAAGAAAGATGCTAAGGTGCAGAAAATTTATGTGCAAAGTTAGACTCCAAAAAGAAATCAGATTATGTGGAAGTAAAAGTACAGTTATTAAAGAGCAAGCTTACCAAATTCATTGATAGCATATGAGATTACAGAATGTGCAGAATTGGCTGGGAAGCATCTTGGAGGTGGGCATCAGACTGGAGAGTTTGTATGACTGTGGCTTTGTGCATTTGAACCAACTGTGGACTGTTGAGTAGAATTTCTGCTTTATTCTCTTCCATTGTCAACTGATCATATCTCAGCTGTAATTTTATTGAGCATATTTGTAACTGCTCTGCTTTACTGTCTGTTTAATGTAGTTTGTGTGTTTATGTATGCAATTTTTGTATGATTTAACAATTTGCTCTTGATGTATTGTGGTTTTGGATTTAGATATACATTTTTCCCAGCAAGTAAATGGTTTAAGAGGAAGATAAAGATAATACCTGAAGTCTAAATATTGTTTAAAGAGTGAAGCAATTGTGTAGTGCATGAGGGCTCAAGAAAATTACTGAGGCCTCTAATTAGTCTAAGATCTTTCAGGATTTAGCGAGACGTTCCTGCATCCTTAGTATCGGTCTTCCAAATATTTTTCACATATTGTGGAATATCCTGTTGCTTAGTAAACATTTCAGTTATTATTCCATGTGCTTTTTGTCTGTAATCTCTATGATATTTAAGGTGGAGCAGTCTGCTGGCTGTCTGATTTTTTAATAAGTTAACACCGGTTTAATTTTTGTAACCCACAGACCTCTCCCAGTAACATAAAGACAACAATATTTCTAAATACTAAATTATTTAATGTGTAGATGGCTGTTACATTTCACCTCGAAGCCATTCAGATAGCCAGGCTATTGATCATCTTAAATTTTCCCTTCTTCTACCGACTCATATATTTTTCCTTTTTTTGTGACCACTTTTTATAGCTGTTTCGGCAACACTTTAGTTTAGGTACTGCAAAAATGCACCTATTATTGATTTGCTCTTATGTAACAAGACCTTAACAAAGACATCTTTTGGTCTTCATAGCACTTATAAAACATCAAAAGATGGGTTATTCATGTCTGTACAGTGTGGCATTTTGACATGATGGTATAATTACTTGTTCTTATGAAGAATTAATAATAATAATAATAATAATAATAATAATAATAATAATGCGGTGGGCTGGCACCCTTCCCGGGGTTTGTTTCCTGCCTTGCGCCCTGTGTTGGCTGGGATTGGCTCCAGCAGACCCCCATGACCCTGTAGTTAGGCTATAGTGGGTTGGATAACGGATGGATGGACGGATGGATAATAACACATTTTATTTATTTTTCAGAGACCTTATACTAAATATATAATATCAAGAGAAAGTGATGTGCTCTTAGTAGGCCACATTACAGAGATAAAGAAACACTTTACTGACACTTTGTAAAAACTCAAAGAAGTGTTTGCTAAGGTCTTGTTACATTAGAGTAAAAAAGTAATAGATGCATTTTTGCAGAACCTTTACTAAAGTGTTACTGAAGTTTCATAAAGAGATTTACAGAAATGAACACAGAATAATAAAGCTCAAACTGTCAACAAGTAAAAGGTAAAAGGAAACAATGAAAATTCAACATCCCCAACCACACACACTGGCACCCACCCTTATTACAACACTGAACATTTCATGGTAACTAAGTGGGTTATAAGTGAGTGTGTGTGTGTGTGTGTGTGTGTGTGCGTGTGTGTGTGTGTGAAAGTACCCCGTAATGGACTAGTAGCCCACCAAGGGTTGATTATTGTCTTGAGTCTGATGTGCCTGGGCTCTAGCTACCCACAACCTTGAGTTGTAAAAAACATGCTTGAGGATATTATGGTATTTAATGTCAAGAGCTACTCCTACTCATAGTGTACCTCATTTTTTCAATCCACAAATTCAGAAATATTACAAATTAAATCTTTTCCCCAGGTTTAATAAACTGTTGAGTCAGCACAATTAGTTGATGAGTGCACAGTCAAGGTCTGTATAACCTTCGTCTCTCCGTTCTGATAAGCAATGTACACACACTTGACCAAAATACACAAAGTTTAAAAAAACAGGAATGCCACTATTTTTAAGAACATTCATTAGTGTTCCCATTTACTTTTTAAATATTCTAGTTTTTATTTGGGGTCAGAACCACTATACCAATCCTTTTTCTACTTAAACACACCACAAATGTAAGACAACATGCAAATCTAACATGGGCTGGCTGTGGCAACCAGTGGGATAAACTACAACTAAATACAATATCAATGTTGGTAAGACAGGTTAACCATTCTTATCCAAGTAAAATAAATGAGCATGCCACATAGTTTAAGTCATCTGTTTTAAAATGGAAGGTATAGCTTTTCACACTTTCTCTCTACCCAGTGATCTTCCGGCTTCTCTGCACTCAGTATATCCACCTTGTCACTCACATTATACATGGCCTCATTATTAAGCTCAGTTCTAATGGTTATCTGCAGATGCGACCGATTCTTGTAATTTTTCTCCATTATACTTCCATGTCACTCAGGTTTTGTCAATAAAAGGTAGCAACCAACTTAAAGCAGTAAATGTCAACCTTTAGCCTAGATGCATCAGTTTTTCCTTTTCCTATCCTGAATACAGTCAATGCCAAAAGATGAAAGTGAAGGTACATACATTTTCAATTTATTTTCAATGTGTTTTAACAATACAAAATGCATATCCAATTGTGACATATGTTTTATGAGTAAATCAAATAAAGGGCAGCACAGTGGTGTAACCACTAGCTATCTTTGTGTCTGCCTTTTACGATGTAGTATATTTTATACTCACCTCTTTACTTTCATTATGTTAATGTTTTATTTAATTGAAAGTGAAAATAATAATTAAAAAAAGTTATTAGGAAAAAGAAAATAAAAAATATGTCTATAAGGCCAATATACTGCAGGAAATCAGTTAGCCACAGTATTTCCAGTACAGGATTAGAGCAAGCAGGACCAACAAGAATTCTTAGACGCTGTGAAACAAACAACAGGAATGTTTGTGGCTTCAATCCTACTGAAATACAAAGGGAAAAGTAGTGTGTGAATAGTTTCACTTGTGAGTAAATGGAGAATTAACTTGGTTTAATTCTGTTTTTCTATGTGTGAGTGATAAAGAAACTTTATCAGTTGCATTGTTTAATTTAAATATAATTTGTTAATTATAAGACAAAATGTATTCTGTTTGACTTACAATACTTTAATTAATATTGTTCTGTAACACTACTGCAGTGCATTTTATGAAAAGTTTTTGTCTCACAAACGTCACTTTAAAGGAATGTGTGTGTCCTCGAAACAAGGAGTGTTCAGGTCACAGCCCTCTGAAACTGAACTCCGTAGAAGAATCCGAAATACAAGTATTCAAATTATTATTATTATGCGAATTTCTGTTCATATCTAGGCACTAGTTCAATTCAGTCTTTTAAATATTCTTGCGTTGCCCATTACAGGTTTTCTCCTCCTTCGGTGTCTTGTCATCACTTACTTTGTACTTACAAGTTTACCTCAAAATAATTTTAATGACCAGGAAAACATTTAAATGGCACTCTATACGTGTGGGTTCCTGCCTTGTGATTAAGTAGGATAGAAAATGGATGTAAGAATGACTGAACCAAAAACATTTCATTAACCAGAATGACATAAAAGGCATGGAAAAACAATGAGTCCATTTAAAAGTTCCCTGTAAAGCAGTAATAATAACAGTTTGAAAGCAATTTTGCTACTGAAGCAAATCTAGCAATAACTTAGCTTTAAAGGTACATTACAGGACAAAAAAGCACTATTGCACAGTTAGTTTTGAATATTAACAAACCAACTATTTAATCTGTAATTTTTTTTGTTGCTGGAATAGGTTGGATGACATGTTTTTTTGGAACCGTTTACTTATTGTGAGAGGCTGAGATTAAGGAATGTTTCTTTAATGGCTTAATCAACGGATTGTAGAGGACATTTGCTGAGGCTGGCGCTGACAAATTATTGATTGTTCGCCAAAATTGAAAAGGCAAAACCAAATCTAAAGTCAAAAATCAAACATCTCTGGACGAGATATTGGGAGAGCTTAGCTATTAGCTAAACAAACGGGCTGATAGAGTGAGTGGTCTTCTCTCATTTGTCAAATTTCTTGTGTTTTTATATTTCTTATGGAAAATTACATACAGAGATATGCCACAGAGTGCAGTGTGGATGGAACAACTGGAAAAAAGTACCAGGATTATTTGTGTGATGGAATTGAATCAAAGGTTAAAGGGAAAATTTTTAAGACAGTTGTAAGACCAGGCTAGCTATATGGAGCTGAGGCATGGGCAGTAAAGGGAACACAAGAGAAGTTAGATGTGGCACTAATGACAATATAGAGATGGATGTGTGGAGTTACAAAAGGAATGATTTATAAATGAGGCAATCAGAGGTACAACAAATGTGGGAGAGATATCTAAGAAAGTACTGGAAAGTAGGTTGAACCGTTATGAACATGTAATGATGAGAACCTGGAATAGGTGGGCAAAAGAGTGATGGTAATGGAAGTCCAGGGGAAGAGAAAGCAAGGGAGGACCAAACAGAGTTGGATGGATAAAATAAAAAACATTTGAAGGAAAATGACTTGACTGAGGAGGAGTTGCAAGACTGGGCTGTATGGAGAAGACTCATCAAGTACATTGACTGCACATTAAAGTGAGAAAAGATGAAGAGGAAGAACAAGAAGAAGAATTTACAGAAACAACTGAACACATGGGAACTGTTTGTCAAGAATCCTACTATTTTGAATCCTTATATCATAAACACATGGACCTTCAGTCTTCCTAAGCTCTAGTTACCAGTGTGGGGTACAGCCCGGACACAGACAGGTAGACATGTTGGTTCACTACACACGTTTATTTACAATACTATTTTACAGTCGTAAAGTGCACAAACCCAGTGCCTCTGCACCAATCACCCCTTTCAGTCCTGGCCGCACAACAATGCCTTGCTCAGTCCTCAGACCGCCTCCACTCCTCTCCTCCGAGCTCCGTCCACTTCCATCCGACTCTTGCTGTCGACTGGAGGGAGGCGGCCCCTTTTATGCACGCCCGGGTGGGCTCCAGGTGCTTCCTGAGGAGTCTCCGCCGACACACCCCCGTGTGGCGGAAGCACCAGCTGTGTAGCCGGAAGTCCTCCAGGTGTTCCTGCTCCTCTTCCCCTCAGCACTGCCTGGTGTGGCGGAAGTGCTGAGGTCCAGGGCTCCCAAGGCATTGGGGCACCCCCTGGCGGTGACCACGGGCCCCTACAGGGTTGGGCTTCCAAGCCCTCTACCCGTGGCCTCAACAATACCAGGGCGGTCACCCCCTCGTGGTCTGGAGGAGGCACAAGCCCTCCTCCGGTCCTTCTGGGCGTCCCGGCTGGGTACCACCCCCAGCCGTCCACCACACCAGTCACAGTAGTTTGCAAGTGCCAGTAGGCCAACAAAGAAAAGTCATGAACCATAATAACTCTGCGAAGGATGCTGCTAGCCACATTTTTGGCTTCACAAGCACTTATCACATCATAAGCTTTTAATGAGACCAAGATGCTTGACAGACAGACTCAACTCTTAGTATTTTATATATATATAGATGTGCTTTTCTCAAGAGTAATTTATTTTTATTGTTACAGTGGTAATTTCATTGTGTTATTTTTTTTACTGCTATTTCACATTGTCTTGTTGTAGCTGAAGTTATACTGTTGATCGGTAGTTACGACCATTGCTACAATATGTCATGTCATTGTTTGGTGACTATAAAAGATGGCGTTGTGACCATTCTGGTATCCTAACTTATGGATAACTTCAAAACAAAGAAATTTGCTGTGGTCATGTTCATTTTGGTTAAGCAATTTCTGAACAGTCTGGCTTTCAACTTTGTTCTATTTTCTTGACTTAGGATTTTTGGTACATTTATATCTTTAATGACTCTAGCTTGTTTCTGTCCAATTAAAAGTTTCAGATAAAAGCTCTCTTCCTTTTTATGATGTTCTTCTCAAAAATAAAACCATGGTTCAAGTTGTTTGTCAGCCCAAGCTATTTTATAATTTATAAGATAAGAAGAGAGGGGAGTAGATATATACTCAGCAAAAAAAGAAACGTCCCCTTACTTTCAACTGTTTTTATTTTCAGTAGACTTAATGTGTAAATATTTGTATGAACACTAAAAGAGTCAACACCATAAGACATAAACTAAAAATGTTTCACAATGTGTCCCTGAATGAAGGGAGGCTCAAAATCAAAAGTACCAGTCAGTATCTGGTGTGGCCACCAGCTGCTTGAAGTACTGCAGTGCATCTCCTCCTCATGGACTGGACCAGATTTGTCAGTTCTTGCTGTGAGATGTTACCCCACTCTTCCACCAAGGCACCTG
>JANRMT010062854.1:28099756-28168015 GCA_026402145.1 Polypterus bichir lapradei | reverse complement strand
TCTATCTATCTATCTATCTATCTATCTATCTATCTATCTATCTATCTATCTTGTGTAGCATCATAACTGTATTTGCCAATCCATTCTGTCTATTTATCCATTTCCTTCGCAGGGTTTCTCCACTGCAAAGTCGAGGGGAACTGGAGCCACATTATTAGATGCAAGACCAGTCTTGGACTAGATTCAGGCCCATAGCAGGGCACACCCAAAAAACCCAGCTCATACCAGGATATTTTTGAATTTTCAGTGCATCTCACAAAAACATCTTTGAAACCAAGAAAACTACAAAAAAAAATTATCCATCAGCAGAATTTTTTGTTTCACCAACCTCTGCATGGAATTCACACCCCTGACTGCTACACAAAAGAAGAAATATTTTTGTTGTTTCAAATGTCAAGAATGTTGCATCGTGGGAGAGTACTGTCTATGCTCAGCTGCTTTGTTGGAATTACAAAAATGTGTTCAGTGTACCAATTAGAGCTTACAAAAAAGCAATGTTTGTAAATAAGAGCCTGTCTAACTGAATCCAGCTTTAGTAAAAGCATTTCAAAAGCTTAGTTTTCCCAATGCTGTTTCACTGTGCAATACTTAGGCTGGTTCATAGACCTAATGTGCTGCAATTGTCAAAATATTACAAGGTTCCCTAAAAAATAAATGTTTTTCTTACATTCTGTAGTATTTTTAAAAAAATCATACAAGAATAAAAGGATCTAGATGAAACAAAGATTGCCTGCTAATATTTACTGAAAGCATTTCATAATGTTGTCTTTAAGTGTTTCCTGCACACAGAGTCTCATTGAAGAATGCAGCAAGTGCTCAGATATTAGGAAAAAAAAAGATCTTCTTCAATCTCCTAGCAGTCCAGTTCCTGAAATATCTTTCTCTATAAAAATACTGAAACTTCTTCACACTCATACCACAATTTCCTGTAAAGGGTTTATCTAGAGTTGATAATAAACTTAACAGGGACAAATCAGACTAAACAGATACCTTTGGACAATTGGAGGTAAGTGTCAGTCAGTCAGTCATTTTCCAACCCGCTATATCCTAACACAGGGTAATGGAGGTCTGCTGGAGCCAATCCCTGCCAGCACAGGGCACAAGGCAGGAAACAAACCCCAGGCAGGGCGCCAGCCCAACGCTGGGCACACTTACACACACACACCAAGCACAATTTAGGATTGCCAATGCACCTAACCTGCATGTCTTAAGAATGTGGGAGGAAACCTACATAGACACGGGGAGAAAATGCAAACTCCACGCAGGAAGGACCCGAACACAGATCTCCTTACTGTGAGGCAGCAGCACTACCACTGCGCCACCGTGCTGCCCTGGGGGTACTGTAAGTGTTCAGGAGATAAATGTTTTGTGACCATGAGATAAAACAAAGTAAGTATTTGGTAAATATAATGCAACAGAGACTGTGTTTACTCTTATGCCATGGCGAATGCCTCTCATATTGACTGAACTCTGCTCATTACACTGGAAAACAGACACATAACCAACCAGACTGGCAGATCTAAAGATGTTCTGTAGTCAAATGACTACTATTGCTCTCATCTATTTAGTTTCTTTGCCTCCATTTTGTCTATAATATAGTTCTCATGTCCAGCAGAGCTATATGTATATTGGACAAAACAGTCATACATGAGATGCCATGAAATCTGGTATGCAAATTGTTTATGAAACCTTTGAAATTCAGGAATTAAAGTTCAGCATGATATCTTTACAGATGTCATCCTGGTTTTGATTACACTTAAGATTCAGCCTCAGTCTATGTGAAAAACGATCTGTAATTGAAGATTGGCGAAGTAAAAAAATATGTAATTTTTTTCCAGAAAAGAACATATCTAAAAATATCAGAGAGCAATTTTACCAACTGATGGACTTTGAAATGTATTGCAGTATTGGCCTATTTGCGAGTGTAATATCTATCAGAGATCAAGGGCACAATTAGGAGGTATGCAAAGCATTTATTGCATAGGGGTGTCAACCACTAGGGGGCCCTAAGAATCTCCATATGCTTCCCCAATCCTGGAGCAATGCCGGGAAAAAGTCGCAGTGATAAAAATGGCTTGAAAATTTTATACTGGGTGCATTTGAGTCTATGTGTTGCTACAGGCTATTTAGGCTACATTCTTACCACAGATGAAAGTGACTCAATTATAATTTTTACTTTTAAAGTTAATTTAGCAAGTAATTCAAATCCAGTATGACTATCTGTACCCATCTATACCCATTGTAAGACGCTAGGGGTTGCTGTTGCCCCTTCAAACCCAACAAACAGAAGCTCTGGACACAGGTTACCGGTAAAAGCAACAGGAAGATCCTTTAATTCCTTTCTTCCTCTAATAGTGCCTTTAAGCACCTCCACCACAATTAACAGGCAAGTAAATACACAATACTACAATAATAATCAAATATTCTCTGCTCCACACCTTCCCAGCAAGCTCTGTCATACACCTCCCGACTCCAACTTGCTGAGTTTACAGCAGTCCTTTATGTAGTCCTTGACCCAGAAGTGCTTCTGTCCTTACCCACGTAACTTGCGAAGCCCCCTAGTAATAATAATAATAATTATTATTATTATCATTTATATAGCACTTTTCTCACTACTCAAAGTGCTTCCCATTAAGGGAGGACCCAGAACTCAAACCTATGATCTCCTTACTGCAAGGCAGCAGTACTACCACTGTGCCACAGTTCACCGACAAAAGCGCGATAGACATATACGCCCCGACAAAACCGCGACCGACAAATGAGCGCCGACAAACCCGCTAACTGGTTTTCGACAAATGCGCGCTGACAAAATCGCGAGAGAGACCAAGAGAGTGGGGGCGTGATCTTAAGGACTATCTGCGTGCCGTGCGTGGCATGCCGCGTCTCATAATATTGACTTCTAAAATAAACATACATATGCTTTAAACTAGTAATTCATATTTAATGAAACTTTCGCGATTTTGTCGGCGCGGTTTTGACGGCGCGCATATGTCTATTGCGCAAATGACGGGTCACACTGTGGCACTACGAGTCTAAATAAAGTCAGAGAAAAGGAACAACCTGAATAAATAAAAATGGAGCTCAGGAAATGGTTATTTTTAAGAACATGACTAGCACAAAAATGTACTACGTTTCGGAATCATTGACTTAATACTGTATGTCCTGATGACTGAATGATTTCCCAGGAGTCATCTGTGTTAGTAGAGGGTATCACATTTGCTAATAAACAATTCAACCTCAAAAAAGGCAGCCATAATAGGTGTCTGTCCGGTCGCTATGTCTCTGTCATTCCAAAAAACAATTTCTTAAATATTTGTCATTTGTCATTCCAATAGATGGTGCATCACAAATATTAACACTTCTTTTACAAACACCATGGTACATGGTACAGTGCAAATTAAAGCTGAGGACTATGGTGAATTCATTCAAGCAGGATGTTTGTCATTGGAATAGGAGATATGCTGGGGAATCCCACATGAGTCAAGGAACAGCGAGCAACCTTCGCATGGCAGGCACCCAGCATGGAAGCATCCCAATTGAAAAAGGTCTGTAAGGTGGCAATGCCAAGTGAAAAGGTTAGTGTTAATATACATACATACCCAGATATACTGCATGATAATTTATGCTTTACTGATATGATATGTATCATATGTATTTGAATGGATTTAGCCTAATGCTAATTAAGCTTTAAACCTAAATAATTACTTTGTGAGCCACACTCGTTACAGCCATGTTTAGTCAACTCAGGTATGGCAGTACTCCGAAGGAAAAAAAAAACTACAAAAAAAAGCAACAACAACTTACTGAAATTAGCAGCTGAAAAAGCACATCCTTGTAAAAGGAAGACAGCCAGGGGCCTGTATGAGTTTATACCTGAATGCAGCTGCCAGACACTTTTTATGTTGCACTTAAGTCAGCTAATGTAAAACTGACAAGAGCAGCCTGAAGGATCTGTTGAGGCAATAACAGATGACATATTTCTTGTTATCTTAGCAATATGAAAGCTGAGACTCAAAATTCTAGATTACTTTATTAATAACCATTGTTTAGCACAGACATAGAGCCACTGAAGTGAACAATCATTACATTTTCTTTTGGTTTACCAAGTGCATTCTTACTGAGGAATGAATAATTCATTGGAATATATTCACATAATTAAGAACATAAATAAGAGAGTTAGTGTACTGTACAGCTGTTATTACTAAGCAAAAAAATGCTGTTATTATCTAGAATTCTGAAAGGCCACATATTAAAAAGATGACTCTGCAGAGATCTAAAGCTGAAGGTGACATGGCACCACGGGGCGGCAAATAATTTTTCAGCAAAATATTATTTTCAAGAAAAATACACCTGCTTGGTTAGCCATTGAAAAGAAATATTGTTCAAAATGGAGCTCAGCATTTAACACCGTTGTTCCTGCAAAGCTGACACCCAAACTGTCAATTTAGGACTTGGTGCCACCCTCTGCAACTGGATATCCTTACCAACAGACCTCAGCATGTAAGGATTTGCAACATCAAATCCTCCCCGCTGATCCTTAAGGCCCCTTTTGTACTCCTTTTTCGCCTCTGAATATGTCCAGATACAACTGCAACTCCAATATTAATTTTTGCTCAATACAACACCATCATAAGCCTCATCACCAAAAGTGATGAGGTTTACCTGCTTACTCAGTGGTGCCAAAACAACAATCTGATTCTTAATATCAGCAAAAACAACAAGCTGGTCATATATTTTAGGAAGCCAAAGGCGGGCAACACTTCCGTCTACATTGGAGGGGAAGTTGCTGAAAGAGTGAGCAGGTTTAAGTTTCTTGGAATGACCATCACTGACAGAATGAAGTGAGCACAACTCAGTTCAGCTCTTGTTAAAAGGCTCACCTGCGTCTCTGCTTCCTCATATGTCTGCAGGAAGCTCACTTTGCTCCATCTGCTCTCCCAAACCTCCGTAGATACACATTAGAGTCCATCTCGGCCCCATCATATTCTGGTATGGCACCTGCTAGGCTCAAGGATATAAAGCACTACAGAAGGTGGTGAACGCCACACAGCATATTACTTGAATATTGACTTGATTTTTTATAGTTTGCTTTGATCTCTGCTCCAGCCAAAATTTACCAGCAACCAAATGGTTCACCATTTACTAAATATATGAAACCAGTGCAGGAAAGCTGTTATCTATTGACCTTGTGCACAATAATCACACTTTTAAACCTTCTTTAGCCTATGTGGTATCCAATCTGTCAGAATCACTAGGGATTGTGACAGCAGGACATCTCTATAATGATAATATATTTGCATCTTTTGAACTGTTATGCTCCGTACTTTAATCTTACAGAAGCCTTTATTTCTTTCATATGCAAATTAACTGCTCTACAAAAAGCACTCTATCCAGCATTCCTCAGCTTTTACTTATACCTATCCCTGAGGTCATACTGCTTAATTTTGATGAAGATTTAGACAGCATCTCCACACTATATATATAAAAAAATCTCAAGGAACTTATTCTTTAAATATTTTAGGGAACAATAGGAAGGGTATCTCTCAATTAAAATTTCAATAAAGGAATAGAACTCATAGAAGTCAAAAAATACATTTTAGTTCAATGTAAGTCACACATGATAAATCAGCTCCAAATTTTCCATTGTTCACATATATCTTGCCTAAAATTTTCGAAAATGCACCTTTCTAAAAATTCAACCTCTAGGTGACGTCATGAAATATCTGCACTGCTAAGCTGTTTTGAGAGTAACCCACATTTAAACCATTTGGGACAAAAATATTTGTGTATGCCTCGGATAGCCTTGGATTTGAAAAACCAACTAAAGTCTTAACAGCAATGTTTGAGTAATAGAGGAAGGTATAAAAGTGTGCTGTGAAGAATCAGATGTAATATTCCATAACACACCACTTGCACAATGACTTATGTATTTTGCTTCCCAAATCCCAAAGCATCATCTATAACTGAGTGGAAAAGTGATATTCTAGATTATCTGAAATAGAAAAAAATTAAGTTCTCTTCATGAGGATCAGTTCTGGATTAAATTCAGAACTTCAAAAGAATTTAGCAATGTAATTCTAAAGTAAATATGCTGGGCATGTGCTCAACCTTCAATCTTATATGCTCTCAAATCCATTTTAGGCTGTGTAATCGCATACAATAGCTCTCTTCAGAGGGTCAGGGCTGAGTGCTGGTTTTCAGGGATTGTCTTTGGAGCTTACCGTCCTACTGGCTATGGAATGTTCATTAGATTAGATTGTGTTTTTTTATCTTTTTTTCTAAAATAAGTGGTTGGAGAAAGAAAATCTGTTATTTTCATTTTAATTTTACCATTCAGACCTCAGTGTAGGATATGTTTGTGTTGGCTTTAGTAACAAATTAATTTCCTCTTGGAATCAATAAATCATCTATCTATCTATCTATCTATCTATCTATCTATCTATCTATCTATCTATCTATCTATCTATCTATCTATCTATCTATCTATCTGTTGTGAGCGCAGCCCCAAGGAGACACGGTTGTTCCTCCGAAACCCCGTCTTAAACAGTGTTATAATGGGAAACAGACACAGCCTTTCACCTATTCTTTGCTGTATCAGTTGCTAGCTTACTGTTGTGCCATGCAATGTGCTCCTTGCGCGGGGCTTTAAAAATTTAAAAGACTGCGCCACGGCTGTCCTTGTGTCTCACTGCCCTATCTCTCTTCCCCCAGACTCCCTCTGCTCCGGTCATTGCGCCCGAGCCGCCCCGCCTCTTTGAAGAGAAAGACTTTGTGTTCTTTTGACCAGGAGTCGGAGGTGAGGCGGCCGGTTTGTCAGCTGTACTGTCGTGCAGACGGATTGCTCCTGAAAAAGACTTATGTTTGTTCCACCTGATCTGGAATAAAGTTGCTGTCCCTGGGAAAACCTACTGAGTTCTCCTGTGCAACTTTGTCAATATCTATCTATCTATCTATCTATCTATCTATCTATCTATCTATCTATTCCAATACTGAGGAAATTAACAATTGATTCCATAATTTATTTTACGTTATTTATTGCAATGTAATAATTAACATCTGTTTTTGTTATGGCCATACTATTAACCCCACACTGCAGAATTGTTTGCTAACTTCAGATTTACATAGTGATTCAAGCCTTTAGCTTGTACACCATTCAAATAGCAAGGCTTCTCTAAGCAATATGCACACGTAATATTTATTTCCACTTAGCCAAATATATCAGACTTGAGACAAACTCATACATGATAAATAATTACAAATATGTTTCAAATTAAATCAACAGGACCATAAGATGTACCATGTTTACACAATTTGAGCATTGCCTCTTCAAGTTCCAATGAGAATGGATGTGAATCCCACTCCAGTGTACTTGTCTTTGTGAAGTTTGCAGTCTCCATCTATCTGTGTGGTGTCTTTCTAATGTTTTCCTTCTAAAGAGGTATAGGTTAGGTTAATTACCAACTGTAAATTACCCCTGAACAAATATGAGTAAGTGTGGAAGGACACATGAATGCACCCTATGATGGGATGAAAGCTGATTCAGGTTTAGTTGCAGGGATTGACTCTCTCCTTGTCACCACACATTTGAAATTAGTAGTTTCACAAAAAGGATGGATGAATAAACCTTACAAACATATATTATGTACTTAAAACCAACATTGTTCTTAATCAAATTACATTTCGACATTTCTCAACTCAGATGCTGAATATTTGCTGTGTTTAAGCCCTTTACATATACATCTCATACAGGACTGAAAACAAGTTTTAAGAAATTAGAGATTTTTCTTATACGTATTAGTAAAATTATGGCTTTTGGGTTGGTTAACATTTTTTTTTAACATTTTCTCCGGAAAATCCTTGGGTACTGTTGGTCTGACTTTTGTGTCGAATGAGTGGCTGCTCCCGATATCTATGCAAAAGGACGAAGGTCCAAGTCTTTAGAGTCCTGATGCTTCCTACCTTACTATATGGTTGTGAGACATGGACACTATCCAGTGACCTGAGACGAAGACTGGACTCCTTTGGTACTGTGTCTCTCTGGAAAATCCTTGGGTACTGTTGGTTTGACTTTGTGTCGAATGAGTGGTTGGTCATGGAGTCCCAAATGAGGCACATTACCTGTATTGTGAGGGCGCGTCAGTTACAGCACTATGGCCATGTGGCGCGTTTCCCTGAGGGTGATCCATCTCGTTAGATCCTCATTGTTGGGGACCCGAGTGGCTGGACCAGACCAAGGGGTCGCCCATGTAACACCTGGCTGCGGCAGATAGAGGGTAATTTCCGGATGGTGGGACTGGACTGCCTGGGGGGTTGCCAGTCGGGATCCTGATTTGTTTTGTTGTGTAGTGCGTGCGGCAACACACTGTACCAGTGCATGCTCCCCAACTTGACTTGGCTTTTTTTCTGCATTGATCGAGTTTTCTTAGGCATTGCAGTAGATGGAAGAGGTGGGCTTGTTCAGTCACTTTCTCCAAATTATTGCTGCCACACTCATGGATATCTGACTAAACAGCCATATTTGTGGATTGTTAGACCGCTAAGTAGCCAGCTGCTTTACTTCTACCCAAAATTGCTATCATGCAGTGGTTTGATTTCCTTGAGGAGCTGTGTTATGTTGGAGTTTGTGTTTCTCTGCTGTTAAAAACATTTGGCTTGTCCTGTATATTTACACCATCGTGAGTATGTATTTTATCCCGGTTTCATTATACTAACTTTATTTATACTTATTTATTTAAATGTTGCTGGCCTGGTCAGTTCTTTGAAGCATACTGCAATGTGCTTGTCCTTTATATCTGTGCCATTGTGAGTATTTATTTATCTTTTCAATGATATTGACTATTTTAATTTCATTTAAATTTTGGAGGCCTGGTCAGTGCTTTGAAACGTACAGTAACATGAACAGCATTATGTAAAAATAAATGACAAAATACAAAGTGAAAACACAAATGTAATGAAAAGCAAATAAAAAGAATGAATGCAAAGAAAAATGAAAACATAAGTAAAAAATGAAAATGCAAGCAAAGAAGAAGAAAATGCAAACCAAAAGTGAAAATATAAGTTAAAAGTGAAAATGGAAATCTCCTCAATAGGAAAAAAGGGAAAGTGTGCAGATAACTAGATTTAAAAAGACTAGAGTTTCCAGGTAGGGGATATTTTTGAACTTGACAAATGCAAATAGTACTTTTCCTTCTCAAATATTCTAAAATTTTCAAACTTGTAGTTTAAGTTCTTAAGATATACCAGTCCTTGTTCCAGAGCCAGACTGTCAAGTAAGTACCACACCCACTGTTACAGGAATCTGTACTTTTGAACTGGGAGTGGAACCACTTATGTAATTTTTAATGTTTTTTTTTTTATAATAATAAGACGACAGATACAATCTTGAGGGCCAGAGTTGGGTTTTGAAGATGGGGTGGGTCAAGTTGTTTTACTGTTATGTAAGAGTAGGTGGAGATTTTGATCAATAAAATGCAATAAACAAATAAATAAATAAAAAAATGACTAACCTCTTAAGGGACCTGCTTCATTAACTTTATCATTCCAACCTGTTTGAGACATTTCCATGAACATAAATCACAATCATAATAATAACGTAAATTTAAATTGACAGCACAATGTTCAGGACTCCCAGCTTTAGAGTCTGACCAGGTCACAGCCAATGTGAAGTCCCTCTGTGTCTTTGTGGGTTTTCTGCTCACATCTCATCAAACAAGCACCTTATATTAATGATCAGCTCTTAACTCTTAAGTGCAGAATGCAGCTGCTAGAATCTTAACTAGGAAAAGAAAATCCGAGCACATCTCTCCAGTTTTGATGTCACTTTATTGGTTACCTGTGTCATTTACAATTGACTTTAAAATACTGCTTATGGTTTACAAAGCCTTAAATAATCTCGCTCCATCCTATATCTCGGAATGACTCTCACCTTACACTCCAAATCGTAACCTTAGATCTTCAAATGGGTGTCTGCTCATAATTCCAAGAGCTAAACTTAAAAGAAGTGGTGAGGCAGCCTTCTGCTGTTATGCACCTAAAATCTGGAATAGCTTACCGATAGAAATTCACCAGGCTCATACAGTTGAGCATTTTAAAAAACTGCTAATAATTATTTTAACATGACTTTCTTATACAGTAGCTTCATTTTAGTTTAATCATGATATTCTGTATATGCATTTAATTATCATTATCATTCATGGTGGCTCTGAAATCCATACTAACCCCTACTTTCTCTGATGTTGTTTTTCCGGTTTTCTGTGGTGGCAATCTGCGCCACCACCACCTGATCAAAGCACCGTTCTGTCCCTACAGTGATGGAATGAAGGCCAGAGGTCCATATGACCATCATCATCAAGTTCTTCCATGTGAACCCCAAAAACCATGAGGACTGATTGAGATTTTTTTTGTTTTTTCTGTCCTCCCTGGCCATTGGACCTTACTTTTGTTCTATGTTAATTAGTATTGCCTAATTTTATTTTTAAATTTAGTTTTTTTTTCTCTTTGTTCATACTGTAAGGCACTTTGAGCTACAACATTTCTATGAACATGTGCTATATAAATAAATATTGTTGTTGTTGTTAACTGGTCCAGTACAAGCTGTGGGTGTGTGTCCTACAATGGACTGGCAGCCAGTTCAGGGATGATTGTTGCAGACATAAAGGCTCTCCTCAAACTTGAACTGGATAATTGTGTTTGACAATAGATGAATGGATGAAAGTTTTCTTGCTAATAACTTTTTACTTCATATTTTTGTATTTATCCATACTCTAAATTATAAGAGCTTTGTGATTATACCTGCTGCGAAAAGCACTATAAAATAATTGATGCTTTCCCAATAAACATTTTGTTTTTTAGGAAACTGGCAAAATACTGTGCTGCAAGATTTTACTGTAATTTGTTAAGTGTAACCATTTAAACTTGACTTTGAAGGACAAAGTGGCATGTCAGTAATTTCTGGTGAGTAGATCTGATCTGCAATTAACAACAAATACAGATATTAGGAAAACATTATCTGATTCCTGGCCAGCTGTATACTAGAATGGCTTTAAAAGTTAGGGCTGATCATCTTCTAGTACTTTAATAGAGTTGGTCCAACAAACCCCAGAAGATATTTATCTTCTTTCAGTATGTTATTACTAAGAAGACAGACATGTATTAACAGCTGCTGCAACAGCTCAAACTTTTACAAGTAGCACTGCTTCCTGCTCAGAGTTGGACACTTTTTTATGCCAGGGAGTGGAGGTTTTCCTCTGCACCCAAACAGACTTGAGAAATTCGGTGCTGCTGTACTAGATTCAACTACAAAAATTTAAAAAGACTGAAAAGAAAAAGTTTAGTAGGGTTAATGAGATGTGCTCAAGGACCTTTGGATTTCCTGGGTTCTTGTTCATAATACCCTGCTTATTTGCATTTTCATTTCTGCATATTATAATGGTCTGCTTATATGTCCCTTTTTTGTGTTCATATCATTTTTGTTTGGATTTTTTTGCAGAATCAAAAATTGGATAGATGAAGGCAAATGTTTAAATCCCTTAGCCTTTGGCTTTAACCATTATTAACATGCATACTATTCAAAGTATATTTTATATATATATAAATATATATATATATATATATATATATATATGACATTGAATTGAAAGCTAATCCAAGTATATAGCTATACTAGGGGGTTCACCCCCGCTTGTTCGACATCCCCGACGGCCTGTGCTATGCATCAGCCACTTCGTGTCTCTGCCGCTCGCATTGTGAAGAGCGGGGCTGAATGCACCCCAAGGAGATGCGGCCGCTCCTCTGAAACGGTGATACAATGGGAAATAAATAGTTTTTTTTTTACCTTCTCTTTGCTTGATCAGCTGCTGGCCTGGTGCTGCTGCCGTGCCACGTGCTCTGCATCTCGCACGGCACTTCGAACATTTAAAAGCCTGTACAGCTGGTGTTCTACTCTTTTTCTTTTATTTCTGGCCCGGGCATGGTTAAATCTCTTGGCACAAAGTTTTGTCTTACAGGACATGAGCTCTTGATATTTTTTAGTTAATAATTTAAAAACAGAATAAGAATCTGAAAATCTAACATCACATTGAAGTTCAATAAATTCTGAAAAGAATGATACCAAACATATGTAGTATATGTAGGTTTTAAAATAAGCCCAATTTAAAGTGTGACAAAAAATGTGACATAAAAACGTCACATAAACATAGGCTTAGGATTTTATGTATAGAGAGCAGATGACACCTTGCTTGAGTGAGCATAGCGAGTCAATGATGGGGCTGAATGAACAACTTTGATGTTTAAAGTAAAACGTCCCAGCCATTAGGCGGCATTGCCTTCATACAATGTATAATAGTTTTTGTTGTTTTTTTTTTAATGGCATATAATATTATTTTATATAGCAGTATAATACTAGGTTGCAGTGCTGATGCTTCATGGCCCCGGCAGACTAGGCTATGTTCCAACCTGACTTACTGCCATGTCTACAAGTGTGATATTTCCTCTCACATCTCAAAGTAGATTGGTTGGAGACTCAGATGATCAGAATTGTTGAAAAAATCCAAAACAATGCCAGTGCTACAATGTATAATTGTACCCTAAACATTTACTTGCATATTCAGCTTATTTGAAGTTTTTGCCCTGTGCGTGCATTATAACCCAGTGATGTAAATAATGGTGTAAATGTAAAACTCTGTGTATTTTTTTTTCTACTAATGCTCTTCATATTTTTATTTTTAGAAGTAAAACTCGTTTTCTAAATATGTTGAGTCAGAACATAAGAGCTATGGCAGTATATGTTCCATTTTTTTCTGCCATGCTTTACTCCACCCTCATTCATAGAAGAATCTGGGTAATCAACAGAAGACAAAATTACTGGGACTGTATCATTCGCCACTTCGAATCCTAATGGCTGGAGAACTTTCGAATGAGACAAATAACATTTTAATATCTGTGCAATTGTCTGTCCATCTCCCTCTCTATCCTTTCAGTATGTTACATGTTGCACAAAAATCGCACAATTAAGTCAAATCTTTGAACTCAGATGGGATATGGATGGTTGGAAATGAAACAGTATTCATTACTGCTGTTACGTGTGTGCACATAGAAGACATTTTAAGGGCTTTGGTGATGGTAATTCTCCGCCAATCTAGGGGTTGGCGCTCTTTGATAACTGCCTCTCTTTTCATCCTTCTGCAGACAGGAAAATTTACAGTTCTTTTCCCTTGACGTGACTTCTGGGGTCCACTCACTTGGGTCCATCTCTATCTGCCCAATTACATCATAACCAGAAAAACCACCATCTTTGCCAGTTGTCAAATGAGACTCACATCTGAGAGGACTTATTTTACGTTTTACATGCTTTTATTTATTTTTTATTTATTAAATCATCAGTTATACAGGGTTTGTGGAAATATGCCCCAACACATTACCCTTGTTTGTTTTGTTTCTTACACCACATATAAATGGGGCCTGTTACTGCGCAGACATTGCGTGTTTTTACCGAATTGATCTGTATCAGATATGCGAAAAAACTGGAATCAGATCAAATCATAGTCACGTGTAAATGTGAGCAGCTATGGCTCTCTGTAAATGTGTGTGTGTGTGTGTGTGTGGCAGTAATGCTAAAGAGCTAGATGATGCTTATCTAGTGTGCAAGAATCTGCGGAGGAGAGAACAAGAATGTAGCAATGCTTTGTGGAATCAGAGCTGTAGGGCTGACGAGCCAGAAATGTCTGGGAGAATGAAGAGGTAAGTTAGGTCTCTAAAGTTGACAGAACATTACATGATTTCTGTTTGGAGAACCTGCCAAACTTATCAACTGAAATCTCTGGATTTTGTTGCTTTGAGAATGTCAGATTACACAACCAGGAATTGCTGAGAATGACAAATCACACAACTCCATAATGACTTTTCAGGACAGATCCAAATTTCCAAAGTATTGCAATCTCATTTCATTTTGATAGCAAGTTAACGTGCTATTGGTCTGCACCAGCATCTGTGTGTATGCTTCCACCTATGGCAAGTTCAAACATAATCTCTTTTTATTTCCTTTTTCCACTTGTGGTATGACAAACATGAGACAGATGAACATATGCTTTCATTTTTCCTTGTGGCTGCATTGTATGTTTTGTGCTCCAAGGTAAGCCCTCATTGGTGATCAGCTCTCGCACAAACACAAGCACACCCCTATGACTTAAACACAAAGTCAAAATTGGTGAGATATGTCACAGACCAGACTGACTGAGGTGCTGGTTACGTCAGGTCTCAAGACTGTGGTCTTGGGGGAATTGAGCAACTTCCCCCTACTCACTAAGATTATGAAAATGACGTCTACGACTTAGTTATGTAATGTGAAAGGACTTTAAGTCAGCAATGAAGCATTTATTCAAGTAACTCTGAAAAACATTTGTCAAGATTTTATTTGGCCTATAACTCTCACTCTTGTTTGCTCAGAGCTTTTAACCAGCGTAATGGGAATTAAATTTTGATCATAACTTTAATTTGTTTTTGTGGCAATTATCACTCTACTGTCTTTTACAAAAGAAAAGATCTTTTGTGAAGTCTGAACTAAAAATTCATCAATACAAATCAAACAAAACCAACTACGGACAGAAGGTTAGCATGGGTACAGGTGCACTAGTGTGTAACTTAGATAATTATGATATTAGAGAAGGGCAGCAAAGATTTGTTCTTGCTTCGAAATGAAATAATTTAACTACAAATAGAGGGAACTGTCTGTTTAGGTGGATGCATTAATTATACCTATTACTTCACAATAATGAAAAAGAACATTTTGTTTTCATATTTGCAATGTCACATGTTTAATACATAATATTTGGGTCACAATACGTTTATGCATTAACCCCAGGCTAACTTTGTGGCTGCAGGTCTGCGTGTTAGCAAAACACAATTGCAGTCACACCTAGTGTTGCCAGCAGGGAATAAGGACACATTGGGCATATCCCAGCTGTTTGATATTTGGTCTATTGGAATTTGATGATTAAGTGTAGAAGCTGAAGGAAAGAACACATGGCATCATTGGGTTTTATTATAATTGTACAACACATTCTGGTCACTGATGAAATATTCTGGCCATCATGTAAGACTTGCTGCCTCACAGTCACAGGTTCCGGGGTTCAAATCCCAGCCAAGAGCCTATTGGTGTAGTTTAAAAATTTAATATATTTTTGTCGGTGTGAAAGAGTTGTTTGGTTAGGCATGCAAATAAGAATTTCACAGTACTCTTGTACACATAGCAATGTTTCTACTACATTATGTTTAACTACCCTGGTTTTCCGTTACATCCTCAAGACGTGCATGTTAGGTTCATTAGCCTGGTGTGAGTATGTGTTGGTAGGTAAATCAGTGTGTTCTACAATGGACTGCCACCCTACCCCATGCTGGCTACTGTGCTGCACTCAAGGCAGTCCCTTGTGACTTTGTTTTAGAATATGCAGATTCAGAAAGTGAAAGAATGGGTGAATTACTCATTTTTAACGTATATTTGTTCTGTGCAATAATCATCAAAATATCATAAAAACACTTGCAGCCCAAAATTAACAGTATGTCAGGGATGGTAAATAAATAAATGTTATCATATTATGACAAAAAACCCCTCTCAAATACACACCTGAATGACTGAAAAGTAAAAAAAAAATCTAACTTAACTAGTTACTATCACAGACATGATACAGGAGTATTGATGTTGATATAAAGGAGCCCCATTAGTGTTTCTTGACACACTTCTGCTATAATTCTTAGGTTGAAGGTAGTCAGTGTTAGCATGTCATAGTGTGCATAATGTCACTCAGTTTTGTTTTCATTCTCTTCTCTGCTACTACTTCCAGGGTGCCAAGACTGTATCAGCTAACTATGGCTGCTTTCTTAATCAGCTTGATGAATCAGTAGGCCTCTCTTGAAGTGATGTTGCCACTCCCGCACACCACAGTGTAGAAAATCAGACTGGCCATCACAGAGGTGTAGAACATATAAAGGATTTTACTAACCACAGTAAAGGAACACTGTCTCCTAAGAAAAAAACAGTCTGCTTTGCCCTTTCTTGTATAGTGTCCTTCTGTTTTACATTTTCAGTCCAGAAAAGTCTGCATCCATGTGTACACAGTTGTGGTAATGCAGGTTGTAATTTCTATAAAAATGAAAACGGTGCAGTAGACAACACTGCTGCCTCTTTGATCCAGGGTCCTAGGTTTAAGTCAAATGCCCAGTCTTGTCTGTTTAGAGCTTATGCATGTCTACCATGTCCGTGTAAGTTTTTGTGCAGTTACTCTGTCTTTATCTTGCATTAAGTGTATTGATGATTACAATCTGACTCTTTACAAATGGGGGGGGTGTACAAAAGTTCATCCTACAATGGAATGCTGTAACACCCATAGCTGATTCTTGACTTCTGTCCAAAGCTAGCATGCCAGTTTTTCCCCAAGATTTTAATTAGATGGATTTCAGAATGCTATGCAATTCTGAAAATACGAATTAGTCTCTGTGGTTTTTCGTCCGTGTTATACATTAAAGTTACCCCAAGCCCAATTTACAGAAGTATCTATTATCTTGTTGTATACAGCGTATCTCATAAGTCACTGGTTCTCAAGCAGGTGGCCACAGCCTGCAAGGGGGCCTAAGTATACTTACAAAGGGGCTGAAAGATGACTGAAAATAATGATAAACTAACTATGGGTGTTAAATTTACCATTTAAAAGTGGACTGCTTCATCAATACACAAAATATTCAACATATGGTATGCAATGACTGCCAGTTTTCTTAAAGACCCCTTTTAGCATCTGTTTAATATATACATTGTATTTGTTTATAATTTGGGAGGATTACATTTACACCTGACATTAGAATGTGTCTCCTGTGTCTGATTGCATTCATCTGTGCTGCACAATACATTGCAGTTGCTAACTTTTAGATAGAATGGGAACGGGCTGCTCACTATGACCCAAAGAAGAAAAAGTGAAAAGAACTAACATGCCTCATTGCCACAATGAAATTGTATGATTTAGAATGATGCCAAAAACATGACAGTGTAATGAAGGAGATGCTGCTCGACATGCACTATTACTGTCACTTTTTAAAGCTGCACAGGTGTCAGGACTGGTCACCATTCCGCAGCTTACCTGACTGCTGTCACTGCTCTGCATGATGCATTTGTTTTTTACACTGACTAGAATGTGGATGTGGATAAAAAAAACGCATTTGCATTTCCACTAATGATAATTGATAAATGTAACTATCGCTGATGGAAATGCTCCAGTGCTGAATCCAGGGGATTAACAAAGTAACATTTGTAATTAAGTTAAGAAAAAATATCCGCAGAGACTAATTCAGCATTTTAAAAACTACTTTAATTTCAAAAATACATAATCATTTGTGCATAATTTAACAAGCAGTACTTGGATCAAGTGAGTGGTGATCAGCTATTGTTGTTATCAACAATATCTGCAATGACAAATTTTGTATTTTATTATTTATTTAAAAACTCCAACTTGCTTTATGTTAAGATTAAGAAATTCTATTCAAATTCTAATCTATATCTAATAAAAACACACATAAGAAATTCTAATCTAATACATTTTATATGTATAGTCTATGCATGGTAGTGTGTGTGTCTGTCTAGCTCGGAAGTAAGAGGTGGAGTCTTGGTAAGGGCTTCACCTCCGAGAAAACAGAAAACTTGCTTAGCTGCTAATAACACAAGTGAGGCCAGCACGTCAGCAAAACAAAACCTCAGAAGAAAGACAAAGTCGCTTAGCCACTAACATTGGCAAAACGGTATGCCTTTTACTTTTTCTCCCACTGCTAATGCACAAGCGATGTGAGCATGTCGGCAAAACGAATCCCTCTAGGAAAGAAATGCCCAGAGTAGTTCCTTTCAATTACCTGACATCTCTACATATCAGTTTTATTTCCTGACGATTGCAATAGTTTCTAGGATCCCAGGCTTTTTACAGCATGGGCTTACACAGCTAGTCTTATACAGGTATATAAACGTCTATGCATGGAAGTGTGTGTGTCTGTCCGGACCAGAAGTGAGAGGTGGAGTCGGGGTAAGGGCTCCACCTCCAAGGAAACAGAAAACTCGCTTAGCCGCTAATAACACAAGCAAGGTCAGCATGTCAGCAAAACGAAACCTCAGAAGAAAGACAAAGTTGCTCAGCCGCTAACATCGGCAAAACAGTATTCCATTTACTTTTCCTCCCGCTGCTAATGCACAAGGGATACGAGCACATCGACAAAACAAATCCTCCTAGGAGAGAGATGCCCAGAGTAGCTCCTTTCAATTACTTGATATCGCCACATTTCAGGTTTTTTTTTCCCGATGATTTCAATAGTTTCTAGGACCCTTACTCAGCTAGTATCTAATAAAAACACACATGCTGTTTTTGAGACAGCTTCTTAACTTCTTTTTTGTATTTTATATTATGCTTTAAAAATTCAAGCAGTGTAACAACACTAGGAACAGACATTTTCTGTTAATAAATGTAAGTGGGAAAACAAGCACTTTTGTCAGGAGTACAGCACAACCTTCACATACGCTTGTTGTTCTCTGGGTGGCCTTAGTTGAATAAAGGTTGGGAATCACTACCATTGGTGGTTTAAAATATATACTCACCAGATATCAGAAAAAAACAATTTTAAAAAATGGAAACAAATATCCACAGGCACCATTATGAAAATGCATAGCCTGTACACATCAATAGGAGAGCACATACAAGGCAGAAAACAACTCTAGACATGATACTAACTAACTGCCTGTTTTAAGACACCAACCGATCTGACATTGGGTGTTTGGACTGCTAGAGGAAACGAGCACTTCCGGAGTAGAGTCGCAAGAATAAAAGCAAATCACGAACACTGTGAAGACACAGTTTGTCCAGAAACGTCCTGTCGCGAAGTGTTCTTGCTATAATTTACTTTTCTTTGGATTCACTTACTCGATAATCAGACAAAATTACAACTGGCAGAAAATGAGCAAGAAAGCTGTAATTATAGGAGGCTTTGTTTCAATTTGATCCACATGACTAAGCTGATTTGAATGGCATTCCTGGCATGTGACGGTTTCGAGAACTTCCGGAACGATTATATAATTGAACGGTAAGCTTTTCTCAGTGAAGTCTTGTCGCCCCTGTGTGTCGAAGTCAGGTAGTACTGTCGCTCCCGCGTTCGTGAATTCGACGCTCACTTGTACAGCCTGACCGCGTCACTGTCTTCTGTCAACATAGTGGCAGTTCGAGTGGTCGATGGGAAACGCTTCCTTTATTGTTGAAGTGGACGATGATTTGAAAAAGAAAAAAAATCAAAACAACAATAAGTGATTGTTTAGCCATCATTTGGAGCTTTCCGCTTCATTTATCTTTTCTTTATTTTATTTCTTAAAGAACATATCTGGCAAAGAAGGTCGAGTAATCGTTTCATTTATCATTTGTACTACTCGGGGACATTGGTGAGTCTTTCATGATTTGTTCCTGGGTGTAGCTCAGTGGGTTTGTTTCATTATACTCAATCAAGTAATGCTCCTGTCCTTTCTCTCTGCAGAAAATGAGTCTAGTCTTTAATCGAGTTCCCAGAAAGACTGCGGGGAACCGCATGTCTAAACTTCTTGATGCAGAAGAGGAGGATGAATTCTACAAAACTACATACGGTGGTTTTAACGAGGTCAGAAGTGCTTCTTTTTCCATGTGTTATCCTATATATCCAGTGTGCTACAGACTGCAGATTTTCGCTCAATTCAATTTTAAAATCAAAAGTCAATTCGTGTAGCCAATGAAACGCGTTAGTTAGTTTTTGGTCTGTATTGTGCTCGTTCTATGACGTCACACGTATCAAGTATACGTTTTTACCCTTTCCATCAAATTTTGTGTACTTAAGACGGATACGTGCAAATAAAATCGAATTAACTGCTCTTTGGCTCGTCATGATACTTCTTAATAATTGGGAGGTGGTTAATATAACAAAGCACTACTGTCGTTTAAGAGTACAGTAAGTAATAACAGGTTTTGAATGTTACGAGGCTTACATTTTAATCAACTTGCCTGTTAAGTGTGTTCTTTAGAAGAAATAAGCGACTTCTTACCCAAGAACTGTATCCTCGATTTATTGTCCCGTGTTGCTTGACAGTCAAGTCTTTTTTGAGGGTACTTGTGAAATGCATTTTGAAAGTCAAGAAAGCTACGCAATTTTTGTTACGGCCTTACAAAAATTAAGCATAACAGTAAAACAAGAGCCAAACAAACCTGTTTGTACTATTTGAAATTAGCCATAATCAGCAAAAAATATAGGAATGGAAATATACTGTATTTTGGATGATCTTCAATGTATGTTGGTATGTTACTGACTGTTGCCATGGTTTGACTATGAAGAGGTGCACAGCAGTCATTTTTACATATGTTTTAACCATCTTTAGGTACTGTGGAACACGGGCCAAACACTATACAGGGTCTGAAATCTGAATTGAAAATAACTTTTTTCCTGATGCATAATTTGTAGAAAACAAACACTAATGTTTAAAATGTCTCATTCATATATATATATTTTTTAATTTTTGTTTCACTTTAACAAAATATTTTTTTCTGTTTGTTTAGGAATCGGGTGATGATGAATACAAAGGTGACCAGTCAGAAAGCGAAGATGAGGTAGACAGTGACTTTGATATTGATGAAGGGGATGAGCCTGACAGTGACCAAGAAGAGGATGAACCTAAGAGAAAGCGTCGTGTTGTCACAAAGGCCTATAAGGTAGGGGAAAAAAAGCAATCCTGGAAAAAGACGATTTAAATACAGGTCTTTTTTTCTTTAGTTCTTTCAATGTTAGATTCTTTTCATTTTTAGTTACATTTTGAAGCATTGTTTTGAATTGAATATAATTTTAATTTTAATAACTAGTCAAGATTACTAGTTGGAGTGCAACACTCTTAATTCACACCTGCAGTTTATAACGTTTATCAGCATATCCTGCAAACAGGAGCAGTGTCGCTGCTATGGAAACTGAGGTGGTATAGAGCAGGAGTGTCAAACTCATAGCCCGCAGACCAGATCTGGCCTTAGAATCTATATATGAAACACATACTAAGGTTGCTTTTTGAGAAAACTAAGTTATTGCAGGCCATATGTAACATGTTTTGAACATTGATAACATGGGCTGCAATAAAACATTCAGTCTGTAATTGATTTTTGCACTTGCCACTCAAATGTGTATCTAGTGGTCGTTGCGTTTAGGCACAGCACAACTCTTTTCAGCCCATCACCTGTAGTTAGAATAAAAACAGGCTGCTTAATATGACCCAACAAGAAAAAGTACAAAGAAAGTGAGACATTACACTGCCATAAATAAACCTTTGCGTTTTAGCGAGATGTGCTCATGAAGTAAATGTTAGCTCAATTTCACACACACCACTACATTCACTTTTTAAAGCTACCCAGGAATCCACACTGGTGGCCAGTCTTTCTGCTGCTTACCAGACTGCTGCCGCCACCCTACACCATTTTTTTGTCTTTTATGTTATATGTGGATACTTGACAAGGGCTAGAATATGGGCACCATTTACAGGTGGTCTTCCAAATTCTAAGGTTTAGTGTACTAGGTATCACAGAGGTGCTCTTGAGCTGAATGTCCTTCCTTCTTTATTTTCTCCAGGTAAATGTGCATGGTTTAATTTTTGTTTTTAAGTGTATCCATTATCTTGTCTTCCCCTCTTCTTTCATCATTGGCTTGATGCAGATGTTAGATACATACAGTACTTAGATTTTTATTTCTGTTTCTTCTTTTATTTTTTAAGCACAGTGTACTGCCATCTTATAGTGGTTTTAGGATCATTTATCTGCCCATTATAAATCCTCAAAATTTAAGGAATCAAAATACTCCCAGGCTGATCACTGAACTGATCAGTATACCTTTTCCAACCTTGGCATTTTTTTATTTGCATATTTAATATATTGTGCATGTTTTATATTATTATTATTATTATTATTATTAGTTAGTATTATGATGATCATTAAGTTTTAGTCATATTAATGAAAATTATACAAAACCTCTGATCATACAATGTAGCTGTCACGAGTGTCCTTTTTAATTAAACATACTATTATTTACTTTTTAATATTGATATCCTGTTTGTAAAATGAAACTACCATCAATTAGTTAATAATATTTTATTTATATAGCGCCTTTCCCATGCTCAAGGCACTTACAGAATATAAGAAAGAACGGCAGGGTATAATAATAATAATAATAATACATTTTATTTATATAGCGCCTTTCCCATGCTCAAGGCACTTACAGAAAATAAGAGAAAACAGCAGGGTATACAGCGTATAGCATTGTACAAACCAAATAAATAAATAAAGAATATTAAGACAGTAAATTCAGAGAAAGCCTAACAGACAACAGAATTGATGGTCTAGCACACACACATACAGGTTACATAAGCATTTTGACAGAGAGGTAAACTGAGAGAAGGGGAATGAAGTCAAGTAGAGCTAAAAGCCTTCCTGAACAGATGAGTTTTGAATTGTTTTTTAAAAGAATTCATGGAGTCAGCTGACCTGATTAATTTCGGTAGGTCATTCCAGAGTCTGGGCGCTATACAGCTGAAGGCCCTGTCACCCATGGAGTGTAGATTAGTGTGGGGCACAACAAGATTGCCAGAATCAGAGGACCTTAGTGGGCGGGCAGGCACATAGTGATGAGGAAGGTCACTGATGTAGTTTGGTGCGAGGTTATTTAAGGCTTTGTAGGTTATTAGTAGGATTTTATATTCGATTCTGTAAGGCACAGGGAGCCAGTGAAGACGGAGCAGGATGGGTGTGATTTGCTCGCTGCTGCTGGTTCAAGTAAGGACTCTTGCAGCCAAGTTTTGAATAAGCTGGAGCTGTGATATAAGATTGGAAGGGGCACCTGCCAACAGCGAGTTACAATAATCTATGCGGGATGTGATAAAAGCATGGACAAGTTTCTCAGCATTAGAAAAGGAGAGGAAGGAGCGAACACGGGATATGTTACAGAGGTGAAAGTAAGAAAGTTTCTTAATGTGATTTATGTGGGCGGAGTAAGAAAGAGGAATCAAAAATGACACCGAGATTCTTTGCAGTGGAGGCAGGTCTGATGAGATCACCGCCAAGATGGACTGGGAAGGAGCTCATTTTATTAAGTTGCATTTTAGTCCCAATTTGCAGGAGTTCAGTTTTGTTGCAGTTTAATTTTAAAGAGATCTGCTCCATCCAGGTTTTAATTTCACTAAGGCAGGTTGTGAGCTGAGAAAGCTCTGATGAAGTTCCACTTTTAACATTGAAGTAGAGTTGAGTATCATCTGCATAAAAATGATAGCCCAGTCCATAGCTACGAATAATATGGCCAAGGGGAAGCATATAAATACAGAAGAGAAGAGGGTCGAGGACAGAGCCCTGAGGAACTCCTTCTGTGACTGGCGCCAAGCTGGATCTGCTGTTGCCAAGACTAACAAACTCTTGCCTATCAGTCAGGTAGGACTTGAACCACTGGAGGGCAGTGCCAGAGATACCCAGCATGTTTTCCATTCTGGACAGTAGAATGTCATGTCTGACAGTGTCAAATGCTGCACTGAGGTCTAACAGAATTAATATGCTGGTTTATCCAGAGTCTGCTGCCATAAGCAAATCATTGGTTACCCGTAACAGAGCAGTTTCACAGTTGTGCTGCACCCTGAAACCAGACTGAAAGTGTTCCATCAAGTTGTTAGAGGTTTAAGTAATTGGTTAGCTGGGAGGCTACAACATGCTCAAGAGCTTTAGACAGGAAAGGTAAGTGGGAAATAGGCCGGAAATTGTTAAGATTGTCAGCATCAAGACCAGACTTCTTTAACATTGGGGTTACACAAGCAATTTTAAAAGTGAGCGGCACAGAGCTAGTGCCAAGGGATCAGTTTATTATTCTAGCAGTCGGGATTATGGCATGAAGGCAGGATTTAAGTAGTGTGCTGGGGATGGGGTCCAGTACACAAGTAGTCGGTCTCCTCTTACAAAGCAGGTCATTAACAAAAGCAGATGTGACTGGTGAGAACTTACAACAACAACAACAACAACATTTATTTATATAGCACATATTCATACAAACAGTAGCTCAAAGTGCTTTACATAATAAAGAATAGAAAAATAAACACAATATGAAAACAAAATACTTAGAGAAGGAGCTGGATGGAGTGGGAAAACAGGTTGAGATATAAACAGATGATGTATTTATGTTAGTTGAATTATTTAGATCTTTAATTTTGTTACGGAAAAAGTGGAGGAAATCCTCACAGACTTCAGTAGAAGAGGTAGTTGGGCCAGATGCAGGTTCGAGTAGTTTATTAACTACAGAAAACAAAACCCTTGGATTATTGTGGCCACTTTCTATTATTCTGCCATAGTGGGTGTTCTTCGCAGCAGTTAGTGCTTCTCTGTAAGCTCTTTGGTGGTCAGAGAACGCCTGGATGTGCACGGTGAGGCCAGTCTTACGTGACATTCTCTCAAGGCGTCGGCCAGCTGCTTTCATAGATCGCAATTCTGAGTTATACCAAGGAGCTGAACGTTTAAAGGAAACCTTATGTTTTAAAGGAGCTGTTTTATCTAATGCTGAATGAAGGGCTGAGTTATAGTGGTCAACAAGACTATATAGTGTTGACGGAATAGGTGCAGACAGTAAAAGATCAGAAATGGATCCAGAAAGGATAGAGGGACAGATATTTAAGGTTTCTGTAAGAAATTAGATAGATTTGTCGTTTACAGGTAAGAGGAGGTAAAGGCAGTGAGACAGTGAAAAATACTGCTTTATGGTCAGAGAGTCCCAAGTCAGTGCTGTAAATATTGGCAACAGATAGTCCAGAAGTGCAGATCAGATCCAATATATGACCACCAGAGTGGGTGGGAAAATCAACATGTTGTGTCAAGTCAAAACAGTCCAGTAAGGATAGGAATTTATTTCTCAGTTTAGATGTAGTAGTGTCAATATGGATGTTGAAATCACCAAGAAGGATAATTCTCTGAGAGTAAGAGCTTAGGTGGGTTAAAAGTTCAATCAGATCAGATAAGAAGGATTCATTGTATTTTGGGGGACGATAAAGAACAATGAGTGAGACAGGACCTGTTTCCGTTATTAGTTTAAGAGCCAGGCACTCAAAAGACAGTGGACAGTCAATTGGGATTCGTTGGATATTTAAGTCTGCTCTGATAATTACCACTAGCCCACCTCCTTGTCTAGAGCTGCGAGGTTCTGTATGGAAAGTGAAACCAGGTGGAGTCGCCTCCGTGAGCGGCGTCAATTCGTTCTGTTTTTGCCAAGTCTCCGTTAAACACAGTATATCAAGTTTGGTGTCAGTGATGAGTTCTGACAGCACCAATGCTTTGCCATTAAGAGATCTCGAGTTAAACAGTGCAATATTAGTTAATGAGGCATCTTTTTGCACAGAGCCGTGATCAGGGTTTATTTCCACACAATGTAAATTTGGCACACTGATTTCCAGGGCCATGAGAAGGAAGGCTTATTCCTGAGCAAATGCTGCCGGTTTTCTTTTCATTCGCAGCCCGGCAGTGGCGGCGACCTGACCCGCAATGTATATATTTCGGGCGCTGCAAAATACCGGCGTTTTTTAGGATGTTCCAATCGGACCATTTGCTCTGGACAAACTGTTTAATAAGAAGGAGTTTGTCATGAGAGTATTTTAGCATGATACTTGGCAATACTTATCTGAAAAGCAGTGGAGAAGCAGCAGAGCATAGCGGAACCATTAGGACAGGTGGGTGTGGTAGCGTAGATGAGGTGAACGGCGATAGCAAAGCAGCAGAAAGCATAGCAGGAGGAGGTAGCAGGATTTGGAGGTTCAAATACACAGCCACAAACAGTAACGCTTGTTAATTTCATGAGTGATCGCCCCAGAGCCTTAAGCCAGGTTACTATGAGCGTTAGATCAGATCCTAGTCGTAGAGTACTGTAAAATGAATCTGGAGCAGATCAGTATAGCAAATATAATTACGGAGACAGATCATCCCGAGGTCATATATGCCAGGTACAAGGAAATGTTCGTAGGTCTCGTCCTGCGATCCACAGACTCGGCTGTTCCCAGTCAAAGTAGAGTCCATAAAAATCTGTAAATATTAAGCGAAATCCATGCAATTCAAGTCGGCTGTATCCACAAACTATACGTACAATAAAAGAAATAAAACAAGCGTGAGAAAGTGTAGAATTAAAGCGAATTTTGCGAAAAGTGTTGTTAACAGGGAGGAGCGGCAGCAACTTGCATGCGCCAGCGTCCCCTCACCTGGTGTTTCCCCATTACGTTATGTATTTTTTTTATATATATTATTGGTATCTACACATTTTATAAATAAAATATTCTTGCTTACTAAAATTCTATGTCAAATATTCATTTACCTGATATATGTAGTAAATTTCTAGCTTTCATAGGCATCAATTATTAAAAATGTGGGTTAGGGACTGGACACAGCACATTTAAAACTTCACTTAGGACAGCAAAAATACTCAAGCTGGCCTGGAGCTGATGTCTTTTTTTTTTTTTTTTTACTTAATTCTAATTTTGGTTCCATGGCCTTTAGTATCTTTCCTAACGTTGCAATTTTCAAGAAATTGGATGCTGATAAAGAGAGAAAGAATTTTTCAAGACAGAGGTTAGGCAGAATATAAAATTATGAGCAGACCCGTGTATCTTGTTTATAACGAAAATGTGTCAGGAGTTGTTTGTTGATGTATTCTAGCCCTTGTCAAGTATATAAAGTGTTATTTTTGGCCCTCAGTAAAATTGTGTTTGACACCCCTAGTGTAGAGAAGCAGTTAATCTGTGTAACTTTTTGTAGTAAAATAATGCATTGTGCAAAATATATCCTTAGCTAAATTACCTTACTTGAAATGTTACATCCCCTGAAATAAGCATTGTTTTCCATTTTTGCAATATTAAAGATACCAAAAATGGTGTAAGACCAATGGATAGAAGTGTCAAGTATATATATAGAATTGCTCTAGTTTGTAAAATTAGTTATGCAAGAGATGTTGATTGTTTCCCTGCCTGCACTGAACCCTGTATTGTCCTATAATTACATCTCAAAAGAAACCAAAGGTTAATTAATTTTATGCACAAATTTGAAAAGGAGAATTGGAGCCTTAAATGCTTTTTGAATGGTAAATACCCTTTTCAAACTTGATCTCAAGATATTTGTCCATAACATTTATAATCATATGCTTTGCCTCCTTTTACCTTAAAAATATAAAAGAGGATACATTGATATTTTATATTGACTATCTGACATACATACATACTTCTACTTCTTTTTATATCTGCGCATTGATGCTGTGAAGAGATTTCCTTTTCATATTGCTGAAATGATATCCTGATATTTAGCCTGCCAACTGCTGTGATTGGAGTAGTAACTAAGTAACAAGTAACTCAAACAATTAGTTAGACCCCACTTCAGAGTTAAGCAAACCTTTGTGTCTGCTTTGCCAATATGTGCAATATTTTCAAATGATGTGGAGAAAGCTGTTGTTAGTACACAAAATATTGGGAAATGTACATGATTTGCATTAATCTCCTCTCAAAGCCATGGTGTGTTATGCTGAACATATGTTTTAGAAGGTTGCTCAGATATATTAAAATCCCTGGTTTTGAACGAATGCCTGATCAGGGACTGATTACCTTTTCTTAGGCACTATTTGGTGAAGGAGATGTTCTTCTGTATTGATTACTCCTTTAAGAAGAGACACAACATTGTCTCCAATTCATTGGCCTTTTTTCTTCTTAAATAGTGCATTTGTGATCAGTATTTCTGATAGGTCATTTTCCACATTTTGTCCTGTGATTATATTCTCTGCTCATGAACCATTACAGACTGAAAACATTAATACTACATGTTAAAATTGTTCTTTTGCAGGTTAGTTTCAGTGCTATGAATGCCCCAGTAACTAAGCTAGGTTATGTCAAATCTTTTTGTAGTAGGTAAAGCTTGGGCTGTTCCAAAAAGCTGGATTAGTGAATTAGCTGCATCTTTGGCTTATCAGGCTCACATAATCTGGCATAGTCTGTTTCAGAAACACAAGTTAGGTTTTTCTGGAATTGGTTTGGCTTGTTATCCATGAATCCTAACTTACTTTACCTGGGTTTCACACTAATCCTCCTTTCTGGAACAGACCACAGGCCTTTTCTGTTTGTTTTACAGTTAAGTGGAGGCTAAATGCAACACAAATTAAACCAAGTCACATTTTTAGGAAACTGGCAACGGACAAAATAATTAGCAAAGTAAACTACTATATACTGTAAGAAGGCAACTCTCATGTTCCTCTGAATTTGAAAAATAGCTGTTTGCCTTGGTTATCTAATTCATTCTGGTATGAAGTCATTTATAAGTTGAAACCTGAAGGTAGAGAGAAGTCCACTATCATCAAATTGCACAGTTCCATACACATAAATGTCCCCTGTAACAACTCCGATTTTTCTCTCATTTGCATATGAAACTAACATTCCTCCTCATGTGTAGCTACTTTCCCTTGAGAAAGGATTACTTTATGTGAAACAGTGTAGAGAATTAGAATTTTTTTATATTTGGTCATATGAGAGAAGTGAGGTGGCTGTGTACAGGAGACCATCCAAAACCAATTTACCATATTTGGCCAAATCTGAATATGAAACAAGTGTTAATTGCAGAAAACAAAATGCAGCTGAAACTTCAAACAGAAGCTTACTATGTGATCGCATTTGCAGAAAACAGTAAAAACCAATGGTACTTGTACAGTACATGCTTGTATTATTATTTGCAAAGTAAGTTTTTTGTTTTTTTTTTAAATAGTTGGCAAATGGAAAAGTACAATGTAACTGACATAATTGTATGTCATAGGCTGGAGCAGAGGTAAAGGCCTCTTGCTTATGGTCCTTTTAATTAATGAGAGGTTGCAAAGGTTCCTTTCTTATTCATATGTTTTGTTGTTTTTTCTGTATATTACACACTTCCAGTGCCGTACTGATTGGGAAAGCTCTCGTAATTTGGGTTTCACAGCATCTTTCTTTGGTGAGATGGTTTTATGTAATTCATGGTCTGAAGAGGACCACATAGCAGCAGAGCGCCTGTCAAAATTTCCCGTCTGATTAACATTGCATTTTAAGCTTTTTACTTAGATTTATATGGAGTTATATTTTTAGTGTTTAAGTTAAAACTAAGAAAAATCATATCAATCCTAAACTGTATTTAATATGAGTCTGTGTGTTTTGCTGGAACATGAGGTTGATTTCTTTGTAGCCTGCCTGCTGAATCCATTTAATAATTTTTTAAAGTATGGTAGTCCAACATTAACTTTAGTAGGATACACTTCCAGTTACACATCTATTCAATACAGAAGACTTTTAAAATGTATACAAAATATTTAGCTTGAAGTATTACAGAAAAATATTTTATTTTAAAGCCCATATTTTATGTCTATATCTGTCATTTTACCAGAATGTTACTGTTGTTTATATCCGCTTCAGAACAAATATTACCTGCTCAGTTCAAGTAAATGGTATCTTTCCATGTATTTGTTCTTAAAATTTCTTCTTAAAATATTTGGCGATACTGTGTAGGTAGTACATGGCATACAACCACAGTAGGGGAAGGGACAGTTCATGAACAGCAGGAAATGAGTAATTGACTTGTTCTTAAAAAAAAAAAAAAAAAAAAAAAAAACACTTCTGTTAAAGGTATTATGCTTGAAACAATACTTCTTTGGTGTGTGTGGCACAAGACAGATTAAACTGTAAAGATCAAAATTAATCCTTTCCTGCTTTCTTGTGAAAACATTAAAATTACATTCTTGCACTGTGCCAGAGTGAAATGCAACTTAATATGTGCATGCTTGGGGATATGAGTGGAAAGCAAGAGAACCTCTAGTAAAATCCATGCTGATGCTGAGAGAACCTATAAACTTCAATCATAGACCTTTTAAATAAGGAATTAACATGGTGTTGCCCAAAGAGGTACATTGTGAATAAGATCAAGACTTGGCATCAGATTGTACCATGAGATCAGGTAAATTCTGTTTTCTTAAAGTGGAGAATTTATTTGGTCATGGCATTATGAGTATATTTCAGAAATATTGGGTAGTAAGAAAGAGACAACACATGCACACTATGCCACAAGGACTGAAATTCATTCACTTTAATCTAGTTAGTCTTTTTTGTTTCAAATCCAAACTACTATTTAGAATTACTCTTTACTGTCTAATTGAGGATCATGCTGTAGAAGTCAACTATGGCTTGATGTGTAGAAATGCAAATCATTACCTCCACTTTCTCAGTAGTATGAAATTGTTTACCATGTAATCATGCTTTAATTGTGTATTAAGGGAAATATGTAAAGGAAAATGGCACAGCTCCTCATGAGTCACAAAATGTATCCTGAAATATTAAAGGATCTGACATAGGTCTACTGGGTAGAAATATTGATGCTATGCTTTTAAGAGGTTGATTTGTTGCCCAGAAAAACTGATGTACCTGTACAATATGAAATACCTTAGGTTTATAACATGCAAGAAAAATGACTTGTGATACTAAAGTGGAAAAATCTGTAGCTTACATTTTTTTACTTTAGTGTTCAGTTCTTCTTCTATGTAATGTTTTATTTACATAATCCTTTTCTAATTTTAAGAACATCATCTGTGTGCAGTTTATACTTGAATAAACCTTATGAGGTCTTATTATTGAAAAATAAATTAAGCATGTTTCCAGAAAAAAGAGAGGTTTACAGTACAGGCCAAAAGTTTGGACACACCTCCTCATTCAATGGGTTTTCTTTATTTTCATGACTGAAGGCATCAAAACTATGAATGAACACATGTGGAGTTATGTACTTAACAAAAAAAGGTGAAATAACTGAAAACATGTTTTATATTCTAGTTTCTTCAAAATAGCCACCCTTTGCTCTGATTACTGCTTTGCACACTCTTGGCATTCTCTCGATGAGCTTCAACAGGTAGTCACCTGAAATGGTTTTCACTTCACAGGTGTGCCTTATCAGGGTTATTTAGTGGAATTTCTTGCTTTATCAATGGGGTTGGGACCAGCTGTTGTGTTGTGCAGAAGTCAGGTTAGTTGGACGATCATTTATTTTTCAACAGGACAATGACCCCAAACACACCTCCAGGCTGTGTAAGGGCTATTTGACCAAGAAGGAGAGTGATGGAGTGCTGTAAATGGTCATGAAAATAAAGAAAACACATTGAATGAGGAGGTGTGTCCAAACTTTTGGCCTGTACTGTATGTCCGGCTGCTATTTGTCAAAAATTTAATCTGAAAGGTGCAATTAACATTTTTGCTCAGATAATGCCTGCTGCAGTAGGGTGTCTTTATCTAGGCAGGCTACGCAGGAGCCAAAATTAGATGTAAAAGACTCATTCACACTGCCTAGCATACTTCCTTCCATCCATCCATCCATCTTCTTCTGCTTATCCGAGGTCGGGTCGAGGGTTTAGAGCGCATGAGCTTATTCAGTGCAAGCAGGACCAAGGCACATGTTGTTCTTTTTTTTTTCTTTCAGTACATGTGCCTTCCCTGTTTATTTATATACAGTATCTAGTGACTTCTCTGCCTGTCTGTCTCTCTATTACGAAGTGCTCTGTCTGTCTGTCTGTGTGTTATGGATCTTAAAAGTAACAGTTATAAGAACACTTGTTCATGTTAATTGCAGTCTCAATTGTTAAACAATATATTAAAAGGAGCATCCCACATGAAAATATAACGATCTCATTAACTGACAGTGCATACCAGTTTATAAATTTTATGTCCGTTTTGATGTTAAAAGAAAAAAAAATAACAGTCTCTTATCAGGAGGGGAATTGAACTCGGGTCTCTAAAGCACTGCCAGCCCACTGCGTGGAGTCAGCGACTCTTACCACTGCGCTACAGAAGCTGTTTTAACGTCCTTCAGCCTTTTGTGAAAGTGTTTATTTGATGTTTGGACTTCATGCTTTTACACATTCTGTAGTTTATGCCTACATTTTGTAACGTTTATTACTAAAATATGAAAAAATTTCTGTTTTAACAATGTGTTTACACAGATTACTGTAGAAACGGAACCAACATGAAATGCGCGTGTTCCAAATTAACGATCTATTATTTCCACTCTAAAACTCCACTTCACTCCCAGGTAGATCAATCAAGACATGAGCTGGGAGAACTTAGTGAACGTTCTGCGACGGTGGGGGATGGAATAGCCGGCTGCTTGCTGCTAGTCTTAATTGGCACATTTACAGGACAAAAGAAGCTGGCAGAGAAGTGTGAACGGTTTTAAGGTGGGCTACGAGTTTTTTCGTAGACTCTGGTAATTCTAGTGTTAAGGGAAAGCCAAGACACCCTGTGGAGGAAACTCATTTCAGCCGCTTGTATTCGCAATCTCGTTCTTTCGGTCACTACCCATAGCGCATGACCATAGGTGAGGGTAGGAACGTAGATCGACTGGTAAATTGAGAGCTTTGTCTTATGGCTCAGCTCCTTTTTCACCACGACAGACCAATGTAGAGCCCTTATCACTGCAAACGCTGCACCGATCCGCCTGTCAATCTCACGCTCCATTCTTCCCTCACTCATGAACAAGACCCCGAGATACTTGAACTCCTCCACTTGGGGCAGGATCTCGCTTCCAACCCTGAGAGGGCACTCCACCCTTTTCCGGCTGAGGACCATGGTCTCGGATTTGGAGGTGCTGATTCCCATTCCAGCTGCTTCACACTTAGCTGCGAACTGATTCAGAGAGAGCTGAAGATCACAGCCTGATGAAGCAAACAGGACAACATCATCTGCAAAAAGCAGTGACCCAATCCTGAGTCCACCAAACCGGACCCCCTCAACACCCTTGCTGTGCCTAGAAATTCTGTCCGTAAAAGTTATGAAGAGAATCGCTGACAAAGGGCAGCCCTGGCGGAGTCCAACTCCCACTGAAAACGGGTTCGATACTGGCATATTTAGTCTATATAATTAAGTAAATATGTACATAAAGCTATTACAGTTTGCAAAGTGATATGAAAGTATTGTCTGTCCAGAGGATGTATGGTCAAGACTGGCTGCAGTTGTAGTAAACACCTGCAGCAGCTCTCTGTGGTATAATTGGCCATGTGCTGAGGTTGCTTTGAGGATTAGCAAAATAACATTGAGTTTGAGACTTCGTTCATGATAGCCAGCCACTTAACTAACATCAGTTTCTCAGCTTCTGTCTCTTGGGAGTCCAGGGTAACTTTCAGAACAGACGGTTTTTCTGACTAATTTATATCCGCACCAACATGCCACTTTGTAGAAAAGTATTTTTGAAACCATAGACTAATACGTCATTTGCAATAATTTGCTGCCTATGTTTCGATCTCTGACCTTCTCTAGGAAACTATTCTATACTTCTTTTTTTTATATCTATCTATCTATCTATCTATCTATCTATCTATCCGATCTATATAGATATATATAGATATATAGATATATATATAGAGAGAGAGATATATTTATATATATATATTTATATAGATATAGATATATATAGATATAGATATATATCTGGGGGATCTCTCTGTCTATCTCTCTAAATACCTTCACACACTCACCTTCTCAAGTTGCATGTTTTGGGAGGTGCCACATGATTATACTTTATTAGCATAAAATCTTGTTTATCCTACATTTGTTTTCAGGACCTATGCTGTTCAATATGAAATGAATATACCTTGGATATTTTTTTAATATGAGAAAAAACAAATTTTTCGATGGACACTAAAAATTATAAAAGAACTGATCTTCATATCATAATTTAAAAGCAAAGTCAGATACTATAAAAAAAAAAAAGTAACAAACTACAAAATAATTACAATGAATGATATGCTTTAATGTAAACGTTCTTTTTTTTCTTTTTTAGGAACCAATCAAAGCCCCCAAGCCAAAGCCCAAACCAAAGAGGCCAGCTACTCAGACCAGCACTTCTCAAAAAGTAGAAGACTATACACCAGAGCTTTTTGAGTTGCAGGATGACATTGGTGAAAGTAGGTTTACTACGTTTCAAAACTAATGCAGCTGCAAATGTCAGTGATAGGGTTATCATAAAAATACATTTTGTATTTGCAGTATTGTATAACTTTTGTATGTTATTTACAACAGAAAAATAACTTTTTAATTAATATGGGCATTATCTTAAATAAATAAAACTAACTACACTTGTAATACAGATTTCCTTATTTTTTTTAAAACATGCTGGTAGTTTTTCATTTGAATGCAGTCTTTTATATTTAAGGTGAGCTGCACCACACTGTTAATTTATTCATCTTAACATTATGTGTGTCAGCCAACATCAATACAAATGTAGCCAGTAGCTTTTTAAAAATTAAGAGAACCTTAAAAGAAGGCTGTATACTATGTGCTTGCAGGCCAGGCAACAGCATGCAATCACTTAAATAATTGACTGCACCAGTGAAATTAGGACCATCTGGACATTTTTTTTTTTGTTTGTTTTTTGGGTCATTGTTTTTAACATATTTGCATGAAAATTTAGGCATATTCTCTGACTGCATCTGTCTCTAGACCAATATGCCTTCATATTTTTACATTTTTGTTTCATTAGTTTTGGGACTGAAAATTGATAATCTTCCTGTATACGTAAATAACTTTGAGAGAGATGTGAGGCAAAATTGCAAAACATACCCAAAAGCATACCCTTTTGTGTCTCATCTCCCATTTATCTGACAGATTTTTCTTGTTGATTTGATCATGCACATATATATTGTTAGATTCAACTGTTTTTCTTTTAACTCTTAAGTTTTTTCTACATGGAGTTTGTATGTCTATTAATATAAATATAAAGACTAGACAAATAGCCATGGAAAAAGCATGCAATATACATTCTCGAAGAAAACAATTCATCCAGAACAATACCACACACTGGTCATTCTAAAACCTATAATTTTGGATATCTTGAAAATGGAAGAAACTGATGGTTTGCAATACATCTGGTAGTAGACCTGATGACCATCTACAGTTTATGATAGAGTTTTTCCTTTACAATTCTGGTAATTATTCCAATACAATGACCTTTGAAGGTGGGAACAGTAGCTTGCATGGCATAGGTGCAAAAAATACCAGTTTACTGTTTGCAGAAAAGTTCGGCAGCAAAATTATTAAACCCTATCTGTAAGATCGAACCCTCTCATTAGAAATGGAAAGGGTGGCATTTCCATGACTGAATGGGGATTATGTGGCCTTTAGAATGCCATGTTTTATCATGTACGTGAACCTACTGTCTATAGTTGTGGAGCAATGCATTATAAATAAAAGGATAAACCTCTACCAAAGTGATAGCAAAGTGAAAATGTGGTGAATGGAACTGATTGTAGATGAAAAGTTTATGATATCAGGGGCTTGCATGCTTTATACAGGCATTTTATGGATAATATTTATTTGCATACAAACACTAAATATTATACTAATTGGATTTACATCTAAATTAATTTGTTCTCATGTTTAATATCATTCTCTCTCTCTCTCTCTCTCTCTCTATCTCTATATATATATATATATATATATATATATATATATATAAAATCCAACATCTGTATGTGTGTCTGCTTTTCATGAGAGAACTACTTAATGGATTTAGATTGTTTTTTTTTTTCTTTCTATGATTTGCTTAAACATTCCAGTTGATTTTGTGACTTCTCTCATTGTGCTATGTATTGTAGTTCGCTTACAGCACCGATTTAATCCGAGAGACACGCAGCAGGCCAAGGGAATGGGGGCAGGGCCCGCCTCAGTCACGCTTTAGACTCGGGGCGTTCCTTACTTCAGTTTAGCTAGCGAATGAAAGAACTACTTGGCGGATTTATATCAGGTTTTTTTCTATAATTTGCTTGAACATTCCGGTTGATTTTGCAACTTCTCTCATCACGCTAAGAATCATATATCACTCCTGCAAGCGAACTATTTGCGCTAATCCGAGACAGAGGCTGCAGGCTGAGGAGAGAGGGAAGAGTGACATCAGGAGTTGGGAGCCGGACAGGGCCCTCCTCACTATCCTGTTTCACTAAGGGCACAAAATGGCATTCTAAAGCATGTATGCACAAAAATAAAACACTATTGTATTTTAATTTTAATAAGTAGATGCTTGAGGATGCTTTTTGTTATTTTGCATATATCCCATTAGCCATGATGGATTCTTTAGATTTTTCCCATAAGATGTATATCTGTGTTCTGTTCACTTAAATGCTGCATTTTATCTAAAGAATCCTATATTAATACATTACACAAATTAAATAATACAAGTCATTTTTAACAAACTGCAAAAAGCACTATTTTATTTTTAGTACCTTAGATGCTTTAAAGTAATACTTCAATGCTAATAGATCATTTTATCTACAAGGGATATCCAGAAAAAAAGGTTACAAGTGCCCTGGAGGGTGCAGGGAATTTTTTTTTTTTCAAAGGTTGGCATACCTGCGTGTAGGGGTGTCCTAACGGTCAAAATAAGCCCGGGACCGCGTCAGTCAGTTGTGAAATGTCATAACAGCAAGCGAGTTCGTCAACCTCTGCTGAGGCCGTTTGCTCCACCTACTGCCGATGCGAGATTCGTTCGGTCATCAAGTTCCTCACTTTGCGTCACGAATCCACGGCCGAGATCCATTGTCAGCTTGTGGAAGAATTGTGAAAGAATTCTTGGTTGGGAAAGGTTTTTCCAACGATGAGGAGGTGAAGGAGACAGTGGGGAAGTGGCTTTCGGAGGTGGAGCAGAGCGTATTCGACGAGGGTATAAAAAAGCTGGTGCCCAGGCTGAAGAAGTGCATCGAAGTTGACGGCGATTATGTTGAGAAATAAACAAATATTTTGGAACATACCCTGTAAATTTGGTTGAAATATATTCATTTTTCGATTTTTAACAGCTGTTGTAACCTTTTTTTCTGGATATCCCTCGTAGTTAGGGCAAGTCTTGAATTCAAAAGTGCAATCTTGCTTAAAGGCATTCCTCAGTTGTGACCGAGCATTTTCTGGAAGTGGTTTGTTTAACAATATCATAGCCAAAATACATGTGTCTGGGACATTTTGAGCATATGGCTAGATACTGATATTTCTGTTATGCAAAACAAGCAACTTGAGATTTTTGATTGATATTGTTTGCTGCAGTTTAAGCTGGTTCTCCATTCAAGCCCAACTTTTATCAGGAATTTTGTGACCTTTGTTTTCCTTGAAAACATGATTAAAAGCTTTTCTTACTCTTCACTGCAAACATTGAATAGTAGATAGATAGATAGTAATTTAACAGACACAAAAATGATAGCATTTGGGTGAGGTATTCTTTTAAAGACTTTATTTAACAAGTATTGTATCATTTAGTTATGGCACAAAAGATGGTGTTTGTGGGCCTTAAATGTAAGGTTTGCATAGATAACATTGAAAATTGAATATATCACCACCAAAACTGTTTTTCTCCCAAACTGCATACTCCTTATAGATCGAAAGTCTGTGCGGCAGTCTACAACAGAGCATACAAGGCTTACCTACCTGCGTTTGCAAGAGCGGCAAGTACAACCAAGGAGAAAGAAGGGACCACATCATGATCGTCCATTAACACAAGAGGAGCTGTTGGCTGAGGCTAAAATCACAGCAGAGATCAACTTGCGCTCACTTGGTAAGGACTAGGGGCTGCTGTTTGTGTTTTGATCATTTTTTTTATACTTGTTTAATACCATTTTGTTATAATAAGAATAAATGCTTTGTAGCTTAAAAACAACACTTGAATGCTTCAGTATTTGCATGTGATCAGACAGTTTAAGAAACACCCAATATTTAGATGACTAAAAAAACAAATATGGAGTAATTAACCTGTATATAATTGTGTTTAGATGAAAAATCAGGGGAGTATGCACTGAAAATGATTGCCCTAAAGCCACTGTGTATTGTATGGCATACCTTGAACTGTCAATACCAGACCTTTTTTTTTTATTGCCATTAGTGTGCTTTTTATCTTGTTTCTTTGAATAGTCTTCTTGTATGCTTTGTAATATGAATTTCACTGTAAAAGGCATTATATGAAGTAATGGATTATGGTAGATTGATTGCTTAAAGAATGCAGAGTTCCTTCATTTTTCTTTTGGATGGTCTTCTGTCACAGCTTAAAGAATTAAACTTGGGTTGATTGGTAATCCTACATTTTCTTAGTAGTAGCAAATCTAGATGTGTCCATGAGTGTGTTTTGAAATGACACCCTACTACAGAGCATTGTTTCATGCTTTGTTCCCAGCTATCTGTGTTTTCTGTGATTTAGATTTCTTTTTTTTTTTTTTTTTTTTTGTAAAATTCTTATTTGATATATTATCCATTAGGATATTCGTATTCGTATTTATTATTTATTAAATTATTTGGGTTATTGGTTTATAGTGCCATTCTCGTGTGTACCTTTCCATAAGTGTGAGCTTACCAGTTACACTTAATCTCTTATTGGATTGTTTAAACATTTTATTTTAATAACTCTTGTTCATGATTTCACATAGGACCCCCCCTTAACCTTTACTAATATGTTCACTGCTGCTGTGAGTGTGTTGCTTTGACAACACGCTTAGATGGTTTTTGGAATAAAGTGAAAAATCTTGGCAAGAAATCTATAGAAAGATCTGGTTCGTCTTATTCACCTTGTGGTATATTTAAAGCCATCTTGTGTCTCTTTTATTTCTTCTGCTTGCCTATTACAGGGAAAAAGATACTCTGATAGGCCCTGTCTTTGGTTAAATAATATTTAACAATGATCTTTTCAAATGTTAACACTTGTAAACTCTACTTAACAAGTCTTGATTAAAATTCCATATATTAAGAAATTCAGTTCTTACGTTTGTGCACACTGTCAAGAACAGATGTTTTGTAAGTAGTTTTAAAAATCAGTTATTGGTAATTAGCTGTCTTTTAATAGTTTGCTAAATTTTTATTACAGAATTCTAGTCTTTGACACAAAAACAAATTTCCCCTTTTCCCCCCATGTTTATACTGATCCTTTTTACAGTAGCCAAGTAAGGTAGCTTAAGTAAGGTAGTCACAGATAATCTTCATATCACTTACAAGAAACACTTTTAAATTTTTTAGTTTTACTTGGTATTTACGATGTCACTGTTGAAATGTTTGCCTTAAAGTAACTGGTTCCCATACTAAGAGGAGTTTTCTAACCAGCAACAATCTGAAATTATGACTTTTAAATTTTTCATCCTTTTGAATAGCTGTTTTCCATGTCTTTCATGGGTCATGCATCAATAGCTGTTTTATTTATTTATCAGTTTCATCATTAGACTGGACTGGAAAGGTCAGAACTAACCAACCCCAAGATCAATAGCAGATGAATTGCAAATTTGAGGAAGAAGGAAAAGAAATAGTAAGAGTGAGAAGTTTTTAAAAAAAAAATAGTAATGTGCATTACATAGTCAGATTACTTTTTAAAGTAACTTATTTTATTGAAGCAATACTAGCATTAGGTTAAGGTTAAGTACGTGCGTAGTGTGCAATCAATTACAGAAAAATGAACAAAGCAAAAAGTTATAAGTATACATTTAATGCTTTTTATTTTATCAGTTTTAATTAAAAGCAAATAATTCATACAATCAAATTAAACTTAATAAAACCAAAATTCAATCCCTACCCAAAGGAAAGAGAGGAGAGCCAACCAACAAAGAAATCTTTGAATCAGCAAGGAAGGAAGAGTATCTTTTTTCCCCAATATAGAAGCTTATTCTAAAATGTTATTGACTAGATCCTCTGAGAGTTAGATTTTTTTTAATTGTAAATAGTGTGTATTTGAATTTTTCCCAATGTTATAAATAGTATAGGGCAGGGGTCTGCATTCCTTCAGCTGTGTCACTCCGAACCTATGTTACAATGTTATTGCGCGTGCCAACATAATTCCACCAATTTTGTTTTTTACATATATATATATATATATATATATATATATATATATATACACATACAGGGTGGGCCATTTATATGGATACACCTTGATAAAATGGGAATGGTTGGTGATATTAACTTCCTGTTTGTGGCACATTAGTATATGTGAGGGGGGAAACTTTTCAAGATGGGTGGTGACCATGGTGGCCATTTTGAAGTCGGCCATTTTGGATCCAACTTTTGTTTTTTCAATAGGAAGAGGGTCATGCGACACATCAGACTTATTGGGAATTTCACAAGAAAAACAATGGTGTGCTTGGTTTTAACATAACTTTATTCTTTCATGAGTTATTTACAAGTTTCTGACCACTTATAAAATGTGTTCAATGTGCTGCCCATCATAGATGTGGTGTCCCCCCCCCACATCACATGGCTTCATCTTATTCTTCTTTTCCTGGGGCAGAGACAACCCATGTGCCGCACTATCCTCTGACTCCATGAGATTAATCAAGGCCAGGGTCTACATCTGAGGCTCGCCAGTAGTCATGCATCATGAACTGATGGGCTTAAGCAGCTGGGAATTGCAAAAGATAAACTGAATGCTCTATTTAAGTGCTTATGTGCTCTGAATGTATAGAGTGTGCACATGTAGCTATATTCAAGCAGCAGAAACTATCCATTCTCTTGTCTTGTCACTTTGCAGGATGAAAACATTCTCTTCAATAAGAGATTAATACACATGACATTAACATAACATAGTAATGAAAAGATTAACTCTCAATTTACATAATTTAGTCTACCTTATTTTTCTCACCTTTGGAAATTATTGTGTCCTTTTTATTCTTTCTAAGTTTACTTGGCCTGTGAAAGGAGGAAGCAGGGGCTCTTGAGTCGCTCATACTGCTCAGTTCTCTTGTTTCACTAAAGAAAGGTAATGCCTGGGACTTTATAGGATTCTGTTTGAGCTGCTGATTTTTGTTTTGATATCAGCCTGGTGATCCTTTCCTGTCTATGTTAGTCTTTTATTAACAGTTCAAAACTGTTTCATGGTCTCAGTGTGGCAGTGATCATGTTGCTGTTTAGACACATTAATGACACATTCCTTTTTCTAGCGATAGATTAACTTAGGACTGGGCAATATATATGTTTAATTCGATTAGACATTTAAGAAAATTCAATATGCAAATGCCAATATTGTGGTGTTCAACACTTTTTTATTTGATTTTTTTTTTTAAGTTCAGCTGAATGTTAAATAAAATTCAGTAAATCTCTAGCTTTCTAAGCATGTCTTTGTGGACTCTACCCTTGTCACCTGGTTGTGATGAATACCAAAATTACCCAAAAAAAAAAATGAACCGAGGATCAGAAGCACAAGAGTTTAGAACAGGTAGGTTTGGCCCTGCTGTTTGTAAATAGTTTGGTTTTAACTGACGTTTCAGGCAGTACAACATCCACCCATCCATCCATTATCGAACCCGCTATATCCTAAGTATAGGCATCTATCTACTCTGTGTAAAGAGGTCATCTAGGCACGTGCAGTGCTTACAACATGCACTCCCAGCACCCCATAAAAACATGCTTGCTAAGCCAAGTTCCAAATTATGTTTGCTGTTAACTATACTAATTGGTAATTCACACCAAAAGCTTGGACTCTGTATAAGCGAATGTGAATATACATATCTATATGATGCTGTTATTCACGTCTTTAACACTAGAATTACCAGAACCTACGAAAATACTCGTAGATATGTCCCACCTTAAATCTTTTCTCACCTCTCCATAAACGTCTTTTGTCCTTTAAATGTGTTGATAAGCAGCAAAAAGCAAGCAGTCTGCTATAACATCCCCCACCGGCACACAGTTTTCTCAGCTCAAGTCTGTTTATTTGCGTGTCAGTTGCTTGGAGGTGTATAGAGTAAGAAGTCAAGCAAAATCACACCTTTTATAAATACTATATCGTTATTTGGAACACATACATTTCATGCGTGTTCCGTATCTACAACGATCTATTTAAACACATCGTTAAAAAAGAAATGTTTTTCATGTTTTAGTAATAATTGACAAAATGTAGACATGAAGTGTATAATGTGTGAAGCCTGAAGTCCAAATATCAAAGAAACACTTACACAAAAGGTACATATATAACAGAACAAGTGTGCTTTTATTCAAAAATATAACTGCAGAAAAACTATATATAACTGTCTGTTAATAATTCAGTTTTGGTGTAGATTCCTAGATTCCCATGTTTTTTCTGTTAATGCTGAGAAGTTTTTTTTTTTTTTTGGAAACCTTGATGACTCTGTATTAAAATTACTGTCAAGGAGAAATAATACAAATTCCAGTATCTTCAGCTCTTTCACAGTGTAAAGTGATTTATGTTGAGGATATCCCTTATTCCCCACCCACCTTCTGATTTCATTATCTTTCCTCTAGCCATCCACTCATCAGACCTCATTTATTCTATTGCTCTGCTAAACTCACACCATTTCATCCGTCTTTATTCAGATAATATTGTTTAATATTTAAATAATGCACCAGCTAACATCCCCCATATTGCTGAGATATTTTATAGATTAGTTCTGTTTTCTCTTATAAGATAACTTGGTCTAAATCAGGGCTTTGCTTACACTCAACAACTGCATTTCGGTCAGCCATGTTGATGTTCACTCCAAATTAAATTTTGTTACATGGCACAATTATATGTTTGCTTTTAAATCTTTGTACATCACCATTACAGTATTAATACAGATAATTTGGAATCTGTTATATCATTACAGAAGGACTTGGATAGCATACAGGCTTGGGCAGATTTGTGGCAGATGAAATTTAATGTCAGTAAATGTAAAGTATTACACATAGGAAGTAAAAATATTGGGTTTGAATACACAATGGGCGGTCGGAAATCCTTATGAGAAGGATTTAGGAGTCATAGTGGACTCTAAGCTATCAACTTCCTGACAGTGTTCAGAAGCCATTAAGAAGGCTAACAGAATGTTAGGATATATAGCACGATGTGTGGAGTACAAGTCCAAGGAGGTTATGCTCAACCTTTATAATGCACTGGTTAGGCCTCATCTTGAGTACTGTGTGCAGTTTTGGTCTCCAGGCTACAAAAAGGACATAGCAGCACTAGAAAAGGTCCAGAGAAGAGCGATTAGGCTGATTCCAGGACTACAGGGGTTGAATTATGAGGAAAGATTAAAAGAGCTGAGCCTTTACAGTTTAAGCAAAAGAAGATTAAGAGGTGACATGATTGAAGTGTTTAAAATTATGAAGGGAATTAGTACAGTGGATCGAGACTTGTATTTTAAAATGAGTTCATCAAGAACACGGGGACACAGTTGGAAACTTGTTAAGGGTAAATTTTGCACAAACATTAGGAAGTTTTTCTTTACACAAAGAACGATAGACACTTGGAATAAGCTACCAAGTAGTGTGGTAGACAGTAAGACGTTAGGGACTTTCAAAACTCGACTTGATGTTTTCTTGGAGGAAACAAGTGGATAGGACTGGCGAGCTTTGTTGGGCTGAATGGCCTGTTCTCGTCTAGAATGTTCTAATGTTCTAATTAGAGCGGACATTTTTAGGGCTGAATGCCTTTTTTGACATCAACCTCATTTGGTCAGTGGCTATGTAAAATATGTTGTGAAAGGTAGTCTGCAGGCAAAGAGTATAACTTATTGTTTGTAGAGCCTATGCAGAAAGCTGATGTTTTAAGTGTAAAATTAAGATACTAGCATTGGGATTGCTTTGGTAAAAGAATGGATGTTCTGTTACTGAGGTGACATGTTGAGTTTAAATGAGAGGTGCTTGAAAGAAATGCAGGTAGCTATCCCCCATTCTGGCTTTTAAAGGAGTCTCTTTGGCATTTAAGGATAAAGTTTATGAAAGCTGCTCTCTGTAAGCATGAGATGTGGCCAAAAAATGAAGGCAGAACATGAAGCAAACCTGAAAAGAAAAGAGAAAAAACTGATCCGGTGGATGTGTGGAATGTCATAGAGTGAGTGCAAAGCTAATGCTGAGTTAAGAGAAAGACTTTATATGAAGGTGCTAGGTGTTGTGCTGAGGGGAAGCAAACTAAGGTGTTTATTTGTATGGATCAAAAGGCAAAAGAGCATGGGTTTTATCAATATAATAAATATAATAAAAGGTGTTTATCAATATATGGAGGCAGAGTGTATGACGAAGAAGACATTGTTGGTGGTGGTGTTTGGTGTGATACCAATTCTTTTCATACCATCCAAGAGTAGTGAGGACCACAGACAGTGGAGGAAAAAGATTTGAAGTAAACTGGAAAATGTCAGTTAAACCAGTGATGAAGATGCATGATGCACAATATATTTTTAAAGAAATTGATAGCTCTTTGAGTTTCTAAACCTCAGCTTGTGCTGAATCTATTAAAATGAATATAGCTTCCCACCTAAATTGTCCATTAGCTCAGTGATTCCTCTCCTCCTCTTTTATTTCACTTGACAAAAATTTGATCTTTAGTTAGTAAATTTATTTGGAGGCTTCTCCCAAATTGCATTGATTGCACTCCTGAGATACTGCAGAAATTGCTTTGACCATATCACATCATACTTTATCCACATTTGACACTTTGTTAGAAATAGAATTGGCACAGGACCAATGTGGCATAATCGGTCTACTGTCATTTTTCTCACTGCATTGGCAGGTAGCCTTTCAAATTAAAGCTCAATAGGGAATTTTTACTCTTGTATCCGTATACTTTATTCTTGCCTCCTCCTTCCTCCCAAATATTTTCTGCTTTAAAAGGTCTAGGTGTCTGCTTCTTTTGACCCTGACCTGTAATAACTGTTTTTATATCTTGTTTGTTACCATGTGAGGCTTTGTTTTCACTGCTGTATTTGAGAAGGGGGGAAAAGAGTGGGAGGGATTCTTTTCTCTTTTCACTTTTGTTACTGATTTCTATTTATTTTTAATGAATAAAAAGTGTATGTATTTATGTATGTATAAATGTAACCTTGTCTTTCCTCAGAGAATTACGAGCGTTTGGAAGCTGATAAAAAGAAACAGGTCTGTAAGAAGCGTCGATGTGATGGCCCTACTATTCGATATCATTCAGTGCTGATGCCAATAATTTCGGAGAATCATCTCAAAGAGGAAAATGTTGATGTAGAAGGGTAAGACTGTAAAGTGGTTTTTTATATGCTGTTACTTGAATAATTCCATTTGCTTCAAATTTAATTTGCAAACATTGTGTTTTTAAAACTATTGCCTATTAAAAATGTTTACTGTAAACTTTTTTCATAATCATACTGAAGCTAACAATACATTGTGCTGATAGAAATATTTTTTGTGTATTTTAATATTTTTTGTCTGCACTGTTGTTACTAGAATTGCTGTGGTCATTTTCATTCCTGTCCCATTAGAAACCGCAAGCCTTGTATATTGAGAGTTCACAGTGACATCTTACCAATGTAAATTCCACACTTGGAATCAATTCCAGACCTTCTGCCTGCTTAATCATTAATGAAATAATGAGGGACCTGCTCACACTTGGCTATGGAACAGCTTGTCAGTCAAGTGTCCAAATACTTTTGAGACTCTGGAAATGGGGGACTATTTTTTAAATGGCTCATACAATATTTTTGGTAAACTGCTTAAATTAAAGCATAAAACCTACACTTTAATCACCTCTTGATTGCTTTATTTCAAATCCATTCTGGTGGAGTACAGAGCCATAATTATGACAATATATGTAATGACCATCCACAAGCGTTACCTGGTAGGTAACCGCCCAAATAATCAGATTGCAACTCAAAGTGGCCTAAGAATGTAATACACCGATCTTAAGCAGCCACTGTGGCACAACGTCAGAGGCTTCACCTCAGGTGCTAACATCCAAGGTTCAATCAACTGATAAGTACCAATAAGGACAAAACGTGTACTCTTTGTATTTTTTGGCAGATACAGTGGTACTTAAATCTTCAAACTAAACCTCTTTTGAATGTTCTTTATAAAAGTTAATAAAATGAGACAAAGCAGGTGGTTGCATAACAGAGTTCTGAAAGAGAAGGGAGTATTTACAAAGATAAAGTCTCTTCTTTAACACAATTGAAAAGTAATGTAAGATAAATGGGAGCACCTTTTGCGGGAAGAAAGAAGTTAACTTTCTGGAAGTTCCTAGCTGTTTCTTTCTTAGTCTACGCTTATGATTTTTTTTAACAGTTTCTAGCATCTTGTGTTTCATGTGAGGTCAGGAATTACAAGGTTATGCTGCTAGAGCTACTGTATGTTAACTGACCTGACAAGCTGAAGAGAGTGTGAATTAAAAAAAATGCTTGCATGTATTCCTGAATATAAACTGATCTTCCACAATTTTGAGGTGTGTTGTTAACTCTGATCAGCACAATGGGCTTTTCAGATTATCAGTATCAGATAGAATAATGGCATTAGCATCATTCTAAGATGAAATACCTGTAGGTGTTCAATATATTCCTTTTCAGTTTAAGTCTTAAATGCAACCCCTGATATGGAATTCACCGATATATTTGCAGTAGCAGCTGTACTTTTGATCAGGTATAACAGGTTTCTGTCAAAATCGCATACCAAGTTAGTTTTTTTCCCCATTTTTAGTAATTAGTTTTTTGAATACCAAAATACTGCAAAGTATCTCCTGAATAAGCAAAATTCCACTAAAAGAACTGTGGTGCTTTTTGGATGAGTTGGGGTACAGAGTTACTAAATGACATTGATCAGGATTAATATATTTCAGAGCCCTTGGATATCCTCTGAAGCAAAGTGAAGTTTTAGTAAGAAGTATATCGCTTCCAAATTCCTCAATATACAGTATCTGGCTATCCTGCCAGATACATGCCTAAGCGAGAAAGAGAATGTTAAGAGGCCAAGAGGCCAACAAGATGTTAAAGAAAAGAGTTAAAAGGCTCTTGAGGCCAAAATAGTATATCACAATATTTCTAACTCCAACATGTGTGAGGAATGCTTTAGAATTTTTTCCCTTCCCCATGGGTCATTTACAGTGCAGCCTCTACATATTGCTTATTTGTTGTGTGTGCGGAGTAAGGGGGTATTGAAACTTAAAGCATTTTCTAGCGGAAACATACATGAAATAGTGCATCACCCTTGTAAGTCTGTTAAAGCATTGAGGGGTCTTGCACTAATAACTAGGCAGAAAGAAAAAATGTTTATAAAGGACATGCTTTGCAAACCTTTCTCATTAGAAAAATAGGGTTTTAGTCATGACAAGAAGAAAAATGAAAAGGACACAGTAACAAACTTTTGTACTCCAAAATAAAAATAAATTTGATGCAAAATTTAAATTTCCACCTTAACAGTGACCCAGAGCTGCTCAAAAATAGCTAGAGACACGAAAAGTAAAGGTCATTATAGTGCCCAGTCAGAATTCTTAAATCCTATCAAATTTTTATATCAAAACCTTACGAGAAATTTGATAGAATTGTACAACAAGGAATTTGACAGAATTTTACTTTAAAAAAAAAAAAAAAAAATTTATCTTTCAGTGCACACAGTTGAGAGAGACCAGTACTAGCAGACTTGCAACTGTAAATGCTGCCAAAGATCCTTTCCCCAGACATTAACTCATGGGGTAGCAATCTAACTTTGATGTTTGGAATTTTTTGTTTTAATATATATCCACTGTAAACAATGTCCCTTTAAAGTTATGAAATATTTTCTGTAGATAATTAGAAAATACACTACTATGAATGCATACCATTCAGTTATTGACACAGTAACATGTAAAAATCAAAGAGTTTTGGGTATGTAGACATTTTGCAGTTGCATGTATCACAGTACATTGCTGAATGTTTTATGGATTAATAATCTAACCATGTACGTGATAGGACTCATGGTTGGTTTGGGTAAAATGAAATCCCCAATTATCCAATAGTCGATTGTACTCTGTAACTTCTGAAATAGCATGTGTGTGATAAAACAGCACAAAGTGTATTTTTTACCCCCTCATTGTAAGCTTTGCACAACTAAACATTGCATGAATGCAGCATAAATTTGCCAGATCAGCTGATAATTTTGTAGAAGTCCCATATTATTCCTAGATCCTTTTAATCCACTTGTTTTTATATTACCTTCATCCATTCTCTGTTTATTGTATTGTGGATTATTTTCTTTTAAGCATTGACCTACGCAGACAAACGTTTTAGTTTTACTTTAACAAAAATAAGAAACTAAAAGAATATTAAAGAAGACTTTTTCTTTTTTCCTCACTTGCTACTATGAATTTACTTCGGTTCTCTAGATATTGTGATTAGGGCATTTGTCATCAGTGTTCTGTAATCTGTGGCAATCCCGTTTTTATGACGTGACTGTTCTCTCATTATTCTTTTTTTTTCCCCTGCAGACTGGATCAAGACAACCAGCAGTCATCTTCTGCAGGTATATCCGAATGTCTACCGCCTGGGACACAGACGTCAACTGGGAAGTGTTCACGTACCTTTATCACGTTCAGCGATGATGAAACATTTGAGCAGTGCTTCCCCAGGGTTCGACAATTGCGTGCACCAGTGAAGGAGATCTGTCCAGTTACCCATAAGCCAGCCCTTTACCGAGATCCCATTACTGACATCCCATATTCTAATATCCGTGCCTTTAAGATCATACGGGAAGCTTATAAGAAATATGTTACAGCACACGGACTTCCAAACACTGCTGGTGGTGGACTAGGAGGACTGGGAGATCCCAATGCCAGGGGCACCAGGCAGAAAATTATCATCAAGCAGAGTATGCCAGCTACCTAGGAGAGCACATAAACTTGTCTAAAATAGCTGTGCAAGAAATGTATACAGGAGTAAAATGGTAAATTTGATGTTTGGAAAGAATGAACACTGTATGAAACTTTGTTTAAAAGGAAAGCAATACCTTAGGCAATGCTTTTCATGACAAATTTGTTGTCTTCTAAAAAGCAGTACAGATGTATACCTAAGATATAAAATGTGGACTTGATTTTTAAGTGCAGAATTTCAGAAATGTTGCTGGACTTTCACTTTGAGCATTGTGCAGCTGTAATGTGTTGAAGTTAGACCATTACAAATGAAACAGCTGAAGTGCTACTTTTATTGGCTTTATTTTTTTAACATGTAATGATATTCTAATTTGAGAGCCTGGAAAAAAAAATAAACTCAATCTACAACAAGTCAATGAAGCTAAATGAAACTGATGATTTTTGGTGGTTTTATTTGCTAAATATGCTTGTTATTTCTTTACTATAATTTTATTTGGTCTTGTTTGACTCTGCATCATTCTTGGTACCCAAATGTGATGTTCACTCTGGTTGTTGCTTCCTTGGAGTTCTCCCTCAGAGAATGGTATAGTTACCTGCCTTGTACCCATTCTTTTGAGAATGGCAATGTACTACCTTTACATTTCCCAAGCGTACTAAATCAGGTATGAAAATGGAAGCATGGTTGCGCCATTTAAACCCTGCTTTGAAGTGTCATTTTGTTAATAGTCATGTACATTCCACAGTATTCCAGATCACAAAAATAATGTATAATTGGAATGTTGTAGCATTTCTGAATAAACTGAAAAAGATGTACTTGTGTTAATTTAGGAGTGGCCACTGTACTTAAACAATTCCTAAACTGCACTCAGTTGATTGCTTATTTTAGTTTGTTACCTGGCCTGTCATGTTTTACTATTTGTTGAAACTTTGATCTTTTCTTTTATCCCTTATATTTTGAGAACCAGTGAATAAGCACTTTATATTGTGTTTATTTTTCTTAGCAGTCTTTATATTCCTGGAGATTCATGAACATGGGTGAGTATTAATAATTAAAAGTGGTTACTTCTTTTAATTACATCTGCTGCAGATGACTGCATGTGAATTATGTGTCTGTGTGGAATGTTCACATGCTTGCATTGTGTTTTGTTTTTCTTCTTATATATGAAAGTTAATGGGCAGCCCCAAACTGGGTCTTGTAAGAGTGAGCACAGGTTTGCCTTCTAATAAAGTGGAGTCCTTTCCAGGATTGGTTCTTGTATTGCATTCAGTGATGTTGGGATAGGTCACGTTCTCACTTGGCTGCCCAGCAGTAGATAAGCTGGTAAGTAAGAGAAATACATAAATGAAAAAATTGAATTAAAAAAAATGCTTGCATGTATTCCTGAATATAAACTGATCTTCCTCCATTTTCTACTCATACCCACATAAGAGTGTTGCTTTTTACAGCCCCATAGTTAGCTGGATCAACCTGCCAAAATAGTGGTCATCTGCATCTTCATCAATCAATCAACATTTATTTATATAGCACATTTTCATACAAAAAAATTTAGCTCAAAGTGCTTTACAAAATGAATAGAAAAATAAGACACAATAAAAAATAAACATAAGTCAACATTAATTAACATAGGATAAGTAAGGTCCGATGGCCAGGGTGGACAGAAAAAACAAACAAAAAAAAAAACTCCAAAGCTGGAGAAAAAAAAATAAAATCTGTAGGGATTCCAGACCAAGAGACCGCCCAGTCCCCTCTGGGCAATCTACCTAACATAAATCAAACAGTCCTCTTTATATTTAGGGTTTTCAAGGAAGGACCTGATGATGATGGTCACGTAGACTTCTGGCTTTCAGTCCATCAATGTTGGTGCATCATGATGCTTTGGGTAGGTGGTGGTGGCGCAGGCCGCCACCACAAAGAAACCGGAAAAAGAAGCAGAAGAGAGAGTAGGGGTCAGTATGGATTTTGGATCCACTGTATATAGTTATTATGAAGAATTGAACATACAGAGTATCAGTATTACGTTAAAGTGAAGTTATAAAAAGGCCATGTTAAAGTAATGTGTTTTCAGCAGTGTTTTAAAGTGCTTCATGGTGTAGAAAACATGTTATTAAAATGGAGATGTATTGCTCACTCTATTTGAACCACCACATATATTTAAAGATATTATCGCTTCCACAGGAGGTACAAGAAAAAACTGGAACACATTTGCAGTATCAGCAGCTACTTACCTTTTGCATTAATGGAAGTCTGTGTTGATAATCCACCAGGATATGATGCCTACATCTTCAGAATTCGTAATCGAGTTTATCATTATATTAGTGGACTACACCCCTCCAAAAATCAACCTCCGACCTATACCAGTCTTTGCATTACAGACCATTATAAAACCCTAAGGCACAAACGTTTCAGACTAGAAAATACAGAGATCTGTCCTGATTTACTTTGAACACTTCACTGATGCTAACATTCCTTATGCTCAAGCATTTAAAAATATGAGACAAGTTGAAGAAGGACAAAGTGCACAAAAAACCACCTGACACATTCAAGAAGTTATGATGTAATTCAAAATTAATTTCACACAAAACCAGCGATGTTAGAATGTTCCGACATCAAATTATATTGCTGACTTTTTCACTACAAACAATGGTCAGCCACCAGCACACAGACATTTAATCATTTACTGCAAACAAGAAAATCCCAAACGCCTTTCTATTTTGAGCCTGTGTATCAATCCAATGGTCTATTATTTGTTTCCACTTGGTGAACATGGGTCGAGTCTATCATTTTAAGATGCGCTAAATCCATTTCAGTTGCCTTATAACTGTGGCAATTCATAATCCATATATATAATGTATAATGCCAGTAAGAAAATAATTTTAGCACTTCCTGCAGTATTTTGTGTTTCTGGGTTTCTGATTATGTTGTGCTTTTGTAAAAGTTACCAATTTTGACATAAAAAATAAATGCATTCCTAGAAAGTATTCGAGTAGCCAATTATAAATATGAGTTACCCCTTTTTTGTTTTTAATTGGGACATATCCATGTGCATATTAAATAGTTATTAATTTTACCAGGCTCGAGAGAATGAGTTTTATCAAGAAATAAATATTGAATTGTGGCAGAGTTGGCATTGTATTACTTTGAACAAACAAGTCTAAAAGTCTATAATGTTAACCTTGTTTAAACATTGACCTAATAATTTCTTTAATTCTTTCATCTTTTTACACTCTTAATGAACTCCTACGTGTTAATTCATAACCTTCTCATACCCTATTAAGCCATCACTGGGCATAAGGTAGGAAACTACTCCAAGAAGGCATAGACCACAACCACACTCACATATGGTCAATTTGTGATCACCAAGTGGTCTTAAGACACTTATTTACTGGGTGTACAAAGAATATCTGCACAGATGAAGAGAATGTGCAAACTCTGCAGATAAAAATGCCTGGATGTGGGATTTGTGAGGTAGCTCCACTAAAAAAGCATTGTGCCACCATGCCATCCACGTTATTTCTTATATATCCAAAATCTCCCATGATCTCTCATGTTTTTTTTTTTGTTTTTTTGTATAGAAGGACCGTTACTACAGCCAAACAAGGAAAGCAGTAGTATATGTATTTCTTTTTTTCCTATTTCCACCGTAATTTTTTAAATTTAGAGGATATGGTTATCAGTTATTTTAATGTATTTATTCAAAAAGGAAAACGATTGAACTGAAGCACTATAATGAAGTTTTTGTGGAACGATTGTAAGTTAAAAGAAACGACTAGAGGGTCTATTACCTTCAAAGCCACGATCCCACGTTGAAGTACGAGCGATCATTACCGAAATTCACCACTAGATGGAGCTGTTGCCTGATTGAAATTCTCCACTGTGCCGCCGAATCGCGCTGCTTTTTCCAATCGCACGCTCTCTCACTCGGGTGCGCACCTACCCCTCCGCCCCCCTCTCCAAAATACTAAAATGCTGATCTCACTAAGCAGCCTGTGCGTCCCTGCCTGTGCGCTGAGCCGAGAGACTGCCCTCCACCCAACGCAGAGGTAAGTCCTGTGCAGACTCGACTGAGTTGGAAGATTCAACTTTCAGCTTAGCTTTAATCTACATAGACCTAAACCGCAAGCCGCGCTCTTTGACGTGCGTGGTCTGAATGACCACCAAATGCTACAACTGCATAGGGCATAAGCAAAATGTTTAGCGGAGATGACTTTGTTAGAGGGAGACACAGTTTGGTGCAGCCTACTAGCTGCTAACGTGGTACTGTCGTCCCGAATTGGATCGCTCTGGGTAGCGATAAGAGCCTGGCTTGTTTTTACCCAATTTAGTCAGCCTTGACTTGAATTCCTGAAGAACACGGGTTTTTTTAATAAAGTACAAGTGACTGTTCGCATCTGCTGCTGTCACTGGAATAGTTACTGCTTCACGTGTTTCTAGGGGCCACTTTTGCAGAAATGTCCCACTGAAGAGAAACCCTTGTCTAGCCCGTGTTATTGTTGTTTCTTGTAAACTCCTTCTTTATGGCCGGAGGCACAAAACGTATACTCTGTCATGAACCATCACTTTGTTTGGCTTGTAATATCACCCTGCGATTCTCGATGGTGGATGCAGTTTCATTTTGTTCGTATCTGAAGTTAAAGAATGATTGCACTGCTTACCAAATGTCAATTGAAACGGTTTTTAAAAAGCTCGGTATCTTCTCGAAGGGGAGATTACTGTGAACCCAATACGCATTTGAAACCTCAGACCACAAGACGAAATTTAGCATTTTCATTGATGATCCCTCCATACATGACAATATTAACGCCTTACGTATTGAACATGTCTGGGAACATCTGAATTCAGACTTTTGCCTTGCTGATAAGAAGAAAACTGTAAAAAGGTGAAATTTTGATCCAAGAGCATAATGTGTCATGCCATGAAGAGCTGAAAATGTCAACTCTAAAAGACATTTAAATGTAGTATTTAATTCTATTATGATGCTCTTGTTAAGTGTACCATTTTTTCAATTTTATAATTACAATGCATTCACAATTTGTTCATGTTCTTGCTGTATATCCATGTACAGTACCATTTAACTTATTTAAAAATGCTTTCAAATTGCGAGTACTGCATAAATGATTAGTATGTATTATGCAATAACACTATATACTCTATATAAGAAATCCTATATAGTTTAAGTGTTAATCTAACACTGGTAGTTTTTCTGGGTATATTCAAAAATGTATTGCAGGGTAAGTTAAGTGAGCCCATCCTCCTTACAAATCTTTGCCTTTTAGTGTATCACAAATATTTGCCAATAGTCTATGAGATGAGGCTATGTCGATAAGATGGCTGACCATAACCAGGCCCTAAGCTTAATCACTTTCGAAAAGAGAATGTATTTGATAAACATTTGGTCGTGGGAAAACAGGAAAACTTGTTGTATTCTTCAGAAACATTTTTATATATGCTGCTTTATTTTTCATCCTGCAAATGCTTGCAAACACTGGCCTTTTAAGGGCTGTCACAATAAAAGACGACCTGGTGTTCCTAGTGTGACTCAATGTTACCTTTCATGTAAATCCTATCCGCACACTTAGTTTCAGGATGAGTTGTTCAAGTGAGATTATTTCTAACTAGTCTATAATTTTGCAATATAGTTTGATAATTTTATTGTATCATTATAGTTTTAAAGTGTCTTTTGTATTATCTGAGCATGCATACAGCTTAAGAAGTCATTCATTTGTTTTCCTTGTTGTTAGAATGTGGCCAATCAGAACACCAGATTAGCCAGAGTGAGGTGGTGGGAGTGCATAAGCTTTATTTAGTACAGTTTAGAATAGGAGTAAAAATGTGCTGAGCGCCTGCTGTGTGTGGGAGCTGAATGCTTCTGGCTTGGCTTTGCAACTTGCCCCATAGAGTATTCTGCGGTGTTTTATCCTTCTGTAAATGTCACATGTACTTTTCGTAACGATTTTGATCATGAGAAAATGACATATCTAATGTAAGTTGACACTGGGAACTGCTTTCTATAAAGTGCTGGCTGTTCTACTGAAGCTCTTAAAAGTGCAAGTAATTTAAATCCTTACAGAATTTAATGCTTCAATCCTGCTGTGTCTCCATCTGTCTGAGATCTCCTGTTTCCTGGGCAAATCTAAATGAAACGGCCGCCTGTAAAGTGTTGCTAATGGACAGCTATGTTAGTTTTCTTGGTCATGTTTAATCACTTTGGTGTCTTGTTACTCTTAATTTGGGATCATTTTAATGTATATACTGTGTGCAGTGAGAAGTTATTTTATTGGACTCAAACTCCTAGTGTTGACTTCTTGAAGAATTTGCACGTTTTTCAGCATCCCTGAACCTGTCTTGACCGTTTTGGTAGTGTGTTTGTTCTGTGGCACAGGGAAGTTCAATCTAATGATTTTTTTTTAAGATGAATTTGTTTACAGCAGCTTTACAGGTTTACAGGGTCATTATTGTCATGTGTACAGAGTACAGTGAAATTCTTAAATGGATGTGCTAAGCCATATGTAACATGTCATCACTCACTAGTGCCATCACTAGATAGTATAACAGCCTTACCTCAAAACATCTGACCTCCCTACCTCCAGAAATCTCTGAATACAGCTTCCAAACACTGTAATTAGACGGAATATTAATTTATCAGGTTTTGGAAACGTATTGTGAAGTCACTGTAACAAAAGTAAATATGCTCATTGACACTCAAGCCTAGCAAGAATTAAGTATCCCGTGGGTGTGAGGTCATGGAAGCAGTCTATGACAGCAGTTTTGAACTCATGGAGGCTAGAACAGAAGTCTAAAGATGTAAAGTGGCAAGAAAAAATATGTCAAGCCTTTGGAATTACCTGCCTTTCTTCATTAACTGGTCATAAAATGTGATATGATCTTCATCTAAGTCGCAAATGTCAGTATACTTAAGCAAATAACACACAGACAGTATTATCTTTAATGTCCATATTGAACAAACTCATCAAACATTCGCTGTGTGCTGTTGAATATATGTGATCCCCTGCATTTAAATAACTGGTCTAACTTCCTTCCAGCCTCTAACAGATCGGACCTGCATAACAGTCAGGAGGAATTTAGATCATTCTTCCTAAGAGAACTCTGTCAAGTCCGCCATATTCTTAGGATATCTTGTGTGAACAGCTTTCTTGAGGTCATTCCACAGCATCTCTATGGGCTGGGCTCTGACTAGGACACTCCAAAAAGTGTATTTTCTGTTTTTTTGAAGACATTCTGTAGTAGATTTACTTCAATGTTTAGGGTTGTTGTCCTGCTGCATCACTCAAATTCTGCTGAGCTGCAGCATGGCGGACAGCCACTCTGACATTATTCTGTAAGATGCCCTGATAAATTAGGAAATTCATTTGCTGTTTGATGATGGCAAGCTCTCCAAGCCCGAGACATCAAAGCAGCCCCAAATCATGATGCTCCCTCAGGCATACTTGGCCATTGGGATGTTTTCATAGTTTGATGTGGATTTATGTACTGCTGCGTATTCTTCCCAAGCAGTTGAACCTTAGCTTCATCAGTCCATAAACCATGTTCCCAGTAGTGTTGTTGGAGTGTCAATGTGATATTTGGCAAAGTTCAGGTATGAAGAGATATGATATATACAGTGGTGTAAAAAACTATTTGCCCCCTTCCTGATTTCTTATTCTTTTGCATGTTTGTCACACAAAATGTTTCTGATCGTCAAACACATTTAACCATTAGTCAAATATAACACAAGTAAACACAAAATGCAGTTTTTAAATGATGGTTTTTATTATTTAGGGAGAAAAAAAAATCCAAACCTACATGGCCCTGTGTGACAAAGTAATTGCCCCCTGAACCTAATAACTGGTTGGGCCACCCTTAGTAGCAATAACTGCAATCAAGCGTTTGCGATAACTTGCAATGAGTCTTTTACAGCGCTCTGGAGGAATTTTGGCCCACTCATCTTTGGAGAATTGTTGTAATAAAGCTTTATTTGAGGGTTTTCTAGCATGAACCGCCTTTTTAAGGTCATGCCATAGCATCTCAATTGGATTCAGGTCAGGACTTTGACTAGGCCACTCCAAAGTCTTCATTTTGTTTTTCTTCAGCCATTCAGAGGTGGATTTGCTGGTGTGTTTTGGGTCATTGTCCTGTTGCAGCACCCAAGATCGCTTCAGCTTGAGTTGACGAACAGATGGCCGGACATTCTCCTTCAGGATTTTTTGGTAGACAGTAGAATTCATGGTTCTATCTATCATAGCAAGCCTTCCAGGTCCTGAAGCAGCAAAACAACCCCAGACCATCACACTACCACCACCATATTTTACTGTTGGTATGATGTTCTTTTTCTGAAATGCTGTGTTCCTTTTACGCCAGATGTAAGGGGACATTTGCCTTCCAAAAAGTTCAACTTTTGTCTTATCAGTCCACAACGTATTTTCCCAAAAGTCTTGGCAATCATTGAGATGTTTCTTAGCAAAATTGAGACGAGCCCTAATGTTCTTTTTGCTTAACAGTGGTTTGCGTCTTGGAAATCTGCCATGCAGGCCGTTTTTGTCTCTTTCTTATGGTGGAGTCGTGAACACTGACCTTAATTGAGGCAAGTGAGGCCTGCAGTTCTTTAGACGTTGTCCTGGGGTCTTTTGTGACCTCTCGGATGAGTCGTCTCTGCGGTCTTGGGGTAATTTTGGTCGGCCGGCCACTCCTGGGAAGGTTCACCACTGTTCCATGTTTTTGCCATTTGTGGATAATGGCTCTCACTGTGGTTCGCTGGAGTCCCAAAGCTTTAGAAATGGCTTTATAACCTTTACCAGACTGATAGATCTCAATTACTTCTGTTCTCATTTGTTCCTAAATTTCTTTGGATCTTGGAATGATGTCTAGCTTTTGAGGTGCTTTTGGTCTACTTCTCTGTGTCAGGCAGCTCCTATTTAAGTGATTTCTTGATTGAAACAGGTGTGGCAGTAATCAGGCCTGGGGGTGGCTACGGAAATTGAACTCAGGTGTGATACACCACAGTTAGGTTATTTTTTAACAAGGGGGCAATTACTTTTTCACACAGGGCCATGTAGGTTTGGATTTTTTTTCTCCCTAAATAATAAAAACCATCATTTAAAAACTGAATTTTGTGTTTACTTGTGTTATATTTCACTAATGGTTACATGTGTTTGATGATCAGAAACATTTTGTGTGACAAACATGCAAAAGAATAAGAAATCAGGAAGGGGGCAAATAGTTTTTCACACCACTGTATAATGTACACTTTGCCTGAACAACATCATGCCTGAAGAAGGAGCTGAAGTTGCCTCAAAAGCTTGCATATTGTAATCTTTGTAGTTAGCCAATAAAAGTCAAGTATCATTTTGTTTGACTTCTTACTACATTCATAATAGCTAACAAGGTACAACACCCTACTACTACTGCTAAAATCTGTAATTTTTATAAAAAATGAAGATTCACCTGTTTGTACATATACCATACCATATTGTAGAAAAATGATTTACATCACTAAAGGATAAATGACTTTTTGCAAAATCTGATTTTGTTATACTTTCTACTTGTTGTGACACATAACTTACAATTGCTGCACAGGTATCAACTTCATAAAACAGGCTCTTGCTACTCGGATCTGGTGTGGCTCCAGGTATGGCATGGATCTTGAACAAAATGATTCTCTGTGTAACTATGACTAGAGGACCTGTGACCTTAAAAAAAAAAAAAAAAAAAAAAACTCTGACTCTGCCAGCATGGCGTGTGGCACAGATGTACCTCAGATCTGTGACATGTATGGTTTGAGTTACTGCTTGCTGCATGGTGTTGGGTTGAGAAAGTCCCCAACATATCAGAGGTGAGCCTGTTTTAACTAAAAGCTATGCACATATTTTATGTTCTCCAAATATATAGGTCTAGACCATAATCCTAATAGCAAGCCAAAATTAGTAAAGCATTCTCAAGCTGAACAGCACTACTTGGTGGTGAGCCTAGGACTACTGCCTCGACTGATTTCAAGTGTCTCGTCATGCAGTGATTTGGAGTGAACTAGAAAGAAAGTTCACATAGCTTGGAAATGATCATTTCATAACTTTATCTTATCCACTGCCTGTTTTATGAACTTGCTTTGTACATGACATGGTCATGGAGCACCAGGGTGTATCCTAGTAGCTAAGATTCAAACCAGGAGCCAACCCCAGATAGACACCAGTAATACACACATGTCTACAGTGAGTCATTCCTGGCCAGTTTTATCACGCCTCTGTTCAGATGTTGTGCTTTAATTACTAAAATGATTGTACAATTTCATTGTTGTTGTATTATTTGAAATGCATAGCATGTCCCTGCATCTTCATAGAAGATTAAGGAAAATATGCTTATGCATTCATTATTTTTAGCTCACTTTGTGCATTCCTTTCCTCTCTGCACTTGTTGGAAAACCAGAAGTCATCCTCCATGGAGCATTTGTCAGTCACAGGACAAGACGCACCACACATACTCATGTGTAGCTCATGTTGAGGTCACAGGCATTAATCAACTTAACAGAATCTCTTTGGGATGAGGGTGCAAACCATAGCAGCACTGCCAGAGAAAATCCACAAGATTAACTTCACACAGAAAACAACCAGGCTGTGGATCAAGGCCATGATTCTGGAGCTTTAAGAAAGTAGTGAGCATACTTCAAGCAAGTTCAATGTACATTAATTTTATAGTTTGCTGCATTATATTTACACATCGCATACTTCGACAGGGCCCACTTTCATATCCATTCATCCATTTTTATAGCTACCTATCCAGAACCAAAGCTTAATCTCATATTCACAAATGCCAGTCTGTCATATGGCACAAAAGCACAGCCACACACATTAATGGAATTTATACTGACCAGCTGCCTCCCAGTATATCTTTGGACTGAGGGAGAAAGTCAGATTCCTGTAAGGATGCATGCAGACATAGAAACAAAATTCTAAAATGCCCAGATAAAACATGAGGTGGTTAAGAGTTTCTACCTGCCTAGTTAGTTTAAGAACATACAGAAGGTTTTGACAGTAATAGGCCTTTCAAGAATGTATTATCTGTCTCTATTTAAGTGACCTTAATAAAATATCATTATGTTAATATTTGATGATTCCCAAATGGGCAGAACAATGAGGGTCCATCTGTAATGATTCTGTTGTCCTCTGCAAACTTAACCAGACATTAGTTACAATTGTACCCTAATGAATTGTTTTCTTCCTAAGCACATTTCCACTTATAAACTTGCTGTGCAATAATCACAAATGTAGTATTAAGAATTAAGGAAAATGCCAGTATAAACACAAAACATAAAGTTGGAAATCATCACACAGTTTGTGTAAATATATACACTACATGAGGTACTTGCCGTTGCCCATGTGAGAAAGTGGATAGGTAAAAAGTAATTACAAACTTTATATTAAAAACTTAAATACCCAATTGTTAGCAGTGGAAAAGCGTCTTTATACTGTATGCAGTGTTCTTGTTTTTTCTTTCTAGCGCTAAGGACCTCAAAATACAATAAATAACTCAGAGACAATATGGATCCACCATGGCAGTTTGAATCCATGATAAAATCGAGGCTAAGAATAAATTTAAATGTAGTGGACAGTGGTTGAACCCAGATTTTTTGGTTCAAAGAAAAGCTTGTTTACCATCATATAATGCATGGTGCTGTTACTATGTCAGTGGATCACACTTTAGTATTTCACACACCCCCACTATTCTAAAAATGTAACTTTGTTTACTGTCTTTTTTATTTCACAAGTTCTCTGCAATTTTAAAGTGGGAAGCAAGTATTGTATTGTATTTAAAGTAAATATGATGAATGATCCCAATGCGTTATGAGATATGAGTTAGTTATGAGATTTATGACCATTCTCTCTGACCCCAAGCTATCTTTTAAATTTTCTATGTGACTCAGTTCACCTTGCATGTATGTGTTGAGATATGGGATTAAACCCACAGTGTCACTGGGAAACTGACAATGACCTGGCCAAGATTTGAATGTGGGTCCTTAGACTGTTCTGTCAGAACCTTTAAGTACTCTGCCACCCAGCATCATTCATTATTTATCAATTTCCTGATTCTGCAACAATCTGTCTTCAAATTAACTGAAGTCTATCCTGGTACTATCAGGCACAAGACAGGACCCCAGATTATTAATGGCCAATCTGACTGAATCTTGTGTCTTTAGACATCACCCTGGGAACTCCTTGGTATCAAAAGGAAACCTTACCGGAGCCTGTTGTGACACCTGCTTTTTCCATAACGATTTGTCGGTTTGAGTAATGGCGGATTGGGCAGGTGGTTGTGTCTCTTTTGAATAGCAGCACATTCTTCTGGAATTTGTCCTGGAGTCCTTGGTCTGAAAAAATAATCCAGCAGGTGATAAGGGCAAAGGTTATCTGTCTGTCATTGTTTATGTTGTCCTGGAGTGGTGACAGTAATTGGTGAGAGGTGCATGAAAGCATGTAGGCCTTCCTCACCGAGCAAGTGAGCTGCCAAATGTCATTTCTTTTGGCAGCTGTGGGAGATGCTCCTTAGGTGCCCTTCAGCCCAGATGAAGGTCTGTTGTGTTAATTCCAGATTTCTCCTTTTCATCCTCCTCCTGCGAGGGAATTTGTGAGGTCCACTGTTCTGTGCCTCACCCTTAGCTTCAAACAATGGCCATTACATGAATGCACAGACACTTCTGTTCCGCTTGTCGGCTGCAAGGCATGCACAGAGCCAGAGGCAATAATTGGCAGCCTGCTGGAATTTAATTCCAAAGTTGGTGACTTTATTTATTTCTAAGTTTATTCTTCTGTTCTTTTATTGTGGTGCAGGGCCATAGGGAGCTAGAACTCATTTATTCATTACGAGATACATGGAGTGCCATTCCTTCATAAACCCAGACCGAGCAATTTAGGGATAATAAAAGAGACGCTGCTGTGGGATGTGTGGGGAATGCAAATGGACCCAGGACAATATGCAGACTCCACATGGATAGTGACTAGGCTTGAAACTAAGTCCAAGTCTGTGAGACTGTGAGGTAGCACAGCCACCCTTATTTATTTTAATATCTTCACCTAGCTTGTGTTATTTTTTTCCTACACTACATCGGGTGCCACGAAATGCTAAGTTACAGTACATCAGACAGACTTGGCCATCTGCAGAAAGCAATGTCTGAATGAAATTCTGACCATGCTTATCATTAGGAGACACTATTGAACCATCTCCAAACCCAAAATGTCACCAAGTAGGCCAAAATCTTAAAAACAAGAAAAAGTTTATTTATTGCACATGGTGAATTTAGTGTAAAAGGGAGAAGAAGGTAACTGGACATCAAAAGGTACAAATTATCCAAATAAACAAAGCACTGTGGATACTTTAGTTCTTCTTATGCATGTGTTGCTTCTGGCTTTTTTTCTTTCCTCTGGTTCCTCTTAGCACAGCACCTTCCCATTTTATGAGTCCTGGGTTTATGTACCATCCCAGGCGCTGTCTGTGTGAAATCATATTCACACTGCACCTACATGGGATTGTCAATGCACGCTATAGTTTTTATTCCACATACCAAAGACATGTGTGTTATGTTTAAGGTACTGCTCTCCTGTGCAAGGTTGGTTTCTTCTTTGTGTCTGATGCTGCTCTGATAAGTTCCAGCCATCATGACCCAGAACTAGATTAAGCAGGTTTAATAAAGGATGGATGGAAATTATTATAACAAAGGTATTGTCAATGAGAAGTCTGTGTGCTGTCTTTACAAACTTCAGGTCAAGTATTTTAGTGAAAATGTATGAAAACGTTTAGCATTTCTGAGCAAGATTGGTTCCAGCTCCCTGTGAATCTAACCTGTAATGAGTGAATTTCATTCACTGTACTTCATTTTCATCTTACAGATCCATCCTATTTGGATCTGTTCAAATAAGTGGAGTTTAATGCAGTTGTATATTGCAAGTAAATCTCCTGTCCCTGTGTTTTAGGGGGCCTATAAAAAGTGGTAACTCTCCCTTTAACATTTTATTTTCTTACTAGCAAAATACCTGCGCTTCACAGCGGCGAAGTACTGCCTTAAAATTTTTATTAAGAAGAAAAGTAAACCTTTTTAAACTGAGGGAAAATATACCAATAATTATTTGTTAAGGATCTCTTTGTATACCACGTTGTCAGCTTGGCCCTCCGGTTGTAATATGACCAACCTGTGCGCTGAGCTTACTGTTGAGCATGCAATGTACAGTTGGCCATGTGAAAAGCAATCTTGCCTCAAATCAATGCCAACCTTTTGTAGGGTCTGTCCCTGAGACTTATTAATTGTCATTGCGAAGCAGATCCTTACTTGAATTTGGAGGTGTTTGAATTGAAATGGGAGATCAGAGGGTATAACGGGGATGCGAGGAATAAAAACTCTCTCCCCTGAGCCACTGGCAGTAAAAATAGTTGCCTCAATTAGGTTCGTTTTCAGACACGTGACCTGAAGTTTCGTGCTGTTACAAAGTTTCGGTCACTGTAAGTTTCTCAGTAACATTATTGGTGCCCCAACCTTCAAAATTAGATTATGCTCAGGAGTGCCTGGAGGATTCAGAGTGTGGAGAAACTCTACTGGATAGTGCGCTGCGTCTTCCACTTCTACAACTGAATCCACAGACTGATATGTTTTCGGTTGTGAAGGTAGTTCTTGAAGTAAAATGTTCATCAGAAAATGTACCATGACGTCTGACACGCCTCCTTTTTACTGTTTTCTCAAAGCTTGGATTGCTGCTGTCATAATCGGTTTGAGTTTCATGGTTTGTTTCAATTACGTTAGTATTTGCAGGACTTGTTGTGTTGAAGTGACATTCGGCATCTGTCAAGCGTTGTAAGCATACAACTGGTTTCATCGATAACTTCGCATCCAGCTTTTGAGAGTTTAAACATTCATAAACATCAAAGTGTCCACTACTCAAATAGTCACCTGTGAATCTAAGATGTTTAAGAGGCATTGGCGGTTGTCCAAAGGTGTAAAATATTTGGCCATTTCGATACACTTGAAAGCGACAACCGAATAATTCAGCAGCAGCCATCAACTCACATGCAGAACCATAGGTGAAGGGTTTAAGCATTTCACTCTTATAGTACTCCTGTGTAGTATAATTATCTCCTGTACCGTCATCAGTCCACACCTTGAACCTGTCCCAGTCATTCAATACATAAGACACAATGTTCCTCCGGATATCAAGAGTGAGCCAGGTATGGCCGTGCAATATGTAACACAGAGAATGGAAAAGGCAGGCACCATCTCCGGGCATTGAAACCACTCGGTAAGTGACAGTTCTTTGATCAATGGTGATCACCTCGATAGATATGTTAATGGGGGTACGGTTGGAACCATAAAGGAAATGGGTACCTGAATAATGTAAACTAAGTCTAAAATACCTATGCAATAAATAATCATAATAAACGAACAATAAAACAGCGGGGAAGCCGTGGATTAAATAAAAAGGCTGCAGTTATCAGCAGGGAGACGTGAATACCGTGGCGAAGCAAGGAAGGTAATGAAGAGACTGGAGCGACGGACGGCCTTATACGGGCAGGCAGCTAATTACGTGGGAGGCGTGGGGATGGGGGACCCAACGCTGCCTCACACGGCGACCGAGCTGCAGGCTATGGACGTATATATGTATGTAAGTAGGATTCAGTTAACGTTGGGAACCCGCGTACCAAATTTCTTGAAGATGGGCCCATAAGTAACAAAGACCGTTGGAAAGTTCAATATGGCGGTCAAAAGTGGCGTCATACTACCGAAATAAGTACGTACATTGGGTTCGGTTAGCGCAGGGAAGCTGCCTACCAAATTTCGTGAAGATGGGGCCATAAATAAGAAAGTTTAACATGGCGGACGTTGTCGACTGTTATGACTGTTACGTGTAGAATTTCGAAATGAAACCTGCTTAACTTTTGTAAGTAAGTTGTAAGGAATGAGCCTGCCAAATTTCAGCTTTCTACCTACACGGGAAGTTGGAAAATTAGTGATGAGTGAGTCAGTGAGGGCTTTGCCTTTTATTAGTATAGATAAAATGAAATCATATTTGGTATCACTTTAGATTAGGTGTCCCTAATTATCCTGTACTTACCATGTAATTTACCTGTATTATTACAGAGTAACTAGACATGATTACCTTGTCCTTACTGTGTAATACAGTGTAATGCTAGAATGAAGTACTCAATTGTACCACGGTCACACTTCTCTCGTACATATCCTGTAGAACTCTTACATACTTCTCTGCCACTCCTGACTTCCTCATACAATACCACAACTCCTCTCAAGGCACCCTGCTTCTCCAGTTCCACAAAGACGCAATGCAACTTCTTCTGGCCTTCTCTATACTTCTCCATCATCACCCCAGAGCAAACATCGCATCTATGGTGCTCTTTCTTGGCATGAAACCATACTGCTGCTCACTAATCATCACCTCACTTCTTAACCTAGCTTACCCTACTCTTTCCCATAATTATATGCTGTGGCTCATCAATTTTATCCCCCTGTAGTTACTACAGTCCTGTACATCCCCCTTATTCTTAAATATTGGCACCAGTACTCTTCTTCTCCACTCCTCAGGCATCCTCTCAATTTCTGGCTAAAAACGCCACTGCCATCTCTCCTAAACACTTCCATTCTTCCACAGGTATGTCATCAGGACCAACAGCTTTTTCATTCTTCATCTTCTTCATAGCTGTCTGTACTTCCTCCTTGCTAATCCGTGGCACTTCTTGATTCACTATCTCCACATCATCTAACCTCTTCTCTCTCTCGTTCTCTTCATTCATCAGCCTCTCAAAGTACTCTTTCCATCTGCTCAACACAGTACAGTTTCATCTTTATCCTTTATTGCCCTAACCTGCTGCACATCTTTCCCCGCTCGGTCCCTCTGTCTAGCCAATCGGTACAGGTCCTTTTCTCCCTCCAATCACCACTTTCTGTCCCTTGGGTACACTGTTCATCACTTCATCCAACTCACTCCAAAAATCTTCTTTCTCATCCATTGCACACCCAACTTGTGGGGCATATGCACTAATAACATTCATCATCACACCTCCAATTTCCAGCTTCATAATCATTACTCTGTCTGACACTTTTTTCACCTCCAAAACATTCTTGACATACTGTTCCTTCAGAATAACCCCTACTCCATTTCTCCTCCTATCCACACCATGATAGAACAATTTGAATCCACCTCTGATCCACCTGGTCTTACTTCCCTTCCATTTAGTCTCTTGCACGCACAATATATCAACCTTCCTTCTCTCCATCATATCTGCTACCTTTCTCCCCTTACCAGTCATACTGGCAACATTCAAAGTTCCTACCCTCAGTTCCACTCTCTTTACCTGCCTCCAAACACGTCTCCCCCCTCTCCTTCTTCTTCTGCTTCTTCTTTGGCCAACAGTAGCCCAATTTCCGCCAGCACCCAGTTGGCTAACAGTACTGGTGGCGGTTGTTGTTAACCCGGGGCTCGACCGATCCGGTATGGAAATTTATTTTGTTGTCCGCATATTGATTTGGCAACATTTTACACCGGATGCCCTTCCTGACGTTACCCTCCCCATTTATCCGGGCTTGGGACTGGCACGAAGAAATACACTGGTTTGTGCATCCCCTGTGGCGGGGAAATACCCGTGGCTCATGATTTTAAAAGGACTCTTGCTACATACATCCAATAACACAGGATAACTCCAGGCTTTCTTAATCTGTTAGTGTCCTGCACCCTTACTAATACATTAAAGATTTCAGTTTTTTTTTTCTACGTATTACACAGTTTTTTCAAGCTCAACGAACCAACTGCAATTGCAAAGGACCCATCCCAGCAACCATCAGGCAATGGCTTGATGAAGAAACATAAAACCCAGTTAAGAACCATAAAATGCCATTAAAGAACCATTGTTTTAAGTGTGTACAAATCCAAGATCATGCCCTACTTCCCAGGATTAGGTTTATATTAATGGGGGCCCTGACTAGAAGGTACAACGTTTTGAGGACTGTGGCTTTAAAATGTTTGGTTTACCCCAGTACTAGAATACCCATACAGTATCAAAAAAGGAACATCACTGTGTAAATACTTTTCAAGTTCACTTAATGCTTACACAATATTTTCACATTATCAGACAGTCAACTGTTACTCACACTATGTAAGATATAGCAACAGCATATTTATATATAGGCATGAGCTATATACAGTGTTTAGATTAGACTTAAAGTCACAAGATATATGCTCAACTGATATCTAAGACAGCCTGTCCAACCAAAGCTCGAGGGTCTGGTCCAGTCATGCAGTTGCTTTCCAGGTGTTGAGGAAAATGCATAGGCCAAGTTTAATGGGGCATCATGGGGCCTGAACAAAGAGACAGGTGCACTATGTAGCTAAAGTAAAGCTGCAATAAAGGTTATTTTTTTTTCCTCAACTTCTTTTTAAGGCTACAGCTAATGTAAATATGTTAGTCAACGAATATGATCATTCTACGATACCTAACCTTAAAACACAGAAACATTCTGTTGAACAATATTACAGATTAGTTTGCAATTTCATATTTAGCTTGAGAGAAGTCACTTCAGCTTGTTTATTTTGTATACAGTATTTTCCACTTTTACATGTCTCATTCTCAAGTAGCAATTCAAATGACTGCAAAGTCGCGCACCGGTTTCTACATGCTCACATTGTGAATGTGCTGCCTGTCCAAATGGCCGCACAGCTGTCTAAGCCAACTTCTGTGAAACTTCACACACACTACCATGACAAAATATATAATAAACAAAAATGCCTCAATAATGAAATTAATCTATAATAATAAAAGGCAAAGCCCTCACTCACTCACTGACTGACTGACTGACTGACTGACTCATCACTAATTCTCCAACTTCCCATGTAGGTAGAAAGCTGAAATTTGGCAGGCTCATTCCTTACAGCTTACTTACAAAAGTTAAGCAGGTTTCATTTCGAAATTCTACACGTAACGGTCATAACGGTCGATAACGGTCGACAACGTCCGCCATGTTGAACTTTCTTATTTATGGCCCCATCTTCACGAAATTTGGTAGGCGGCTTCCCTGCACTAACCGAAACCGATGTATGTACTTATTTCGATGGTATGACGCCACTGTCGGCCGCCATATTGAACTTTCCAACGTCACCAATTTTCAAACTTCCCGTGTAGGTAGAAGGCTGACCCCATCTTCACGAAATTTGGTATGTAACTTCCCTGCGCTAACCAAAACCGATGTACGTACTTATTTCGATGGTATGACGCCACTGTCAGCCGCCATATTGAATTTTCCAAACGTCACTAATTCTCCAACTTCCCGTGTAGGTAGAAGGCTGAAATTTGGTAGGCCCATTCCTTACAGCTTACTTACAAAAGTTAAGCAGGTTTCATTTCGAAATTCTACGCGTAACGGTCATAACGATTAACAACGTCCGCCATATTGAACTTTCTTATTCATGGCCCCATCTTCACGAAATTTGGTAGGTGACTTCCCTGAGCTAACCAAAACCAATGTACGTACTTATTTCGGTGGTATGACGCCACTGTCAGCCGCCATATTGAATTTTCCAACATCACTAATTCTCCAACTTCCCGTATAGGTAGAAGGCTGAAATTTGGCAGGCTCATTCCTTACAGCTTACTTACAAAAGTTAA
>JANRMT010062854.1:28071696-28086729 GCA_026402145.1 Polypterus bichir lapradei | reverse complement strand
TCTATCTATCTATCTATCTATCTATCTATCTATCTATCTATCTATCTATCTATCTATCTATCTATCTATCTATCTATCTATCTATCTATCTATCTAAGACAAAGATCAATTTAGAATTTAAGACATGATAAATAAAGGGCATCAAACTTCAAAGAGCCCCTTGATATATTCTGGATGTGAACTGAGATGGCGTCAACCACTTGGTAGGTTCAGAAGAGTCAGTCAAAGAGTAATTAAGTCTCCAACTAAACTCGGAGAGCAAAAAATTGGCTTTTTAAAGCTAAATTGAATATAAACATGGACAACACTCCACTGACAGACCTAGAAAGAGAATTCCATTAAGTATGAGCTGTTAAACTAAATGAGTGTTGGCTAAGTGCTTGTATTATGTATGTTTGGAATAGTGAGAAGGCCAGTCCATATGAGATAAGCAACGATGACAGATAATCTGGGGTGATGGAATTAACAACTTTGTATATCAGTAGCAAAGTTTTAAAGACAACATTGTTACTAACAGCTATTTGAAGGGTGACATATTCATTGTGTTTGATTCATGTAGCATTTTAATTTTTTAATACTTTTTGTAGCACCATTGAAAAGTGAGATGCAGTAATCCATTTGGGTGACAAGGAAGTTAATGACAAAGTGCTGTCTGACAGTCCAAGCTTTATGATTCTACACATTTAATTATTGGGTGGCATATTTTGAAAGTGAAGTGAACAGCCATAAGTTGAGTGCACATGGGTGTTTTCCAAATTTATTTACTGCAGCCAGTTCCCCAGTTTTAGTTATCAGGCTCCTGCTGAGATGCAGAGAGGAACTGGCCAAGGTGCAGCTCAGAGATAAACCGTCTTTTTAGAATCCACTTTTGTAGCTGTAACTTGAAACCCCTGCCTCTTCAGGGCTGCTCCCAAGAATAGCAGAAAAGGATGACTGGGAGTGCAAGCCGTGCCATTTCATTTACTATTTGAGGGTCTGCAACCCGAAGAAAATAATCATGTCACCCTGGGGATTCTTCTTATTAATTTGCCTTGGCAGTCTTTACCCTTTTTCTTCTGTTAATGAATTTTATTTCTGTTCTATTAAATGTTAAATTCAGTGTTAGACAGTCTTTCATATCTCATTTAATAAATGGCAGACTGTGATAAAGAACTATTAATCTAGTATGAAGAGCAAAAAGTGAAAGTAATAAATAAAGCAACTGCAAGATATGCAGCAATGATAGGGTAATCCCAGTATAAAATGTGTCCTCTGGCAAAATGCACTTGATGTGATCAGTGATACAGAGATGAAGCAAATAGATAGCACCATCCTTAGATCATATGAAACATTTAAAGCAAAAGTTGTCCTCCTAGAAGGCTACACCAATAAGTAAATATCATCAAATGTAGGTTCACAATCTTAAAAAGGTGTCTAATAACTGGCAGAATAGGATACAGCACCATTAAACTCTGGTTTACCATTGTATCACAGTACTGTGTAAAAAACCAACATAGATTAGAATGGGTAGATGGCAGCCTAGTAAAATCAAGGGTTTAACTGATATTTGGTCTGCTCATCTTTGGTTTTAGCAATCTCATGGGGAGCCTGTTCTGCAACAGTTAGAACCTTTATGGCCATCATTAGAGGACGTACTGAGTGTCAACTTACGGCATTACCTCATTCCCATAAATTACTCCTGGCAGAGGCCATGAGACTAAAGCGGGCTTCTTGAAGGAAAAGCTTTTTAGTTCCATTTGCTTTATCAAGATCAAGGAGCAATGCCGTAAAAAAAGGACAGATCCCATTGAACTAGGCTTAGATGAATAGACACTGTGGTGTGGCTAAAACATTTAGTAAAATGACCTGCCTACCTTGTGACCCTGAGTGAGTCATTTAACCTACCAGAGCCTGACATGTAAACAATATGGAAACAAATTAAATTTTTAATAATCTTGTAAGTTTTTATGGATGCATACATCAGTCTAATATAAGATAATATGTTTGTTCAAGCAATTGATTTTTTATATTTTATCATGAAATTTTAATGCACTGAAAATAGTTTTACATAAAAATTGAAGTCCATTTGGGTTCACTATAAATATTACCAGGTCCGATCCGTAAACCATTTTTATCTCAAGTTGAGAGGTCAAAATACAAACAAGGAAGGGTTTTTATACCAGAGGTGAGGTTATATAAAATTGTCAAGACAAAAGTAGAAACGGAAGGGAAAGTAGCAAAGACCTATAGCCATATTGTGCCTGCTGATACAGGTGGTAGACCCTGCCTACCAAGTTTTGATGGCTGATCCACTTACCCACATGAACAAATAGCAGTACCGACTTACATCCTGTAAAGAACTCCTCTCCTCTTTCATATACTGTTACTTTTTTTCCTACCATTAACTCAACTGTTGCCTCTGTGTCACCTTCAGACTCTAAGCTCAGGGACACAGAAAGACCTTTTAAAGTTGTGTTTATGCGCTATGAGAATGATCAGATTTATGACTTGTGATGTTCCACTTTCCCATTTTCCGGGGTTAGCACGACTTTAAGATCACTGCTTGGGAGGAATGTGAAATCCATTGATTTTCTGTTCACTCCACACAGAAAGCAATTAATGATTGAAAACAGTACCCATACTAAATGTATTAATATACGACCAAATACTTATATTTTTTAATTTTATAGTATTTAATGAGGTGAGAGTTCAGCAATACATCACACTTTGCTTGATTTATGTAGCATTAGTTACTCATACATGTTCAGCTGGTAGTTATAACTTCAGATGGCATTCACATTCAGTTTCCAACTGGTAACTTAAATTTGTAGCCTACGCTATGGCTAGGGAATACTTCCATAACCACCCCAGTTACTACTTCCATGATCAGGGCTATCCTCTGGAGACTTTGAAGACTACCTCCTAGAATTCCCTCTAACCACCCCAGGTGTTCATTGTATTGGGGGACTCCATTTTTTAGTTGGCCCCACTGTCCGTCTATTAAATAACTACAACCAGAATACTTCACTCCAGGGTTCATTCAATAAACAAGAGGTCATAGTGACCCATTGTGGTGATGGTTCAAGTACACTGACACACAAATAATTGTTGCTTCCTATTGTTTGACTGTAGTCTGGTTGAAACAACTGTGTCACTGGGTCTGACCATGCATAATCTAGGATTCTTACTAATTTTATTTATCCTTCAAAATGCACATTTTCCAAATAATTTTAATTACTCTAAAAACTAAATGATTTGCTGTGCCATTAAAAGTTTAGAGATCGCTAACACTTCCAAAGAAATGTTTGAAGCAACAACTAAGGCCTTCTGCTTGGCAGCTGAAGCCTATCTTATCTTTTTTAGCCACCTTCTCTCACACCTAAATAGTTCTTTCCTACTGGAGGTTGCTGAAATATATAGTTACATTTCAAAATTCAAGCAACCAAAATTGAGCTTATTAAATAACTGGAGATTACAAACTGGCCCCATGCAATTTGCATGTGTCTTTGTGTAGGAGGGATAAGCTTGGCCTAGGATGCAAAATGACCTAAATGGTTCCAAAACCCCATGGGGGATGCACTTATTGTTTATATGACAGTGCTTACTGGCGATCAATCAATACTTCATGGGGTACACCCTGTACATGCATCGTTCATATATTGGTGTTTTGCAGTGGTTGTTACATCACAGGGAAAACTTGTTGTTCGTTTCTTGGTGCTCCGTGGCAAGTGATCAAAACTTCACAGGGGAAAGCTAGTGTAAGGTAGTGCAGCTGAAGAAAACAGTCATACAAGAGATGTACCAGCTCATCTATTATTATGTAGATTAACCATTGGTCACAGTGACAGCTTTGCAGTCTTCTTGCTTATAAGATCTTAACACATCTAAACCCGTTGAATGTCACCCAGTCTTCCTTGTCTTCTTCTTCTACTTTTGGCTGCTCCCATTAGGAGATGCCACAGCAAATCATCTACTTCCATATCGTCCTGTCCTCTGCAACCTACTCTGTTACACCTACAACCTGCATGTCTTCTCTCACCACATCCATAAACTTCATCTTAAGCCTTCCTCTTTTCCTCTTACCTGGCAGCTCCATCCTTAGCATCCTTTTCCCAATATATCCAGTATCTCTCCTCTGCACATGTCCAAACCAACACAATCTTGCTTCTCTGACTTTGTTCCCAAACCATCCAACCTGAGCTGACCCTTTAATGTACTAATTTCTAATCCTGTTCATCATTGTCATACCCAATGCAAATCTTAACATATTTAATTCTGCCACCTCCAGCTCTGTCTCCTGTTTTTTGGTCAGTGCCACCATCTCCAACTCATATAACATAGCTGGACTCACTACTGTCCTGTAGACCTTCCATTTCACAGTTGCTGATACCCGTCTGTCACAAATCCCTCCTGACACTCTTCTTCACCCGCTCCACCCTGTCTGCACTCTTTCTTCACCTCTCTTCTACACTCCAGTTACTCTGTATTATTGATGAGTATTTAAACTCATCCACCTTCCCAAACTCTACTCCCTGCATCCTCACCACTCCTCTGAACTCTCTCGCATTTATGCACATGTATTCTATATAGTTACTACTGACCTTCATTCCTCTCCTTTCTAGAGCATATCTCCACCTCACCAGGGTCTCCTCGACCTGCTTCCTACTCTCGCTACAGATCACAATGTCATCAGCAAACATCATAGTCCACGGGGACTCCTGTCTAATCTCGTCTGTCAACCTGTCCATCACCATTGCAAATAAGAAAGGACTCAGAACCCATCCCTGATGTAATCCCACCTCTACCTTAAATGCATCTGTCACTCCTACTGCAGACCTCACCATTGCCACACTTCCTTTTGTACAAATTCCGTACAACTCTTATATATTTCTCTGCCACTCACAACTTCCTCATAAAATAGCATATGACAGGGTGCCTAGGGAGGAGTTGTGCTTTCTCCAGGTCCACAAAGACACAGTGCATCTCCTTCAGGACTGCTCTGTACTTCTCCATCAACATTCTAAGTGCAAGCATCGCATTTGTGGTGCTCTTTCCTGGCATGAAACCATACAGCTTCTCGCTAATCATCACCTTCCTTCTTAACTAAGCTTCCACTACCCTTTCCCATAATTTCATGCTGTGGCTCATCAATTTTTCCCTCTGTAGCTACTACTGTTCTATACATCTCCCTTATTCTAAAAAATCAGTACCTCTACATGTCTTCTCCACTGCTCAGGCATCCTCTCACTTTTCAAGATGCATTAAACAAACTGGTTTAAACCCCCACTGTCATCTCTAACCTTAAACACCTCCATGCTTCCACAGGTACGTCATTTGGACTAACGGCCATTCCATTCTTAATCCTCTTCATAGCTGTCCTTATTTCCTCAACAGTAGCCCAATTTCTCCCAATACCCTGTTGGCTAACAGTATTGGTGGCGGCCATTGTTAACCCGGGCCTTGACCGATCCGGTTTGGAAATCTGTATTGTTATCTGCATGTTGTTCTGGCAAAATTTTACACTGGATGCCCTTCCTGACCTAACCCTCCCCATTTATATGGGCTTAGGAATGGCATGAAGAAATACACTGTTTTGTGCATTCCCTGTGGCTGGGTCACCCAGTCTTCCTTGCATATTGTGTTAAATTCTTTTAAGCTGGATGGTGGATGAAGTCTTCATATAAAATGGTTAAGGGCTGGGCTTTGATTCAAGAGCATTCATGTTTTTGTTGTATAATCATTACACCTTTATGGATGAGCAGCAAGCACAGTTTTTAAGTTGGGTTACAGTATTCAGTAGTGAATCATGGTCAAAACTGTAGAGCGCATGCAGTTTTTTCAAGCTCTTACTGTTCTGGGAACATCACATAGGTTTTAATTTAGGTCATAAATGAACATTTCTGACAATAAACACATATTGAGGCTGAGTGTATGGAGTATCATGATTAGTTCTGTGGCCTCACCACTGCACGAATACTGGTTTGACTCCCCAGCCTACCCTCCCTCTGTGGAGTTTTAATTTTCCACCCCCTATCTTCATGGATTTTCTTCAGATTCTCGATTTCCCACCTACTTCCAAAAGATGTGCCACTTCAGTGTCTTAGTGACTATAAATGGGCCCAATGAGGATGAGTGTGTGCTGTCCTGTTGTACTGTCTAGTGTTGGTCCCTGCTTTATGCCTAATATTGTCAGAATAAGCTTTGCTGCTCCAATGACGTTATAATGCACATTCAGAAAATTAATGCCAGGACAAAGGCCGTAGAGTCCCCTACTGGTGATAGCTTTTTCATAGAACAGAAAATCTGATCATAAATAATTTGTGAGTAACAGTCTGCTCATACAAATTATATTTAGGGGAGTTTTTTTTTTTCTTCTTCTGAAATTACATCTATGGATCATTCAATTGTTATCAGGCTTTACTCTCATTCAGTGTGTGTGTGTCTCAGTGTTTCCATTTCAGTGTTTGCTACAGTATTATTTTTGATGCTGTTGCAAAATGCCAACAATAGCATGTAGCTTAGCACAATATTATACCATAATGTTTTTTTTAATTATAAGCTATTTATACAGAATAGTTTGCTCTTATCAAATTTCTTATGTCATCAATGCTCTCTATTGTACATCCGCATGCATTTTTGTGTATAGTTTGTTGGACACTTAATGTGTACAATATTTCCTAATCTAACTGGTGCTTGAATCAGTGTGTTGCAGCTTCTTTGTTACACACATAAAATTTGCAGACACTGCCTTTCATTTGTTGCAGGACATGTAAGAATGAGAGCTACATCATCAATAAATCACTTGCTCAAGGGTGAGAAAATAACACTTTTCTTAATTGAAGCTAAACATGCACATTTGCTTGGTCAGCCACGTTGCAGAGCTGGCATTGAGGCAGTTTTTAAGTTTATTATCTCACCAACTCATAACTGTCATTGAGATATTCTTGATTTATCCTCAGAATCAAGTCTGATCTGTGCTCAATATCACCATACTTCAACTTCAGAGAACTTTAAGAATCTTGACATTAGTCTATGGATTTTTTCACTTACTGTTTTGACACTGTAATTAATACGAATCCATCATTGTTCTTTAAAAGGCCCATAGAGACCTTGGCAGCTTTAGGAACAAAGTAAGAACCAATTGTGAATCACATGTTGTTCCTTTGCAGGGCACATATAAGCACACACTGATACACATACCTATCAGCCCAAATTAGAAACACTAATGAACTTAACAAATGCATCTTTGCAAGTTGGGAGGAAAGACATGAGGAGAACATGCCAGAGAACATGAAGACCAATCAGTCATAGTTAAAGGGCCAGTAAATGAATGCAGAATTTTGGTAGCAGCACTGACTGGTATGAAGCAACTTTGCCACCCTTAAAAAATGTGGCATGGTAAAATTTGAAAGCATATATATGGCCATGAATTAAGAACAAATCCCAAAAAACAACTCTCTGGCTGGTAAATGTCAGGTGGTGGGAAATAATTTCTACCTTTCAGTTCTATTTTTCCTTGTCAAAATTATCTTAAAATCTGACTTATTTTTCTATTACATTCCAGACAGAGTTCATTAAGTGAAAATGATAAAAAAAACATTCACAACCAAATATCTAATATATTTTAATTTCAAAAGCCAGTGTCGATTCTACGGAGTCTAATGAAATATATTTTAAGAGGATGACTGACTGAAACAATTAACTTGTATCTTTTTTATTATCTTACATTTGAAAACATGTTTACAACACATTCACTGTCAGAAACTTCACACAGAGCCATAGCAAGGTTTGGGCAGCCACCTGTATAATTGGTATCCTGGCTGCAAAGTCATGAATACAATACAATTTATTTTTGTATAGCCCAAAATCACAGTGCCGCAATGGACTTTAACAGGCCCTGCCTCTTGACAGCCCCCCAGCCTTGACTCTCTGAGAAGACAAGGAAAAACTCCCAAAAAACCTTGTAGGGAAAAAATGGAAGAAACCTTGGGAAAGGCAGTTCAAAGAGAGACCCCTTTCCAGGTAGGTTGGGCGTGCAGTGGGTGTCAAAAGAAGGGGGTCAATACAATACAATACACAGAACAGAACAAATCCTTAATACAGCATAAAAAAAAAAATTTTAAAAGTACGGAGCAGAATTTAACAGTAGATGATATCACATAATAAGATTTGGATATTTTTAGAGTCATGGAGACCTCATTCATCAAGCTGCCTCCCCCATTTGGCCATTCCACGGCTAAAACAGTGCTGGGCCAGCCAATCCGATGAAAGGACCCCTCTTTCCCATGATTCCTGCGATCCTCCATCAGGGATGACTTTACCATAGGCAGGCAAACAGCTTGGCAGGTGGGTCGTGGCACCAATTGCCACATTTGAGTACCGAGAACAGAAACAGAATAGGTGAGGGTTAGTATTCAATTATAACTATCATGTTACTTATGTTTTAGTGCTAACGACTAACAACAGAGATGCAGTCTGTACAGTTAATCAGCAGCTCTAGTCAGGATATGCTAAACTGAAGTAATGAGTCTTCAGCCGGGATTTAAAGGCTGAGACCGAAGGGGCATCTCTTATAGAAGCGGGAAGACCATTCCACAGTTTAGGGGCCCTGTAACTAAAAGCTCAACCTCCCACTGTTATTTTATTAATCCTTGGAATCATAAGCAGACCTGCATCTTGAGATCTTAATGTGCGCTCAGGTTTGTAAGTCATGATAAGTTCAGACAAGTAAGTCAGACCTTGGCCATTTAATGTGTTAAATATGTTAAAATTAATTAATATGTTAAAAGGAGGATTTTGAAATCTGCCCTAAACTTAACCGGGAGCCAGTGTAAGGATTTAAGAACTGGAGTTATGTGTTCATATTTTCTTGTTCTTGTAATAATTCTTGCAGCCGCATTTTGGATTAACTGGAGGCTGTATAGAGAACAGTTTGAACATCCAGTGAACACCGCATTGCAGTAGTCAATCCTACTAGAGATAAATGCATGAATTAATTTCTCAGAATCCTGTTTATTTAGAAAGCACCTTAATTTCCTAACATTTTTAAGATGGAAGAAACATGTTTTGGACAACTTTATAATATGTGCTTTAAATGACATGCTAGAATCAAAGATAACTCCTAGATTGCGGGCTGATTCAGTAAAATTAATTGGGATTCCAACTGAGTTAAATGATGACAAAATATTGTTGTGATCCGCGTCATTCCCTCCAACAATTAACATCTCTGTTTTATCTGTATTTAAAGACAAGTAGTTATCATTCATCCACTCCTTTAATTCGCTAACACAACTAATTAAAGACAACATCGGAGAAACTTCATTTGATTTAAATGAAAGGTATAACTGGGTGTCATCTGCATACGAGTGAAAATTAACATTATGTTTCCTAATGAGAGATCCCAGTGGAAGCATGTAAAGTGAAAACAGTAAAGGTCCCAGTACTGAGCCCTGTGGGGCACCATATTGAACTTCTGTGTATAATGATGGAGTACTGTCAGCACATTTCTGTGCATATTGGAATCGATTTGATAAATAAGAACTAAACCAAGCGAGCACGGGGCCTGTAACCCCAACATCGTTTTCTAGCCTGTGCAGTAAAATCGAATGGTCAATGGTGTCAAAAGAATATGTTACACCACACTGATGTACACAAAACCTAGTCCAAAACAGAACTGAGGGAACAGGGAAAAGGTGGAGGCTTTTAAAGGGGAAGACAGGAAGTGAGGTCAAAAGGGTCCGGCTCATAATGGTCTTCAACCATAGGCTCGAGCCCGGACGTGACATCACAGGGGCCAGAGCCGGCAAGGTCTTCTTCCATAGGCTCGGACCTGGAAGTGACTTCAAGAGGGCCAGTTGGAATCTCCCGTGAATGGTCTGCAGGAATGGGATAAAAAGAGTCAGTTCACTCTACCACATCCCAGTATGACTCAGAACTGCCCTTACTCAAGCCCTTTAGCTGCCTCCCATGTGCACGTGTGTGACAACACTTTATTTTATCATATTGATTGCTAACCTGTTCTATACTGTATTTTATGGTTTTAGTTATAATGTCCCTTGCAGAGTCTTTAAGAGAGCAATCCAATAAAATGCATTATTATTATTATTAGTAGTAGTATTTGTAGTAGTAGTAGTAGTAGTAAAGTACAAATGTCCAAAGTGATGAGGCAAAAAAATAAAATTAAGCATTTTTCTTTAAGTTTTAATTGGCAAAACCACATTTGGTGAGCATCTGGTGATGGCTGTGCTGCAGCAGCTCATTTGGGTTGTCTGAATGGTCCACTATAACTGGAGAAGGTACTTTATTCTGTCAAATTTTGAAAACAATGTTGTTCTTCTTTCGTTAGGTTTTCATTGTTTTTTCTTGCTCTTATTGTCAGTCCTTTGGACTTCTGAGATGATGTGCGGGATCTCTTATCTGCAAAACTGAAAAAAGGATAAGAGAGTAACGCACGGACAGACAATGCCTGTTGTGCACTGTTCTTTTTGTTAGATTCCTTTTGTCTTATTACTCAAAAGCTTTTCAGACCCTCAGATAACATCTAACTCTTAGGTCTTGTTGAAGTCAGTTTGCAAAAGGTTTAGACAAATTGTTTCTATGTGAAGGAGAGAAATAGTAACATCTTTTATTTTTACCTTTCTATTCCTTGGGTGGTCCTTAGTTCCTCAGTTTTACTGTGTTAAAGTTCTTATTTTATAATATTTATGAAACTTTTGCTTTGCTTTGAGTGATACCTCCTATTTCAAATAATAAATACTTATAAAAATACAGAAATAAATACAGAAGTTGTAATAGTAGCAGTAATACTTTCATGTTTACAAAGTAGAGTGACCATGCCACTTTATCCATTTTAGAGATATGGGGGGAAGTAGGTTCAAATCCTTGATGGGACACCAGTCTATCACAGGGACTCCTTATGCTCATGCTAAATGTTTAAGTATTCTCTGAGTCCAGACACCATTCATGGGGAGGACGTGGAAGTGGTGCAGAGCCTGGGGCTTAACATAAACAACAAACTGGACCGGACTGATAACACAGTGGCATTGTACAAGAAGATCCAGAGCAGACTGTAGTTTCTAAGGAGATTCGAGTCTTACTAGTCCATAGTAGCCAGTGTGTTGTTCTACCCTGCAGTCTCCTGTGGAAGCAACTTGAACTCAAAAGCAGCACAATGCCTGAACAAACTTATCTGGAATACCTGCTACATCACAGGGCGAACCCTGGACACACTGGCAGCTGTTGTGGAAATGGGAATGTTAGCATAATTGGAGTCCATCACAAAAAATCCCCTCCATCACCTCCTGGAGGCACTGTCTTGGAGCACTTTTAGCCATATGCTCATTCCACCACTGTGTGCTATGAAGTGCCTCTGGGGGGGTCTTTTCTGCCCAATGCTATCAGGCAATTCAATTCCTCCTCCTGATTTACATTTAAGTTCATTTTGAAATTTCTCTTCCATGTACATTTTCTTATTTATTTTTATTTATATATCAATTGATTGATTGTTTGGCTGATTATCTATCCTGTGTGTCTGTATCCTTGTTTTTTATGTTTCTGCTGCTGTATGCATATGATTTTCCTCTTGGGATTAAAAAAGTGTATCTAATCTAATCTAATAAAATGGTCACACTAGTCACTACATCTCTGTGCCATTGCTTTTGATAAATAACAAAATGTATCCATTCCTCTTAAGGCAATTCAGGGTCATGAGAGGTGAAGCCAATCTAGCACATCACTTGGTGTGAAGCAGGAATCAGCCTTGAAAGGAGTGTGAATCCATCTCAGGATCACTCACACACACTCACACTTACTCCCAGGTGTCCAATTTGGAATCACTAGTTAACCACACCTAACATGCACATCTTTGGGGATGTAAGAGGAAAAGCCCATGCAGTCAAAGAAAGAAGGTGTAAACTCCACATGGCCAACAAACTAGTGTGAAGCATCATCACTAACCACTACACCACCATGCCACCAACATTTGAGAAATGAGATGTTATATTTATTTACACAGATTTTCTGTTAGACTCATAAATGTGTCATAGATGAGGGTGGATGACTTTACCAGAAATGATTGTTCAAGAATTTAAAGGATGGGAAAACATGAGTTCAGTATGAACCGCTGATTTTTAGAAATTGCAGAACTAAAAAAAGATGCTTGTTCTCCACATATTAAAGAAAATGTTCACCTGAAAATATGGTATGGTTAGTTCAGGAAAAAAATTCTACAGCCTTCATAATGAACATAGTAATGGTAGTATTTGTCAACCAGACAGCTTGATAAATGTTGGACCCTGAGTTATAAAAAATTCCATTACAGTGCATCATAGACAGAATTGATTTCAATTCATCCAAAAAGCAGCACAGTATAATTGAAAGTTATCCATCAGTAAGCGTTAATCAAAAGGAAACACATTCTAACAAAGCAAAGGAGCAGACATTCTTGAAAAGAAAGCCTGCTCAGAACAATGTGTCAAACATCACTAAGAAACATTTTCAAACTTATTTAATCAAAAGCAGGGTCACAAGGGGCCAAAACCTGTTCTGTCAGTACAGGCTGCAAGGCAGGAACTATACAGTGGATTTGGAAAGCATTCAGACCCCTGCAACCTTGTGCTAAAGTCATTTATAATTTATTTATTCTCTCATCTGACAATACTCAATACCCCGGAATGACAAAGATGAAACAGGATTTTAGAATTTTTTTCAAATTTATTAAAAATAAAAAAGTGAAATATCACATTAATCCTAGTATTTAGACCCTTTGCTATGACACTTGAAATCTGGCACAGGTACCTCCCATTTTATTGATCATTATTCAGATATTTCTGCACCTTATTTAGAGTTCCCCTGTGGTCAATTCAGTTTATTTGACATAATTAGGAAAGACAAACACCTCTCTATAGAAGATCCCACAGTTGACATTGTGTATCAAAGCAAAAACCAAGCTAAGATGTCAAAGGAATTGCCCACAGAGCTTAGGGACAGGATTATATTGAGGCACAGATCTGGAGAAGGCTTAATAAATCCCTGAAGTATTGACGGTTCCCAAGAGCACAGTTGCCTTCATATTTTGGAGCAACAATGACTCTTCCCAAATCTGGCCAACCAGGCAAACTAAGCAAGTGTGGGAGATGGGTCATGGTAAGAGAGATGACCAAGAACCCAGTGATCACATTAGCTGAGCTCTGGAGAACCTTTGTGGAAATGTGAAAAACTCACAGAAGGACACCCATTACTGCAATACTTCACCGATCTGTGCTTTATGACAGATATGTCAAACAAAATTAAGCCTCTCCTCAGTAAAAGACACATGGAATTCATTTTGGAGTTTGCTAATATGCAATTAAAGGACTGTCGGACTCTAAGGAACAATTTTCTCTTGTCTGATGAAATCAAGATTAGTATCATATCTGGAGAAAACCAGGCACTGTTCAGCACCTGTGCAATACTATTCCAATGGTGAAGCATGGTGGTGGCATCTTCATGCTGTTGGGTTGTTTATCAGCAGCATGGACTGAGAGACTAGTCACGACTGAGGGAAAGCTGAATGGAGTAAAGTACAGTACAGAGATATCCTTAATGAAAACTTATTCCAGAGCACTCCAGACCTTGTGCTGGGATGTAGGTTCACATTTCCAAAAGACAATGACTCTAACCACAAATCAAAGACAACCCAGCCATAGCTTAGGGACAACTCTGGAAAAGTCCCTGAATTGCCCAGTCAAAGTCTGGACTTGAACCCAATCGAATATCTCTGGAGTGACCTGAACATTGCTGTACACCAGTGGTCTCCATCCAACCTGACAGAGCTTGAGAGGACCTGCAGAATGATGGAAAATATCCAAATCTAAGTGTGAGAAGCTTGTTGCGTCATTCCCAAGAAGACACCAGGCTGAAATCGCAGCTTTAACTAGGTAATGAGTAAAGGGTATGAATACTTGTCTCAATGTGGTATTTCAGTTTTTTATTCTGAATAAATTTGCTAACATTTCTAAAATCCTTTGTCATTCTGATGGTATTGAGTGTTGTTGATATAGAGGAAAAAATTTACATAAATGGTTTAAACTTGAACCTTTATTTAATTATTTGCCAGTCATCAAGGTTGCTAGGAATTTGTTTTGGTGTTACATCCACATGCATAACAAGGAAAATACAATTAAACAACATGTATTACAATACATGACACCATCACATTATAGCATAAGGCTGCAACATAGCAAAATGTGATAAAGTGAAAGGTTCTGAATAGTTTCTGAATCCGCTGTAAACCCCTTCATGCTAGGACAAGGCAAGCAGCACAAATAAGGTTTACTCTCCACTGACAGAGTGAAGCATTTGGCAGGACCTCAGATTAAAGCTACTTTTGCTATGGATTGAGAAGTTCCAGTTGAGGTTTTTTGTGTCTCTTAGATTTTCTCACTAGAGGTGTAAAGCGCAAGGCCTACTAAGAAAACACTATAGAGATAGCCCAAGACACTTGGGGACAGATAAATCTGTTTTCTCCTGGACAGCTTATTGCTATTACAAGTACTTGGAGATCTGAATTACTGACAGATTGGACTGGCCTCATAACACAGAGGAACTATATAACAAAAGGCAGAGCAGGCTCTTTTTTTCTTAGGAGACAGTGTGCTTTTAATATGAGACGTGACATCCTTCACATCTCCTACAACTCTTTGATGGTTGTGTTGTTCTGGGTTAGTAGCATCTCTTCAAAATAGGCCCACTTAATAATCAACAAACTGATCAAAAGGGCATGTTCAGTTATGGAATGCACTCTGGACCACCTGGAGGTCATAGCAAAGGAGAGAATTAAAACAAAACTGAGTGCCATTATGAAAAATGCTGCACATCCTCTCTATGACACACTAACACTGAGGACTTTCAGCCACAAATTATTCAAAAAGAAGTGTGTCAGGAAACACTTTGGGGGCTCCTGCATACCAAAAGCAGTATGACTGTATGATGCCCTATTGTAACTGGGACTGCCAAGTCAGATATACTGTATATATATATATATATATATATATATATATATATATATATATATAT
>JANRMT010062854.1:28032226-28071686 GCA_026402145.1 Polypterus bichir lapradei | reverse complement strand
TATATATATATATATATATATATATATATATATATATATATATATATATAATATTACGGTATTTATTTATTTATGTATTTATGGAATTATTTTTTTAAGAGCTTCTGTAAAAAGCTAAATTTCCCCCCGGGAACAAATAAAGTATGTTTGTTCTGTCTATTTGTCTGTCTGTCTGTCAGTCTGTCTATCTGTCTAATCCCATACATGGAAAAACAGTTGGCAGTGGGTTGACATTCACTCAGGTGTACAAATTAATTAGATCAGTCCTTAAATACAATAGAAAGCTAACACTACCTCAATATAATATGTTACTTCTGTCATAACAAATGACATTGTATAATGAAGCATGTTTCCTTTAAAACTCTAAATATGCGAGGCATTTCATGAAGACATGACAGATTGCAGAAAATAAATGGCAAAACTGATAATTAGATAGGTAGATAGTGGCTAATAGAAAATGAATGGTTAGCTAGGTGGCAATTCCTGCTGTCAAACAGGATTATAAAGGAATAAATGAGTAATAATTTACATTGTAATGTCTTATCTTGTGTTGCTTTCTATTGTGTTCTTGTTACCTTTGAATAGCATTTTATTTTACTGTATTTGCCAAAACAATGAACTACTTAGGTGATACAAGATAGTGCACAAAAAAAAAGTTGAAAGTGCCATGCGTGAGAAAGGACAAAGAGAAATAGACACACCGTGCCAGAGAAAGAAAAATAAGCTTTCTAAATGACAGTTGCACTTCAAGAAGTCATTCAGGGTTGGAATTTCGGCATGTGGCTGTAGGACGCCATTCCTTACAAATCCTGCATGGTTTCACTTAATAAATCAGGAGAACATTCAAAGAAAAAAGGGCTTGCCTCTTTCATGCCATTATGGAAATACACAATTCATGTATGCTTTGAGTGCACAATGTTGAGACCAAACAACTGTCTGCTGACTGAGCTGAGCGAGTGTCAAGATGATTCAAAGCTGTGATAAGGGAGTAAGGGAAGCTTTGCAGTTCTCTTTCATTTGCTTTGAACATGGTTACAGTTGTTCATTAATTTCTGACTGGCATATCCAGTTCAAGGTCTCTGGTAGATGGTGCTCATCCCAGCTGCACCTGAGCAAAAGACAGGAATTAAGCCTTGAATGGAGCACAATCCTCATGGATATCTGAGTACATATGATTCCAAAGTAAAATGGATCTAATTAGTGTTTCAAAATTTCCACATACACACTAACACACACACACACACACACAGGGTCAATTTAGGATTGGAAGGTTAACCTATTATACTGTGGGAGGAAACCAGAGCACCCAGAAGAAACCCACATAGACACAGGGAGAACAAGTAAACTCCATGCAGGGAGCATCTGAGACATGAAGCCTGGTCTTCATACTGCAAGGCGGTAGTGCTACCACTGTGGCAGCATGCCTCCTGACAATGACATAATAATGTTAACATTTTGTAGAACTGGTTTAAAGCAGTTCTTATTTTTCAATTAATAGACAGAAACTGTAAGTGAGTAAATTTAGTACATGCACATGTTAAGATGAATCAGGTAGTTAACGATAATATCATTGTTTGTAAACCTCATGCTGGAATCCCCCAAAACTAATAAAAAGCTCCCCATTTGTTGTTACTCAGAGGGTAAGTCCCCTCTAATCCACATAAAATTCAATCTCTTTGCCAGTTTTTATCAAACGTCTCAGAATTACACCTAGGAATTGCACTAAAGCTCTGACTTGGATAAAAATGTACCCTTCCTCAGAGTAGGACATCAGAAGTAGTAACAAAGTCTCCTACCTCTACTCCCATTAAGGAGTAGTAGGCCATTTTTGAGAATAAATGATATCACAATTTTACAGCACCACTTGCTGTAAATTGCCACTCATTAAGACATTTTGTAATTTTCTGATACTAATGCTCAGGCTTCACCACAGGTGAATAATAGCAAAAATAATAATATTTAAATTAGTAGGAGGAAAAAAAAGAAGAAGAAATCATAATAAGGTTTGATATTGTGCTAAGCTGCTTGTAATTATTGGCACTTTGCAACACCATCAAGAATAATACCATAATGAGCATCGAGATGGAATGACCAAGACACACACATGGCGAATGAGAGTTAATAATAGGAACATTTATTTAAAAATGAATGATCCACAGCTGTACTTTCTGAATAATCACCCTCCCACGTATATGGTCACGGGAAATGCCTCATAAGGTAACAGTTGCTGAAACTAACCGCAGCTGTTCCAGCACTTTTCTGAAGTTGTGTTCACCCCTCTACTGTCCCAGTTATCTCCCAGAGTCACATGCCATGTTTCTGTCTGTGAGTCCCCCACATCTTCTATGAGGCTCTATTTATCCAATACCGTAGGAGTCTCCACCTGCCTTTTGAGCCTTCATGGGGTCATGAAATGTAACACGAATGTTCCAGGGGTTAATAGAATGTGAAGCTCAATATAGCTGTGTGACATTGTACTGTCAATCACCAGCCTGTCATCATGGTAATATGCTGGCTACTATAGTACAGTTTGCATCCTTGACCACCAGTGTGTTGATACTGTGATAGTGCTTGCGATTGAAATATGTGTTCTCATCCACAGTTGAGGCAATGATCTTTAAGTAGGTGCCATCAATCACACCAACATCTCTAGGAAAACCAGCATGAATTTTCATGAATGTAGCTTTCTTTAAAATTATCTTTTGTGGAGGGGTGGGGAAACTGTATATATTAGGGTGTGACCTCATGTGTTGTAAGGGTATTCAAAGTTTAGTGAAAAAACTTGAGAAATTGTTGGTTGTAACATACTTAAATCATCACTATTACAAAGCTGAATTTTTTATATGGCCAAAAAAACATAATGTCACCATCACTTTTACTTCAGCTGATCACACTTGACTTCTCTGCAAAGATTGAGTGATCACATGGCATACAAGGTTTATTACAAATGTTGTTCCATCTCTGTCAAATCAATATGCTTTTATGAGTGCATTGTTGTTGAGCATTTCCAAAATATTCCACCTTTCCTGGGATGTTTGTGACAAGTTTTGCCTGAACACTTATCTTCTGGTAACTCCTAGTGAGTTAGGACAGCTTTCAAGCTCTCCTAAATTCTGGTGAAATTAGGAGCAGTTTCCTAAATTTTGAAAATTGATCAAATGCTTTACAATTTCCAGTCAGTTGGGACCATTTTCCTACACAGAGGTGCCTGATAAATATGGGCACTGAACTGTACCTTTTTTTGTAAGTTAAAGTATGGAGTCTTAAGGCTAATTTTTATTCTCTGCCAAAGCACAATATTGTTTATTGTTTAATATTGTTTATATTACTCATTAAAGAGTAATTTATCAAAAAGACACCATTAACTGTACATAAGAAAAATTAAAAGATGTACTCATGCATAAACTATCTGTAATACCTTGTGAAAAACCCCCAAATACAATATTTTTGGGTAGATGAAGAAATATTACCTTTAATTTTACTTAATAAATGGAATTAAGGCTGAAATAAATGGTTGTACTTCAGAACATTTTAAATTCCTGGGGTTGGTATGCCAAGACAAAAAGGTTGAGACTTCCTGGTCTGAAAAGGGCTCCACAATTTGAGTGGTGAATGTTTCAAAGTATTTTTTTAAGAAAGGAATAAAGTACTTATATTTTGTGGTACTCTCTTCATGACAGCTAATGCTGACTCTCCCTTTAGAATTTCATCATTGATCAAGTGTTTTGTGCTATTTCTGTTATTTTGTTTTTACTAATTGCTACCTTCATTTGTCAGTTCATTTGGCCAGTATGATTGGTGTTGGAGGAGTGGTTCTCAAAGTATTCAAAGATCTGCTAAGTGTGAATATTTCTATAATGTTATTGAGGTTGGATACTGTATATATTGAATGTGTATGCACATACAGTGCATCCGGAAAGTATTCACAGCGCAACACTTTGTCCACATTTTGTTATGTTACAGTCTTATTCCAAAATGGATTAAATTCATTTTTTTCCTCAGAATTCTACACAGAAAACCCCATAATGACAACATGAAAAAAGTTTACTTGAGGTTTTTGCAAATTTATTAAAAATAAAAAATTGAGAAAGCACATTTACATAAGTATTCACAGCCTTTGCCATGAAGCTCAAAATTGAGCTCAGGTGCATCCTGTTTCCCCTGATCATCCTTGAGATGTTTCTGCAGCTTAATTGGAGTCCACCTGTGGTAAATTCAGTTGATTGGACATGATTTGGAAAGGCACACACCTGTCTATATAAGGTCCCACAGTTGACAGTTCATGCTAGAGCACAAACCAAGCATGAAGTCAAAGGAATTGTCTGTAGACCTCTGAGACAGGATTGTCTCGAGGCACAAATCTGGGGAAGGTTACAGAAAAATTTCTGCTGCTTTGAAGGTACCAATGAGCACAGTGGTCTCCATCATCTGTAAGTGGAAGAAGTTCGAAACCACCAGGACTCTTCTTAGAGCTGGCCGGCCATCTAAACTGAGCAATCGGGGGAGAAGGGCCTTAGTCAGGGAGGTGACCAAGAACCCGATGGTCACTCTGTCAGAGCTCCAGAGGTCCTCTGTGGAGAGAGGAGAACCTTCCAGAAGGACAATTATCTCTGCAGCAATCCACCAATCAGGCCTGTATGGTAGAATGGCCAGACGGAACCCACTCCTTAGTAAAAGGCACATTGCAGCCCGCCTGGAGTTTGCCAAAAGGCACCTGAAGGACTCTCAGACCATGAGAAACAAAATTCTCTGGTCTGATGAGACAAAGATTGAACTCTTTGGTGTGAATGCCAGGCGTTACGTTTGGAGGAAACCAGGCACCGCTCATCACCAGGCCAATACCATCCCTACAGTGAAGCATGGTGGTGGCAGCATCATGCTGTGGGGATGTTTTTCAGTGGCAGGAACTGGGAGACTAGTCAGGATAAAGGGAAAGATGACTGCAGCAATGTACAGAGACATCCTGGATGAAAACCTGCTCCAGAGCACTCTTGACCTCAGATAGGTTCATCTTTCAGCAGGACAACGACCCTAAGCACACAGCCAAGATATCAAAAGAGTGACTTCAGGACAACTCTGTGAATGTCCTTGAGTGGCCCAGCCAGAGCCCAGACTTGAATCCGATTGAACATCTCTGGAGAGATCTTAAAATGGCTGTGCACCGACGCTTCCCATCCAACCTGATGGAGCTTGAGAGGTGCTGCAAATAGGAATGGGCGAAACTGGCCAAGGATAGGTGTGCCAAGCTTGTGGCATCATATTCAAAAAGACTTGAGGCTGTAATTGCTGCCAAAGGTGCATCAACAAAGTATTGAGCAAAGGCTGTGAATTCTTATGTACATGTGATTTCTCAGTTTTTTTTATTTTTAATAAATTTGCAAAAACCTCAAGTAAACTTTTCTCACGTTGTCATTATGGGGTGTTGTGTGTAGAATTCTGAGGAAAAAAATGAATTTAATCCATTTTGGAATAAGGCTGTAACATAACAAAATGTGGAAAAAGTGATGTGCTATGAATACTTTCTGGATGCACTGTATATAGTATACATGTAGAAGTATGTTGTATATGCTGTTCTAATAGTTATATCCTCCTGCACTTTTCCTTCTGTGTAGTTTTTATATCAGGTATCTTTTAGACTAGCTTTATTACCTGAAAGTACAGTTGATGTGTTGTCTGACAAGCAGCAACATTTTTGATATTCACATTCTTTAACAAAATTACACATTTTACTTTTTCTTTGCAGGAGCCTTCTCCTCCATTTGTTTGCCCCTCCCTGTGCCCTTTTCACGCATTTCATCTGAAGACAGAAGGCCAACACCATGTCAAAAACACAAAAGCAGGATTACCGAAACATCGATGAGGATGCAATTCTCAAGGGACTCAGTGCTGAAGAGCTTGAGCAGCTGGAGTATGAACTGCAGGAGATGGACCCTGAGGTAAATGCTCGTGATGGGGGGCCAGAGTGTCCCTGCCTCACAGCTCAGACTGATTGTCTGCCTGTTTGGAGTCTGCATTGTCTCACAGTGTCTGCATGGGTTTAATTCCTACATTTATCTTTGTGCCAGTGATTCCAGGGTAGGCTCCAACATCCCTAAATTTGATTAAGCTGGTTTAAGCACGTTCTGTTCTCTTATCCTAAAATGTTACATTAAAAGTCAGTGCATATGTGAATATGGCGGGAGAGTGTTGATTGTATACTGCAATGAGCCACCATCTAGCTTTGCTCCTCAGGCTGGAAGTATGAGGATTCAAAGTGGAAAAAAGGACAAAGAAAATGAATAGATGGATACAAAGTTATGAAACTGGAGTTATAAAGTTTTTTCAGTTTTTAAAACCCATACGGTGTACTAAAGTGGCTTGCGATGAAAGATTGTTTATGTACCTGACAATTGTTTCTTTTTGTCTGGCCTTTCAACTGCATATTTAGAAGACTACAAGGTACAAGTAAGAGTCATGTAGCCAGGAATTCACAGTCACATTAGTAATAATTAAGTTTAAAAATGGAAGAAATATTGTATGCACATCCTGGTACAAATGTACTGGAAATAAACTTTGGCACTTAGCGACAAATCGTTGAGATCATATAAAAAATCAGCCCTCTTTTAGAGTAAATTCATGAAAATCAAAGAAGAGAAAATAAAAGTGTGTCAGACAGAAATGCAGGCAATATAATCTGAGAAAGATAGGGGTTGAAAGATGCTCAATAAAGTGGGAAACAGGAGGAAATGATCCATAAATCAGTAAAGTTGTCCATAATAAAATAAAAATGTGTAAATATACAAGTTTGAGATAAAATTTTTACATTTTATGGTATCTTGGTTTGGAAACATTTTGGACATTTCTTTCATTTTTTGCAATTTTGTTGGATTGTTACTTGAAGATGTTTGTTCATACCTTTTTGGAAATGTTTTTCTTTTGACCAAGGAGGAGGTGTAGGACCAAGCTCTATGAAGAAGGTTGATGAAGCACATCAATCCCACTTTGAAGTGGGAGGAGATGAAGAGGGAGAAGATAACCCTGAAAGAGGCTGTGGATGTCACATTCAAGCTTAGAAAGGGATGTCATTTAGTTGTGTGCGAACAAGCATATTCTCAGTGGAGGAGCAGAGGTATCCCAGACACATAGGCAATAATGTGAGAGAACCTTGGACAGTGCAAAGGCAAAAAATATAGAAATGTAAACCTTTCAGAACGCTTTCCCCCAGCCTGAGCTGAAGGACTGTTTGGCTGGAACAATGTTACAAACTATTGTAGATTACATTAAAAAGTGAATGCAGCCATGGAATGAGCAGTGCTAACCATAATCATTCTAGTCCTTAAACAGTAAATCAAACATGGAGCAATTAATCAAGCATTAGTTCCTAATTGTTGTTGTTTTCCTCATGCCAATAAGGGTCCTTGACCACATGTATGTGACATATAATCAAAAGGTTGGACCTAAAGCTGGCTGCACAAGGTGTATGGTGGATGATGTGGATGCTGGCTTGCATATAATGAGTTAAACAGGATTCCGACTAAAAATGAAACATTCTATTTAAATGCTCTCAGAATGCAAAGAATTATTTGTTTCACTTTTGTTAGTTTCTGACCCCCTCTCATCCCTCCATAATCAGGGGATCATCCAGACACTTCTAGAAAAGCTATAGTTTTTTTTTTCTCTTGAGCATGCTGTAAGATCTTTTGTTAAGGAAGTATTAAAGTTGACCGGTGTAGTGGGGGCCACAGCAATGTCCTTTTCTTGTGCCTTACAGTGTGGTGTGGTGGCCAAAGCACAGGACCTTATTCCCAAAGGCTGCTGGTTCAGTTTCTGCCTCTAAAATGCACTGTGACACACTGCTTAAATTATTAAAATGGACCTGTGCTCCAATTAAAACAATTTAATGTATGTTAGTCTTGTAATTCACTTTGAATAAAAACATCAGCCTAATATACAGTAAACTAACACTAATAACATAGCATTTTCATACCTACTAAATGCAATTTAGGATTGCAGGGACTAAGCCTATTCGAATAGCACTGGACGCAAAGATGGAAACTACCATGGACTAAACATCAGTCCATCTCAGAACCCACTCACACACCTACCAAGTTCAAATCATCATCTTAGGGGATGTAAGAGGAAAATTTACAAAGGTACAAAGTAGAAACGCCACACAGACAAAGACCTTGGATGACCAGGCATGGGATTTAAACTAAGGATACTAGATTCGTGAAGCAGCAGCACTAACCACTATTTTATTATTTTGCCCACTAATAATGATAATACTGTTTTTCTTTGACTAAATGTTTATAATTTGCATGCACCTGCTAACATATAGGTTTCCAAAATATTTTCAAAGTTTCTGAGGGCCTCCATCTTTTAACCAGTGACTGAGCCCACTAATACTTTGTTTACTATGGCTGCCATACCTCTAATGCTGAAGGCTTGGATCACAGCTCCCACATGCTGTGAGTGATGACAAATAGCTGGTTTCACAGCTGATAAAACAAGTGGGTTTCCTCTTACCCACACAAGAAGGATAAACAATTGAGCTCATTATCACAAAAGAAGGCAGATCTGAAGGGCTCTTCATCAGCAAAAATGGGTGGGAAGGGTAAGAGTCTGAAAATTGTTCCAAACTATTAATATCTTTCAGGTTTCATCCCACCAGCTGTATTTATTAATGGTTCTCAAACTCCACTCCCCAGGTCAGCTGAGTGTTCTGAATTTGAATTGCTGACAACAGTCTGGCATATTTTAAAATAATATTTATTTTACTTACTCCCTCAGTTTGGGAAACAAAAAACTAATTTGAATCACTTTGGTACAGAGATGCCACAGTTTGAAATCTGGGTATGCGTACTAAATACATTGTGTTTTCTTTCCCAGAATGCTATGCTGCCAGCAGGCTTTCGTCAGAAAGATCAGACTAAGAAGAGTCCGACTGGGCCCTTCAATCGAGATGCCTTGATGGAGCACCTGGAAAAATCAGCTTTAGAAATGGCTGACCGAGAGGACCTTGTGCCTTTCACTGGGGAGAAGAAAGGTAGCTTCTGCTTCCCTCCAATGATTCAACTTTTGTAGCTAATGAATTTTAAAGTGCAACTTTTTCTTGTACAAAGATGGGTAGACAGCAAGTTAGCAGAATGATGGCAAGTAATGTGATTATTGTAGTATCCTGAAACAGATAGGGACCCCAGGTAAGGTTTAGAGTGTTTTAAAATAAGGTTGTTGTTTGTGCAGGGCTGTCACAAACAGAATGCAGATATTGCTACAGTCTTCTGGTAAAGACCCTGATCTGGGGAAACACACACTTTTTAAAAGCAAATCTCACTTACACATTTCAGTATTTACACATGATAAAGTGAACTGTCCGTTGTGGCGTTGAAACCAGGAATACAATCATAAGCTTGACAATAACATAGTTATGCTACATTATACTTAATTATTGACCTAAAAAAGCAGGTGAACTTGATTAATACCCTTAAAACCATAACATTTACAAATGTAAAACTTCTTAAAACTTACCAACTACTTTATTAAGGTTGTCCAGACACATTAACTGTAAAAGGAATCCTGTGATTCCATATGCCTAGCAGACTGTATGATCCAAGTATATAAATGGATATGTTTTAAAAAAAAATATTTTCACACTCCAGATGTTTGTTTTATTTATTAGTTAGATTGAAAAGTTTAATCTGAGAGTAACACTCTGTTGTACATGGAGAATTCTCAGGAACACAGAGAGGAGAGAAAAATGAATTGGGAGCTACTGGCCAAATGGGTAAATCCAGAAAATAGTTGTTAAACTAGTGATAGTGGTTGTGTGATGACAATATTCCTTCAGGGGCAATTCTCTTTTGAACCACTTCTGAGTACTACTACAATCAAAAAGTCTTTTTTTTCATGGCTGTATTATCTTTGCACATTGCAATGAAAAAATGTGCCCATTCATGTCTGTAATTTGTTTTGTGTACATTGTCTTAAGTTGTTTGGAAAGAAGTGATGGATGGCAATGCTTAGTCCTTGTAACAAATATTAGATGGATTTATATTGAAGTCTCAGACTGGGCCATATGTGGTACGGTGTATCATAGGTCTGTGGTGTGAATCAACACAGGTGCAGGGTTTTGTTTTAAAATAGTGTGGCTCAGACACAAGAGTCTGGGTATATGGAGGAAAGATGTGTGGCCAAGGAACACTAATGGGGGAATGACTTAATTAAGTATGCACAATTTGCACAGCTAACCCTCTTTAGCAGTTCTGTGGGTCAGTGATTGTAAGTCCAACACTCACGGGGTTATATAAAGGATCAAAGTAGATCAAAATAGGAATGAGATAAACTATCCAAAGAAGAAATCAAGGACAAAGGGAAAAGGACAGCTGAATCAAGCATTTGGGCCAGTTTAGAGGAGTGCAGGTGAAGCAGTTGGTGAAGCCCCGTGGTGGAGTAAGAGGAATGACACTCCAGGGGAGGATGGAACTTTGCTAAGTGATCAGAGCCAGGGATATTGACTACTCCTGGGGTCCTACAGGTTACTGGCAAAGGAGGTAGGATGAGGGAGCCAGGCTTGGATTGTCCCAATGGGCACCGATGGAAAGTGGCAGGGATAGATGCTGTATGACAAATTGCACTGCCTGGTGTCTCAGTCCAGCTGAGCAGACCTATGTGGATGTGCAAGAACCAATCCTGACTTTGATTTTATACACGGCTTTTAACAACTTGTTGGATTTATTTATTTATTGGTTTTATTGTCATAGTACTATTTTTATGGATTATTTGTTGAAAATTTAAACTGTGCTGCACTTTTTACACTGTTGTTGTTTTTAATAAATATGTATTTTTCACTTTTATCACCATTAACTTGTTTGTGTCCTAAACTCCTTCCTGGTTTTTCACTATTGATGTCCTGGGAAACATTCAGTGGCTGCGGGCACCTGGAGCATCACACCATACTGAAATAATATCTTTCATTTTATGTCACGGCATATTGCTCTGACAGTTTTGGATTGTTACCCAGCTGAAACACAAACTTATTGCAGTGTTCTAGAAGTAAAGATAAGGATTTTCCTGAATCTTATTTGTCTTGCATGCAGTTCATCTCTTTGTATATTTGAACAAGACTGTGATCCCCATCATCCGTACAGCACCATGCTACCAATACTACACCTTACTGTGTGGTCAGTATGATATGTCTGGCATCCGGTGTGTGATCTGTGCTACACTTATTGCTTTGCATTCGGGTCAGAAGCTTCCATTTTTGTGTCATTGCCCTATCAGACTTTTCATCATATATTCCTCAGTGTGATACTTTTTAAACACATTGTGAGCAAGGATGTGGAATCTTTATTTTATTCTAGGGTTCTTCATTACCTTTCTTTAATAAAGAGCCTACTTGTGAAATGTCTTGGAGATTATTGATCCTGAATGTCATCTCTAATTACAGACCCTGACTTCTGTAACTTCTGTTTAGTCACAGTTGATATTCCTTAAGAAATGTCCATCAACTGAATTTGCTTGAATTAGCTTGATAGTTACCCTTGCTGCTGGTGTATACCAATGTATTGTGGCCACCATAATAAGTACTGGTTAGCCTATGTAAGTCAACATCATTATTTTCACTTCATTTTGCTTATTTTATGCATTACAATTCATGTACCTTTCTTTTTTGTGTTGAGGAGAGACTCTCATTTCATCATAAAGAAATTGTTTTTAAAAAGCAATTTCTTTACCAAAAAAATTGTATTTTTGACTGAGGCTCATTTTTGATAAAACAATTGAGCAAAATATGGTATTATCTGAAATGAGACAGAAGTTCCCCTTAAAGAGTCAAATGTTGAAATATGGGGTGTCTCTATTATTATTTAAATGGTAAATTTTCAACATTTAAAATTATTATAAACCTAAAATGCATACTGACCTTTTGTAAGTAAATTATAGGAGACATTTTTTTTCAGCTATGCTATCATGCATAGGCAATGAAGGAATGACCTTAACTCAAACTGGTATGCAGTTTTCACACGATTTTCACTTGAAAGGTACATTAACTAAACTTACAATTCAAACTTAGTGTAATGTTTTTGACTCATAAATAAAACACAAAAACACACATGATATTCATTATTGTCTCTTTTCTTTATGCCTTTTAGTTTTGCAAAGCAATCCGAAATGAGCAATATGTCTGAGGGTGTTAATGTTACACTAGTGAATGCTGCTAGCATGAGCTCTGTAGAATGTATTTTAAGATTTGTTGACCTCCATGCTAAGCCTGCCTGCAAGAATATGTTAGGTCCCCAGAGGTCCCCATGACCCCACCCAAGGATAGAAAGGAAGGAGCTCATCTGTTTTCTTCTTTCTGAAAAGGGAGTGTATTTAAATGAAGAGAACATAAAGTAAGTAGCCATACACATAAACTGTTAAAGAAAAAAATTAACAATGTCTGTGACAACATATCATAAAAAGCAACTAATAACCATGACGCAAAGTGAAAGGAGTGTGTACCAACAATGTTGACATTAATATTAATTTGCTTCAAGAAATGTCAGTTTTTTAAGATCTGCCTAACACCATGGCCCCATACCTTATTTTATTTGATCCCACAACTACCACCCCTCCTGCCCCTTCTTCAAGATGGTGTGGTGTTAGCTCCCCCAAATACCAAAGTATAGTTAATGTACACCCTGAGTATGAATATTGTTCTGCCCCTTTAAAGTAAGAAGTCACTTCTGCCTACCTGGTTAGTGACTTCTGCATTTTCTACAATTCACATATCTCTTAGTACTTTGTTAATGTTCTACCACTGAAGACCTGTTCATCAACTTCACGTGTTCTTTCATGGACAGTCTAATCTGGCCCCAACACTTTCAGCTGCAGCTTCTTGCAAGTGCCTTCACTATTCAGGTGTTGAACCAGGATCCTTTGAGACTAAATGCCTCATTCCTGCCCTCAGATGCAGGAGTAGCTTAGGCTGAACATAAGCACCCACTTGGCATCCCCAGTAAATTTTCAGCACCTATGTGGGTATCCCAAGTTTGTTCCAACTGTAACCCTGACCATCTTTGTCAACTGACCACCAAGACCTGATCAGTTGACAGCTCAGCACCTTCAATGGAGTGTCATAAACGTATAGCTTCAGATCAAGTGACAAAGGCTATTATGGACAGAAATACTCTGTACACATATGAGTAACCTTGTGTTGGAATAAATTGTGCAGTAGTTATTCATCAGTACTACTTGGACCAACCAGAGACACTCCTTCGAAAGTCACAGAAGTAGGTGAATCCATCTTTCAATATGTGAAATCTTGCAGTGAAAGTAAAGCCACCCTGCGCAGGTGTAATGATTAAGGGTTTGGACCTCAAACCCTAAGGTTGTGGGTTCAAATCCCACTACTGACACTTTGTGACCATGAGCATGTCACTTGACCTGCCTGTACTCCAATTAGAAAACCAAAAGAAATGTAACCAATTGTATCATAAATGTTGTAAGTCACCTTGGGTAAAGGTGTCAGCGAAGTAAGTACATGTAAATCTATCTGAATACCCTACCAACCATTTCTAAGAAGACTGAATGTAATAGAAAGATTTTAGGTATAAGCAACATGTTAAGCTTTCCTCTCTGTAACTATCATCATTCAAAATCCAGCTACACACAACTGGTACCCAACAAGGACCTGTACTATAAGAATCCCTCAAAATTTATAGGATAGTTCTGGTATAAAAATCTACACCAGGTCAAGACAGCTGTTTTAAGAGACAGTGCTATGCACTGAAATGAGTCAGACTGTAGCTAGTTAACCTTTTTCAACCTCCTCAGTTCCAGCATCTTTCTTGGATGTCATGAAATGTTCCACATCTAAGGTATTGTTCCACATCTGAGCTAATTTCCATTGCCAAAGTATAATTTGCACTGATCTTTTGCTTACTTTTGGTTGAGCCTGACCAAGCAGGGTAAGTCACCAGCAAAGCTGACATTTTTGGTGAGTCTCACTCACATTCTTAGCTTGAGGGTTGAATACCTGTATCCCTGTTCTACAAAGGTTTTATTGGAATAATCAGGAGAGTTCATTTTGAATTCCTTTTTGTTTAACCATACATCTTAGACCAGTTTGAGATGGTCACCATACTAAGTACTCAAGATTCATGTGTGAATAGTGTTAGGGAGAAAAAGTGACTGATGGATGTTAATCAATCAAATAACTGTTTTTCCCTGGCAATGGTAGTAAGTAATTAGGTAATTAGGGTCCTACTTTATTTTACTGACCTTTCTCTGTAAGGTGTTTTTTTCTGGCCATTAGACTTAACTGATGCACACTTGCTTTAGAAAACAGAATCACACAACATATTGCCTCAACTTTTTGGTAAGTCTGGACTCTTAACAGGTCTTGCATGCACTGAAAGCAAAATTAATTTCCAATATTTCTTACACTCCTGAGCAAATAGTTCTAAGTATTCCTAGGGTATGCTATTTAATTTACCACAATAATGTTAAAAATCCTCAGTACTTTACTTTTACTTTTAAAAGTATTTTTAAAATATTATATCATTTAGACCCAATATGTTTATGTTTATTTATTTAGACATTTTATTGAAACACAAACAATACTTACTCATGTTATGTAAATTTTCTTATAAGACAGTAAGGGATATATTTCAAAATAATGACTGGATTGTTTATTCCAAGATGCCTTAACTTTTTTGTAGAGAAATGCTTTGTAATTTCTTTCTTGAATGCAACTATTTTTAACAGCTCTGCGAAGTACATGTTTCATGAATTTAATAGCTTTATTTAGCTGAAAATATGAAATTTTGAAAATCGGGATTGCATCTCTATTAAATCTTCTTTGCCTAAAAATGAACAGATTGGGCTCTCTGTTAGAGTGGGACTTATCCCAAAGGGCAATGATTCAAGTTGTTACTCTTCTTTTTACAGCTTTTAGGCTAACTAAGTGTTCAAAGAGTCCAGCTGTAGGCCTCCACAGCTCCACTCTGTTTATGAGCCAATCAATGCAGTATGAAAGTCAGAATTACACACAATACTCTAAATGTGGTGCAGTATACAGTTTCACCCTAATGACATCATAACGTGTGATGTACTATATATGCTACATATTTTACATTATTTTCTATGAGGATTTTTAAATGCTTCTCCTCATTACATGGAGGATGATAACTTTTAATCATTTAGTTACCTGTGACCCACACTTGGAGACCTATCTTTAATGAATTCCATTTCCCTCTTTGATGAGTTTACACTCTTTTAATTTTATATTATTGGCTACATCCACAGTATATTCCAGTGTTGATGCCTGGTATTGGTATTTGGTTTCTGCAAATTTCAATACATCTGAATCTAACTCATTTCTATTTTTTAGGTAGAGCAACAGTCTTTACATATACATCTGTGCAACACTATTGATACACCCTACTTGCCACAGGTTTATGTCTAGCTCTATGGCAAATAAAGTACTTATACCATGCTATCCTGGGGCCTCATTTACAAAGTTTGTGTACGCACAAAATAGAGGCTTGAAATGTGTGTAAATAACTTCCCATGCAAACATTAGGATTTGTAAAAGAACACTTGCTTCGAAAGCTTGCATACATTAATGGCAACTCTGACCCATTCTTAAGCAACATTTTGGAAAACCTGTAACATGACACCAAACCAGCTAAATGACGACTCACACTCCTAATAATTGTTACCGTGGATCCATTATTATATTTTGTTTTGATGTGAGAAACATATTACATCTCAAAAATGTTTTGGCTTTTCATCAGTTTATACCTGTAGTTGTCAGTTCTCAGGGAAATGGCCAACAGATCAGGAACATCTCAGCCAAGCTTCACTCTTTCATACCTGTTTGCTGGAGACTTTTAACAGACCGTTGAGGCACGATATCCAGTTTTCATATGTTTTGGTTGTACATACAAAAAAAAAACCATGTTTTTGTCTGCATAAAATGTCAATTTGCAGCAGTGTCTGGCTCTCACTTTACTGCACCCCTTATATTGTAATAAGAGCAACAAAGCAGTTACATTCCATTAATGCACAACTCATCCAAGATGTGACTGGCAAATCTCGGTGTCCTGGGTCAACCTGTTATTCACTTTTGTTTTAAGCAAAGTAGCTTTGACAGATATGATAGAACTGTACATGGTGGCTGGCATATTGGTAAGGTAATTGGCTGAACCCTCAGTGTTTTATATGGCCTGTACTATTCATTGTGATAGTGACTACCTGCTCAGACGATGGTATCTTACACTATTCCTGGGACCCCAGAGCATAGAGGACAGATGCTATAATGCTGTGTATGATCTTGCGCTTTCAATTGCAGAGTACAGCCAGATACTTTTGAATGCAGGTGGTGGTGTCTAGATGCATCAGGTGGAACGCTGCTCTACCAGCCAATGAAATTCTGCAGCCTTGTGATGGCATATGTATGAGGTTGATTAGCATGCTCCATATATGGATGATTCAGGTCAGCGTTCAAAGTGTGTTCTTGTACACATATTTACAAGGTGATTGTAATTTATAAACAGATTCTTATGTATAACAAATTTTATAAATCAGATTTTTGTAGTGTATGCATTTTCTTGTTTGTTTTTGACATGTGCATATTTTCATGCTCAAATCCAAGTTTTATAAATTTCACATCCCTGGCACCCTAATTCATATGGTGCTGTTCATGTGCTGTTTGTTTCTTGAATCACATATTTAAGTTATCTGTGGACCTTTTATATTATACTGTTCAAAGTTGCCAATAAATCTGTGTAACATCTTTTAGTAAACTTTAAACGAATACAGATCTGCTTACTTTGCTTAGCATATTTAAACTATATATTAACATAGTGTAACATTTTGACAGAATGTCAGACGATGCATTTCTTACCTTGTATTGTATCAATCCCTGATACATTTCAGAGAATGAAAAATTTACATAAAGCAGAGGAGATGGTGCCTTAGTGCCTTTCCTCTTTTGGCTTCTAGACCTACATACGTAACATATTTTGCCACATGCAGTAAATGTATATTGTGCCTCACAAAGTATTTACGGTAGTTTGCAATTGTAAGAGAAAAGGTGCAGTGGTTAGTAATGGTGACTCACAGTGCCAACAATCTATTTTTCATTCTTGGGTTGGGTATTGTCTGTGAAGAGTGCACATTCTCCACCTGTGATCCTGCTTTTTTTTCCCCCTGTATTACTTCTGTTTCCATGTTATTGTATGTGGTGACTCTAAATTGGCACAGTAATCATACACATACTGTATTATTATTATTATTATTATTATTATTATTTATTATTATTTACATTTAATTATGAATCTCTAAAAACACTCAAACATATTTGTGTTCTCCTGGCATTGAGGGCAAGGCAGGGAGGTCCTCTCAGAACTGCAGTGGAGATTGAAGAAATGGTTAGTGCCAGTGCCTCCTCTTGTCCCAAAGTGGTGCCTTTTTAGAGCTTTCCAAGGAGGTTCCCAGGCGAGCATGCGTGACACAGTCTCATATCATACATTGCCCAGCAGATTCTAAGTGATCTCTAAGTAGCAGCTTTGCCAGCTACACCAATTCACTGAAATATAACTCTCTTTTTGTGTCTTTGAGTGACACTGAGGTAATGTTCTTTTCATTTACATCACACCAATTCATTATATTTTGCTTTCCTTATTATTCAATTGAGCTCAATAACACTTTCAAAGTTTGTAATCTCTATAAACAATTGTTGGTTATATTGAACACAATCTTTAACCACACTTAAAATGTCAAACATTACCAAACAAAATGTTGAAGAATAAAAGTACTTTTCTCTCTTTCTGGTGATCCTTAAATTACTATGTTTGTTTTTGTTTAAAGAAACAACCATAAATAATCAAAAGGAAAGCATTTACTTAGGAATTCTATATAATATCTAAAATAAGTAATGCAAAAAAAATATTCGTAATTGAATTGCCGCTGATATTCATTTGAACTTTCTGCATTCCTTATTGACAATGCTCTTATTTTATATCATTACCTGTGAAAATGAGTTGCCTATATAAGCAATGCACTTTTACTTTAACAGTGAATTAAAGCAGATTCTTTCTTTCTTTTTCTGACCACTATTACAACACTATGTAAGAATACTGAATGTTCCATGTCAGTTTCACTTACTGTCCATGCCAATTTACACTGGGAACAAAATTAAATGGGTGGCACTGTGGTAGTGCTGCTGACCTGCAGTAAGGACCCCAGGATTTGCATCCCGGGTCCTCTCCTTCTGTGGAGTTTGCATATTCTTCCATAGTCTGCGATGGTTTCTTCTTGGTGCTCCAATTTCCTTCCACAGTCCAAAGATATGCATGTCAAGTGAATTGGTGATCCTAATTTGGCAGTATTGTGTGGTTGTGCTGTGTGTTATGTGAGTGTGTTGTTATGTGTGTGCATTTGTCTTGTGACGGACTGGCACTCTTTCCTAGGTCTGTTCCTGCCTTTTTCCTATACTAGCTGAGATAGGTTCCAGCACCCAACCCCTAAAGGCCCATCCACATAGCGCAATCCTATTCAGGACAAAGCAGTTTAGACAATGACTGACAAAATTGAATTCTTTAGCATGCTTTGTTAGTTACACCCAGGTCATTAAGTCTTGAGTCTATCCATATGAAACCTCAGTATATTACTGTCCAAAGACTGTTTTTCAATATTTATGATATGTCTGTTTTAACTGAAAGCTTATACAGTACAGTATATCCATACTTGTGCATATGTCAATGCAAAACGTGTGCCAAACTGTTGTGTGGAATGCTCAGAGATTCCATAAATAGAACAGGCGAGTATAATACAAATCACACATGTGTGCTAACTGGTGCAAGGCTGACAAAAATAACTGAAATTTCTTTCTTGTTGTGCAACTTGTAATCATTTTGTTTTCACTCTAATTATAGTAAACAGTCTATCCTGCATTGCCCCCCATTCATTTCTTTTTGGATTTTATTGATTTTATTAAAATCAAATAACATTCCATACAAATAAGTCAAGTTTTACAAGACTTTGTTCGAAACAAATCAACCCCCAACCTGCATTGCACCTCATTCAAAGCTGCTTCTATCCTCCTTATCTTCTAGATAAACATGTATTGAAGACAGTAGCAGTATTGTCACATATACAGAGTAGAGTGAAATTCTTACAGTATAAGTTTGACTAGCATGCAAAATGTCACCCATCTCTGGCACCTTGATAAATAGGAATGGGTGGTTCACAGAACTTAATTTTATTTAATTGAAAACAAAAATCTGCTAACTCCTTATGATAAAATGATTAGATAGACATTCAGAGTGGTGCATTAGGCCAGAAAGTTTAGTATTGATTCAAAAAAAAAATGCAGAGGAAAGGTTATAACAGCAGATGATACTCTCTCCAGGACTAAACAAGAAAATAAACACTTTCGGACACCAGTGAGGCAACTAGATTACAGCTCAATATAAGTAAATTCATAATGAAGCTCCTTCCTACTTTTTCCTTCTTCCTCCTCCATCTTTCACATTCTCCTTGTCAGGTGAGCTGTAGTCATTAGTTCACTCTCAACTACAGACTCACCTGGGCATGGGCTAGGGGTCCCTTTTAAATGCTGACCCAGAAGCTTTTTCAGTTGTCATACTGACATAATCCTGAAGCACTTCTGGGTTAGCCTGAAGGCTATCAAAGTATTGAAGCTATTTTGTTGGATGAGCCTCAGGTTGCTCTGCCAACAGGATTACCTGTTTGAACTACAACACCCAGGCACCCCTGCTGGATTCTGCAATATCATGGCATAAATTAGCTTCTGCTACCTAGTGTCCATGAGAACTGTTTTAATATTATGTATTTCCTCAGTCATCTGCTATGATGTTATTCTGTCCTGGTAATGTTCTAGTTGATATTTTGGATGGGGCCTTAGCTTGATGACTAGGTAATGTTGTAACTCACATTTTGGCTGGGATATGAAACTCTCTTAGAACCATTATACTCTTCTTTTCGACAGCTATAGTGTTGCTGTGGGTAAATACAATTGCCGTATACACTCTTAAAAATAATGGTTCTTCAATGGCACATTTATGGTTCTTTACTAGTTTGTGTAATCTCTCATAGCTCCATTGCTTAACAAAGAACAATTTCTTTATAAAGTTGGTTCTTTGTGCTTTGAAAAACTTCTAATTTATGGGGAAAAAAACTAATCTTTAATGTATGGTAGGCAACCTGGCAGAACACTAACAGATTAAGTAAAGCTGGACTTAGCCTGTGTGATTGCATGCAGCAAGAGTTCTTCTAAAATCATGAGCCATTGGTATTTCACAAATCTGTTACCATCTATTCATGGGTATTTATTGTATGGTGCCTGTTATGGATCTAAATAAACAAATGTTCCTTCTGGAACCTTCATGTGGATGGGTCTATTGCTAAACAAAGATGATCCCCTTATGGCCTTACTCTCAAGAATCACTCTGGCACTGTTATTTAGTAAGTTAGCTTTCAACACTATAGGTATTGGTGTAAGCTTCTTGGCCCTTACCTTGGATTATGCTGGTTTAAATTTGGATTGTTATATTGATGTCCAATAATTAGCACAGCATGTGGCCATGGTTTGAGAGCGGACATCAGAACATGGCTGCACAAGTGGCCTATGTTTTATATTACACGGGAAAAGAAATATTCGTCAGTTGGTGAAAAATTAACTTTTTCTTTGTGGTTTCCAAACCTGCTCTTTAGCCATTTCGCCATCTCAGCCTAGAAAATAGGAAGGTGTTGTTCTTCAGCTTGTTTAAAAATTAGACAACAGAATATTTTGGTAGTTAATTGTTTGGTGACTTGAACCTAATTTAAACAGATCTGCAGTTTTATTCATTTAATGTGGTATTTAAGAGCATGACATTTTGACAATCTGACCAAGCATGGCTTTAATATTAACAAACAAATGTCTAGTTGATATGCTGCTCTTAAAACTGATCACGAAGTCTTAAAAAGCTTATCTCATCAGAGAAATGAGACACTGAAAGCATAATGAATGTCTTCTCTCCCAATGACTGTTACACCATCAGTATATTAGAAGTAGTAAGTCATTTTTTTCTGCCCACACTGAGTGACACTTGACTGTTTAATTTCTTTGTAATTATCCCTGCTTAATTGAAAGTGAAAAGTTTTGTAATTGTAATGTTATCTATATTTAGCCATAAATGTGTGCACTAGAAATGTTTCCATAGCAGCAGCAGGATGATGTCAGTTTTTCTTGAGCAGCGCTGAAATTCATCACAGTCTGATTATATGCACTATGTTGGAGCCAAGCACCACACAACGGAATGGCCAGCTTTTGGTTTTTTTTTTTTTTTTTTAACAAGTGTTTTGCTCAACACAAGTCCAGGGCTAATTATCTAAAGATGTCTGGCACTCAATTGTGCGATCTTTATGAGATTAAGCGGGGGGCTGTTGTATTTTTGGATGGATCTAGGAATATGAGGCATACACAGCTGATTTTGAGCTTCACGTGTTTTTTCCAGTCTTGTTTACCTAGTGGTGGTGTTGGCTGGATGCCCCATTGTGTCTTTTAAAGCTGTTGCATTTGCATCTAACACGTTAAAGGTTTTGTTTTCCTTACTTGTTTGCACAATTTTGCACAGTTTATCTGCATTACATAGTTGGGTGTGTAGCATTCCTGGAGAAGGAAGGGATTTGTAATTTCTGTCTGTCAAGCACTGTCCCCCACATAAATTTTTTTCAATGTACATGCAGGCATATCCATCTAAAATCTGATTTAAGATATTCCAGATGTGCATCCTTAGTAAGTTTGCATAACATTGTGCATACCTATGTGTTTTTTTTATTTTATAAGTACAACTTTTTTAGGACTCTACTGGTTCTTTAAAAACAAGCTCTTCAACAGAGCCATGGATCATTAATGGAATCTAGTACAGTAAAGGGTAAATCTTAGGTTTCACACAAATTAAACATAACATTCTCAGACCCACTAAATCCAGTTCAGGGTCATAGGGGAGCAGCATTAGACTCAGCATTAGCCCTCAGCACCATTCCAACACTGGGCACACTCACCCATATCCATAGTGGGCCAACTTAGAATTGCTAATTAACTTTTGGAATTCGAAGGAAAGCCCATGCAGAACATGCAAACTCCTCATTGACAATGAGCTCAGGATTCAAATCCACAAAACTAGATCCATGAAGCAACAACACACTGTGTTACAATTGTGCCCATTCATGTTAGGAAGTATTCCCACAGAGAACAATTATATGTTAGGAAGCTGAGTAGCAGATAGTGGTATTTTACAAACTTTCAAATACCAATTCAATGATATTTTGAAAAGGATTGTCAACTAGGGATTGACAAGCTACAAGCTACTGGGGCCTCATGTACAGTATAAACGGTACGTACGCACAGAAATGTTGCGTACGAACGTTTACACGCTCAAATCACGATGTATAAAACCTAAACTTGGCGTAAAGCCATGCACATTTCCACGGTACCTCATACCCTGGCATATGCAAGTTATGTGCTCGGTTTTGCAGACTGGCAGCATCCAGCGTCAAAGCACTGCTACTGTTCCTGTGTTGTTACCCTTTCTTTCTTAGATCCACATTCCTGACGTGATTTTATAAATACACTGAAACTAACCGCATATTGTTTATTAGTGTAATGCATCTGATTGTAATTAACCTGTAACGATAATGGTCCAGGGAATAGCCATTGTATTCCAAATACCATAACTGCTTTAGCGTTGTTACTCTCACTGCACCTTCTTTTTCTTCTTTTAGCTGCTCCCGTTAAGGGTTGCCACAGCGGATCATCCTTTTCCACATTACTCTCACTGCACCACTCGGAGTATTTATATCACTGTATCTGAGTGTGGAATCACAGCAGCAGCTGATCGGAAAGAGAATTATCGGTATACAGCATCAAGCACACTCTGCCTCAGCCACGGCAAAATGCTTCAGAGCCTTTCCTGTATGGACCTCGTGGTTCAGAAACAGTTTCATCCCAAGAACTTTAAACACAGTCAATCAGTCCATCAAGTGCTCTTTGTAGACCTGATTGTACAGTACTTATAAGTACAATCACCTGACTGTAAACTTGCACTACAGTTATAATATTGCACAACCTGCACCACTTTATAAAGCGCGTATTTACATATGATAACGATATAATTTTTAAGATGAAATGCAGCAAAATATGTTGATTATATTATACAGATAAAACTTTAACTTCATTTAAATAGTCTGTATTGTTAATAATTAAACATGTGAGGACACGGTGCCGCAGCACTAGCTAGTTCACGGATTGATCCTACCTCGTGTGGTATTCTTGCTGGGCTGGCATGACACTAGAAGGATAGATGGATAGAATAATTAAACACGTACTATGAAGATATTTCAATGTTCCGTAAAAGTTTTGAAGAATTGTCGTTCTAAGCTTACAGATGGCTTAACATCTATTACAGAGCTGATTGTGTGGCGATTGGGTATTTGGAGAAAGAAAAGTAAGGACAGGAATTGGAGGTTAGTACGTTTGAAAGAGACAGTACTGCTGCAATAAATTATTTCATCGAAGGTCGCGCATGGCGCAGCAAGCATCTTGCGTGAGATATGAACAATCACTGAGCCACCGTGTTCCCATGTTTAATAACATGCTTTCATTCCTATCATCGTGAAAAAGATATCACGTATACAATTACTATTTTAATTATTCAGAGAGCTGTAATATTATGAATGTAATGGATTCTGTGTCCTGTCGGAGAAAGCATGGAAGCACGTAGTGATTCACGCATATAGAGCACATAGGAGATCAAATACAAAACAAAGCATTTAACGTGCTACTTTAGTTACGATGGGATTTGAAAAACTAGTGAATTAAACGATTTTAAGATGAAGTTTATTATGTTCTACTTTAATGACAAAATAAACTACATGATTAAAGTGGAAATTTCGAAATTAAAGTTGACATTTCGTGCTTTTTTCCCACTGTGTGCCTATTTTTTTTTCTCTGTACCCTAATAAGCTTTCATATGACACTCAGACAGTGGGCTATGACTCGCCTTTTCACGTCGACTTTGATATGTGACTTCTTTTTTATTTCGGGCACTGTGCGACTTTGTGAACTTGAACTTTCGAGTTTCTCCGACACTCTGTCACTCGATCAACTTCCTTTTGTTGATTATACCACTGTTTAAACCAACAAATAGTACGTTTTTCCTTGCCTCCACTTGATATTCACTGAAATTCTTATATTTTCCCCCGTGCTTTTCCCATTGTCTTTTCACAGAACGCTGAGCTTAAGGGCTATTTATATTGATTTGCATATTCAAAGAGACGTAATTCTGGGAGGAGTTGGGGCGGGACAGCAGGCGCGTGCACGTGTGTTACTTTTCACGTTGATCGGGATTTATGTAGCAGAAGAACGTGAAAGTTTGCATTACACAAGAGTATTCACTCTTTTCAATAACTCTCCCTGTAGGCTAACTTTTGAATCCTGATCATTATTAAACCTCATATATTCAGCAAGTGGTCCTCCAACTTGCAAGGAAAACTTGGGGGTTGGTGGCAGGATTGGCACCCCAGCCACTGTAAAAACCATGTAGCTCTGAAGTGGTGGTCAAGACACCTTTCTGCTCTCCATGGGAGAAACTCTGCTGCAGCTGCTCACAGTAAAGCTGTTCACATTATGAAGGGAGTATGGGAAAGCCCTCAGGAGCCTCATACCTGGAAGAGTCAATGGGGTCAGGCCTGTTGGGGATCGGAACTGGTGTGGTGTTGAGGCGTCACCCACTGCACAGCAGCACTTGGATCCCAACTTGAGGTGGCCCATCCGGGTAGGTGCATGGAGCATCTTGTCTCTCCAACATGATGATCATCTTTCTCTGCTGTCAGAGGAGCTTTGTAAACTCTGCATTTCAGTGGCGGAACTCTCTGGCTAGATCTCTACAAGTGGGCACAACTTTTACTGGTCACTCTGACTTGTTGCTGTGGCAGATTGGCTCCTTCCAATAGTGTCCAATGTCACTCCTTTCATCAAGCGTATCATGAGGCTCAGATTAAGGCACTCTCTGGGCATCTTGTCTGTTGTCTCAGTGCCTGCTCCATCCACAGTGAGTGATGTCTTAGTGAAGAATTTATTTGCACTCCTCTGGTAATAGGTGACTTCAATGCGACCACTGACAGGGCTGACTATGAGGACTGTGTCGGTCCCCATGGATCCTGGTTCTAGCACCCTGAGTTACATTGTTAGGCTTTGTACTCCAATACTGGTGGTGCAATGAAGGAGATCAACCACACCCTCGTGGGCAGATGCTGAAGGCTGCTACAGAACTGCTGGGTCTACAGAAGTGCTCAGTTTGTGCATTCCAACTACAGACTTGTTGTTGCTACTCTGAATATCCAGTTTAGGTCCAGTAGGCTACCACCTACTAGGAGAATGAGGCTGGATGTGTTTAGTGTTTCTAAACACATTAGTATTTCTAATGGGTTTGCACACAGTTTGTGTGAAGAACTTGCAGACTTAGGTGCGACTGCTGATACTAATGTGCTGTGGGAGGCTTTTCATGACAAGACCCCGAAGGTTCTGTGGGTGTTACTGGTGTTGCCGGTTTTTCCAGAAGGAGGTGTTTCATCTCTCAGGGCACAATGTATATCATAGAGAGGAGTTGCAATTTCCAACTTCCTCTCCACTTCCTGTTTTCTGCTGATACACAACACATGATCATTTAATTACTGTGTTACTGTCTGTCATTATCATGATAAAACCAGCACCTGAAATTGAAAAAAATAAGTGGCAATACTCCATGTTTTTGTTGGCTTCTTCGTCCTCTTCCTGATACTTTTCCAATTTATACTATTTTGTAACCGAAAGGGGGGGTGGGAGGTGTTGTCACCCTTAGACTATTAATCAGAATGGTATTTGTATATTTAGTAAAATAGCAGCCCACTTCAGCCCTAATTAAAACTCAGCTTGATTTTTTTCTTTCTTTTAATACTCTATCTCCAGCTGTTGCAATGCTGTAATTAGCAAAATGGACCACTTTGATGTACAAATGACTAGTACTGCGAAACCTGTGCTTATCCAACGCTATTTGGCCAAGTTTATGAATGAGTTAATCTACTTCAGTCAACTAGATTTGAAACTTTGATCAGTTGTTCTCAACAGTGTTTTCCGTGTACTGTATATTATATAATCCAAAATTGTGAGTCAAGTGGTCAGCAAGGTGTCTTTTAAATTATGAGGGTCCAAACTGGCCATAAATCAGGTATTTGTGTGTGTAATCTATTGGTTTACGTGTTCACACTCTTGGGTTATGAGTATTTACTATCATTTGCATGCTGACTTTATTGGTTTGCATGCATACAATACTGGTTTCATTCATATGAACTGTATTAGTGTTTGTATATATACTACTGGTTTGCATATGAACTACATTGATTTGCACTTGTGTATCACTGTTTCATGCATGGCTGTTATTGGTTTGTGAATGATCTGCATTGGTTTGCATTCATGTGGTACCAGTTTGCATATGTACTATATTGGCTTGCGTTCATATGCTACTGGTCTCTATTTATTTATTTATTTATTTATTTATAGTCTCCACTGTCTCTATCTATTCCTAGGATTCTGGTTTTATTTATTTACTTATTTATATTCATTTATTTATAGTGTGTTTTTTTCATCTATGTTCACTGTCTGTGGGGGCACATGCAAGCAAGCATTTCATTGTACAGTACATGGTACTTGTACACATGACAATAAAGAATTGAATAGTCAGTTTATAAAGCAATGGTTTTGTGTATGCACTATATTGGCTTCATGTCAGTCTTATACTGGTTTCATGTGGGTAATGCATCAGTTTCATGTATGATCTCTGTCAATTTTGTGTATGCACTAGATCAATTACATGTCAGTCATATACTGGTTTATTGTGTGTAATATGCTGGTTTTACATCCATAACATGTTGGTTTTATGTGAATACTATTATGGTTTCGCATATGAAATGTACTGGTTTTACATACACACCCTGTTGTAGTTTTGTGTGTGAACTCTATCAATTCTGCGCACAAATTATATTGATTGTTCACATGATATTCAGTGGCAATGGGAGGGGTAAGAAGAAACAACTCAGGGGCTGGTACAATCATTTCAAGAACATGAAGAGAAAAAGCCAAGAAATAAAAGTTAAAACAGCTTAACATTTACGTTTTTACACATACTTTTTGTAAGGGTTTGGGGTTAATATTACTGTTTAACAGTATTTGCCCTCAAGGCTGAAATGAACAGAAAGTGGATGTTAGGTATGGCTTCTTACTTGCTCCTAGCTACATTATTTGCTTGCAGTCTGCTACTTATTCACACAGCTTTTACAAACCACTTTACTTTTTCTATGTTAACAGCAAGTCAACATATTCTAATCCTCAGTCTGAAATACTTTAGGTACCACTGTCTTACCATATATGAAGCCTGTTTTCTTTTGAGTGGATCAATATATTGCTTTTGACATTTTTTTAAGAAAAAAAACTAAGGAAATTAAATTTATACACTGCTTAATTTGTAATTTCTTCTATTACTGAGACTAAATAATGGCTTTCACCATGATTAGATAAAATGTAATTTTGTGCATCTATAAAGTGTCCCTGGACTTCAGTGAGTGGGGGCAGAAACTGCCCCTTAAAAATGATTCCCTACGCTGTAGTTAATCGTTCCTCCTTTTACTCTCAACTGATGTCACTCATGATTACTTATTAAGATCCCTGGTTTGGGATTTTGGAAGACTTATGTGTATGGCATTATGCAATAAAACCCAGTGTTGCCAGTTCAACTCCCACGTCTGACACACTGTTTGATCGAGCTATGGTTACCTAACATATCCGTTGCTCCAATATGGGAAAAATAAGTCGAGAAATGTACCGTTGTGATGACAGCAATTAGGTCGGTATGCTGTGCCTGATCATTCGTGCAGGCCCCACTGTACAATGTTCTGTGTAGTAGATATTTGGCATGATTCAGCAATACAATCAAGGTCATCGGGAACTTCATGATTTCTGAAGGGGAATTAGATTTGGTCTTGTGTGTTACAATTGAATAACACAAAAATTAAAGAGGGGGAAGGGCAGGTATACAGTAAGATCAAAAAATGAAAACTGATACTAATGTTTTAGTCACTTTGTTACCTAACATTCTTATCATGAAGAGATTGACAATTGTTTGTTTCACTTTGCCATAAAGACATTGCAGAGTGGTGACATTTTGCATCATGGAGGCAATTGAGCCGACAAATTTTTCTTTTGGATTAACTGGCTAAGACAGTTGCTTTCTGCTTTTCAAACAGGGTGCAGACCCAAATTTGCATCTGAAAACCAAGTGGGGCCAACCTGTGCCAGGAGCAGCATCCAATAGTAAAGAACCAGTTTCAGAAGTATTCTTATAATGCAATCCTTTGAGCCATTTTTCTTAAATTAGAAGTATTTCTGCTTAAGTGTAAACCTCAGCACCTTCAGAGCTGTAAGTGAAGGGTTGATGAGTTCTCAGATCAATCAAGTTTAATTCTAAATGTGTGAATTGACACTAACAAGGAAGAAGCTGGAATGGAGGTGATGCACTTTGTCCATATTACTTGTGCATTAATAAGTGAATCTACTTGTTTTCTTCTGATTGCTTTGTAAAGTGCAATGTGATGCTACTCTAAAAGAAACAGTACTGTAAAATCTTTGGGGTGTTGTACTTTCTGTTTTTTCTTTTAATTCTTTATTTTGTACAAATGAATCATTTGCACAATATTCTTATTTTTCAGTCTCATGTTTATTTTTTTCACTATCATTTTGATTTTCATGGGTGCCTAGCATTGTTATGTCATCAGGAAAAATGTTTTTAAGATGGTGTCCTCTGCCAGCATCCAAACAAATCTTTTGCAGTGTAATTAGAAGTATGATTAGAAGAATTAGGATAGCAATGCTTTTACAAAGGACCTTTGACTTTGATTTTTGTTTAATGTCTGGACTTTGGTCAGTTTTGTTCGACTTTTATATCATTGCCCATTTTGAAATTTTAGTTTGTTAAATAATAGCATTAATTTCCTAATCAAAAACCTCCTCCGTCTTGAGTGGAACAAGTTAAAATGACAATAAATAGCATATGGTTTAAGTTTGTGAAGGCTGGGAAGTCTCAAAGAGAAAACCCTAAAGATGTTTTACTGAGATATACCTGTGACTCTGAATTGGATTAAGCAAGTTTGAGAATGATATGTGTGTCATTCTGGAGTGCTTTTTTGATGCAGGCTTTGTAAGCTAGGACAAGCCTCCTTGGTCTTTTAACTACACACTAACAGGTTAAGAGAAAGTGATGTTGTAATGGTTGACTCCGCTTATGTGGACTTATTTGGGACATTGATGGCCACACAGCTCCAAAAGTCTGTGTCTGAGTGTTGTCCCTCTCTCTGTCTATATGGGGTTTGCACATTCTCACCATGTCTTACCGAGATTTTCCTCTCACATCCCAAGGACATGTGTATTATGTTAGTCAGAAGTCCTAAATCAGCCTGGTGTGAGGGTGGGTGGGTTTGCGAACTGACTATGTTTCCATTAAAGGAATCTAAAATTTAATTAAGTTGGTTCAGAAAATAGTGGAATGAATGGTTGAATGAATTTTTATTTAAAGAAATAAATCTCTATAAAATAGGATGGCTGATGTTTTTAGGCATGTTTGACTGTAATATATATTGTGGACCACCGGGGGGCATACAGCTGCCCTAACCTGACGTAGACAGAAAGACACAAGTTCCAGTCCAACACACACTTTTCTCTGCTCCCCACAGCACAGTACATACTCTTTTCCTTCTCTCTTTTCTCTTCCTTTCTCTTCCATCCTTCTGCCTCCACTCCCTCTCAGGCAAGCTTCATCCACCTCCTCCCGGCTCTGGCTCCCCGAATGGAGTGATGCAGCTCCTTTTATTCAGGTCCTCGGATTATTCCAGGTGGCTCATCAAGATTACCTGGAATCACTCCCAGGTGTGGTAGAAGTCCACTATAAGTCTCTGCTGCTCCCCCGGCGGCCCCCATGGAACCCACCAGGGCTGTACAAAACTCCAGCTCCCAGCGTGTCCTGCGTGATGCCACAACCAGCCAGGAGGGCTGCTCTCTAGCATCCCAGGGGAGGTGTTACCTTAGCAATTTTCTGTCCTCCGGTTCTTCCATTCTTTTGACATTCCAGCTAGGTAATGGCCAAGACTGCCAATCACAATATTTATACTTTTTTTTTTTTTTTGCATCCTGCCAACTATATTTTAGTAAAGTCTTAAGTTCACAGGACTGTACTAATTTATTTCATGTGCTTGTTTAGAGTTATGTGATGAAATTGTCCTTACAGTAGACTCTGCTCTAATAAAGAGACCCAGCTACAAATGAACAGGTCAGGGCAGAAGACCTGATCTATCACTGCCCCTTATGCCATCCATCCACTAAGCTGCTTATCAAATTCAGGGTCGCAGGGCACCTGCCAATCTCGACAGCACTGGGAACAGGCTAGACCAACACTGAAAACAGTGCCAGTCCATTACATGGCACACACTGGCTTGACAACTAACCAGTACCTACTTATTATGAATTGGATGAAAGAAACAGAAGGCTAAACACAACCTCATTTATGCTGGTGAAACCAACTGTTAAAATGTATACACATTTATGCTAGCTTTCATGTTTCCGTCCTTATTTTGAATTTCCTTATTCCAATTCAGAGTTGTAGGCAGCAGGAAGCATATCTGGGCAGTATTGTACACCAGTCCATCATAGGGCACCCACACAGGTAATTGGCTAATTTAAACTTAGTAATTAACTTAAAATGCACATTTTTGAAGCACATGTGGAAAACTACAGTACTAAAGAAAGAGTCAGTAGGAGAACATGCCAACTCCACAAAGGCAGTGATCATCCTGGGAATCTAACCAAGCTGAATGAAGCTGTGCAATGACAGCACTGTACAACCATGTCACCCTGTTAATTAACAGACTAAGTCTGGAAACAGAGGAAGGAGCTTAGGAAATGATTAACATTAGCTTTTAATTAAGAGTATGGTTAACGTAGAAGAAGGCCACTGGGAAGACAATTGTTTATCCCTTATTGTAGAGGCTATTTAAGGATAAAGAGTAGATCCATGCAAGGAGGCTACACCTTTACATCATTTGTTTTTCTTCTTCTGTAGGGAAGCCATTTGTCCCCAAACAAACAAAACGTGAGATTCCAAAGGAAGAGCAAATCACCCTGGAACCAGAGTTGGAAGAGGCCCTCGCCAATGCCACCGATGCGGAGATGTGTGATATTGCAGGTAGGCTTCAAAAAGATCTAAAAGGTGCAGAGTTTACTTTATATTTTTTATTTTAGCATCAGGTCTTGTTATAACAGGCATGATGGAGTTCTTGTGATACAGTTAAAGCTACATACAAATGTTACGTCAGTTCATTTTATTGTTGCATAGAACTGTCACAGCTTTATAAATTAGTTACCCTGTGTAAATGAATGTGCCCTGTGGCATCCCATCTTGAGTTGGTTCCTGCTTTGCACTCATTTTTCTTGGCACAGGCTCCAGTTCCCTATGAATCTGCATTACAGTAAGTCAGTCAGGAATGTTTGGATGAATGCTGAATACCTAAAAATTACATTTAGCCTTTTTATTTTATATGAAGAAGCGACACAAGGATTCAGTTGTTAGCTCTGTTGCTTTACATCTTCACAGTCCTGGGTTCAAGGTCCAGTGTTCTCAGTTCCTATTAGATTGTATACATTTTCCCTCACCTCCCAAAACACACAGGTTAGGTTTAATTGTGCACCCAAATCAGCCTGATGTCTGAGTTGGCATTTGCCTTGTGTCCAAAACAGCCAGAATGGACTCCAAAACACATGTGTAAAAAACGGGTTTAGAAAAATATTGCATATCTTTTGAAACCCACTTATTCCAAGATGGAGCCTATCTGAGTAGCATTCAACAAAAGTCCTTTGCCAGACGTAGTCACCCACAGTGAGACAAAATAAGTAACTGATAAGGACAAGTGGAGTGAAACTCCAGGGTCTAAAGGCCAAGATTTGAACCCTGGTCTTTGGAATTGTGAGGTCACAGTGCTAACCCCTGTGCCAGTATCTAGTGAATGAGTTTCATATATAAAAGGGGGCAGTTTTAGCTGTAAACAATAAATAATTAAAGTAATTAAATAAACAAAAAATGGTCTCCCTATGTTTACTTTTTCAGGTCTTCCAATCCCTAACTGTAGCTCACTCACTCACTCTACCGAAACACACACAGAGGCACTAACGATAGTAACAGTAAATATCAGGCAGTGTCCAGTACTGCCCAGCATCCCTGCTTGCTGGTCGGGGGCTGTGTTGGGAGACCGTCAGTTGGAGTCGAGGAGGGGGTTGGGTTTCACAGTGAAAGGAGAGAGCTTTACCAGATTAGCAAGCCCTCCAGAGACAGCAACCCCTGCTCATCACTCTCAACAAGCTTGCCCCGACATTTTATCCAGTTGTCAGTTGGAGCAGTATGTCAGGAAGCATAACATGTGGAGTTTGGAAATTAAAAAAGGCCACAGAGCAAAATGTACCTATAAAAATTCTCCATCAGCAGTGTTTCTGATGTCAGCCATTTCCTTCTTGGCTTAAGTTTCCTCCAGACCACTGAAGGAAAACCCCCTTTGGTTCTGAATCACACAAAACTTGGAACTGCGTCAGAATTCTTCTTGCAGCTCTTAGTTGAAGATGGCCTTCAGGAAGGTGGATGCATCTGAATGATTTTCTTTTGTCTGTGGCTCTGAATGAGCAAAATCCGTTGCTTAATTTGTTTAATTACCCAAATGAAAATGACTGAATTGGTCCAGGAAAAGTCACTCCAGCTAAAGAAATAAAAAAATGAACTCTACAAAAGTAAAACTCAGATAAACCCCTAAAGAAATGAACCCCCTGACGCACACACTTGTATCCTCAGTGGGTTCAGAGATCTCCAATTCCCATGGCTCAGCAGCATGCAAAGGCCAACTGGCAAACAGCCGACAAAGCTATAAGCGGCTACGAGGTGATGGGCAGAGATCAGTTTACAGTTTATAGAAGCGGAACTGACGAAATCTGCTGCTTAATGCTGGGTGCACCCGCTCGTCGGCCAATTGTGTTAGCCAGTGCCCACCCACTCCAGAGGGGATTGCTCACTGTAGCCTCCACTGTGCCAGTATGAGTTGGTCTGCTGTCCTGTAACTAGTCTTGGATTGAGGCCAGGGGAGGGATCTTTCCTTGATAGGATGTTTAGTTCCTAGTATTGCTATACTAGGAGCCTCGGCTGAGTGCTCAGTAAAAGGTTGACTGGCTAGGTCAGAAATAATAATATTTATAACAAGTCATAGATAACACATTGACAAAATGCAAGATTTAATGACCCAGTATGAGTGAGTGTAGATATCTTTGCAAATGTGTGTTATGTCAAACTGGCATACCATCCAAGGCTGACTCCTGATGCTTCCGGGATATGCTCGGGCTGCGACCCTGGACACAATAAAATATATGTCATAAATTGATGGGTGAACTAATGGGTAAGTCTATGTGAGTGTCAAGGTTTGTGTCAGCCCAATGATGGACTGGCATGCCAGCCAGACTGCTGTCAGCTTAGTGCCGTGTGCTGCCAGAAGAGGCTCCTGCTACCTGTGGCGCGAAGACTGGATAAAGTGCATTTACTAAAAGATGGGTGAATTAAACATAAGCATAAAAATATAACCATAGAAGCATGGACATAAAAGCGTTATCCAATTAATATGATGCCCTTGGTGTAGCAAATATACAGCACAAGTTGCAATAGATACAAAACTGTGATGATCAGGCTCCCCCTTGTGTTTGTGATTTGTATTAACATCACATGCTTTTGATATCCTGAATTAGGAAGGTTCTTAGAGTGGCCATAAAAAGAAGCTTTTACTACCCAGCCTCATATATTCTTATTACGGGATAAAGCAAAAGATAATAATTCAAAGAAACAGGGTGTTATTCTACAAGAAGAGCACATAACACACCTTCACCTTTTCTTTAACTGCTTTAAGACCTTTCAATTAGGTGAAACTTGTTAAAAAATGTTTTGCCTCGTGCTACAATATATAAGTCTCAAAATGTGTCGGTTAACTCTTTCTATTATCTTCTGTAGTATAAGCACTGAACTTTCAGGAACTTTGTGTGCTACTGGGAGATTCTATTAGTCATGTTTTATAATTATCTGCCATCAGCAGTACTGTAAATTTTTATGTTTAGTATTGTGGACTTGAAGATGCTCTACTAGTAGCTTACTCCTTCTAAGCTTGTTACATTTAGCATTTGACTGTTACATTTAGCATTTTGAAACATAGCAAGACTTTGAACTGTACTTCATAACTGCTACACATTATTATAATAAAGTTTTTAAGGGTACTTGATAACGTTGATAACTTATTGTTTGTTGCCTTTAGTATTCTAAGTTTATAGAATCCTTATTGTCACCTCTACAGAGTATATTGGTATTTTAACTTGCATGTGCTAATCAACACGCAACCTGCCGCCATCCAGCGGCACCATGATTAGTATTACAGTATTACTATTGTAACTTGAAACTTCTAAATCATTTTGTAATGGTTTATTCCATGAATGGCACTGTATTGAGTAAAGATTAATTGATGGCTGTTCATTCCAGAAAATACTCAAGCACACATCCTCTTTAAATACAGCCAGTAAGTCCTTGATTTTTATTTATGTTTTAGTTTTGTTTATTCTTTTCTTCATTACTGTTTTTATTTTTAATTCCTTCATATCATGCATTTCCCAGGATGCTCAACTACCTCCTTATCTTAGTGTTTTGTTTACACCACTTTGATTATTTAGAATAAGACACTTATTTTTTGTGATTCTGATCAAACATCAAATCTTGCTCAAGACTAATTACTCTCTAGATGAAATGACACAGTTAGCAATGGATAAATCGGTTATAGTGCCCCATGAAGTAAGAAGTCTTAAAAAAAAAAGTAAATTACAATGTGCACAATGTAACAGCTAGAAATATAAAAAATTCAGACATGAGTGTCAGTAGACTTTGTGCCCTAGAAACCAAGTTACCCAACCTATTCCATAACGTTTCAGTAATTATTTTCTGCCCTAATGCTAATTTTTCTGATCATAAAATAGTTCATTATGATAGCAATCGACAAAAATAATTAATAATTGCAGAATTGCGATATTTGAGAGCTCCTCTAGAGTGCCTCTTTCTCTTGCACAATTTGAGTCAAAAATTATTCAGCAAATTGTCATCTTATAACAGGCTTAAGTTTTGAGTTTGGTATTTTTCCGTCCAGCCATTTTTGCTCTCGGCCATCCTCAAGGAACTGTGACACACATAGACAAACAGACACACACACACCCATCATTAAGATATCGATGTTTTCTGTATCAGGGGACCCTAAAACATCAAGATCTGTCAAAATCTGGAAATTGTAATTTTTGACGAATCTAAAGCTTTCTCTCTCCTCCCCCATAGATGATAGGTTATGGTGGGGGAGGGGGCAAAGCAAACATGTACAGTCTTTCCCTATCTGTGCAGTAATATATCTCATTGACTTACATCTGGTACTCATTTATTTAGATATATTTCATGTACTGTATAGCTATTTACTTGATTAGCTTATGTTTTACAAAACTACTGTCTTTATTTACTTCTTTTACAAACATAAGTAATGTCTACTGTTCCGTTTTAGAAAAAAAGCGATGAAGAATTTGTGTGCAGTCAATGGGAGATGCTACAATAGCTTTCATCAGTCCCAAAATAACAAAAAATATGGGCACTTATTAAACAAGTGATTAGCAAAAGGATTAACCAAATACAAAATAAACATAAGAGAATACAGACATCTCTGGGCCTTCCAAAACTGGTTGGACACCCTGTCTTTTGAGTAATGTAGCTGCTCCAGTTCACCACCTCAGTACTTCACCAAACACTCTTCTGTCTCACTTTCTGGTCCTCTTTCTCAACTCAAGCGTTTCTTCTATATACATGTCTAGTGCTTGCCCTTAATTCATTTCCTGACCCTACACTCCCTGTAGCTCACTGTAACAGGTGGCTTCAACCATGTTGGAAAACCACTTACAAGGTCAGTGGTGAGGTCAGAGAACAGCTCCCTCCAGTGGACGCTGGTGTCCACAAACCTGTATGTCCAGTAAGACCAGAATCTATACTAATAAAAGGCAAAGCCCTCACTGACTGACTGACTGACTGACTCACTCACTCACTCATCACTAATTCTCCAACTTCCCGTGTAGGTAGAAGGCTGAAATTTGGCAGGCTCATTCCTTACAGCTTACTTACAAAAGTTGGGCAGGTTTCATTTCGAAATTCTACACGTAATGTGTGACAGGTGTCAGGTCACACTTACAGGTAATCTAACTTAGACACCATTTAAATATCCGACTACGCAGTTTTATCAAGAGACTGGGAACTCCTGAAATTTACCAATAATAGCACACAGGTTTCTTTAAATTGGGCGGTGAGTAAACACACCATGAAAGACACAACAGTAATTTCAGAAAAAGCAACAGTAACTTCTATTACACCAGACAATAATAAGTACATTAAAAAGATAAATGAACATAAACCAAATCTAACAGTATCATGAAGAAAATTTCTTTTTAGAAAGGAAAGCACACAGTCCACACTCTAAAAGTCCATTAAAAACAAGAATTGGATGATACAACCTGTAGTGGTGCAAAGTCCAGTTTGTTCTCAGTGTTACCCCAACATTTAATTGTTCAACTGTCCACGGATGCACTCTGTTCACCAGACACTCGTTTCCCAAGAGAAGTTTTGTCAAAATCGTGGAATCCCTGTTGACGTCTCTTCGTTGTTCCCTTTTTTCCACCCTGGGCTCCTTGTATTGCTGTGACCTAGGCACGCCTTATTTCTTGTCTGCCAGCTGTGCTCGGTCCTTTCATGCGGCTTCCCTCTCTCGCTGGACCCACAACCGGCGTCTCCTTGTAGAGCTGTCTCTTCCTCCCTGGAAGTATTGCCGTCCTTGTGCCTCGCGTCGCGCCAGCCACGTACCCCAGTCTGCCAGTGAGCCCCTGTGCTCTCTGCGAGTCTTGGCAGCGTTCTCAGTGGACTGTTTCCCCACACTTTTGCCATCTCCTGGCCAGAGATTAAATCTCCTTCAGTCCCTGCAATTATCAGTTCTGGACAACCAGATTAAACAATGGCATATCTAAATTTCCTGGGTTTAACAAATAAAGAAAACACAAGTTAACAAAATGTATTGTTACCAACCATTAATGAGTACAGATCTGCTGTTTAGAAACCAATCTTGTCAAACATGTTAATTGCCAAGTCAGGTAAATACAGAAATCCTCCAAGGAAGGATCAGTTCTGTTATCACAACTTTGTATTCTTTGTAATCTGAACCAGCCAAAACCTTCAAAGTGGTGACTCCTTTGCAATACAGCAAATACCTACAATCTGCAAACAGCCTTTTAACTTCTCACCCCCAGTGCCTACAATGGGTGCCTATTGCCTGTTCATCTGCTGGGTTTTAAATGTAATATTGACATGTTTCTTTTCCTAAGAGAAAAATGGAATGACTTATTGTACAAAAAATGTCCCCCTCTGACAAATGGTCATAACTGGAACGTATTTTCGTCCATATACTGTACTGTAATAGACTGCAGCTAGATAGCCATGGGAGGCGGAGTTTGTATTAAAGCATTTAACCAATCACATTTCAGCTATCATTTGTTGCCAGGCAGAGAGAATAGACTGCAGCTCAATAGCCGTGGGAGGCGGAGTTTCGTATTAAAGCATTTAACCAATCACATTTCAGCCATCATTTGTTGCCAGGCAGAGAGGCTTTCACAATCCGTTGTGTAGGCACTCTAACACAGAATAAATGTCAATTAACCTGTTGCTTCAACCAATCAGATTTTGAGTTGGTGTCAGTAGGGCCCTCTAGCAGGTGTGTGGCAACGTCACCGTATTCAGACCCATTGATTGGATAGAGGCCAATATGAGGAACTCTACGAGGCCACTTAACGCACCGCAAACGCTCCGAGCAAAAGATCAACGTGCGCACTACGGCCAACTCCATGGCAGGATTCTGGACAATATTATTTGCCAGACACAGACCAGATTTCAAGACCATGAAAACCTGATGTTTGTCACACTCCTCGAGCCCCAGAAGTTTCAAGAATACAAGAAAAATTTCACGCATGCAGCCTTCTCCAGTTTAACACAAGAGCCACGGAGTGCTTTTTGATCTGTCTTGGCAAAAAACAGAACTGACTGTAATGTATGCCATGGATGTTTTTTTAGGAAATTCTCCCACTGATCTCCTTGACTTCCTTCATCAGAAAAATCTGAATGAGAGCATGGGGCAGCTATTCACATTGGTATATTTGACGGTGAGCATTCCCGTGTACACTGCTTCTGTCGAAAGGACATTTTCAGCCCTAAAGCGAATTCAAAGTTATGCCAGAAATACCATAGGGCGGGTTCACCTTTCAGCATTAGCTTCGATGGCGATAGAAAGGGCCGTTTTGATGGAACTGAAGCGCACAGATAATCTGTACGACAGAGGAATTGAACTGTTTTTGAGGAAAGAGAGGAGGATGGATTTTGTTTACAAATAATCCGAATTTTTGGTGAGTAAAATGTTGCGATTTTCCTAAATAATATTGCAAGTTTATGAGTTATTATTGATGTTTTTTATGTAATGTCGCGGCTGTGGCTGCAGTAGAAAGGAACTTGTTCACCCCGGTTTGTCTATTCAATAAAGGCATTTATTGTGGCTACAGGAGTTATCTTATTTATAAATATAGAGATATATATATATAATATATATAATCTCCCGATCTACATACTGTCAAATGAACGAACCACACGCCGTGGCACAACACGAGAGGCTTCGCCTCTAGCGCTGACGTCCGAGGTTCGATTCCCGACAGGGGGTGCAGTGAGTGTGTACGCCTGATGAGCCCAGAATTAGGGCGAAACACGTGCCGCGTATTGTTTGCATTATTTGACAGTAAAACTATTTCAATATATTCAATATATATAAATCAGTGCTTCCCGATTCATTTTACCCTCGCACCCCCTTAATTTGAGAAGAAGTATGAAAAAATATGAGGTTAACGCAGAAAAACAGATCACCAATTGAAGCTTTATGAACAATGGATACTTTATTCGCCATCAATAATTGTTTTGGTAAAGCCTTACTCAGTGTAATCCTCCTTCCATTTTCTAATTTTTTTCGCGACTACCCATGATTAAATGAACGGTAAAAAAGTAAGAGCAAAGTGAGGTCCACTTATTGAGGTAGGCAGGCGACAGCTCAATATCTCGCAGGCTCAATGTGGTGCGTGTCAAGTCACTCTACAATGTGCGATCACATTCAAAAAAAAATATCTTTTCAAGTTCTATTTGGATATAAGTAGGTTCTATTTAGTCGACAGAAATAT
>JANRMT010062854.1:27967899-28004047 GCA_026402145.1 Polypterus bichir lapradei | reverse complement strand
CCCCCCAGGTAGAATTGAAGAGTCGCATAGTGTTGGGGAGGAACGCTCTCCTCAGTCTGTCAGTGGAGCAGGACGGTGACAGCAGTCTGTCACTGAAGCTGCTCCTCTGCCTGGAGATGACACTGTTCAGTGGATGCAGTAGATTCTTCATTATTGACAGGAGCCTGCTCAGCGCCAGTCTCTCTGCCACAGATGTTAAACTGTCCAGCTTCATTCCTACAATAGAGCCTGCCTTCCTCACAAGTTTGTCCAGGCGTGAGGCATCCTTCTTCTTTATGCTGCCTCCCCAGCACACCACCGCGTAGAAAAGGGCACTCGCCACAACCGTTTGGTAGAACATCTGCAGCATCTTATTGCAGATGTTGAAGAACGTCAGCCTTCTAAGGAAGTATAGTCGGCTCTGTCCTCTCTTGCATAGAGCATCAGTATTGGCAGTCCAGTCCAATTTATCATCCAGCTGTACTCCCAGGTATTTATAGGTCTGTACCCTCTGCACACAGTCACCTCTGATGATCACGGGGTCCATGAGGGGCCTGGGCCTCCAAAAATCACCACCAGTTCCTTGGTCTTGCTGGTGTTCAGGTGTAGGTGGTTTGAGTCGCACCATTTAACAAAGTTCTTGATTAGCTTCCTATACTCCTCCTCCTGCCCACTCCCGATGCAGCCCACAATATCAGTGTCGTCAGCGAACCTTTGCACGTGGCAGGACTCCGAATCATATTGGAAGTCTGGTGTATATAGGCTGAACAGGACCGGAGAAATTACAGTCCCCTGCGGCACTCCTATGTTGCTGACCACAATGTCAGACCTGCAGTTCCCGAGACGCACATACTGAGGTGTGTCTGTAAGATAGTCCACGATCCATGCCACCAGGTGTGAATCTACTCCCATCTCTTTCAGCTTGTCCCTAAGGAGTAGAGGTTGGATGGTGTTGAAGGCACTAGAGATGTCCAAAAACATAATTTTTACAGCACCACTGCCTCTGTCCAAGTGGGAGAGGGATCGGTGTAGCATATAGGTGATGGCATCCTCCGCTCTCACCTTCTCCTGTAATGCGAACTGCAGAGGGTTGAGGGCATGGCAGACCTGTGGCCTCAGGTGGTGAAGCAGCAGCCGCTCCATGGTCTTCATCACATGTGACGTCAGAGCAACAGACCGGAAGTCATTCAGCTCACTAGGACGTGATACTTTTGGGACTGGGGTGATACAAGATGTTTTCCAAATCCTTGGGACTCTCCCCTGTTCCAGGCTCAGGTTGAAGATGCGCTGTAGAGGACTCCCCAGCTCCAACGCACAGGCCTTCAGCAGTCGTGGCGATACTCCATCTGGACCCACTGCTTTGCTGGCACGAAGTCTCCTCAGCTCTCTGCTCACTTGCGCTGCTGTAATTGTGGGTGGGGATGTTTCTCCTATGCTGGTATCAGCAGAAGGATGTTTGGAGGATGCAGTACTCTGAGGTGAGAGTGGGTTAAGGTGGTCAAACCTGTTAAAGAAGTTGTTCATTTGGTTTGCTCTCTCCACATCTCTCTCGATGGTGGCACCCCGCTTCGAGCTGCAGCCAGTGATGATCTTCATCCCATCCCACACTTCCTTCATGCTGTTATTCTGCAACTTCTGCTCCAGCTTTCTCCTGTACTGCTCTTTCGCCGCCCTGAGCTGGACTCAGAGTTCCTTCTGAACGTGCTTGAGCTCATGCTGATCACCGTCTTTAAAAGCCCTTTTTTTCTGGTTCAAAAGGCCAATATGTCAATATGGTGCTTCTTTCCGTTTGCAAAGATGTGCAGGTTAAGGTTAGTTGGTAATTCCAAACCAGCTCTGTGTGATTGTGGATATGTGCAGCAGTGGGTACCAGCTCTGGACTACTATCCTGTCCAAGGCTGTTCTTTGCCTTATGCCTAGTGCTGCAGGGATGGACTCCATCCACCCTTAACTCTGAATTATGCAGGTTTGAGAATGTTATATTACAAAAATGTAACAGTAAAAATACAAAATGTAAAAACACATAAATACTTATGTTAAGTATTAATGTTAAATATACACACATATAGTAGTGCTTAAGTATAAATAGATCACTGAATTTTAATAATTTTAATTAGTAGAGAGTAATTTAATACGGCATACCATAAAGTAAGGTACATTTTCCATGAGAGAAGAGGAGAGGAAAAGAAAGAAAAACTCCAGGCCACAGTCCTTTGGAAAAGGTAAATCATAATTGATCACACTTTTGCTGTCTGGCCTGCTAGTCCCACCATTGGCTAGAAATTAGCGTCTTGTGGTTAAATCACAAGATTATCTGAGGCAACGTCTGTCACGCTGATGTCTTCCATCGACTCTGATGTCCTATTTCAAGTCCAGGAAGATCGACTGGGTCAAGGTAATAATGCTGCCAAGTGCTATAGCAGGATAACAACTAGAAAAAGATAAAGGGAATCTGAATTAGTAACAGCCACACTTGCAGCCTAAAGCATTAGCAGAAATTGATGCATTATGAACAGTTGTAAAGTATTTACTACCCTAAAATGAATACTATATTTAATGAATTCACATTTCTAGGTAGCTGTTAGTAAAACCCACATACATATTCATGAAATACATTTACAACATAACTAATGGATCCTACAAGTTGTAACTACTGGAGGCATTCAGCAAACCAGGAGACATGACTCATGAACGCTTTTCAATCTAGACATGCTTGCTTCTTTTTTAAAAGTGTGGTATGTCATTTTTTTATCCCCTGAATTTGATCTGTTGTCCTGGACAGTACTATGTCTTGTCTAGGAGCGCTTGATCTCTTTCTCTAATATTGCAAACAGGAAAATAGTCATTAGTGTCCCTCCTTCTGATTATTTAAACCCTCAAAGAGTTGTCCTCATCATTTTGCAGTGACATTTTTGGATAGTGATCTGGCTGTGTCCTAGTGATCACACTTTTTCTGCCTACGTCCCCATTAAAGTGGTCTCCACTGTGCTCACAGAGCATTCAATTTGATGAGATCTATGACATCATTCCTTTATTAATATTATTATTAGCAGACACGTTTACTAATGCATCTTGCAAATAATAAAGAATATAATTTAAACATGCTGTATATTGAATAGGCATATAATAACATGTCCAAGTATACATTTGAGTTGTTGGCAGGCTAGTAAAAGTTAACATTCATTAAAGAATGAAATCTGTGACGGAGTACCAGTAGCTTAGTACTATAACTAGCCAAAACAGTGGCCTGTAAACTAGCATCATAACAAAAGCAGAAGTGTAGATATCCAGAGGAGAGCAAAGGGTTAGGAAAGCCAACGTGCTTTGGGAGGATATGGTTAAAAGGCCATTTTGTGTATATAATCCTGTCTCCACACCCTAGCACCACAGCAATAAATCTAAGAATCCTTCATCTGACTTAAAGGAAGACTAAAGCCAAAAATAATATTTTGTTATATTATTTATGTCATGTAGCTTGTTGTCATAATTTCATGTTTTCTTGCAAAATGGAAAGAAAAAAGTTTATGATGTAACAGAAGCCAATAATGACCAATGCCGTGCTACAGAGCACCTAGAGAGTACATGGTGCGATTTTTTTTTTTTCTGGGAAGCAATCTGCTGCATGGGATCAAGATAGTATGTAGTGATCACAAGATATTATGTGTCGTGCACCAGATTATTTCATAGAAAAAAATACACCATATTCCTTAAGGGGTTTTGTACTGTACAAAGATAATCAATGTAAAAAAAATCCATATTGTGTCACATAATTCATATTAACTTAAACATAGCAAGTCAATTTTTAAAATAAAGACTGGACTCTCGACCAATAAATAAGTGGGAGAGTCAGGTCTTCAATTCAAAAAGTCATTCCCATGAAGCTTTAGGTTTCCTGTTTATGGTGCGTGCTGATAATTTCAGAATCGGAAGTCTATGCTGTAAATAAAACAATATTTTAAGGAAACAAGCATATGTTTTGTAGGTTTTGAGTATATGATTGGAAAAATGATATGTGGAGTGTGTGACGTGAGATTCCTTTTTCCATGGATGTGTTTCACATCGATTGCTGTTGTGCAGCTTTCGTCTCTATTAGCTTCTATTATATCTTAAATGTTTTTCTCTCTATTCTGCATGAAAACATGAGATTAACATTTTTTCTAGGCCATTTCAATAAACTACATGGGGTAAGTACCAAATAAAAGTCAATACCATTTTTGGGTGAAGTATTAGTTTAAAATTTAGACTTTCCCAATCACACAGACTTTTTATGGCTTTATAGTTTACTGTATCTGAAAAAAGGCAACTATATATTTCTGTTGTATACCATTAAAGTCCATCCATCCATTCATCTGTTTTCTAAACCTGCTTATCTAAAGCATGTGTGCCTTATTAAAAAACATACTACATAACAAATCAAAAGTATCTTTAAAAAATGCAGAAATGTTTTATTTAATAAAGAGGGAATCTGGTACAATCATTTGAATTGGATACCATCTTTTCACTAGGTGTTGTTCAGCCAGACAAATACAAGATCTATCCAGATGAGCCACCAAATCCTACCAACGTAGATGAAACGCTAAAGAAAGTGCAGAGTAATGACAAGAGTCTGACTGATGTTAATCTTAACAACATCAAGGTAAGGAAAGCCAGCAATCTGAGTTAAGCACCAAATGATTTTATTTTTACATATCTTACTGCAGCCAGCACTCAAAGTCTTCTGTGCCTGATCAGCCTTCTCCAAACAGCTCAGTCCTGCACCTCCTCGCCTGTCAAGCCCTTTTCCTTCAGATCTTCCTTTACTTGATCCGTCCACCTCCTCTTTGGCCTTCCATGCCTTCTCTTCCCATGTACTTCCATTTCCATCACTCTTTTGCACACATATTCATTATCTCTTTTCATCACATGTCCATACCACTTTAACCTACTTTCCTGTACTTTCTTAGATATCTGTCCCACTTTTGTTGTACCTCCGATTGTCTGATTTCTTATTCTATAGTTTTTGTAACTCCACACACCCATCTCCACATTCTCACTTCTGCCACATCTTACTATACTCCCTTTACTGCCCATGTCTCAGCTCCATACATCATTGGTGGTCTTACTACTGTCTTGAAAACCTTACCTTTAATGTTCGCCTTAATTCTTCAATCACACAATACTCCTGATACCCTCTTCCAATTGTTCCCTCCATGCTACCCTCTATGGGTTATCTCTGCATCTAGTTTTCCGTCTCAGGCTACTACTGGTCCTAGATATTTAAATGTACTCTTTTCAACAGCTCTCACTGCAACCTAACTTCTGAATCCTGAACATCATTAAATCTCAAATATTCTGTCTTCTTCTTCCTGTTTATCTTCAACCCTCTATCTTCCAAAATCCTTCTCCATTCTCCAACTTTCTGTCCACTTCCTCTTTTCTGGCGATACACAACACAATGTCATCAGCAAAAACCATGCACCAGAGGGATTGGTCATTTATCCCATGACTCAACACATCCATAACCAGATCAAAGAGGTAAGGACTTAAAGATCACTGGTGCAGACCTACTCTAACTGGGCTTTTTTTTGTTACCCCAACACTGTTTTTAACCAGAATCCTCAATCCCTCATAAATAGCCTAGACAATCATAACATACTTCTCTGATAATCCTTTATATCTCATGCACCTCCAGACCTCTTAAAGTGGTACTCTATCAAAAACGTCTCCAAATCAGGACACACCAAGTGCATTCAGAGTATTTGTCCTTAATCATTTTTTTCAAAGAGTTTCCTTATAATATTACATTTTAGAGGACATTTTAAGGACTCAATGGGGACCAGACATTCAACTTTTTCCAAAGTGAGCACCATCTACACAATTTTTAGGATTTCGAACTGGGACTTAGTTTTTATCCTGTGATCATTGCTTCCCTATTTTTGAAATGCTTTCACATTTGTGTGCTAACTTCTCCATGGTTTAATGAAATACAGCCCACTCTTAATACAGGTGTGTTGTCCGAGGTACATGTAGCATCTCTTGGAGATCAGCTAGAGTTTTAAGTGTCCATTCTCTATATGTGGTATTTTATTTCATGTTGTCCAATGTGCTTATGATTTGTTTTTTCTCAGGGCATTCCAATACCAAAGCTGAAAGACATTTTTGATGCTATGAAAAAAAATACATCAGTTAAGAGCCTGAGCATCGCGGCCACAAGAAGCAATGACCCTGTTGCATATGTGAGTATAACAAAGTAACATTTGAAATTTCATTGATCAGTTTAATGCAGAAGTAAACACTTAAAAAAAATTAAGTATTTATCTTGCAATACTGAGCAGGATAAAAGGATCAGAAAATGAGTGGACAGGTCGATGGCACATACATGAAAAGGTTGTGTGAGAGGATAAGGAGAACTCTAGGTACTGAGTAGAAGTCAGACTGACAGTCGTTATTAGGAGACATTGCTGTGCTATTTTTGACTTATCCATTGGAAAGTAAAACACGTCTTCATCAAATAGTCACTATGGTAACAACTGGACACTTAAAATGCAAAATACATCAAGGCACAGAGAGCTAATATTTAACATTCTACACATTATGTAGTAGCTAGCTAAAATCTTTATAATCTTTTTAGACAGATATGGATGCGTATGTGTATTTTAAAGGCAGGATTTATATTCCTCGTAATAAGTAATGAGTTTACTTGATTTTGGCTAAAGGTTTTCATATTGGAGTCTGTTGCTGGGGTTGTGGTAGTTTAGTTTGTTGGAAGCACTCATCAGGAAAAGCAAATCAGAAGTGAGATAAGATTAGGATACATAGCATAACATCACATTTTCTAATTGAATTAATCCAGATAAGAATCTTGAGGTGGCAGAACCCTTTTCTTTACACACTGGGTGCAAGTCAGGAGCCAGCTCTTAAAAGAATGCCAGTCCAATACTGGGCTCATTTCTGCACATTCCCACAATCACACATGACCAGTTTGGAACTGCCAGTTAACCTACCATACAACTACTTTGGGTTTTAGAAACCCAAAGTAGCTTGAGACTCAGACATGGGAAGAATGTAGAATTCTTTTGTAATTCTTTTCTAAGTCACTTTGGATAAAAGCATCTGCTTAGCAAATAAATGTAAATGTAAGAATGTGCAAACTCCACATGCCAAAAAAACAGGCATAGGATTCGTACCCAAGAACTGCAGCTGTGAGGCAGCATTGCTTACCACTATACCACCCTCTTAACGCTAACCCAGGTAGCTGATTCAGTGACACAGTAGTGCTACCCATAGTGCCACCAAGCTGCTCGGGTTTACATACAGTATTTTTCATAAAGTAAAATATTAAATATCTTTCAGTCTTGAAGAAGATGAAAACAATAGTTTACCATGTGCCAATTCTCTGTTTTAATAATTTATTTTATGCATCGTGAAATGTATGATGTATAATACAGTACATTGCAATTTTAGCTGAGATTCCTAGTGCCACAGATAAATAGATAATATATTTCGTGCTAAAAATCTGAAAGAAGACACTAGCTAGGTATACTGTATCAGCCCCTTCCTCAGTAAAAATAAAGTCAATAAGCTTTGAAAAATGCACATGATGGTCCAGCTTTTCTTATATTTACATGTTTTACATTACCTTGTTTTCTTTCATGGCCTATGCATTTGCCATCTGTTTTCAGATCACACGGTGTTGCCCTTATTTTATTGTTTCTTTTTCCTTTAGCCACTTATGATGGCACAATAAGGGCATTCCCCAGGGTGAATAGAGTTACTTACCAGTTCAAAGAGTGCTACAGCATACCAAGTGTTTAATTCACTAAAGCAAATGTCTCTTTGCATTCCATTCACATTCTGGGCTTTCAGCCATTTTTATTTTATAGATAATCTTTCATGGTATCCCCAAGTACATAAGATGCATATTAATTCTATTACATTCAAAGTATTCTTATTTAGAATGCTTCTGTGAAGTAAAACTCAAAGCTGCTAAACATTTACAAATACAAAAGAGCAGCAGAAAAGTATAAACTATGGAACACATAAGCAAACTTACCAGGGACAGCACTATCGTTTAGTGGAACTATGCAGTGGTCTAAGGTGGCAGAATTTTGGGGACAGTATTTTTTAAGCAATACAAACTCTGACTTAAAAACTCTTGAATTCAACACAGCTGTCCGATTATATTGTTATATATTATTTTCTCGTTTGTTTGGTCTTAACATCTGATGACTTACATATGGTCTTCCAAATTCCATGCTACACAGTTATCCCCTTCTGTACATTTCTTTATGTTCTTCACATATAGGTTCATAGTTTTAGTTTTGCTTTCCTTAAAACATTAGAAAAATTTGGATGAGAACAGACCACTCAGCCCAACAAAGCTTGCCAGGCATATCTGCTTAAATCCCCCAAAAAAGCATCAAGTCAAGTTTTGAAGGTCTGTAAAGTCCTACTGTCTGTTACACTACTTGGTCACTTATTCCATGTATCTGTTGTCTTCTGTGTGAAGAAAAAAATTTCATAGGTTCAGTTTGTCAATTTGGGGGGAGTTGGGGGGGCAGGGTCTAGTTGGGTTTATACAAAGCTGTTGTATGCTGACATAATGAGTCTTCAGGTCTGGATTTAAATGGGGCAGATCAGGATTTAAGTGCACCAGCACACCAGTCAAAATATTGTGAGGCTTGTAGATAAGATTTTTCTGGAGGCATAATATATTACCGGCGCTCAGCTGCCATCTCACTGCCTTAGAAAGACAAACAATATCATTAAAGGCCTCGGCTACAGAATCCTGCACAGTCACTGACAAATATAGTGTTATAGTTAACACTATTACATGCAGTGTATACTTTTTATGAGTGTGTGTGACTTTGATGTATTATTCTCAATTTTTCTATGGAGACATGCAAGTATGGATTACTTTGTACAATGTACATATGACAACACACTTGAATCTGAGCTTAACTATCATTTGAATTTTAAAATTGTCTTTACCTGCTTAATACTGTGTATACTCTGGAGTGTACGCATTAATGATTGATAGAGGATGGGATGGCTATACATGGCATAGCTCACACCACCACAATGATTCTTGGGATTTTGAGTTCCACCAGGTTAGTACCAAGCAAGTGACACTACCAGTCCACTCTAATCTTGTGATTTATATGATAACAAATGCATAATTTCACACTGTGATTTTTTTTCAAATTGCCCACTTGAAAGTTAATTTTTCACTATTACACAATCAAAAAATGCAACTGTTCTCCATTAAGTTAATTGCACAGTGCTTAAGCCATTCAAAGCTTTACAGTTCTGAGGAAAAGATTTTCAAATCAGTCCTAGCTGAAAGCCAATGTAGACCTAGTAGGAGTTGTTTGGTCATACTTCATACCTTTAATAACTGTCCTTCTAGAAGCATCTTACATTAACTGCAGGCTGGAAGGAGAATGTTCTGGACAGTTTATGAAGCATTCCACCATAGTAGAATTTAAACTGAGCAATAATGCAAGTACTAAAGGATAGGTCAATGTCAAAATAAAGCATGCATTGAGCAAATTTGCAAAACTAATATTCTGGCCCTAGTTAGTAACATCTCGTAGAGTGCCCATTCTCCAACAGAATGACAACCAAATTTATTGGACAGGTTAGGGCACAAAAAAGCAAGATGGGTCCAGCTGTAAACCTCTGCAGCACTGCGATTCAGTAGCTTCGCCGGACAGCCAATTGGATTGCAGGTACTTGTCACTTGGTTTGCTTCACGTGAGTCAGATAACCCTCCCCCAACCGTAATCGTAACCATAGTGTAATCAGGTGTTATCACTGACGTAAAATATAAAGTGACAATGTCCTCAATGGAGTGGAGCTCTAGAAATCCATAGCTAGAGTCTATTGAAAAAAGTAGCCCAGTGCTCAGTAAATAGTCTAACACTGGTTTTAGCAGTCATAAACATAGTAGACATGTTTTGTTTTGTTAGGTCTGTTATCTGTGTGCATGCTGAAGTGAGGACATGCTGCATTCTTTGGATCAGCATATTTAAGTTATAAAATAGTATGTTCATGCACGCTTCTTTATGTTGACAGATGAAGCACTCATGAAACAATATCCTGTGCCAGTGCTCCTCTGAATCATACAATTCAGCATTTGGTAAAATTGTGGCATACTAATGGTTCTATAAACAATGCACTAAAACTATGAAACCCTTCCTTCCATACTTTAAAGGCTGTCCTCATCACTGCAGATTGTATGGAAATAACCTACCTACCTGGAAAGGGGTCTCTTTTTGAACTGCCTTTCCCAAGGTTTCTTCCATTTTTTCCCTACAAGGGTTTTTTTGGGAGTTTTTCTTGTCTTCTTAGAGAGTCAAGGCTAGGGGCCTGTGAAGAGGCAGGGCCTGTTAAAGCCCATTGCGGCACTTCTTGTATGATTTTGGGCTATACAAAAATAAATTGTATTGTTTTGTATAAGTCCTTATAAATGGAGGCACTGATTATTGCAAGAGACAAATATGTTATGAAGTCCATGTCAGCATGTGCCCCATCATTTGTGGACTATGATTTTGTGCACCACTCAGTATGTATCGAGCAGATTCAGTGACTTCAGGAACACACTCTGTGTTGGTTGAAGGTATAATTTCAACCTTAAATCTAAAAGATTCAAGTGCAGCCTAACAGCCAGAACACTTAACTTCCTTTGCTCATTTTTGTGTTCTCATTGTGTAGCTTTTTATTTGTACTGTGGATTTGGGTGTATGCAATTCTCTATTATAAAAAAAAGACCCCAAACCCAAAATAAGTGAAATAAAGTGCAAACATTATATAAAAAGATACCTTTTGTTTCTGACAAAGGAGTGATGACTCAGGGGGAAAACTCCAAGTGTAAAATAAACATGAAAGGAAACTATTAACTTTTTTCCCTCTAGGCATGCCAACACCAAACCCTGATTAAGTTGTGTTTATGTCTAAAGCATTTACACATTTGACTATACATCCAATACTCTCCGTTAACATCTCTTGTACCTTCTTAGACCCTCTGGCTTCTCATTTTATCATTAATTAAGCTGTTGTCATCTACTCTATTCCAACTCCTCACTCGCAGGAAGGTTCACCAGATGAGGCTTTTACACCTGGGCTATATGGTAGTTTGAGGGTAGACCCTAGGAAATACTTCCACTGTTTTGTTGGAAGTGCAAAAATCCCGTGGCCATATGCCTAGAACTCCCTCTAGTGGCCCCAGATGCAACTGCATTTCCAATCTGCATTGCTCCATTAAAGGGCCAAGCAACCTTTCCAGAGGACAGCAGGCAAGTATATACAGCACACAGTGTCACCCTGCTACCATCTATTGGACAGAGAAATCATTCCATCTTACAGGTGATATTCTATATAATTACTAGTTGTGTTACATGGTTTCGCCTGGGACATTTCATTAGACAGTGGGCCTTGGTTAATTGCATGTATCAGAAGTACTATATAACTAACTGAATACTTTTTTTGTATACAATATTTGTAGTTTTTTTTTACTGGAGCTAATATTATTCAATCACTGGAGCAGCTTACTCTTGAATATTTTACATGCAATTGCCACAGAGTAAAACATTCCTGCATTCAATCAATTCCTGCTTTTCCTTGTGACAGACCTTGGGTTTTGTTGATGGTCAACTGCAAATTACAATATTACAGGAAATTGTATTCTTTTGAAATGAAATGGGTAATCATTTAGAATAATTGGCCTTTTGAATATTTATCATTATTATTACTATTATGATATGTTTTCAATTTTCATTTGTCTATGTTGTTTACTCAAGCAACACATTTCATGTTTTTCATAAATTGTATAAGCTTCTATTTTTTGTGTTCTCTCATAGACATAGGCGAAAAATAAAGTTGTAACACTGAATTGTATTTTATTTTAACTTGTTACACACAGCAATGACATTTACAGGCTGCACATTTTAGTAGCCCATGCAATAAACTGAACATTTTAGTTTTGGGTTTGTTTTTTGCAGTACTTGAAGTGAAAGAAAGTAACTGCCAGTACCACGCTTTGGAGGCCTCTTAAACAATAGCAGGGTGGTGGGCTGGGGTGGGTAAGGGATTTGTTTGCAGTCCCTGTTTAAAGTCAGTAGATGCTAATGTATATGTAAGCAATTTCAGCGAGGGAGCAGGTGACTTTGGACTACTGCCCCTACTGAGAGGGCCAAAAAAGGGAAAATGCCAGTACTGAGTAATGGTGATTGATGGCCCACTTCAAGCACTGTTTTTCTCTCTGTAAAAGCAGAGGAAATAAGACATAGGAGTCTCAAATGTAGACAACCAAGGTGAAGTACTTTTTATGAAGGAGTGTGGTTCAAAACAGGAGAGAAGTAAGAAATGTACAGAAGAGAACAGGTGAAAAGAAATAATAACGTGATCTTAATGTACAGTGTCCATCCCTTCTCTGTTCTGGTCTTGTTGCATGTGTTAACTGAGCTGTAGTTTAAACTGACGTTGTCGTTCCCGGCTAGTCTTGGACACAAACAAAACACTTTCTCTTGTATTTCTTTCTCCCTCCCTAGCACCCCAACTCAAGCTTTATAAAGCAGAGGTAATAAACAAATCTTACCTGAGCTTCACCAAACCTTACTCGTTCCACTTCACAGCTCACGACACATTTCATATCGCGTCTTTTTCAGTGCAGGACACCTCCCCTTCTTCACTTGTCTGTTTACCTTATTGGTCAGTAGCAGTTTTGGTGTATCCCCTCATCACTTCTGCAGCTGCTTTCATTTGTATTAGCTAGCAAGATCAAAGGGCTAAGCCACAAAAAGGATGTGGTGTCTCAAAATATGCCATAGCATTATTATAGATAAGTATCAACAAATAAAAAGACATGAGTTGCCTAATTTTGTTTTTCCTATAATGTTACTAAATATCAATCAAATCAGTCATTTAGTTTTTTATATGGGAGGGTTGTTCCTAAATATTGATATAACAAAATGTCCTTTCTTAGCAGATACCTACTGACCTAGGTGTACAATCCTCAGTGACAGTAGCCCATTCCCTTTATTCAATTGGCTGTTGGTGGTATGGGTCATACAGTTCTGAAAACCTCACATTCTCTTCATGTTCACATAGATTTTCTCCACATACTTCAGATTCCTCTCACATCCCAAAACAGGCATACTGGGTTAACTGGGGGCTTTGAGCTGTCTCAGTGTAGATGTTTGCCTGCATGAGTCCAGTGATAGACAAATTTCACATCTAGGCTTAGTTCAGAAAACGGATGGATTTGTAATTGCTGTCACGATAATTTAATTATCCTGCCAGAGATCAATCATTAAATTCTTTTTCAACCAGTACACTAATAATAGCATATTTAAACTGAATATATGTTCTAGTACAGGTGTACCTTAATTATAGAAAATGTATTCTTCCAGTCACCTTCCAATTTAATACATAATAAGGATTCTCTGCTTCACAATTAAGGAAATCAGTCTTTAAAATTATATTACATATGACTATACTGAAATAAATTAAAAGATATAATCTGAAATATATGAGTTAAATAAAGTTATGTTGTTTGATTTGTAGATATCCCAGTTGCAGTTGTCTACTGTTGCTCTCATTCTGCATTTTTTAATTGTATTGTCTCAAATGTCTTAAAATTTTAGATACAACAATTATAAATCTCTATTTTACATTTTGTTTATCAGTTGTGCTAGAAATTCTATGATTATAATAAACGTTCTTCAGTCTTGTCTCGGTCCATTTAAGTGACATATAAATATCTAAAATATAAGGTCTTTGTTATTTAATTTATTTCCTGTATTTCTTGAAGATGTAATACTTGTCAGGTAAAGGATACGTACAATTTTATTTTTTGTAACATTGTATTGTCTTCTTTTATAGGCTGTAGCAGACATGCTTCAAGAAAACAAGACATTGCAGAGTCTGAACATTGAATCAAACTTCATTACCAGTGAAGGAATGATGGCCATTGTAAAAGCCCTGGAAAAAAACACAACACTGAGTGAAATTAAAATTGACAATCAGGTATAATTCAAAACCAAATTTAAAAAAAATAAATCTGGTAAAGTGCGAAGGATGCCACAGCTGTGTATGACCATAGGCATCCAAAATGAATTACATAATGCAAATTCCCACATTGTTTATTTCTCTCATGGGTTTCAACTGGCATGTCATGAAGAACCTCGGCTGTTTTGAAACTGCAAACTTCAAAGTTGTTCTTCATGAGGATTTAACGCTTCATTATTAAAACACTTTGTGAATAGCATAGCGCATGTTATGAGAGGCGGCCATGTGCATGAAAAAGAGGTAGCACAGTCACCATTGTTAAAAGATGTGTCAGGTCCTGTTTATGGAAAACTAAAGGTGCTACATTCTAGACACCTTCTTCCTCAGTTAAATAAAAGTGTCAACCTATATTTCCCCTGCAGATATTCCTTCTTCCTTCTAAGTATTTGTTTTTTCTTTAATAGTTCTTAGTTTTAGAGGTACTTCTTAAACACTAATAAAATAGATTCTCAAACCAACTAAATCCAATTAATGGTTGTAGGGGGCTAAAATCTATTCAGTCAGTTCATTGCAAGGCATCTTCACACATACAGACACATTCACATTCAGCCATTTTAGAGTTGACAGTCAAAATAAGCTTCTCATTTTCTAGATATGAAAGGAAAACATACACAGGCATGATTGTTCTGTGCAAAATCCACACAGGGAACAAATGTGCATGGGATTTAAGCACTGAATGCTGGATCTGTGAGGCAGCACTGCTAGAGACTGCACCCTTTAATGGTGATGGCGGCCATTTTTCTTTATTTCCTAACATTTTTCTTTTTCATTTTCAACAGTTTTCCAGGCTGTTTCTTGTATTTCAAACTCTGTTATAATGACTCACTGTGCCTGTGGCTATCAAGTCAGTGCTTCAGTGGAATGACATTAAAATCCATCTGTTCCTTGACTTAAGACTGATCTACCCGTTAGCCTTGGAAAGTTTTTCTAACAAGACTTCTTTCTTTCTTTCTTTCTTTCTTTCTTTCTTTCTTTCTTTCTGTGATAACTACCTGCCATGGTAAATTTCCAATAAGTGTCATTTGTTTAGCACATGCCTTTTTGTGTCCATGGCACCTCACAACAATGTCATCAACATGCAACAAAGCAATCAACAAAAATGTGAAAAACCAAAAAAATTGACAAATATATTTTGTAAAAAATAGATAGAAAATGCCCAGATCCTGATGTATTGAACCATATATTGGATAGAAATCAGGAAAGGAGACTAATAATAATAAAAAAAAAGCTTTTCAGTGGACAAGGTGGTGGAAAGACAGAAAATTGTGGTCTTTAAACTAGCAGAGGTCAAAACTGAAACAACAGCAAAACCAAAAGAGAGTAAGCCCAGGGACAATGTCAAAACTCAAGGCTAAAATACAAAACCCCAAAGTCATTGTAATCACACACCAAACACCAGGAAGGTTTTGTTTTATCAATCCAGAATCTAGAACACCTCCTGAAGCGTAACTCTGGCATTGTAACATCACCAGCCAAAATGGTTCAAGTCTCCCGAGGTTCGAGCTGAATGACAAATTGTCAAAACGTTTCTTATGTTCTTACGAATCATTTTGGGGTTTGTGGAAATGGAACCTATAAAACCATCCTATAGCTCCGGAGAGATTCAGGATAAGACTGTTCTGTCCTTTTTCCTTATAATATAAATTGTAAATATGCCTTTAGATTAAACTGTAGAAACAGTAACAAATTAATTGATATGTGAATCACAGAAGGAATATTTAGTGTACCTTATTAGGCTGATAACTAAGAAATTGAATATTGTTGTGTCTTAAAGTCATTGTTTGAGCAGAAGTTGAGGTGCAGGCATAATGTGTGTGATAATTATATTTCTTCTGAATTGCAAAGGCTGAAATCTTTGTCTGTGTGTCTTCAGCGACAGAGGCTTGGAGATTCAGTGGAAATGGAGATTGCTGCAATGCTGGAAAAGAACCCATCCATTGTAAAATTTGGCTATCACTTTAACCAGCAAGGACCACGTGCAAGAGCTGCCATTGCAATCACTAAGAACAATGATTTCTGTGAGTACACTCAGTATAATTTATATAATGTGATTTTCACTACTTTTGGTAAAAAATCTTTGACAACCAATTTCATTATTTGTAACTACAAAGAGCAGAATTATTATGTTTTTACTGTAACAACTCATTAAATAAGCAGCCAATATATACTCAGCAAAAAAAGAAACGTCCTCTGACTTTCAACTGTTTTTACTTTCAGTAGACTTAATGTGTAAATATTTGTATGAACACTAAAAGAGTCAACACCATAAGACATAAACTAAAAATGTTTCACAATGTGTCCCTGAATGAAGGGAGGCTCAAAATCAAAAGTACCAGTCAGTATCTGGTGTGGCCACCAGCTGCTTGAAGTACTGCAGTGCATCTCCTCCTCATGGACTGGACCAGATTTGTCAGTTCTTGCTGTGAGATGTTACCCCACTCTTCCACCAAGGCACCTGCAAGTTCCTGGACATTTCTGGGGGGAATGGCCCTAGCCCTTACCCTGCGATCCAACAGGTCCCAGACGTGCTCAATGGGATTGAGATCTGGGCTCTTCGCTGGCCATGGCAGAACACTGACATTGCTGTCATGCAGAAACTCACGCACTTTTTGCCACTCCTGTCTGGTCCAGCGAAGGTGGGTTTGTGCCCATAGGCGGCGTTGTTGCTGGTGATGTCTGGTAAGGACCTGCCTTACAACAGGCCTGCAAGCCCTCAGTCCAGCCTCTCTCAGCCTATTGCGGACAGTCTGAGCACTGATGGAGGGATTGTGTGTTCCTGGTGTGACTCGGGCAGTTGTTGTGGCCATCCTGTACCTGTCACGCAGGTGTGATATTCGGATGTACCGATCCTGTGCAGGTGTTGTTACACGTGGTCTTCCACTGCGAGGATGATCAGCTGTCTTTCCTGTCTCCCTGTAGCGCTGTCTTAGGCGTCTCACAGTGTGGACATGGCAATTTATTGCCCTAGCCACATTAGCAGTCCTCATGCCTCCCTGCAGCATGCCTAATGCACGTTCACGCAGATGAGCAGGGACCCTGGGCATCTTTCTTTGGGTGTTTTTCACAGTCGGTAGACAAGTCTCTTTAGTGTCCTGCGTTTTTAGAACTGTGACCTTAAATGCTTACTTTCTGTAAGCTGTTAAGGTCTTAACGACCATTCCACAGGTGCATGTTAATTAATTGATTATGGTTAATTGAACATGCATGGAAAACATTGTTTAAACAATTTACAATGAAGATCTGTAAAGTTATTTGGATTTTTAAAACATTATTGTTGAAATACACAGTCCTGAAAAAGGGACATTTCTTTTTTTGCTGAGTATATATTACTATTGAACAACATTAGGTGTGCCTTTTGCTGTGTATCAATGATAAATCAATTAAAAATTAATCAGTTCTTTACGGCGATACAAAACGATGCAGATTATAAGTATTGTAAAACAAGAAGGTGGTTTGGGGATCCAAATGGAAAACTGTGTCACTATTTGACAGCACCTTTTCATTGCTGAGCTGATTTTAAAGGCTACTGGCTACTGACTTCTCTGGATTCTCATCCATTTCCTTGGCCTGGTCCCATGTGTTCACTCCCTGTGGGCATGTGTGAATGAGCACACTGTTGACAGAATATCAGTATTGCTTAAAGTAAAAAATATTTACTTTTGAAAAATTAGTTTTCCTATTGAAATGTCATAATAAAATAATCAAAGCTGCATAGGCTGACTGTTGACACCCACTTAAAACAGGTGATGAATTGGTGGTGTTATTTATTTTTGTGAGGATTTCTTCAAGGTTGGCTATAATATTTTCCATTTTGAATTTTGACATATGTACAATTAAAATTGTGCATCAGTTTTTGTATTAAAAAATTAATTGAGATGGTAAAAATATTTTGTACCATTTTTAATACCATATTTTATTTCTCACGATCATTGCCTGTTTTGAATATTTGTTTCTTTGTTAATGTAACGAGTCAGAAAAACACAGTGTACGACATGGATGAAGTAACAGTTTAAAAGATCATTGCTGGCGTCTCTTCCTCATCCAAAGTTGTGGACAAATCCTTGATTATAAGTTTTTCTCCTTGCTAAAGGCCTTCCCTGCTATTAGACATTAAGTCCCAATTAGAACATTAGAAGTATTTAGATGAAAACAGACCATTCGGCCCAACAAAGCTGGCCAGTCCTATCCACTTAATTTTTCCAAAATAACATCAAGTTGAGTAAAGTCCTACTGTACCACACTACTTGGTAACTTATTCCAAGTGTTTGTTGTCAATGTGAAGAAAAAGTTCCTAATGTTTGTGCTAAGTTTACCCTTAACAAGTTTCCAACTGTGTCCCCGTGTTCTTGATGAACTCATTTTAAAGTCTCACTCTAATTCCCTTCATAATTTTAAACACTTCAGTCATGTCTCCTCTTAATCTTCTTTTTCTTAAACTGTATAGGCTCAGCTCTTTTAATCGTTCCTCAAAATTCAACCCCTGTAGCCCTGGCATCAGCCTAGTCACTCTTCTCTGGACCTTTTCTAGCACTGCTATGTCCTTAGTGTAGCCTGGAGACCAAAACTGCACACAGTACTCCAGATGAGGCCTCACCAGTGTGTTATAAAGTTTGAGCATAAGCTCCTGTGACTTGTACTCCACACATCTTGCTATATAACCTAACATTCTATTAGCGTTCTTAATGGCTTCTGAACACTTTGACTACTGTTACTGATTTTAGCTTTTCGTATTGTCTACAGTATTTTCTGATTACCCATTTTTGACATTTGCTCTCATTTTCTGACTATGTCTCATTTTCCAGCCTTTTATAACAAAACCTTTCAGTTTAACAGGAGTACCAGTGTCCATGACCTCTGGGTTTTGATAAATAATAACTATGGAACCACTGTTTATCGTTTTTTTTTAAAACTCATTTCCAATTCAATATATTTTAAAGGTACTGTAAATTATCTTTCAATTTTTAAAAAAACAAGTCCAGAAAGTGATTCAAAATAACCTGTGGGTTTCACTGACAGGAATAAAATAGTTTATTAGTGTATTGTTGTCTTGTTAATATGTATATCATTAAGTACTTGTACAGCTGAATAACATGGTTTTGGCAGTACCACATTAAGGGTTAAAAAATGTATTTACTGACCTTTGTCTTTAATTGGACTGTAAAAAAAATAAGTTGCAGGTTCCTCTTGCCCATAGATACTCCTCATGGTAAGAGAAGTATTGTTCATCCACCACCAAAATAACTTAATGTGTTTTTTTGTCGTGGGGATTCCGATGCAGATTCAGGGTCATGGTGAGAACCAACCTCCAACTGGGTCACCAGTCCATCACTGGGTACATTCATACACATAGATACACTCACTCATCCAGTGTCATCAACCAACAGAAATGTTTTAGCATGCTTGAGGAAGAGTGGAATAGCTATAAAAACGTCTACAGGCTGGGATGGTAATTTGAACTAAGGGCTCCATCCATATACGTATAACTGTGACATTTTCACATTTTAAGTGAATTATTCCTTTAAGAATTCATCCCAACATTACTTACGGTAGTTTCCTTTCCTACTGTCATCTAAGGAAAGTGTGCGGTGTCTTGTGATGAACTTGCATCCTCCCTAGGGCAGCATCCCCTACTCACTGCTGCCAGGGACAGTCCTGGCACTTCTCAATTTTAAAAGTAGATAACCAACATTAGGAAAATGGATGAAAGAATCCATCTCAGGAGCTATTGTTATGAAGGCCATTCTTACTGGTATGAAGATGTTCGGAATTTGTAGTTTTCCACCAATAAATATACCTGCACTGCACTAATGACTCACTTGTTGTCTTTACTTTACAGATCTGCACAGGTTTCAGATAAATTGGCTTAAATGGGTTAGGTAATTATTGATGCAGCTAATGCCAGAGATATGTTTTAAAATACCATACAGCTAAAACAATCTAAAGTGAGGCTATTATTTCCATGGAAACCTAACGATGAGTTTGACTAAAAGCACTTCAAGCATTCTGTAGTGCAGAGCTCTTGTGACTCATTTAGAGATGTGGGGCACACTCGCTAAAATAGTCAGTTAAATGTAACCTCTAAATGAAACTGACAGACCCACTGCAGTCTAGCAGCCCCCCTCTCCCAGCTTTTCTCTTCACATACTGTACGTCCTTTAGGATGCATACTGTATATACACGACAGATGAGAATCGAGGCTGCATCAGCTGACGTGTAAGTGACTTTGGTGTGTTAATTCCCCGTCACTAACACTGCCTCACTTCTTCCCATCACCTCAGTTTCAGGTCAGGTCCTTGTGGGTGGAACCCAAGTAAAAAAAAAAAGAAAGTTACTGGACCCTCTAACCCTGCTTTTCTATTGGATTTTATTTGAAAACAACATTTTGTATGAGGAGGTCTAACTACTACAACTAAGAAAATAACATTACATACAATCAAATCAAACATAACAAACCAGAATTCAACCCCCGCCTGAGAGAATTACAGGAGAGCCAACAGCAAGAGGAAATCTTTAAAAAGAGCAAAGAATTACAAGAATTACATTGTGCTTTCCACAAATTGAAGAAGAACATAATTTACAAATTATTGAATTCCACTCCTTCCCTGTAGTGAGAAGTCAAGCAAAGTGACACCTTCTATTGGCTAACTAAAAAGATTACAATATACAAGCACTCAAGGCAACTTAGGTCCCTTCTGTAATCATTTTAGTTAGCCAATAAAAGGTGTCATTTTGCTTGACTTCTCACTACATCCATAATGGCTAACACGGTACAACACCCTAGTAATACTCCTTTCCTGCAAGATTGATAGAAAGGTTTCTTCCCCAGCACTGCTGAATGTGATCTACTGGTGACAATAGTTGATAAAGTCTGGAAAAAATGTCAACATTTTTGTCCTTACTAGTTAAAAGTATTTTTGAGTGTGAGCACCAGTGGAGGTTTTAGCGCAAATTGTTTTGTTTTTTTTCTTCAAAGAGAAAAGTAAGTGTACTGAAGGAATTACACTCAGAATCTGTGAGGCAGCACCAACAGCAACTGCTCTACCATTTTTCTCCTATCAAAATGATTTATTTAAAAATTCCAGAAGTTATGAAGGGAGAACTTTTAGGCTAAATATAAAAGAGCTTATTAAAAAATATAAACTGAACTGAGAAAACACTCCATGTTTAATCTTATTGTTCTTAATTGCTAGTGAATAGAAGTAAGTCTATATGGAAAAAGGTGATCCATTGTGGCGACACCTGATGGGAGCAGCCGAAAGAAAGAGGAAAAGTATACGTAGGTAAATCCATCCATAAATATTCCAATATACTTCTGCTGGAGATCAGGCCTATCCTGGCAACACGGAGCTCAAGGCATGTATTAACACTTTAAATGGCGCCGGACCCTCTTAAACATATAGCCATACTTATGGACATCAGGCCAATTTCGAGCTGACAATTAGCCTTTCATGTGGGACTGGAGTACCTAGAGGAGAAGACACACAGCCACATGGAGAACATGTATACTTCAAATGTGAGTTGGTAATAACAAATCTTGGTGATGGAAAGAATTAAGGTTGGATGGTGGTCTGCGTCAAAAGAGTACTTTATTTTTGATATTTTTAAAATAATAGCCATATTAATATTGTTGCATACAAGATATAATGAAATTCTTTCTTACTCGACCTTTGGGCACAATGATAAATAAAAATGTACTAAAATAACCCACATGCTAACTTATTTTGAGTTTGCTTGTATTGAATGTTCATTTAATTCTCCTTGTTACTACAGTATATGTCGTCATGACTGCACATGTGTTAAAGCATTATGTGCCAACGGAACAAACTGGAACAGAGTTGAGAGAAGTTGTGGTTCTCCTAAGGGAGAGATCGGGGTTTAACGATCAGCTATGGATGCTCTAAATTCCAGTGCAGTGGTAAACTGCTTAATTTTCAGACAGATGGCTGGCTGGCTACCTGAGGGGGAAGTTCACCCAACTGCCTTTTTGTTTCCCTTAGTGCGCCAGAAGAGAATGGGCTGAATGAAAATCTCTCAGTGGATGCCAGCTGATTTTGTGAAGGGTGCACTCCAAACCAAAACCCATCTGCCTGCTACTCTGCCCACAATGGATACCCTGCCATGTTTCCAGCCATTTGCAGAGTGTGCTTCCTTCTTCAGTGCCTTACCCAGACAGAGGTATCCAGGTCTGGTACCCGTCCTCATGACAAGGTTTTTAAAGGCAAAAGTAACTTAGCCTTCAGTTTCTGTTCCTTGGATGCTCAAATTCTACTATTATGCTTGCTTTAAAAAAAAAAAAAGAGAGACAGGCTGTTGTTTTCTTGGCCCTTCAGTCAATTATTCGATTTAATAAATATATTTCTTGCTGTCATGCCTAGTGCCACTTGTTTTTGCTCATTATTTACAAAGGAACTGTCTTCTTATGGTACTAAGCTCTGGAGAAATGACCGGCTGTAGTAGTTAACATGACATTAAATGCCAGTCTTACTGTTGATTTTAGCAGATGAATCAGAGACTCTTAAAGCTCTTAACATTATAAAATAAGAAATTCAAAATAAATGGATAATGTTTACAGAAAAAAATAACAGAGACAGCCTACAGCAAAGCAAATGGAACATTTGCACGAAACCCTTTTGCCACTCAGAGATGTGACTGCTATAAGAGCCAGGATCACATTGACACCAATTACAAAATGTAAATAAATATATTAATAAAGAGTTTTTAATTGTTTGTATTTGTGGTATTGTTTATTTGGGATCTTGGATATGATCAGTCTTACATAATGTGTCAAAAAAGCAGAAATGTTGTAAATTCTCTTCTCTAAAGCAGCACTCTCAGTGTAGGCGGGTGTGTGGTTCATCAGCACTAAAGTCCATGACTAATGGTAAAATTATTCATTTTCAGTTTAATGGTCTTATTAATTCTCCTGGAACTTTACCATACACTTTATTTAATTTAACTGGTGATTAATTAAGCTAGATGGATCAATGTGGGTATATCGTCTCCCAACACCCGTTCATAATTTTAGTGGACAGGAGCCCGAGGTGTGCCAAACTGCAGAGAGTATCCAGTTTGGGATCTTAAAGGAGACAAACTTAGAGGAATTCTACTTTGTCAATAAAATTAAATGTTTCATTAAAACAAACTCTGTCAGGGCAGACTTAACACATACACATGGTGCTAATGACTCAGCTATCATTTTTCACCTGCTCCTGCACACAGCAAGAAAGGAGTTATGAACAAATGAGGTCCAAAATCTCGATAAAAAACAAAAAGACAAGGATAGGCTAGCCAGGGCACTTTGTGTGTGAAGCTTTAGTTAAATATACGGGGCCATCAAAATGTGTTGAGCCTCATCAATTAGGAGAAACATCAGTAAAGGCAAACAACTTTTATTTTATAACATAATCCCTAGTACCACCCAAACAGTTTTCACAACATTCACATAACTTTTCTAAGCCACTGAAATAAAATGCTTCATCATACTTGAGTGCAAACCCTGCTCTGTTGATTACTTGTCTTTTTCATTACAGATTTAGGGACAGGGAGAATTCAGACATGGCCAAGTTTGGAGAACAGGGTGGATATGGCATCTTTGATTCCACTGTTTCATGAAGAAACCAATATCTGCGCAGTATTGCAGGAGCTCAGTCACGTAGTGGAAGGGAGATGTTAGACGGCTGTCTATCGCTTTCCTCCGATTGACTGCTGCAGACACACATGCAAATCAGCATAGTCCTAACTAGTTACAAGGGGCTTTAGAGACAGTATGGCCAACAGTATCACTGGCAATGCCTTGATAAATCTTTGGTACATGCTTCCATTGTTGCAACTCTTGTCGCACCTCTGGGTCATGTAGCCACATTTATATCACTAGCACTACTTACATTTCATCCAGTCAAAATTCATGGGCTCAAAATTTTCCTTGGAACACTGGATGTGGTGATTCCTCATGAGTCAACATCCTAGGCATACAAATTGCTCCTGCTTAATTTTTCATCTGGAAACATTCATCTGGCCCTTAACCAATGTGTATTTAATTTGGATTTTCCATTACAATTCGCTCCAACTGTGGCAACGTTTTTCTTTTGTCATCAATGCTGATGGTCAGTCAGCCCTGGTTGAGGGAACAGAACTCTGTAGGCCACCACTTGATTGTGAAATCTGAAGAGGTCTAGTCATGGTATAAATTAACCAGATTACAATGAATGTTTGAAGTTGACTTACTTTTGAAAAAAGAAACATAACATTTCCTAAATTTGTTTTTCACAAATACTATGCAGATGCAGATCATTGGTCCTCATCACAGAGTATCCCCTTTCAGCTTCAAAACGTTTTGATCAATCCTCATAGTGAGCGCATTCAAAAGAAACTTACAGGTATTGTACAGTATATCATGTGCTCAGAAGTATCATTGTCATGATTAAGGTTTTACACATTGGACTGCACTGCACTCCTTTTTCTTCCTATTCTCCCAAATCTTTGTTCCTACTAGCCTTCACATTAAGACTCATGCCAAGTTGAGGTGCATACGTGCCCATGCATGGTCAGCATATAAACCCTGGTTTTCCCACAAAAGCAATGTATAGAATGCCTGGCGTGTTTAGACAAAGTATGAAATATCTGAATTATTTTAATATTATATATACACTTTCCCTAGGCATTATATAGAATGACAAATGCTATTTAGGCAAAGTAATGTCTTTTGGCATTGCATAGAATGCCTAGGAAATGCGGGACATATTAATCGTTTCATACTTTGACGTCCAATTTTCAGCATTCTATACAATGCCTGCATTTCATACATTGCCGGTAACACATAAAATGCAAGAGCCATGTTATATAAGACAGCTGCACAGTTACATTATTTTACAACACACTTTTCACTCTGAATTCTAAAAAAAACTTGGGGGGAAAAAAAAAGTACGATTAGAAAGAATCTTCTGTTTTCAAATGTATTTTCAAGACTAGTTTTAACTACATCAATATGATCTCTTCAGTTTTTTTATATCAGTAAAATCTCTTCCACTTAAATAAATGAATGTAGTCCATCTGGATTTTTAGTTTAGCTCCTAATTGTCAAGACATACAGTAAGTCTGAACCAGGAATAAGCAGTGCCGCTGAGATTTCAAAGTTGAACTATAAAGTAACAGCCCTATAAAATAAAGAGCACAAGATCCGATTACATGGTTTTCCAAAGCCTATTCCACATTATCAGTTGTCCAGTTTGTTTCTTATTTTTGACAGAGCTAATACTAAAAGTTAGGAATAAAACTTCTAATCTAACTTCTGGCTATCATCCCGAGGCTAATAGGTAGAACTGGGGAAAAACATCTTGCATGCAATATACATGATATTCAATAACTGAAAGACAATTCTCCTTAGAGCAGAGTTCTACAGAAATCATCATAAATCAAGGATGATGGGTGTCTACCCTTTTAAACATTTATTTAAAATTAATAAATTAAACAATTAATAAATTCAGCCCATTTTAGCTCTAGATGGCAGTAATAATAATAAATTTATTACTAAAAACACATAGGTGTGATGAAATGTTTTAGTTGTTTTTGGAAATAATTATTTATTGCCATGAAGATACAAGTATACTTCTTCATGAACTTCTAACAATATAAGAAAGTCCACAGACGAGACAGAAAAATATTACAGGTTATTTTGCAATGCTTATATTTTTCCGAATTTGTTTTAGGACTTTGTTTTAGGGTACATACAACCGTACCTTTTATTTATTAATGCAATTCTCTCTTGAATAAAATAGTGGATGTTCAACCTAATTTCAAAACGCTTCAAGTTTACCCTTCTCAGAAATGACACTGTCGTGCACGTAAAATCATTTGATCCACAATAATGTAATTTTAGAACAAATTAACAGTCAATGTTAAGCTCTGGTGCCATCAAGTAGTAACATTTAAGTACAACCTGGAGCTCACTGCGGTGTCTGATCAAAAGCGTGTGAAGGAACAGGGTGTTAATGCAGAAACGTGTCCTTCAGTGGACTCTCTGAAAAAGTCTTAAGAAGTTTCCACTCGGAACTATTCAATTCATTTGCTGTCTGGGGCCAAATTTCTGCACCCCCTCGTCTATTTCTGTATTTGGAGGAGGAGATGGAATCCAGCCGGTGAAATGAATCCCAAAGGGATTGTGTTACAGACAGCTCAAAATATCCTCTTTAAAGAGGTGGGAGAAATCACAGGCAACAAAATTTAAAAGCACTCAGATAAGGACTAAACTGCGACGAACAGCTGTTCTACTCTATGACGTTGGCCTGCATATTGAAAAGGGAGCCACACGGCTTCAGATTAAATTTCAGTATTACTTTCTTTACGGAGGTAAAAATGTATCTAAATGTTTTGAGGCAGCATATAGGTGAAAACAGGACCAACTGAGAATTGCTGAATTGCTTTCAAGTAAAGATCCAAGAACTCTTTAAATGCTTACCATTAGCCACACAAAGCTCTGCGAGGTCACACAATATAACAGACAACAGTGGCACAGATTTTGCACCCAAACAAAGCAAGCTGTGGATCAAACACAAAATGTAAATTAAATCCAAATTTATAAATTAATAATTTGTGCATAAATACAGTTGTATTTAGGAATATACATAATATGTATTTACAGTTTGATCAGAAAATGCATCAGGACATGCCAAATGAAAACAGTCAGTATATACACCGTATATGCAATAATTCTTCAGTGCATTTAAAAAAATAGATTTCCATGAGATCACAACATGGAGAGAGATGGTGGCACTTCTTCATCTGAGTCAAATTCCACATTCTCATCCTTTATCCAGTTGCCACTCCTGTCTTGAATCCAGCCAGAACTGTAAATAGGAAACACAGATGAAGTCAGAGTGGTGTAACACACAAGAGGATGGTAGAAAACCGCCGTTACTCAAGACACTACAGCCCACAGTGACATCTAGTGGAGAAAAGCGCCCACTTTTCTGTCTGAATATTTTCTTTTTCATTCAACACAAATCGGTCAATAAAAAATGTCCACTGTAAAAAATGTTACTATCATGAGTTCATGCTTTGATATGAGCAGGATTCAGATACTGTACATCTATGGTGCCCTAATTCAGAGTGTTTGCCAGAAATGTGAACGGTTTAGGTAGAAGTACATAATAAACAAGGATAGTTCTGTCCAGTATTTTAGATATTTAGATGCGGGCTACAATTCAAAGGTTTAAAATGTGAGTATTCTCAAAAGAAATAGAAATTTGTCATTTTTCACCCTTTGATAGAGGTCCCTAGAGGGGTAGATTCCCAAGTAAAGGATCAAAAATAACATCATATTCATAATTACTGATCTTGAAATAGTCTAAAATGATTCCCCATGTGTTTAAATTGAACAATTTGTCATTTTTAACCTTCTGGGAGTGGCTGTTAAAGGGTTAGGACCACCGGTAAAGAATCAAATATCAAAAATATCGTATTCTTGATTAGCAACCTTGAAATAGCATAAAATGACAGCCTATGAAACTGATCCCTACTTTTTGAAGTTTTGTGAAACGGGGTAACTTTGACCCATCGTATCCCATTTGGGGGTGAACCCCTTAGGCTGGCTGATGTTGCATGTACAACCTCAAATCCTTCTAATCACTTTTGCAAAGGACACATATTGGTTTACTTTTTATCATAAGGGTGTAATTTCCTGTACAATATATGGTCCAAAATGGGCTAAGAATCGGGGGCTTTTGGGTGTACAGGGCCAAAAATAGGATGCAACCCCAAAAAGCCTGACATCTTGCATAACCAGAGATCAAGACGAATGGTACATCATATGTGGTGGCTTTCTCATACCAGTCAGTCACAAGGTGTTGGACATAAAAAAAAAAAAAAAAAACTAAAGCAATTTCAAAGGGTTCAGAAGTCAAGCAAAACGACACCTTTTATTGGCTAACTAGAAAGATTACAATATGCAAAGCAACTCAGGCCCCTTCTTCAGACAAGATTGTAATCTTTCTAGTTAGCCAATAAAAGGTGTCGTTTTGCTTGACTTTTTACCACAACCATAATGGGTAACACGGTACAACACCCTAGTACTAAAGGGTTCTGAAGTAATTCTGATGAACACAATAGCTGCACAAAGCAGATATTGATATTAAATTTAAAGCTGAGCAGGTTAAGTGAAGCACAGACAATAGCTAAGCAAACAACCAATTTTTTTTTTTTTTTTAAGTTTAATGTTAAGGTTTTCTGAATTTCATTTTTTTTTTTATTCTGCTTCAGTATTTATAAATTCCAAAAATCAAAATGTAGTAAATCTAATATCTCACAAAACTGAATGCACAATTACCGGGAGACTCCTAGGTAGCTGCTGAGTGCTACTTGGTCCCTGAATTTGCAAAGCAAGAGCAGTGTTCACATAATTGTTGTTAAGTTAGAGTCCATTCAATGCAGGCCTTAGACTGTACCAAAAGGGTATCTAGTCCCCACTCCTGTTCCAAGATTTTCAGGGACAGGATACCAAGGAACAGCCAATGACTAGAAAGTATCCAGTATGTAAACCTAGGAAGGGCTTCTCTGCTATTTGAACATAATATCATCCTCTTGGCCTCATCAGACAGTGATCTCCAGAATGGGTTATATCAATTCACACTCAAGTGTGATACAGAAGGAATGACAATCTGCACTTCCAAATCTTAGGTTATGGTCAGCTACAGGAAAACAGTGCCTTGTTCTCTTTAGGTGTGAAGCAAGTGGCTGTCCCAAGTTGAGGAGTCATGTCCACAAGCAGGGAAAGAATCGAGTAGCAAATTGGACAGCAGCAGCATTTTTGATTTTATGATCATTCTATGTCCCTATCCAAACCAATGCTCATAGACCTTGGGTAACAACTAAAATAATGAAATTGCAAATACAAGTGGTCTGTGTGATAGGGATAGGGTCATGATCCCAGCACTACTTGAGGACCTTGGAGTAGATATACTGCTTCCCTGAAGTGAGAATAACCAGTCACTTGTGGTGGGTCGGGCATGTAATGAGAAAACCATCTTAGGACCTCCCATTAGAGCTGTTTAAGGAGAGAAACCTTGGGAGTAGACAAAGGATTATACGTCTCTCTATCTAAGCTGACCTAGGAATGCCTTGAAATTCCGAAGGAGGAGTTGTAAGAAATCACTGATGGTAGGGCGACCTGGTCAGGGCAATTCAATGTTTTGCTATTGTGACCCACCCAATGACAAGCAGAGTGAAAATGATAAGATGACATTAATACTAGTATTATCATTCATAAACAGTATACTGCAGGACTGTGCCACTTTGCGATTCAAAAAAAAAAAAAGAATTAACAGTTTTTACCTAGAAAAATGCAGAAAGGAAAGTCACAGACACAATGGTTCAGCTGTAAAACATTTAGCAACTGTGCGTCTCAAAAGGAAAAACGGGAGGGTAAGGAAGGATGGTGGCTTTGTTCTCTCCTTCCCTTCCTCTATGTAGTATATAACGTGTGGTTTTCTTTTCTGACACACAGCTGATAAATGTTAAACAGCCTGAACATTATCTCTTTTCTTCAACCAGGGTGAGAATAACATTTACCTGTTTTTCCCTTAAGCCATTATTTATGCTAGCCTAAAATTAAATTGCAGAAAACAAAAAAAAAAAAATCAAAAAAAATCAATGTGTCTGTATTTATTAAGCAAGTGAATTTAAAACCAAAAATGTATTATATGCCAATGCAACTAAAGCTCTCAGGCTTGGAAAAACAGAAACTGGAGTCAAAATTTTAATGTGCTGATCTCATCCACAAGTCTGAGGCATGGAGTCAAACAGATAAATCTTTAACAACAAAAGTTTTTTTTGAGAATTTTTATGTTATACACCAACAATTTATGTGTTATCATTTAAAAAAGTAAAGCTGAACAGGCCAACCATATTTGCCTTTATCTCTTATATTGCAAAGCGAGGGTGGAATTGTATTGTTATTGTATGCTAACAATACAAGATTTTATTCCACAAAAAATGCTTACAAAACGTTTATGTATGTAAAGATTTGTTTTATAGCCCATTATCGTATTAAAGAAACACAACAAAAACCTTTAAGCCACTTTTCACACTTTGAATTACTTACTTTAAATGGGAACTTTAAAGGATGTTAACTTTTTACAAATTAAACACAAAAGATGTGCACCTCAAATTTGATTCTGTATCAGAGAGTACCCTGCCCTGCACCCAATATTGCAGTAATCATAAAACTGTAAAAATGGAATTAAGGAAGTTATGTCATTTTTGGAGGGATAGACATAAATTCGAGTACAACTTTACAGTTGACATGGTTTTAATTTTTGGCATCTCTCTATGGAAAGCTGAATCTGGCAAAGTCACTAGTATTATGATCATTTTGAAAAGGAACAATACAAATCTTTTACTAATTTAATAAACCCACACAGTCAAAAAAATGCAAGAAACTACTACAAGTAAGATATTTGTAACTTGCCGAGAATATTTTATTTTGATTTCATTATAATAGGACTTGATCTGTTTATGCTACGTTTGGAAATATCACAGTGTGATCATAGGCTGATGATATTAAAATGCAAAATAAAAATTAAAAGGTCTGAGTCAGCAAATGCAAAATATGTTAAAGGAAGCATCTAATATGGCTGAAAGCACTCTGACGAAACGAAAGAAATGAGATCTTACAGTACTGAGCTACTTCTCATCTCAACTCCCAATATTAACATTTATCATAAAATTTTTAAAAAATGTTCTTGGAGTACTTGTGTAATCTTGTACTAACAGTTCTGCTCCAAAATTATGTGTGGTAATACAAAATACATTGCAATACAAATCACTAAGCTGTAAATAATGTAATAATTGTTTTCTTTAGGTAAAACCATTAGCAATTTTTAAAACCAAAAGCAATTTTTATTGTTGCAGTTGTATAATTAGATTAAGTTATATTACTAATGGTAAAGGTCTCCTTCGTAAGTTTTATTATTCTGACAGAGCTGGGTTTTTGTGAATTGACAAGCTACTTTTGGCATGCATGTATAACCGACTCTTATTTAAACTTCTACATTTCTTTTCACAGATAAATACTCCAGGGAATTCTTAAACATCTACTCTTCCATTTCCAATGTGTTTTTGTTGACATTGTGACCATGTTTTGTTATTTGGTTATTTTAAAATATTAAAAAGAATAATGGGATACTGAAATGTACAGGCTGAACTAAAATACATGGTTTAAACAAAATGTTATTTATAAAAGGTTATGTCATATTTCATCATTATGGTCACTGAGCTACTGGTTTTAAACTGGCAATACTATTGAATTCAATACTAAAAAAACACCACCATAAAAACACTCTGTCACTAACCTACTTAACTCCATAAACCACATGAAATTACACAATAAACAGTCTCAATGATAAGTTTGCGAATTTAAAAGGTCACATTTTTGCTTGTTAAGTTTGATTAGCATGTATGTTGATATAGTGGGCCATTACACAAAATAGCTAGAATAGGTAAACACTATCCTCTGTATTTGCAGGCATGTTTTTAATAGTCAATTTTTATGATAATACATTATTATACAGGATTTGTACATGTTGGTTTGTTTTAGTATCAGTTCTTTTCCAGGACCACCCCAAACTTCATTTGACTGACAAAAATCACTCTACAATAAATGAGATTAAATTGATCTGCAACCTGATTCACAAATTTACTTTGTCCCACTTCACTCAGTCACTGTCTTCCTTTCACATCACACGTCCAAAACAATGCAAAAAGTCTTTTTTTGACATACCAACCCATTTTCTTGAATCTACATTCATGAAGGGAAAGATGATAAATTACGTGGAACATCATTTGCGTTCTTTTTTTAATTAGCCATGTCTCATTCTTTGGTATGTAACTACTCACACAGTTGGCACAAACTTTTATCTTCAGTTCTAGACAGAGTAAGCTATCTGGAGTGAAGGATGATTTTATTATTAACTTTTTTAATGAAGCAAAAAAAAAAAAAAAAAAAAAAATACAAGCTGTCCTGACTTCTATATATTCATTACATTTACAGGTTAAATATTTGTCCTATACCCCAAATTATTACATTGAGAGTCTGTTTCTTTGTATAGAAAAAATAATTAACTGGGTACCTTTTTAATGTAAGGTAGTGTTCAAGCCTTTTGCGTTGTTCTTCCTCCTCTTCCTTGTTTGTATGCACTGAAACAGCAGATACTTTCCGAACATTATTGTTCTTTTTATGGGAAACTGGTTTCTTCTGTGTAGCTGTATAGTTCAATAAAAAAAATAGTCATAATATACCTAAAACTACAATTTACAAAATCCTCAATTTAACAGATATGTAAATTAGAAAATGTCCAAATATCTCAAACTCTATGTCATGAAACTTGAATAATAAACATGACTAATTAAACTAAAAAATAGTATAGTATATATTATAGCATAAACTATTAAAGTATATTGTGGTTGATGTTTTCATACTTAAATGTATAACCTGAATACAGTAATCCCTCGCTATATCGCGCTTCGACTTTCGCGGCTTCACTCTATCGCGGATTTTAAATGCAAGCACATCTAAATATATATCACGGATTTTTCGCTGGTTCGCCGCTTTCTGCGGACAATGGGTCTTTTAATTTAGGTTACATGCTTCCTCAGTTTGATTGCCCAGTTGATTTCATACAAGGGACGCTATTGGCGGATGGCTTAGAAGCTACCCAATCAGAGCATGTATTACATATTAACTAAAACTCCTCAATGCTATAAGATATGCTTCCCGCATGGTGCTTGATTTTTTTGCTTCTCTCTATCTTTCTCACTCTCTCTGCCTGACGGAGGGGGTGTGAGCAGAGGGGGCTGTTTACACAGTGGCTGTTTGCCTAGAAGATACGGACGCTCCTCTACAAAATGCCGCTTTATCGCGGTGCTTCTATATACTTAAAAGCACGTATTGATTTTTTGATTGTTTGCTTTTCTTAACGAGCGCACTCTCTGACATTCTCTGCTCCTCACGGTGCTCCTTTGAAGATAAGATATGTTTGCATTCTTTTAATTGTGAGAAAGAACTGCCATCTCTGTCTTGTAATGAAGCACAGTTTAAACGTTTGACTAAAGGGTGTTACTTCATGTCTAGAGGGCTCTAATAATGTTAACAGGGTGGGAGAGTTTATAAGGGCTTAAAATATATAAAAATAACCATACAAACATATGGTTTCTACTTCGCGGATTTTCACCTATCGCGGGGGGGTCTGGAACGCAACCCCCGCGATAGAGGAGGGATTACTGTATAATACACATAAAAACAATCTCTATTTTCACCAAAAGGCACTTTGAAAAACACACACAACATGGCTCACTTAAAGTTGCTAATTAACCTAATCCATCTGAAGTGTCATTGGCATTAAAAAAGAAATCTGTAGAGAAAAGGCAGTCAGACATAGGTAGAATGTGCAAGTAACATACAGCAACTATTTTAAATAAGGGATGCTCTGATCAGGTTTTTAAGGCCAATACCAATCACACATTTTCATGCTACTTGATTGGCCAATTCTGATACAGATTTTTTTTTCTTAATTCTTTTAAAAGACTTTTTACACTATGCTTCTGCCTACCTAGATGCACAGAAGCCTTATGTCTAGGGCCCACGATTTACCGCGGCCCGCAGAATTTAACTCCACGCCACGGAATTTAGGGTTTTGCAGCAGTAAAACGCCACGGCGCGGAATTAAATAAACTGCCGCGGAAAATACCAAATCTGAATGAAATCTCATCATTTGAGGCATATTGATATTAGTATGATTAGTTTTGATTACTTCTTTAAGTTTTTTCTTTAGCCTATTGCATCATCTCATTAATATCTCGTTCATTCCTACTGAAATCGAACACAGTGGAGCTACAGTCCAGTTAAAGAAGCTGTTGGCGTTGCTGCAAAGTACTGATAAACTTAACGAGCTGAGAGCTGAACTTGCATTTGTATCTGTTCACTGCCAGCCAATTATGAACACTCTGATTTCTTTTGAGTCACAGTTATTCATGGCTGTCGATGTCTACAACAAAGTGTCTGACTTACTGCCTTGCCTGAAATCGTCCGAATTTCCAATTGCAACCAGCAGCTGTGAAGATGCAAAGCACAATGCTGTTGCTAAACTTGAAGAATATTTTGTGCAAACCAAACATCCGGCAATAGACCTATTCAGATCTGTGAGAATATTTGATCCACGACAGCTACCACTCTTATCGAAGAATTTTGCTGACCATGCACAATCAGTGCCAACAATGATGGCTGCAGCACATCAATGGAAAGCTTATCTGGACATAGCATCTCGTGAAGTAATCATTTTGCTTGGGTTACGAATTAAGTCTTATGGAATTCTGGTACTGCATTTGCCGCGCCGCGGCACACCATGGAATTTAAAAAAACATGCCATGGAATTTACAATTTCTTGCCGTGGTAAATCGTGGGCCCTACTTTTGTCCTATATTAAAGTGTATTTTTATAATTAAACTATAGTCCACAGGTGTTAACTTCTCATTTTTATTAACAAAATTAAACTCTGTAGGCTTATTGTTCAGTGACCATAAAATGCTAAAATAAATAAAATGTCCTTAAAATACATGCTTTAACTAATACAATATGTACAAAACTATTTCTCCATAATACATATGGCATAAAAGAAAATAAAATGCTTCTCATAATTACAGGCTGTCATACTGTTTCATTTTTTTCTGTAATGTAAGTACAGTGATCCCTCGCTATATCGCGCTTCGACTTTAGCGGCTTCACTCCATCGCGGATTTTAAATGCAAGCATATCTAAATATATATCACGGATTTTTCGCTGGTTCACGGATTTCTGCGGACAATGGGTCTTTTAATTTATGGTACATGCTTCATCAGTTGCTTTGCCCAGTTGATTTCATACAAGGGACGCTATTGGCTGATGGCTGAGAAGCTACCCAATCAGAGCACTTATTACGTATTAAATAAAACTCCTCAATGATATACGATATGCTTCTGGCGTGTTGCTTCGCATACTTGAAAGCCCGAACAGCACGTATTGATTTTTGATTGTTTGCTTTTCTCTGTCACTCTCACTCTCTCTGACATTCTCTGTTCCTGACAGAGGGGCTGTTCGCACACTGGCCTAGAGGATACGGACGCTCCTCTAAAAAATGCTGAAAGACTACCTTCACATTTCTCCCTTCCTTGCAGCTGCTTTGTCCGACGGTGCTTCGCATACTTAAAAGCCCGAACAGCCCTATTAATTTTTGATTGTTTGCTTTTCTCTCTCTCTCTGTCTCTCTCTCCGACATTCTCTTTGACATTCTCTGCTCCTGATGCGTACTCCTTTGAAGAGGAAGATATGTTTGCATTATTTTAATTGTGAGACGGAACTGTCATCTCTGTCTTGTCATGGAGCACAGTTTAAACTTTTGACTAAAGGGTGTTATTTCATGTCTAGAGGGCTCTAATAATGTTAAAAAACGTATTTAGAAAGTCGTAAACAGGTTTTCTATGCTCTAACTGCGAAAATATTCGATTTATAAATAAAGAATCATACTTCGCAGAAATTCATTTATCGTGGTAGAGTCTGGAACGGATTAACCGCGATAAACAAGGGTTTACTGTATATGAAACAAGGCTTAATAATAATAATAAAAAAAAAATTAAAAAAAAAAGTAGTTTTCACCATTTCTCTAACAACAAACATATACATGTATATTTACACAATCAACTAATTGATAGTGGCAATTAAACCCTGCCTAAATGTAAATATATATATATATATATATATGCACTTATAGGTTTCAATCATTTTAAATCATTAATTGCACTATGGCATTTTGCTATTAAAATATAAATTTACTAATTATATATACAGGTGTATTTTTTCCTTCAAAGTAAAGACTTGCATGCATTAGACTCAGTGGTAAAATAAACAAAAATCATGGTCATATATGCTCCAATATACAGTGGATGCAGGTATCAATGGCAAAACATCAGTCTACAATGAACTAAAGGCAAATGTACTGAAAATATTACAATGACAATTGTCAGAGACTGAAATTGGCATCCAGTGAATGTTTGAAGGCACACATTTTGAAAAGACATGAAATTGGAAGTGGAAGCAAAA
>JANRMT010062854.1:27934699-27957899 GCA_026402145.1 Polypterus bichir lapradei | reverse complement strand
ATGATTTTTGCAAGGCTGAATAAACTTAAGAATTATTTACAACAAAGAATATACATTGTCACTTAATATCTGATCAACATGTAACATTTGCTCCAAAAGTTAGACATAAAATATATGTTGTATTATGAAAGCAATATTTTTTTCTGTGTGCATTTAAGCAGAAACCCATCACTTGCATAAATTGAGAAAACCTGGATGATTTGGAGGAGTAAGCTGGGACCTTCTTTATTTTTACTTTCTATTACGATAGCAAGGTGGTAAAGTAGGTAGAGCTGGTGTAACACAGTAGTAGGGACAAGTGCTCAATTCCACGTCTAGTTACAATGTGGAGTGTGCATGTATTCCCTTTGGCCAGGTATCTACCAACCGCCCAATACCCTCCCACCCCAACACCGACTAGTGTTTCCTTATGCAGCCCAAAAATGTGAAAGACAGACTATATGTCATCCCAAAATTCGCCTGGTATAAGTAACCACATCTTACCAATATTTACCCCACTCCAGTGGCTTTCTGGCCCGCTACAGAACCGATTTTAATATCTTGTTACTTGTTTTTACATGTTTGAATGGAATGGCTCTCTCTTACCTTTTGGAACTTCACTTTTACACTTAACAAGAGCCCTATTGGTCTACTAGCCAGATGATCTTAGTGGTGCCAAGGTTGAAGCAAACGGGGGGTGGAATTTAATAAAAAAAAAAAAAATTGTGATTTTGTGGTGGCCGCTCCCTCTTTGGAATAGCTTACCCAATTATATTAAATCTCCCCCAACATTACTTTAGTTACTTTAGGTCATCATCACTTATTTCTTTTCGCTGTACTTTGACCCTGTATGAGTTTAAATATTATGTTTGTATATGTTGGTCCATGTACATTCATGATTATGATCTTTCATGTACAGTTTGTCATAATTGTGGTTTTGTTAAGTGTATAAATATTTTAATTGTTTCTTTTATTTTAGCTTATCATATAGAGCACTTTAGTTCAGCTTAGGTTTTTTCAATGTGCTTTATAACTAAAGTTTGATTTGACTTGTAGATTCAGTCCCTGAAATGCAGTTTCCAGATATTTAGATGAATTTTTGGAGGAAATTATTTGAAAATAAAAAATAAATAAATGGTACTCTGGGGGGGATGGGGGTTGTTTTTTTGGTTTTTTTTAAATTAAACATCCATGCTTTTATTTTCAAAGTCATTAATTTCCAACTGACTAAACCTAGAAAATGGATGTTAAACCAGCAATGATGATGATGAAGAAGAGGAAGACTGAGCCATTCAATCACATCTTTGACTGAAAATAAAATTATATGCAATAGGTGAGCATGCAGAATATGATGTGATCTTTTAAGTAAACCTTCCAAGAATTAATTAATAGGACTTTTCAAGAATTTGTGACATGGCTGATGATACTCACTTTTTCCCTTTTCTAGAGTTGAAATAAACAAATTTCTGTCTTCAGCTGATTGTCACACTAAGCCCCTAATACTGGGCTCCACAAGATTCTCCTCTAATGGCAGCCCCATCCAGCCACACACTGGGTACCCCTCTTCGCTGATATCAGGCACATTAACATAAAGTGCACTGCCTGGTAGTAACCTGCTACTCAGGCAAGTTATCTCTAGTCCATGTACTAAGTTCTTTTTTTCGCGTTATTGTTCCTGGTCAAATATCACTTTGAGACAACTGTTAAATATGTAGTTACAAAACCCATTTACCCTTAATGCCTGCACGTGGAGTATAATAGTAAAGCTTTCCTTGAAATGTGAAGTTTACAAAAAATTGGTCATATAAGCACAGGAGAAATGTCTCTTCTTATCACTGTTGTACCTCCCCAGGTGAACAGCAATGGCACATCCACTTTTGAAATACCAGAACAATCGTAAACAATTTAAAAATGTCATGATATGAAGCAATATTTATAAACTTCAAAAGGATTTAAAAATAGCCTTAAGTCAGTAATCTGCCTTTGTTTAATAAAGTATATGCTTGTTTTACATTTGATTACACTAACAACAAGAACAATACCTGGTCGACTCTTGCTGTCTTCAGGAAGTAGTGTTTCTGGAATGGTGTTAATGCAGGAAGTCATCTCCACCACAGAAAAAGATGGCAAAGGCCTGGTGGCAACAGCTGATGTGCTTTCTACTCCAGATTGGGAGGGGCTGACATTAGGCCTGCAACAAAACGTTTTAAAATAAATTATTGCAGTTTTCTTTGGACAGATTCTTTTGTGTTGCTTTAAATCAAACTACCTTCAACATACCCAGAATTTAAACAGGCATTTCAGGTTTTGTAATCAATATATTATGGCCTTTTAGATTCATAAATATACTAAAAGAATGGAGCTACAGATTTCCTGTAGGTACTGCAATTTTTTACCCACATCCCAAATATATGCAAATTGGATTGACAACTTTACTTGGCCTACACTTGAGTAAGTATGAATCTGGGCGTGTCTATATTCTGCAATATAAAGACATTTCTTATGGGTTGAATCCTGTCTTGTTTAAAATGCTGCTAGGGTCAACCCTGTGTCCACAGGACCCTAACATTGATAGGGGATAAATACTCAGAATACTTGGGGTACAATTTATTATGAGAGACATAGTCTGTCACAGTTGAAAAAATTGTTATGCACATTAGGTTTGCACAAAAATGTAATAAAACAACTAATGAACACACTATTAATCCAGTCATTTGTCCTTTCATTTATATACTGTATATAATTCACTAAGGGCACGCAAGACAGTGAGCGCAAGCAAGACAGAGAGCCCCGCCTGCCAACTCTAAGACCATGAGATACGCTTGACAGAGCCCTGCTCGCCAACTCTAACTAAGGGCAAGCAGGACAGAGAGCGCATGCAAGACAAAGACACACCCACCAACTCTCAGACCATGGGATACGCACGACAGAGCCCCGCCCGCCATCTCTAATCCTATTTCCGCGTCTACCGTCGCTCTCGATCAAACAGCAATAATTAGCAAACAAACAAAGATCACTGGCAGTAACAGTGCAAAATTCACAACTGGTATGCCAGTTCGAAAAGGTACGTTTTGAGGGTTGTTTTAAAATGTGTTATTAAAATCGAGCTGATGTATATGAGAGAGAAGAGGATTCCCGAGATGAGGAGCACTATGAGAGATGCTTGAGCTCCCATAGCACAGAGTTTGATGTGTGGTACAGAAAGTACAGCTGCAGATGAGAATCGGAGTGAGCGAGACGAGTGTCAGTCTGTAGGAGATCAGTGAGGTTGTGGAGAGCTTTAAATGTTAAGTTAGTATTGTATTCTGTAGTTAACAGGGAGCCAGTGAAGTTGCGAAAGAATAGGTGTAGTATGTTCAGTGGATTTAGAACAGCAAGTTATTATCCTGACAGCAGAATTTTGAATAAATTGTAAGCAATGGATACGTTTTTGTGGGATGACAGATAGAATACCATTACAGTAATCTATATGTGAGGTGACTCGGGCATTAACCAATACTTTAGTACTGTGTTGCGGAAGAACAGGACGAAGTCTAGAAATGTTTCGGAGATGGAAGAAAGCAGTCCGAAAAATATTATTAAATAATTCCCCCCGTATAAGTAACAATAATAATTGTTATTATTTAATAATTGCCATTATTAGTGTATAAATGGATATAAATAATTGCATTTAAAACGATTTGCCAAAATCTGTTGTATGTAAACGATACTGAAACGTTATTGTTTTTTAATCAGAAAACCCGGTTTCCACGTCTACATGTATTAGTTTAAATGGCACTTTTACCACTCACAATAGGGCGGACGCGCTGACTTATCGTATCGACTGGGCAACAGTGAATGCAGCGTCTATCTATATATGTCTATGTTTTCCGTAGCCTGCTACAGGAAAGTACTCTCTCGACCATTGGCATTGGTTTCGCTCCTTGCTATTTTCGTTATACTGCGACGGTGGTTTCCTAAGCCTTTGTTATACTGAATTCCTTTCTCACCATTTTCGTTCCTATTCTTACACCACCGTATGCTACGGCGGGCTTCGGCTAGTATATTTGTCAATCTTGCTTTAACTGCAGTTTATTTAAAATGTACATTAACATTTCCATCTTTAAATACAGAATATTTCATGTTACATATTTCATTTCAATTCACAAGATTACCAGTTCTTTTTTCCTAATGAATCAATTTCTAAGTGTACTTAACGTATATGGAAGATTATCAATACAAAAATGAAACACAACCCAAATTGTTAACAAAACTGAAATGCAATATATATGCAAGTGCTATATTTAAATTGGGAATGGCTGTATTGTACCAAAATTGTGCTGACTGCTTTTCACCATGGCATGCAATTTTTATGTCAGTTTAAAATACGATACAAAAGTTAATTACATTTTAATTCATGCCAATAAAACAAACCAAACATATTCCATTTCACTTATTGGCTGTTTGGAATGTAATGCATTTCAATTCAAGACCACACATTTTTCGCCAAAACTGAATGTAACTAAATGGCCAATCGTTTTCAAAGGAGGGGGGCGGGGGCAAGGGGCACCAAAAGTTAGGGTAAGAGGCAGTACATTTCTAAACATTCCTGTGTTCTTCCAGCAAGCATAAGTTTTGTAAATGTGGACTGCGGAGTGATTAATGAAATTTCAAAAAAATGCTTAAGATCTTGCTGAAAAAGTTTATTCTTATGCTAAGCTGTCTAAAGTTGTTTTCTTACATTAATGTTGCCAGATTTCCCAACTCACAGATCGGGACAGCCACCACTTTGAGCAATCAAAAAAAGAAAATTTTAAAGGAACTACGGAAGACTAAAAAATAGATCAATGTAATTGAGTTGTAATTATAGATACACAAACATGTTGAATATAAACATATAATTATAAAAATTAGTACACATATAAAATAGTCACAGAGTAATCATCACTTCACTTTCAAAACAAATTACACACGAGCACAAGCAGCCATGATGAGTACGAGAAACGTACGAGGACTCGAGCACACAACATACACAAACACACACAGTTGAAATAGATTTAGCCAAGTTACAATTTTTTTTTTTTTTTTTTTTTTTTTTTTTAAATACAAGGTGGTATGCCAGGCCTTCTACAAAAAATTAGCAAGCTTTTTTAACTACATATTCAATATAAAAATTTAATTATGATTTTCTTTTTCTACACAGATTTTTTGTTCAAATGGGATTTCCAGAGGAAATGTGCAACTCTGGATTTGTCTGTTAAACCCTACTTTTCATACATGTTAAATTTAGCAGTATGGTTAAAATTTTGAGGTGAGGGTAGTGAATGGGTTTAACTAAATAATGAATAGTGAAAGAATTATTGTTACCAAGCTTGGTTGTGTCATAGCTTTCTATTCATACCCTAAATGATAACCAGATATTATATGCATTTCCCCCCATCGTCTGACATGGAAGACAATCAAATTTTTTACATCACCAGCTTTCACATGTTCAACTATCTGTTACCCCAACTATGGACACCCTGTGCCCCACCTTTTGATTACAGTTATTTTGGACATCATTAATGCATGATCTTGAATCGAAATGCAATACACTCTGAGCAGCCACTAAGTGAAATGCAGTAAGTTTGCTTTCATTTTAGTTATGACACCCAATCTATAAACATGAATTAAAATGCAATGCACTGTTGTAATGCATTTTAAGATGACACAAAAATTGTGTGTCATAGTGAAAAGCAATAGATCATTTGGCTGATATGTTATTAATTGTGACAGAGTAAAGTGTGCCATAATTAAGTGCACCACTTAAATATGTACTGTATTTCAATGTAGTTAACATGTTGAAATGTGTTTAATTTTCAGTCCATTATTTTTTAATCAATTGATTGCATTAATTTAATTTCAACAATCTCACACACTACTGTTTATGTATGCTTTGTAAGTAACTTTGGATTCCCTTAAATTTTATTACCTGTTCCTCTTGTGACAGCTGTTGTATGGAGCTGAATTAAGCAGTGCATGGTGGGTTATCCGTCGTGTTTGAGCTAAAAGAGGAGCAGGACATGCCTCTACCTTAAAGGAAAAAAAAGATCAATAAATATTCTGCATTCAGGCATTTATTTAACCGATTTATTAAACCAAGTACTTAAGTAAAAATAATAAAAAAACATTCAAAATATATGCTGGCCCAGATCTACATGTAACCCTGACCAAACACATTCAGTAACATACACTGCACAAAAAGACTGGGTCACAATTTGATCAAGATTATGCCATAATAATGGGGTTGGATGCCAATGAGAAGGGCCATTTCAGCAGTTCCAGATTTTTAACATCTTATATAAATGGATCTAAATAAATAGTAAATATGAATAGGTAAACAGGAAGTAAAAAAGCCATACCCACTTTCATGTTTCACTAATGTGATTTAAGGAGTAGGTTACAATATGTAATAAGCCTGCCAGAGACTATACATCAATTCAAGAGTGAATTCAAATCATGTGTGAAAATCTATTGTTAATTGCTTTAAAAATACGGTCTCTCAGGATTTCTTTTTTTTAATCACATGCACAAGATGCCAATTATGCTTTACTGTGTTTCAAATTAAGTTTTCATTAATCAAATTATATCCACACTTGATGCCAAGGACATGTTAAGTCTTTTTCCAGTTCTTGATTTTTCTCTATCAATTATCAAGTATTTAAATTCTCCTGAAACTTAGTTGGGGAGGTATGGTGGTGCAGTACAACCGTAATTAGGTCCAGTCTTGTGTCCCGTGCTGCCAAGATACACACCACAACCTTGAACTCTATGGAGCAGGATTAAAAATGTATGCATGTAATAATCTAATGTTTATTTTTAATTTCTTTGCATTGTATTTTTTATTCATTTGTATAATACCATGTGATGCTGTTTTCTATGAAACAATTAATATAACAAAATCAGTTAAAAACAATTCTATTATTACTTTTATTCCTTCTTCCTCAGCTTTAACATAGTCCTGGTGGCGACGTTTTTCAACTTCATTTTTCAGTTGTTGCTTCTTACCATAAAACTGTTTCAAACCTACAAACATTTAAAACAACAATTTATGTAAATGAACATTACCAAAAAGAAAGCAATAAACATATACACATACTGGAAGAAGTATGATGTAAGGAAGCGGAGGATTACGACCAGTTATTGTTACCCCACATCATTTATGTCAAGGACATTTCTGAGCTGAAAAGCTGACATTGCATGCTTAAATTTCTGTGACTCTGTGGAATCCTGTCTTTACGACATAAAACAGTCCGATTTTGTTTACTTTTCAGACATTAACAGTTTTATGTGCATAAAACTGCCTTACCTGCTAAATGTCTCTTGCCAGTCCTGTGAACAGTAAGCATATCCACAGTATCAAATACTGGTCTGTAGGAACATACCAGACAGGTATACCTGAAAGAATGTACATACAGAAGAGAGTTCAGGTTATTTCTGCTATATTACCAAGACCAAAAAATATGAAAAAAATATATTCTATAAAAGAGTGTAAAGTCCCCAAAAAACAACTCTATTTTCTAATGCCAGATCACAGTCAATAGCAAAAGCTGTTGTTAATAAAGGGTGTTACTTTTACAAGTACATAAAGAGGGACCATAATGAAACAAAACATCTGGAGAAAACGACAAATTTACAGAGATTGTTTTTCCCTCACAACCCCTGTTCTTCAAAATGCATACCCACATATTTTTTCAACAGCTACAACTGACAACATACATTTGAAAGCATACAAGTACAATACACCAAGTAACGAACAGGCTTCATCAGTGGACCATTCCTTCTAACATTTGCTACTAGGAAAGGCTCCAGTGGCCACACAACTATGACCAGGAAAAAGTGTGCAAGGAAAATGTGTCAAATATACATACATCTTTATCAAAAAGATACTGAGAATTTATTAAAAGCTTTCTGTAAGAGTACTAATAGATTATAAGAAAATTACAGAACACCATACTACACCTTATATTTATGATTTTTTTTAGTCTGATACAGTGCCTGCTATAATATGACACATTTTGGGTCTAAAAACTTGGTATGCAGCCCACACCAAAATGGCTCCAACAGATGACACTGAACAGGTAGAGTTTCTATAAAATCCACATCAGTAGTGTAAAAATACACACACAGATCAAAATTAGCAGTGTTAATTAACTGAATTTAAACAATAGATCCCCAGAAGAAATCCACATGGACATAGATAACAAAAAAAAACAAAAAAAAAAAAAAACACTGGGCGGAATACTGTGCAGATGCCTGGTGATGTGAAGAAGCCATTGTAAATACTTTGGCAGCCTAATCACACATTATGTGCAAAAATATTAATCTGACAGAATAACAAATTAAAAGGCAGAAGAAGTGGCTACAGACTATCTTGAAAAAGCTCATTACTTGTTGCATATTTGATGGTTTCAGTTTAAATTTTTTTTAATTTAAAATTATATATTTTTTGAAATATAAAATAAATACTGATTGTTCGCTACACACACACACACAGTCACAATTATAAACACCATTTAAACATATTTATCTCCATGTGTATAAAAAAAGGCATTTCCTATTTCTTCACTTGATTAACTTGACTATCTTGTTTATTGAGCAACACAATCAAACCTAAACTTTACTGCAGGAAAACTAACCTCATTAAATATTTTGAATGTTATTTCCTTTACTGAGCCCACACTCAAGCAAGACTGTTCGGCAAGAACAGCAGAGATAAATGACAAAAAAAAAAAAAACAGCTAAAATGTTCAAGTTAATTATGTGTAACAGTTTGTTAATTTAACTAACTTCCACTTCCAAAGCTTATCTTGCAACAGAAACCCAGTATACCTCTGATTCAAACCAAAAAATATACTATACTTCATTTGGAGTGCTACTAAGTTTCTTTACTGGGCTCTGAATTAAATCACTGCAAGTCTGAGATTAGTCACGTTGTTTCTTTTGTCCCGATTTGCAACAGCACCCCAGCAGCTATCAAAAATTCACATACAGTTAATATCACTGTAGGTCAGGTTTTTGCAAACAAACGTTGGGGTCAACAGTAAAGAATAAAAGCACTATAAGAACAATACCCTAAAACACTAAAAAAAAATCACTGCAAACCATATTCTAACAACTGTTATGCTTTTGTAAAATTTGTGAAGCTTTCATCTCCTATCAAGACAAATAAATAATTTAAGAACTCACAAGCAGCTTTATAACATTGAAATTCAAGGTAAAATGATGAAAAATAATGTAGCAAACTATTGTGCATTTGAACAGAGTGTATTTGATGAGAACATACAACACAAGTCAGCATGATTTATAAATTCCTGTCCACCTAATGTTTCCAAGGTAATGTTAATATTTAACCTATGTCTGGAAACTACAATCAACTACCCTAAATGGTAACTTGTTCAATATACAATTTTCAAACTTTTGCAAGAAACAATATTTTTAATTGTGCCCTTGTGTCTCAACAGTACAAGAAATAAACAGCACACTAAATAGAGCAATCAAAGCCAACACTTTGCAAGCTTTCCAAAGCTCTTAAAGTATATTTAAAGGATACGTTCGGTATTTTTCCAAGTCAAAGTAATGTCTTCATAAACGTAATATATATGCATTTTCCACATGAAATTGTGTTCTAAAGTTAAACATACAAGACATCTGTTGAGTACTGATCCACTTCTTGCGATGTCACACACATTGTAAAATAGTTTGTGTCATTTTTGAATAAAAAAAAAAAAAAAAAAAGATACCAATATGAGGAGATTCAGACATTTTAAAAGAAGACCAGCTGTAAAAGCCATCTCAACATTTGTCTTCTTCCATAATAAACTTCCCTGGGGTGTGGTTTCCTCTCAAAAGATCAAATCACAGTAAACTTTTTGTGCCATGTGGATGGTTTGGTTTTGATTTACTTCGCTTTTTATGTGAGAACTCACACAAGCGAATAGAAAATGTATTTTTAAAAGTTTGATAGAAGACCTTTATGTAGTTTAAGAAAGCTTTTATATTTCTAAAACAATATTGTGTTATATACTGTATGCATTGACTTGATGGCTTTTTAACTTATACAGTATATTCAACAAACATTTAACTGAGTAACAGAAAAAGAAATGCTGACCCCATACTGTTACATATTCTTCTCATTAATGATATATATTTAAACCGAAGATAAGCCTGTAAGTATCTGCACATTTGAATTTGAAAATTTCCACACGTAGTCTTTGCAGATTTGTTCAAGCAATGTCAAGTACAAATTAAAGTTTTACTTGCTATGGGCAAACTTTACTCTCTCCATCCATCTTCTGTTTGTTTAGCATCTCATAAAATATAGACAATGACACAAAAAGGCCTTCATGGCTGAGAATCAAATAGGGCTCCAACATTTATTAGGTGGTAACATATCCTGATGCATAGATTATATACTACAAATTAGACTATAATATGCATTAGTACAGTTTAGTACTGCTTTTTAACTAATGTAGATCAACACAAAGGTAATCTGTACTAGTTCCTAATAAATAATATTAGAATATCAGCATATTTCACCATCTCTCTTTGGACAGCTTAAAAACAAACCTCTGTTGTGAATCTCTCCTTTTGGTGACAGGACATGCACATATGAATAAATGTCATCTTAAAGACAATGCTGTAACACAGCACTAGTACAGAACACTGAAGCAATGTTTCAATAATGACATAAATAATCTAAATTTTAACCTTCCATTTTTAAGCAGTGCTGCTTCATCTTCAGGTATGTAATTAGACAAGAGATCTGCAACTCTTCGTTTCTTTGTGCATAATCAGATTTAAAAAAAAGAGAAAAAAAATCAGATTAATTGAAGCTTACAGAAATTAATGTGTTGCTTTACAGCAAACATAACTGAAGCTTTAAAATCAATAAACTAGTATTAAAAACACAGGTAAGAATTCAAAGGAAAGGGAAACTTGTACAATAAGAATTTCAATAAAGAGATTTTTGTTAATGAAAAGATAGAGACAAGCTAAGATGTCACAATAATTACAGATGCTAAAAGGCTGCATACCAGAGTTAATCTGCTTAGGTTTTGCTAACCATTATTAAAGATACTAAAACAAAAAAGAAAGAATGACTTAATGTTAGCCTTATAGTATGCATTTCATATTTGGTAACTGAGAGGATAATGCTGCAGCAAAAAAAAGACTGGGACTAAAATAGAGAAAAATATGAAATTTACAAAAGACACACATTCTATGCTACAAAATCAGATATGGAATAAATACAAACATTTGTGATGAGGATCAAAACATTTTATCTTGTAATGTAGTATATGAGAATTTTAGATCTTTTGTCCACTTATTCATACTTACTTTTGCATGCAACCTATGGCAGATTCAAACATTTAGGCAGGCAGTACTCCAACACAACAGCCATGTGTAATGTAACATATTCACACCATCGCAAAACCAAAATTATTTGATGAAGCACAACACAGTCATTTTTTTTATTTGAACTGTAAATATAACTACTTTTTTTCAAGCCAGCAGATACTTGATGAAGTATGTAACATCCATTAATATAATGTGGTTAACTGTTTAACTGGCATATGAAAAATATGCAAGAAAGTAGTTTAATTTTTAAAAGTCTGATTTAAGTGTCCAAAAGACAGGTATTTTGAAAACTGAAATAGAACCAAGATGGAGATCCACGTAAATGCACACTGTGAGTGACAACCGTATTCAGGAAGTACAAATGGTGTTCTGGCTTCCTATGAGCCTAAATTGGATTAAAAAGATTCAGTATTAAATAAGTACATAAGTATTAAATAAGTACTTATTATAATGAGCTTTTAAAGAGACCTGTATGTGGGGAATCACATTTAATATTAACAAACCGGATGATTTTTTTAAAATATATGAATTGTTCACTTTTACATTCAAACATGTTTGATTTCATATTAAGTTTGCATATTCTCAGAGTGTTTGACAAGAGAGTACCCATCATGAGAGGTCAAATATGCATGTATATATGCAATCAATAACACTTTGCTTTTTGTGCACCACAACGAAGGTAGACATTGTAATCAAGTACCAGAGAAGCTGCAACATAAGCACTGGCTACACAAAATTCATCCTATTACATATACACACAAAGACTAAAAACCAATAAGAAATAGTACTGTCTTGTTTTTTCAAGTGCACCTTCAACTGGACAGGTAGGTTTCCCAAACATGAATTTTAAATTAAAAAATTAATTAATTATTTACATGGACAGAGTATTCTTCTCTACTTAGAAAATACCAATAATACTGTTTCTTTTGTTTCTGAGGAATTAATGTTTATTCTGTCTTTAATTTATGTCAGAAGACTACATGGAACTTCACCATAAGCAATTTGCATTTTCACTACTTTTTTACTTGGAGCCAATGAATTTATGTCAAACATTTATCTGCAACTTAAAAAAAAAAAATACTTGATTATTTTTCTTTGCTTTCAAAAAAGAACAAAACTGTAAACTAATATATGAGAAGCCTATAAGAGCTATGATATGCTGACAATAAAAAGTACAATATAATTAAATTTATAATTGTATTGTGAGAATACTCAACCATGCATTGGATAAAACTGTTAAGAATGCTAATGATCAAACTGGTTTGGAAACACTAGTTTGCAGCAGCCCTTTGCCAAATTTTCCAAACTATATCATTAGCTAATTAAAAAGATGGATACTCGGATTTTTATCCTCTTTTTTCCTATGTTTTATTGTTGCCATTAGACAACAAAAGTAGATTCCAAAGGGTAAACAGCAAATAATTTAAGAACTCATTTAATTTCTATTTGTAGAAATCCTGTAGGTGTGTGCAGTGACTAAAACAATTATTGTCATATGTTGCATTTTGACCTTTTCCTTGTATCTCTGTTTCCTATGATTTTTTTTTTTTTATCTCTTTCTGCAGCCACATTTCCCTCTAGGATAATAAAATATACATAACCCAAATAAAGCTGGTAATGCAGAAAATAAAAGTGTGGAAACATGACACAATCACCATCTAAAACTTTAAGAAACTATGCTCTCTTGGCATGAGAAAGAAAATGAAGTAGGGTTGTCAGATAGACTTTGAAAAGTTAAGCTTTGTGACATTTGCAGCCAGTCCCTCTTCAGTTCTCTTACAAATTTTCAGAGGTACAGCACAGAACAACTGACTATCTGGCATATACAGAAGAAATCTTTTAATAATGAAATGTAAAACACAATAATCATTTTAATATACAAACTGTTGTTTTCTAGCCTTGAGTTGTGCACTCCTACATTGACAAATAGGATGCATGATGCTTCCATGTCCTCTCCTAATGAGACAGAAAAAAGTAACACCCCTACAATTAATAACATGTAAAGAATGTAGGATGAAGTTTTCAAGCATCACCATGGCATGAAGATCACTAAGCAAGGATGAAATGTTTGTAGGTGTAGATGAGCCCTGTTGTCCAGAAGTGTGCTAAGTATCTCCAACTAACAGAAAAAAATAAAAACTAGGCTCCCAACCTCATCCTTCTCCTTCTATATGAAGTGATACAAACAGAGTCTCTGAAGTATGACAAGGGTAACACAGGTAACTACAATCATTGTGGGTCCTGCTGCTAATAATTTTGGCAAAGAATAGTGAAGAAGAGCTACAGCCTCTAATATGATAAATAGAAGACCAACCAAAATAAGACTGAAGCCAAGAACTTGGAGAAAGTGGACCAAGGAGTCAAAGAAAGAAAAGGACTGGATCTATGGATTATGATCGTGAACAAACACACAAACAGAAAAATGTTTAATAACAAAAAGTTACTCAGCTCAACAAGCTAATTACGTCCCATATACACATATGGTGTGCAAACTATTGTCAAGTTTTAAGGTTCCCAAAGAATTATTACCACTATATGACTTGGTGGCTTGTTTCAAGAACATGTGATACTCAGGATGGGATTTAACTTTCTAATACAGGAAATTTCTTCTAAAACAGGTTCAGCTTGTATGTGTGTTCTTGTTGATGAATTTTATTTAAAGAGTAACTGGTACTGTACAAGATACAAGAGGTTTATTGTCATATACTGTACACTGTAAAAACAAATGTTAAAACTATGTAATGAAATTCTTACTTTGCTTGCTCACCTTCATATACAAAGACAGAAAGACAAAAAAAGTATAAAAACAAATATCAATTACAATTATAAGGTTACAAAATAAGGGCACAGTGCCTGATGACATACCATAGCAATCAGTACCATTTATGAGGCTGTGTGTTGTGGTTTTGATTGGCTTTAACTTATATCATTGTTGAGGAGTCTGATTGCTTGTGGAAAAAAACTGTGTGTCAGTCTTGTGGTGCGTGATTTCACACTCCTGTAGCGTCTCCCTGAGGGAAGCAGCGTGAAAAGAGTGTGTTGAGGAGGAGTATTATCTTTAATTATGTTGCACGCCCTCCTGATCACCCTACCAGTGTAGATGTCAAGTAGGGAGGAGAAGGTGGCTCCAGAGATGTGCTGTGCAGTTTTAATTTACTTTAATTTATTATTAATTTAATGCCTTAAACTTTAGTTATATAAACACACTAGACTAAGAGGTATGAGGAGTGATTGAAGGAACAGAAACTTTTCAGTTTAAGAAAACGGATATTAAGAGGTGAAAAAAATGGCGCGTTTAAATTTAGGCACAGTGCAAGACAGTTGGAAACTTATTAAAAGCAGATTTTACACAAATAAACATACATATGAAACAAGTTGCCTAGTAGTGGGATGGAGAGTAAACTTTAGCGAACTTCCAGTCACGGCTTGGTGTTATTTTGGCTATCCAGCGCATGCTCCCAACCTCTCCTCACCTCTCCTCTAGGTGAATATGATGGACGGGCTTGTTACGGAATGCCCTATTCTAATGTTGTAGTTAAATTTAAAGTCCGAAAGTTATTTTTAAATGTCATGACAGAAAGCTAAACCTATTCCTTCCATCTGATTTTGTTTAACTGCCAAAAACTAAGTTGTGAAACACATATCAATTGTTAATTTTTAGAATACGTAAACCATCATATGTTAAAATTGGTTTTCTCATTTTGGATGTTTAATAAGCTTTCGCCCTAACCAAAAAAAAAGATGAATAAATTGACGTTTTCACTCTGTTTTAAATATGTTCACTAATTCTTTGATACAAAGGACCATAAAACCTATAAAAGACAACACTCTCGATATCACGCCCAATAAATAAAAAAGCTTAACAATACTCGATTTGCTTTATAACACATCACTGAATTATCATTTTAATATGATTTCCTTACCTTGAGAACATTTAGCTGACTAAGATCATCTCCTTCCCTTTTAAAAGACATGCTGAAAAGAGTTTTAACAACCTAAGGGTTTACGTCCGGTAAACGGAGTTCCACTTCCGGCAAATATTAGTTTCTAAGATACATGGGAGTTGTAGTTGATTACTATCCTGACCGCCTAACACTAGTCACCATAAACTTTTACTTTAAGAAAGGAAGAAGCTTTCGAATCTTAGGATTTTAATCATCTACTATAAATAATATTAACAACCTACTTTCGTTTCACTTTACAGATACTGCGACATTTTCACTTTTGTTTTTGTCAGAAATATAATAAAACCAACCGTGATAAAGTGTTCTGAAATAGAAATGCTTAAATCATGTATTTTACTGTGTAATTATTGAAAAAGTAAAATATAAAAAATACAGTAATTACTTTTGTACTAATAATTGTGTAGGTTTGGAAACTTTTTTTTTCGGAATAGTAGTCCAAAGGAAAAACTACAGTACTTCATACTGTATAAGGATACATCAGACACCAAAAAAACTACAATTCCTACAATTCTCCATGCCAAAATAAGTGCTGTCGCCTGTCAAACAGTTTGCGTGTTATTTGACCGGATGTAGGATTTAATTAAAGAACGCATTTATGCGACTTTCAAATGGACGTACATTTTAAGGATTCATACTGTAGGACAGAGTAATGACAAACGTGCAAAAGAAATCTGGTTTTGTTTTTTTACAAAAGGAAACACGTTATTGACCGTGTATTGTCGAAGCCATGTTATACTCGTTGAATTAATGTAATGTTTGACAAAAATGTGTATAATCTTTGGGCTAAGGATTTAAGAAATGTGCGGTAATGATGATGGTGATGATGATGAACAGGAGCAGTGGTAGAACCGATCTGCGTTTTTTTCCTTCTACTTTTAAAAACAATAAAGGTGGCGTAAGATGAGATTCCATGAGAGAAAAGAAGACAAAATCTGCAAATTTATCTCAAGAAGCGAGGAGTGGTATTTTAATCTATTCATTTTTATTCTCTTAAAATCGCACGAAACTCTTGGTGAATTTCAGCCGGCACAGTTGTAGTCTGCTGGCAGCTGTTTAAATGGAGTGTATGACAGCAGCTATCCGTTTTTAATATTTACTATTTACATTTAATCTATTTACTCATAAGAAAGCGGAAATGTTTATAATAGGGATATTTAATTAAAGTGTCAAAATAGCTTAAAATAACCAGAGAAAAAAATAATTTTTGGCATTGTCAGTATGTTACGCTTGGATAGCATTTTTGGCCAAGTACCATATAATATTTATTCAGAACACTGTTTTTAAATAAAATTGTACAAAGATAAAGGCGTACAATAAGCTGCAATAATGTGCAGCCAGGAATCGCTTCTCGGGTCGAGTCGGAATCAAAGTCGATATTACGGCAGTTTAGTTCGCTCTCCGGTGAGGGAGAAGAGGCTGGAGCACTGTGTTCGTCCAGAGGACACTCTGCAAGGACTAGCGCTACAGTATGGGGTAACGGTAAGTGAGAGGCTGAGTTGTTGCTTATTTCAGTGAACTTTACTCCAGTGTACTGTGAGTTTGTCTGTTCATAGTTTTCTACTGAAGATCGTTTCATGCAACTTTGACATATCTAATATTTCGATCTAACCTTGAAATATATTCTTGTTTGCTTTGCAAAACAGATTGCACTATTGTAATACAGTATATGAAAGACACCTTTTAAAATAATCAAATATACCTGTGAGTGCTCATTTTTCATTAGTTCCAACACAGTCAATATAACCTGCTTACCTCCTAATTTCTTTGCATTAATACTTTAAACACAATCAACAATATTTTATATTGTGTGATTTATTGACAAATCCATCTCATTTTCAATTAACACATTTTAGAACTCAAAAAACAAATAAATAGAAGTATTGTTTAGAACTTTAATGTTTAAAAGCTAAACAACATATGGATGAGATTATGTTATATTCTTTATTATTCTTCTGATTGATAAGTATGTGCTAAATATATATTAAATCAAAAAGTCTTTATTTTGTGTGGCACCTTTCACAATTCAAAGTAACAACATGGAATGCAGAAACATTCAACACAGGAAATCTACTGTTTGAACATGGAAGTATACTGATTGTATGAGTTAATAATTTGGTCTTATAAGGGTCAATATTTAGGCACAGACAAGTCATATTAGGGAATTTTGCTACAGGTATAGATTACTACAATGCATGCAAGAAAAGGAGAGTTTTTACTTGTTATTTGAATATAATCACTTCACAAGTACTCCTAAAGAGAGAGTTCCAGAGAACAGGAGCAACAAAGTCAAATGAGTGGTCAATCAATCTTTGTTATACAGTGCCATTCATGAAATAGATAATTATATTCTTTACAAAGCAAACTACTAGGTACTGGTACGGTTTTCAATAAGCAATTACATTTAAAAGCTATACTATACATAAGAACAAATGCTTAGTATAACAGAGTAGATGAACAACCTAAACAACAGAATGACAGAATTAGTATTACTAAAGCTGTTATATAAGAAAAATAAGATTGCAGTGCAGTCAATAAAAGTCTGATTTGAGTCAGAGCCACAAAACCGAATGAATGTTCATCTAGAGTCACAAAACCTGTATTAGGAATTGTGAAAAGGCTAGCACCAGTAGATCTCATTTGTGTAGCAAACTGATGAGGTGCATGTCCCGAATTGTTGTGGTACTTGGTGTACTTGTGCTAAAAGACTAGAAATGTATTTGTTGTGTTTGACCAATATCAGAACTCAGGCAGTGGCATTTTGAACTTGTCTGTTAATGCTTTCTGCAGAAAGACTGTTAAGAAATGAACTGCACAACTCTAATCAAGAGACAATGAAGGCATGATGAAGTGTTTCTGCATTAGAGAAGGAGATGAATGGTCTGACTCTTGCAGTGCTTCATAAGAAGGGTACAGGATGTCCTGAAAACTGTCAAGGAGTGGGTTTCAAAAATCAGAACAATATCATGATAATGCCAAGACTGGTAACTGAAGATAAAGATGGAAGTTGTAAAGCTGTAGTCCAGGGAAAACAAATAAACATTTCTGTTTTATGTCATTTGCCTAGGAGTTAAATATGAGAGCTTTTATAATCACGTGTGTCCAAATGTTTCTTGTCCCATTTTTATATTCTTATATTTTTCCCTTAATGTCTATAGTATATCTGGCTTACTGACCTTAAAATAAATTAACAAAGAATGATTGTTTTAAGTGTATTCCAAGGATGGGAGGATAGTAAAGTTGGTTGTTTAATACAATATGTTAATACTCAATCACAGACTGAACAAGTGACCGCTTGTGGCCATTTTTGTAAAGTAGGTTATTGATTATGACAACATGAGAGAGAGAGAAAAGTGTCCTATATAATGATGTGTGCTGTGCATGGTCATGTTTCTTAAGTTCATCCACATTTTTGTCTTCATTGGAGTATTTACTTCTGAGATTCACCTGAGATAAAATTTTTTTCTGTTGTTCAGTTTATTGTATAATAAAGATTAATAGAAATGTTATTAGCTCGGCCGGAGAGAGACTTTTTCCATGATGTCCTATTTTGAGCTTGGCTAGACACCTTTACTTCAGGTGACTTACAAGATCAGAATATTTAAAGATAGCTTTTAAAGATAGGTTAAGTGCTTTACTCGGATCATACAATGAGTTAGAGACAGGAATTGAACAGGAAGACTTGGAAAATCCAGAATTCCAGCCACACTATTCTATGCTGTTTAATTACAGTAATTCAACAAATATTCCTATCCATTGTTCAGTTCATTTTACTTTTGTATAGCACTCTTCTTTGAGTGGAGGCTCAGAGAGCTGTAACAAGTTTACAGATTAAATACAATTAATGCCTTTACAGATTATATGTGTACACACATGAAAATCAAGATTAATTTAAACAAACAATAAAACAAGGCAATTTCAAACTAATTTATGTGAAAGTATCCGAACAATGTTTGTCCATTCAAAATATTGTAATATGTCAAATTGACAACAGAACAGACAAGATAAAAACAAAATACTCCAGTCAACTGAATCTCAGGAGAAAATAAACTGGTGAGTCCACAGTTGGTTATAATGCAGAGTCAAAAGGCAAAATCAGATACAGTCATGGACCTGTAGCTGTCAGCCAAACACACTTACTTGGCCAGGTTGCAGTGTAAGTTTGTGCCTGGCTGTCTAATAAGAATGCAAATTCCTGTAATCCTTGGATTCATCCTTCTGTGCCCAGGCTTCCAGTATCTCTGATGTTTTTCCCCCAGGCAGAAAAACAGCTTGAAAGTAGATCAATGGTACCCAATACCACAGCAGGATATCTAGAAGATATATAGAATAAAAGAGGGTTGGTAGCAGTATGTAATTATTGTAATACTTATATTGTTGTACAAATGACTAATAAACAGAGATGCAATACAAAAGGCAACTCAGAAGCTGTAATCAGGTACTGCTAATTAAAGTAGTGAGGATTCATCAGTTAAAAGTCCAACGTCCAGCTGTTATTTTATTAATCTTCAGAATCTTTAGTAGACAAGTATCTTAAGATCTTAATGTATGCTCTGGTTTGTATGTAATGATAAGTTCAGAGAGGTAAGTAGAGTCTTGGCCGTTTTTACAATATATGCAAGAAGGAGGATTTTGAAAACTGTCTCAAGCGTACCTGGAAACCAGTGTAAGGATTCAAGCACAGGCATTATTTGATAATACTTTCTACTTCTAGTAATGTTTCTGGTAGCACTGTATTGAAACTATTATTTCTAAAATAATATTTAGAATTAATTCATCTTCTCAGCAACAATCCACTGTTAGCCACTTGCACAGTATTTATTTATTTCACCATGCTGCACTTCTCTCCATAAATAAAGCAGAACACCTTATAGGAGCACTTTGTAGTAAATTACAACCATTTAAGAGAGAAAGAGGTTAGGACCACACACTGAGACAGCGCATTGCAGCACCCACCACATGACAAACCAACTCAGGATCCCAGATTAGGACCTGAGTGTAGTCATGCAACAGGTGACACCTCAGCACCACACTAGTGCAGATGGAATGGAACCAGTGTGAGGTTTTTTGTGGTAGCTGGAGTGCCCATTCTGCCACCAACCTGCAGGTTTTTCCCTGCAGGTTGAAGGGCCTACATGCAGGGCTGGATGCAGATTAACATCATACCCAGGATGGAGCAATTGCAGGTTAAGGGCCTTGCTCAAAGGCCCAACCATTTAAGTGAGTGAGGAAATCCCCAAAAAGTAGTGTGTGGAAAGTGTACAAGTTGTATACCACTCTGCCAGGTCTGTTATATTTGTAGATATAGCAGTGAAACCAAAGTGAGGTTCACCATTATACTGCTGACCATGCAATAATGCAGAAAGTGTTTAACTGGCAACATTATTTCAGTAGGGCTGTGACTGGAAGTTCTGCAAAGTTCATGACTTTATAGTTTTGGTACTTGCTTTAAGTGATTAAAACCTCAACACCTCACTTGAATACTGCAACATCCAATTGGAAGAAAATAGAATTAGTATCATCGTAATGCGCCATTGTGCCTTGTCTAGAGGAGGATGACACTTTATTAGTAGAGCTGCAGTGTACTTTGATATTGGAGAGAAAAGTGGTATGCTTTGTTGAAGTAAAAGAGAATATTTGACTTATCTCATAAGGGCATATGAGAACATGAGGGTAACCATTAAGAAGGATATTAGGGAGACTAAAAGACAGTTGGAGAAGAATATAGCAGATAAGGTGAACGATGACACAAAGACATTCTTTTAGTATTTTATTAGCAAAAGATCAGTGAAAGAGGAAGTGAAGTGCATCAGGAATAGCAAAGGTGAATTAAAAAATACAGACAATGAAATAGCAGATACTCTGAATAAGCATTTTTCTGAGGTCTTCACAAGTGAGGAAGCAGTAAATGGGACTACTAAGGAGGTACTGATTGATTTGGAAATTGTGGAGGGAGAAGTACTGTTAAGATTTGTGGAAGATGACCTGGACACAGACAGGCGGACATCGCATGATCACCCACAACACATTTATTATACATATGTACAGGTCAGTGAAGCACACAAACCCCAGAAGTCCCCAAAGTCCAGGCCAACCCTTCAAATGCCTTTTCCTTCTTCAGGCCGCCTCCTTGCCTCCTCCAAGACCTTGCCCTTCTTTCTCTCCTGACTCCAGCCACAGTATGGAGGGAGGTGGCCCCTTTTATAATCACCCGGATGTGCTCCAGGTGCATTCCGACAGTCTTCCGCTGGCACTCCCCAGTGTGGTGGAAGTGCCAGCAGCGCACCCGGAAGCACTCCAGGTGTCCCTGATCCTCTACCCCCCAGCACTTCAGGGTGTGGCGGAAGTGCTTAGGTCCAGGGCTCCCAAGGCATTGGGGCGCCCCCTGGCGATGACCACAGGCCCCTACAGGGCTGAGCTTCAAAGCTCTGTACCTGTGGTCCCCATAGCCACCAGGGCGGCCGCCCCCACGTGGTCTTGGGGAGGCGTAAGCCCTCCCCCGGTCCTCCAGGGTGTCCCGGCCGGGTCGGCCCCCCAGCCACCTGTGACAGATTAAATAGGTTGAAATCAAAACAAATCACTGGGATCAGATAATATTTACTCTCAAGTTCTTAATTTCGTTAGTGAGTAGATATATAAACCCTAGACACATATTTTTAGGAAGTCCCTGTACACTGGGGAAATTCCAAAGGACTGGAAAATAACAGCTATTATCCTGTTATATAAAAAGGGTGACCGGGCAGATCCAAGCAACTATAGGTCAGTAAGCTTTAATGTACATTACAGGAAAATTAATAGAAGGTATTATTAAGGATAAGATTTTGCATCACATGGCAAGTACAGGTGTTTTTCTGAACAGTCAGCATGGGTTCAGAAGAGGGAGGTCATGTTTCACTAACATGCTGGAATTCTATGAGAAAGCAACAAAAGGGTATGATCAAAGTGGAGCTCATAATATTTTTATCTGGACTTTTAGAAAACATTTGATAAGGTGCCACATAAGAGGCTGGATATCAAACTGAAAGAAGTGGGAGTTCAGGGTGATGTTTGTAGGTGGGTACAGAATTGGCTCAGGCACAGGAAGCAGAGGGTGATGGTTCAAGGAAATATCAGAATTGGCTGATGTTAAGAGTGGTGTCTCCACAGGGATCAGTGCTAGGACCGCTGCTATTTTTAATATATATATAAATAATTTGGATAGGAATATAAGTAACAATCTGGTTAAATTTGCAGATGACACCAAGATAGTTGGATTGGCACATAATCTAGAATCCTTTCAATCATTACAGAGGAACTTGGACATCATACATACTACATTAACAGATTGGTGGCAGATGAAATTTAATGTAAGTAAATTTAAAGTGTTACACACAAGAAATATACATTTTAGGTTTGAATACACAATGGGAGATCTGAAAATTGAGAGTACACCTTATGAGAAGGAATTAGGAGTACAGTAATCCCTCCTCAATCGCGGGGGTTGCGTTCCAGACCCCCCCGCGATAGGTGAAAATCCGCGAAGTAGAAACCATATGTTGTATGGTTATTTTTATATATTTTAAGCCCTTATAAACTCTCCCGCACTGTTTATAAATATTCCCCGCAGAGTTATACAGCATAATCCCTTTGTATTCTCTTAGATATTAGGTAAGATTCATTGAAATTATGTATATAAACACACTGTTTATATACAGTAAAACCTAAATATTATTTTAAAGATATTGAGTGTCTCCGATATCACATATGTTACAGCCATTACGATAGACAGGCCACCAGCAATAAATACGTACAATGCAAGAAAACAGTATACAGTATATGTGTGTACAGTGACAATAAACGTACGTACATGTACTAAGCACTGTAAGAAGAAAATTAATTAT
>JANRMT010062854.1:27897812-27929699 GCA_026402145.1 Polypterus bichir lapradei | reverse complement strand
TAAACGTACGTACATGTACTAAGCACTGTAAGAAGAAAATTAATTATGGTTACTCACCAACAATAACACGATGACTTGTCCAATAACAATGAGTTTAATTTTACTGCACAACAAAGGAGAGCGTTACAGCCCTTGTAAAGGAGCCACTTCAGGCGATTGTGTAGCACTGCCGTTCTTCTTTTTCTGGCAGTCTTCAATCCAAATCCCTAAAGCAGATTCCATCCAGACTACTGCCTTATTACATCCACTTACAACTCGTTTTGCACCCTGGTTAAAAGGACACTGCAGCCGTAGATCTTATATTCCTTTCCTATTTTTTAAATAAAAAGAATCGTAGCCTTCAACAAATCCAAATCGTTTACCTTTTCGGCAATTGTTAAAATCTTCTTCTTGTGCTTGGGCACGGCCCCTTAAGCAGTAGCAGATTGTTTTGGAGCCATAATGAAGGGCTTGACTATGCACAAAGATAAACACTAAAGAGCACAACTCTTTACACAGCGAAACACGTTGATGCTGAATGAGCGAGATGAGACTTCCTGGTTAACACTGCATTCAGCACGCAGGAGCTCAACTGCGTGCTCTGATTGATTAGCTTCTCAGTCAGGAGAACTTAACTGCGTGCTCTGATTGGTTAGCTTCTCAGCCATCCGCCAATAGCGTCCCTTGTATGAAATCAACTGGGCAAACCAACTGAGGAAGCATGTACAGGAAGTAAAAAGACACATTGTCCGCAGAACCCGCGAAGAAGCGAAAATTCCGCGTTATACATTTAGTTATGCTTTCATATAAAATCCGTGATAGAGTGAAGCCGCGAAAGTCGAAGCGCGATATAGCGAGGGATTACTGTAGTTTGATTGTAATCTACTCTTTATATATCTATACTAATAAAAGGCAAAGCCCTCACTGACTGACTCACTCACTCACTCACTCACTCATCACTAATTCTCCAACTTCCCGTGTAGGTAGAAGGCTAAAATTTGGCAGGCTTATTCCTTACTCACTTACAAAAGTTAAGCAGGTTTCATTTCGAAATTCTACGCGTAATGGTCATAACTGGAAGCTGTTTTTCTTTATTTACTGTAATGGAGATGAGCGCGAAAGCCTTGGGGGCGGAGTTTCGTGTGGCATCATCACGCCTCCCACGTAATCACGCAGTACGTAGAAAAACAGGAAGAGCTCCAAAAAGCGATGAGGAAAACATGCATTATATAATTGAGAAGGCAGCGAAACAATAAGAAGCGAGCGAGTGACATATACAACCATATTCATGAGTGATGCTACTACGGAAACAAAGCACGGTGTAAACCTAAACTTTAAATTAAGTTCATAGACACGCTGCCGCTGGCGTTTGTAATTTAGTGCCTGCCCATATAAGGCCGTCCGTCAGCGGCAATCCAATAGAAACACTGGCACTAAATATTCACGGGTGAAGGACTGTGCTTATGCAGAGGAAGATGAGATGGTCAGGGTGGTGTTTGGCACAAACTCAGCGAAACTGCGAGAGAAAGTTTTAAGTGCCGGGACTTGGGTAACATTAAATACAGCCGTGCACATAGCACGACATGGCACCAGCACAGCTGGGAAACTTCAATGCATGTACACCGAGCGGCTCACGTGAACTGACGCAGTGCACAGACAAAAAGCAACAGTTCCAAAGAGCGCTGAACAAAAAACGAATTACACAATTGAAAAGGCAGCAAAAAAATATGAAGCATCTGATACATACAAGCGTATTCATAAGTGCAGCTACTGCGGAAACAAAGCACACGGTGGAAAAAGTCAATGTCCCGCTAAAGGAAGACAGTGAAAAAAAAAAACCCGTGCATGCAATGTGTCAGGTCTCAGATAAAGAAGAAGTAAGAAAGGAACAACCCTCTGAATCTGAACAAACCTTTGTAGACATATCAATAGGAAAGCAAGGTGTAAAGCTAAAGTTTAAATTAAGTTTATAGACACGCTGCCGCTAAATATTCGCAGGCAAAACCACAACTTAATACTGGGAATGCCTGTTAAACATCTTAGATTCACGAGTACCGATTTGGGTAGTGAACACTTCGATGAATGAAACCTGTTATCTTTACAACGGTTGACAAACACGGAATATAACTTGAACACAACACATATATATAAAATCCTAAGCCTAAAAGTGCAACGATTTTGTGCAACAATTGTATGTGACATTTTTTTGTCTCGCTTTAAATCGGGCTTATTTTAAAACCTACATATATATGTTTGGTATGGTTCTTTTCAGAATTTATCGAACTTTAATGTGATGTTGTCAGATTTTCAGATTCTTATTCTGTTTTTAAATTCTAAACTAAAATATCAACAACTGACGTCTTGTGAGACGAGACTTTGTGCCAAAAGATTTAACCACACCTGGGGCTGGAAGTAAAAGACAAAGAGTAGGACAGCTGCTCTACAGGCTTTTAAATGTTCGAAGCGCCACACGAGATACAGATCACGTGGTACGGCAGCAGTAGCAAGCCAGCAGCTGATTGAGCAAAGAGGAGGTGAAAAAAAATTGCATTTGTTTTCCATTGTATCACCGAATAAGAGGGGGTTTCAGAGGAGTGACCGCATCTCCTTTGGGTGCATTCAGCCCCCCTCTTCACAACATAAGTGGCAGAGATGCAAAGTGGCTGGCACATAGCGCAGGCAAGGTGGGTTGGCAAGCGAAGCGAGTATGAAGTAAGCCCCCTAGTGTTTTATAAAGAAAAGAAAAGAAACTCTTATACCTTCATTTCATCTATGAGTATGAGGCAGTGACTTATTTTCTGTATCAACAAAATGCCTATGAGACAATTTGATAATTCTCTGATGGAATAAAATCTGAAATGCAGATGGTGTGTTTAGATTTTTGGCTGTTACTGTCAAGAGTTTTTTTTTACTTCTACATAGCTAGTGGAGGTTAGTGCTTACTTCTCAGAAGAAGAACTACACCCTCATGTCAGCCATGTAGAATACAGAGAAGAAGAGAGCAGTTTAGAAATTTATGTGCATGATCTACAAGGACAGATTAATTTGTGGGATGCAGGATTTGAAAGGGAATGAGAAGGATTTGCAGTTTTTTTTTTGTTTTTTTTTAAACCTTCTGTGCCCATTTTCCTGGATGACAATAAAAAAAATAGAACATCCATTATCCAACCCGCTATATCCTAACTACAGGGTCACGGGGGTCTGCTGGAGCCAATCCCAGCCAACACAGGGTGCAAGGCAGGAAACAATCCCCGGGAAGGGCGCCAGCCCACCGCAGAATATAGAACATGAAAATGGAAAAAAAAAATCATGAACTAGGAACTCCCAGGGAGGGATATAAAAACTTTAGTATAATGTGATGTTTATTTAGGTGGATCAGCCTCAAAGCCACAACCTTAAACCACATTTCAGAATCCAGAGTTTATATAGAGTTATCGACTAATGAGTTGTCTTCAAGTATTATATTTCTTAATTCACTTGGAGTATCCAACTCCACGTCAATATTTCTCAGCTAGTGAAATGCACTGTAGCAGAGAAACATAGTAGAATGAGTCTCATAACAAGAAATAACCACAATAAAGTTATAGGTGGCAAATTGTAATTGACAGCATTAGATGGTAATGGAAGTAGTTAATGTCATTAATCCACACATTGGTATCAAAAGAATCATTCAACTTCGTAATATGTGTTGTCATTATTATTTTGAATTCTACTATGTTTTCAAAATGAAAAAAACATCTTCTGGTAATAACTCTAACTGGATATAAAATATGCATTTGTGAAAGTGACTACTGGCATGCAATATAGACTTCTTACTATATACTGACTTTGCTGGGATAATGTCCGACTTCAATTAGCAGGATTACAAAGTGAACACTTGGATTTATATTTTTGAATAAATCATCATTAATCTGAACTGTAGGCATGAAATGTAATTGAAGTAATGATTGTACTATGAAAAAGGTTCTCAGAGGTGTAACATTATTACGTAGTGCTGGTAACTCTAAAGTTAGCTCTATACAAGCTAGTATGAGCATGAGTGCACTCTGAGATAGATTAGCACCTTGTCCAGGGTTGGTTCCTACCTTTTTTTGCTGCTGGCAAGGGCCCCCCAACCTTGAACTGAATTATGCAGTCTTGGAGAATAAATTAATGGATGAATGTTTATAATTCCTTAATTTAGAAAGCCAAGACACAGTATATGTATAAATATAAACGCATGTGCAGTGTATTTTATTGAAAAACTGTACTATGTGTTTTTTTTTAGATGGAGCAAATAAAGAGAGCCAATCGTCTTTATACCAATGAATCAATATTTCTAAAGAAGACTCTAATGATCCCCATCATGGCCAAATCAGATGATTGTCTGAATGGTTTAGAAGCATCTGATGAGACAGAAGAGGGAAGCAACCAGGCAGAATGCACAACAGAGGCAAGTGAAATGAAGGGTCACACTAACAAGGATAAAGCAAATGGGTCAAACAGTTCAAAGCCTGAGGGAGCCCAGTGGCAAGGTGATCTGTCTGCAAAAGATTTTTTGAAGAAACTGGACAGCAAGATCAGTCAATCAAAGGAGGCAGCTGTAAAGAAGATCCAGGAAGTTGAGAAACGGTGAGTGTGTATAGACACTTGAGTGTGAAATAACTGTTAACTTTTGTTCTGGTTTTCAATTGTTGCACTTTAAATATATATTTCCTTTCTACATTTCATCTAAAATAGACGGCAAAGCAAGGGTTCCTATGTATGCTCTTTATCTAGATAGTTTCTACATTTCATCTAAAATAGATGGCAAAGCAAGGGTTCCTATGTATGCTCTTTATCTAGATAGTAGCTGTGCATTGGTAAGTTGCATACTCTGCTACAGTTTAAACGTTTATTCAGTTGTCTTATTTAGACATAAAGGTGTATTGCAGAGCCCCTGTAACTACTTTTTTCCTTTGTATGTGGACAGAGTAATCAAAAATAGCAGTAGATGTGTGTTCATTGAATGGTAACCAGAAAATATGAAAAAATTAGATTAGGTCACACACTTATAAATGGTCTGTGCATGTCTTGGGGCATTGTGAAATTCTGACAGGATAAGCTAGGAATGTTTTTTGTTAGTAGTAATGACTTGACATTTTTAATTATTGCATTTTTTTTTCTGTACCACCTGGCACCAGCAGCTGTTCTTTTCTTTGTTTGAGTGACTTATCAAATTTCATAAATGCCACCTATGATCAGAGACTAGAGTACATGTATTAAGAACAAAGTGTTACTAGTTTCACTTATAACCAATCATTTTGGTAACATCTTGTCTAATCATTGTCTAAAATCTGAATGACCCTTATTACAAAGTTCACAGAATCCATACAATGAAACCATAAAATGCCCAGCTACCAACATATAGATGGAAATTAAATAAATATTCACATTTTCAGAACTCAACCTAAGCAGCAAACTCTTAGTTAATATTTTGCAAGATAGCTCATTATATTTGATTGCCTGACATTTCTGTGAAAAGGTCTTCATTGGTAGATTACTAGTACATTTTGCCCCAGAATTTAACAGTTTTGATTCACAAAAGGAATTTAGCTTTGCGTTGAAATTTTAGGTGCATTTCAACGTCTCCTCTGATGGCATTATTAATGAAAGATATTATTGTACAGGACTGGAATGTTAAATGATGCTGCCTGAGGCAATGTACATTTTTGCCTCCTTTCTATATATTAAATTACTAGGTTTAGGACATTGTAGTATTCTTAATTCATATATAATCCATACTGTGATACAGACTTCACGATACAATAATCTTTCAACACAATGCATCCTCAGAGAAACACAAAAATTAAAAAAGAAATAAATAATTTATGCTATTTAAGAAAATGTTGGTGTCTAAGGTTACTGCAACTTTGCCTTTTGCCCTGGTAAGACAGCTTAGACATCTCCTTATTGCTGCTGAAGTCTTTTTAAAGTGATGCAAATATGATAGAGACATTGATCAAAGAAGTAGGTAGAGACAGTTGTGGAATCACATATCTTCCTTCAGATCAGTGAAGTCAGAACCATAAAGGAGGGAGATGTGTGTATGTCACCTCTTTAGTACTTTATTAAATTCCCTAACCTTTGGATTTGACAGTATGCGTCGGCCACACACTCCCAATTGCTTTTGGGAGCCTCTTGAACCTACTACCATTCAAGAGGGATGAGCCAGCAGATGATGACACTCACACAAAGCAAGGGGTAGGTGCATAAAAGTGTGAAAGTGCTTTGGTGCTTTTATTAAAACAGTCAAAACAAAATAGTTGCAGTGCTTCAACAGTCAATAAATAAATAATCCATAAAAACAAGGTGAAAGTGAAGGTTAAAATCTTATAAATATCCATTAAAACTGGGGGTTAAAACCAGAGACAGTCCACTGTTCCTTAAATCTCACATGTCCCCTTGCTGCCTTCTAAAAGCAGCCATCTCCTCAGCTTGCCCTTCACAGGATATAGCAATGAGATGCCCAACTGACAGGTGCAGTGTACCATCTTATCTAGGCTCCTTGCTGCCCTTCCGTTGGCCTGTGCAAGGCAACCTGTTGAACCAAACACACCTCTTCCCATCATACACACTCACATTCCTTGCGGGAGACATCATCAATCAGGCTACTCCTGCTCCCTGACATTCAATGCACAGGATTGCCGTTCCTTGAGGCTCAAGCTTCTCGCCCTTAGGTTCTGCTCCTGACCACCTGACTCCTTTCTATGCTCTGTGTGTCTCTCTTCACATTTTTACTTTCCATTTCTTTTAACCTCCATCTTTTCTTTCTGCACTCACGGACCAGTCTATTTTCTTCCTTTTGTCCATTTCTTCTGTTTCTCCCAAGCTTATTTATTTGTATTTTTTTCTCCTTTCTCATGCCTCTGTCCCTTATATGCCTCCATTCTTTTAATTTAGTTTTATTTTTTGTTTATTGCAGAATACAGGAAGAAGAACAAGCTGACTCTTATTATACTTCGGGTTACCAAGGTTCACTAAGCAATAACCCATCCCCACGAACACAGCAGCGTTCCATTCTAGGACCAGTACCACTCACAAAAACAAGACTTACATCTTCTCTGCGTGACTATGAGGATGAGATCTTCAAACTTTGATACCACAAAAATGTTTATTTGAATAAGGCATTAAATCTTCTTCTGCTTCCTAGGATTACTGAAGATTTCAATAAATTGGATTGTCTAACAAAGGGAAAGATGCAGATCTTGGTCGTCCGTCTTTTTGAGTAAAAGAGTCATATTGGGAATTCATTTTTACTTTGTCACCTTTTTTATTTTTAACCGTGAACCTTGAGGTATTTCTAGGCAGTTATTTTGAAAGATTATATAGACTTGTTTCAATTTGATAAACTGTGTGCAATTTAACTTTTGTATTTCACAGAGTAATGTTATATTTTCAGGGAAAAAACAGCCTATAAAACATTTTGCCACTTAGGTCCTATAAAAATGTTATATTAAAAGCAATAAGCCTTTAGTGTAATGCAGTTCACCCTACAACAGTTTGCTGAGCACTTGTAGAAATAAAAAGAAAATATGATGTGATATGTTTGGTTAATGGAAAATCCACTTTTAGATGTATTTAGTTGATATTTAAGAACATCTTAAGATCACATGAATTTAACAATAGTGACTTGTTGCAAATATCTTTTCTAAAATCGTTACACCAACATAGCTTACTGCCAAATCATATCTTTAATAGTGAAGATTTTATTATGTAACTAATTTGCTTCAGTTTTTTTATTAATAGTTTTTTTTTTATTTGTGCACTAATTTGTTAAGTATGTTTATGACCTTTTGTGCAATTACTGTAGATATACCCTTTCCTCTGCAATCATTTTATGGTTGAGAAATGTGAATTTTTACATAATAATACATAGCATTTTGAATGCTGCAATACTATGCACTATAGAGGGCAGAGTGTGGTATGTGCTTACAGCATTGTTGTTAACGGTAAACAGTAAAAATGCATAGAGTCAATTAAATGACACTTAACTTCAATATCTTTGCTTTAACTAGCTTATTAAGAGTAATACCCAACAAGAAGCAAGATGATTAAGGGGCAGGTCTCTGGTTAAGAAAGTGTTCTTTTCCTGTGGACGTTCATAACCCGATTTTGCATGCAAGTCAGGACTTACACTGAGCAAGGATCATTAGTGGGAAATTGGTAAAAATATATAATGCTTTCTTACCTATTTTGCAGAAGAATGTTTTAAACTTAATAATAAAACCACAGTGAAGCAGTATTGATGTACTTTAAATCAGAAAACGCAATTAGTTTAAACTTTAAACTAATTTAAAGTAAATTGAACCATTGATATGTCACCCTTATGTGTAATCCTGTTTAATGATGCAGTACTTAATAAAAATGGAAAAGAGATACTGATGGCACAAAAACCCACCACAAACTGATGACGGTGATACACATGGTGTCTCTACTAAGGAATCACTCAGGCTACCACAGTAGTTTCTTATTAGTCATGAAGGTTATTACATAGCTATGCATGTTGTTGGTTTCCTTCGATGACATGCAACTGAAAGCACAAAATTATTAAAAATAATAAAAAAGTTAATACTGTGCCAAGTATTCAGCCCTTTGGTGAATTCTCAGTTTGTTATGAATCAATACAGAATCAAAGTGAATTTATTTTGGCTTTTTTGACAGTGATCAACAGAAGACTCTTTAATGTCAAAATGAAAACTAAACATGTTCTCAATTAATTGTAAATATAAAACACAAAATATTTGGTTGTGCTAAGTTTATGCTCTCCAATTCAGTATTTAGTAGATATACCTTTCGCAGCAATTCCAGCCGTGAGTCTGTTTGCATGGATCTTTATAAGCTTTGCACACCTAGACACTGCCATTTTTCCCTGTTTCTTAAATGCAAAATTGTATAAACTCTGTCAGGCTGCATGGTGATCCTGAGTGAACCACCTTTTTCAATTCCAGCCGCAAATTCTCAGTTGGATTGAGCTCTATACTCTGACTCGGCCACTCCAAGGCATTAACATTGCTGTTTTTAAGCCATTCCTGTGGTTACCTTTGGCTTTATGCTTGTGGTCTTGGAGAAAAACAAATCTTCCACCAAGGCGTAGCTTTCTTGTAAAGTTCATCAGGGTTTTCCTTAAGGATGTCCCTCAGTTTTACTTATTTCATTTTATCCAGAGCCTGCTGTAGAAAACCATCCGCAAAGCATAATGCTGCCACCACTGTGCTGCAGGGTGGACATGGAGTGCTTTTGATAATGTGCAGTGTAACATGGCATTTAGCCTGAGGGCCAGAAATCTCAGTTTTGGTCTGATCAGACCATAGAACCTTCTTTCAGCTGACTTCAGAGTGTCTAATGTGTTTTCCGGCAATCCCAAGCCAAGATGTCATGTGTTTGTGTTTTTTTGTTTTTTTTAACTGTGGCTTTCTCTTTGCCTTATTCCCATAAAGCTACAACTGGTGAAGCATCAGGCAACAGTTGTTGTATGCCTGTAGCTAGTAATTCCCACAGAGTTGCCATAGGTCTCACAGGTCTCTTGCTGTCCTCCCTCACTACTCCTCATTTTGTATGATTACTCGGTTATTGTAGATGGTTGCTGTAGGCACATTTGTGATTGTACCGTACTCTTTTCATTTCTTAGTGATTGATTTAACTGGACCGTAAGGGATATTCAGTGACTGGTATATATTCTTGCCTCCATCCTCAGACTTGTGCTTTTCAATCGCCTTTTCATAGAGTTTTCTTTTGTCTTCATTGTATATGTTAGGATATGATATTGGCTCACCACAAAAGAACTTTCTTCTCCAGATCAATGTTAAAAGGGCCAAATCAGGTCTACTATGATTCAAAGTTTTAGAACAAATAAATGTGAAAACCTCCAAGAGGGTGAATCCTGATGCCTCAGTTTTAGTGACACCTGCTATGTATGCACCCATATCAGAACTAGTTGTTGTTTTCATTAGTAAAAAAAAAAAAAAAAACAGGTTGGTAGATGAAAATGAATTAAAATTGTTTGGGTTTTATTTGCTCCTTAGTGCCACAAGTCCAGACCACCATAACCCAAGACCTGCCGGTGCTTTGTTATTATTTAATTCCAAATTAGATCTAGCAAATGTAGATCTCTCATAAAGTTTCCTGTCCTCCATTTTAATAATATCATTGTTAGAGCAAGCCACCTCTGTGTGATACTTAAGTGGGACTCCAAGTGAAAGGGGGCACAAATCCCCTGGCACGAAAAGGATCAGTAAGCTTTTCCAAATTATAATTTATTCTCCATGTGAACAACATCTGCCCAAGTAATACTTGCACTGTTTCTACATTCCAGTTGGGAAGAACACGTAATGTAAAAAGCTCCTCCGCAGCTGAAAATGTAAAATACATTAAAAGAGTTATACAATTAAACTTTCAAAGCTTACCTGCGCAAAACAGGTGTTTGTTAACTCAAGTACCTTTACAGCACTATGCACAAATTAGATTAGGTCACTGTAATTTTCTAGTGCAAGTAAGTAATCAAATGGTAAATTGCATCTGAGACCCCAAATGTTACATCCAGCTTTAAACTGCATTGACAGATTAGCAGTTTTTTAAAACTGAAGCATAATAGAATTTACAGGCTGCAGCCAAAAATTTTATATGTAGTTTGTTTACATGTTTATTACTCCTATGCAAGACCTGCACCTGCCAGCCGTCACCATAGATGTCCCTCTGACTGCTTTAAACAGCTCTGATGCTGCAGGTAGGAATCACATCTCAAAAATGCGTTTTCTTGATCGGTTCTGCTAAGGGCCATTCATTGCTGCCAAAGAGACGTGCCTTAGGCATCCCGACTACAATGCCTATTCAGTGATCTGGCCAAAATCCTATAATTGCAGAAAGAATAACCAGAAATGACAGCACAACATGTGAGTAACAGCTAGGAACATAACAGCGTAAATGATAGCTTGCTTGTGTACATCACAGACTGAGAGGTGCCACGTCACCTCTGTTGGTTTTACAAGCACACACTACTTGTCATTAGGGGAGTACCTTAGATGGTGACCGTCCTGGAGGAGTGCTGAGTTGATTTTATCCAAATATCCCACTTTGCTATCTGCTGCTGCTAACATAGTTTATTCACTTAATTTAATTTTGAAATTTTTGTTTTTTTTTGTTTTCTCTTAAAATTAATAGACGTCTTACTAAAGTGCTATTTTGGTCATGTAGGAAGAAAGGAAGTATTACTGGGAGCCAACCTTTGTTTCAAGGAGATATATACTGTATTGCTTATTAATTATAAAAATCTCATTTGCTATTTTGTCTGTCTATGCCTTTACCTGTGTAACAGTTTTAAGTTTATTTTATATAATGAAATTAAGCATTTGTTTTTATATAACCTGATTGTAGTAGTGTTTATTATTAAGTTTATTAATTGTTAAGTACATGTTAATTGGCTAATGACCGTCTCTGATTTCTGAAATGAAGTGAAACAAATGAATGGTGGTTTTAAGATCCCATTCAAAAGTTTTAGCACATTGGTCATCAGCCTTGATATACTCTAATTTACCTAAAGTAGGGGATTAATGCCCACTTAACAGTCTTGTTTGGGCAAACTAAACGATCAGCATACATGCAAACTTAATAACGGCACTAATTCATGAAGCTGTAAACCTTTATTTTTTGACAGTGCATTTCATAATATAAAGCACAACTCTATCACTTAGTAAGTTTTATTCCTGAACATGGAAAGCAATTTACTTTCGCTTACTATTTTTTGTTGTTGTTGTTGCATAAAAACATTGTTTATGGTTATGTTCATTGTTTTTTCAGGACAGTTAGTGTCTTAAAGGGACCCCAGTGCTGTTATTCTGGGTTAAATCCCTCATTCTGCCTTTCTTGCTTTCCATGCTGTCAAAGTTGCTGGTTTGTCATTGACTTTAATTTACCCAAGTGTTTCACTTTAAAGCCACAAACATTTTTATATTCAATTGTTTATGTTAATTAAGAGTATGCACACTAATTCTTTTCATCTGCCTACAGAAAAATAACTTGCACAGTTTACACCTGCAGTTCATAAAACCATACATGCGAGAGTATGTTTTTCATAAATGATTTCCACAGTTCTCTTTAACAAAAGTTAAAAAGTTGGTGAAAGCTGACTGTGCTGAAAATCTTGAGTGCTAAAAACATTTTTTTAATTGTTGGAAATATGCATTTTGTGTCCTTGTGTTTTGGCTAATATGCCCTCTAATCAGGAATGAAACGGCCACAACAACTGATTGTGTTTCAATGGCTACCTGTTCTTATTCATGACTGGAAACAAAGTCTGAAATGGCAGTAGGCTTATGGTTTATAGTAGAGGTAGGTGAAAGAATGCAGAGTGGCCTTCATTGAAAATGGCGAGAAAAATCACAGTGACATTTAACAGAAACTGTACTGTATATTGGTTACAAAACAGTTACTTGAATCATCACGTTTAAATAACTGTTGGTCTCGGAGCATATTGTTTAAAGGATCAATTTTTAACTTAAAATGGAATGATACAGTATGCATTATTTTGCTGCAGGATATTCTGTTAATTGAATCTTTTATTTTTATTTAATAGGGCACTATGACATAAAATTCACTAAATATATCCATGTTCATGCAAAAATGTTTGTGAGTATTGATCTGTGCCTTGGGATTGTACACATACTGTAAAACAGCTATATAGATATACTGTATGTACGTCTCTTTCAGAAAAAAAATGTTTTTGTGAGATTTTGCCATTTTATCTCCTTGGGCATGAATTTCTGTAGTTTGTTTCATACATGCTGCAGTTGCAGAGTAATTCAAGCACTAAGGATACGATTTTTCTCAGGATTTAGGCAAATAAGCAGTCGTTTTATACTAGCAATATGTCTGACAATGAACAAGTATTGAAATAATGTCATGGCAAGCAGTTCAGACATATGCGTGGTTTCATACTATTTTACTTTCTTATTTACATAAAAGCATCACCCACAATGGTTGCTGTGAACAAATAACTGAACAGAAACATACTCTTACCTCAAGAAAAAAATAGTGCCAAGAATCTGTAATAAAATGTATTACTTCTAATAATTGGTTGTAAAAATCATTCCTCAAAAACATAGAAGGCCTGTTTTCTGAAATCAAAATGTTTGTCACTTCAAACTGGATGTACTTAGGAAGGTATCAAGTTTGAAAAGGTGTCCCATTGACCACAATTTAAACCATAGGAGGGCATGTTATTGTTTTAAATTAATACAAAAAAATGGTACAATTCACAAAACAATTTCATGCTGCAAATATATGCATTCTCTGATTGAGACAAAATAACTAACTTGTAAAATATGTAAGGTATGATTTAAAATTCCTCTACTGTAACTGTAATTATTTGTGTTGTTACAGTGTACGTGTAAATTGTTTTTGGGTGGTGTTCGCTATGAAAGGTGCTATTATTAAAGCCTCGACTTGCAGTGAGTTTAGTGACACTTGCCAGTCACTACTGCAGACAGTGGGGTTTTAGAGATTGAGCCATCCTGTGCTTCAGAAAGTAGATTCCATTTGCCTTTTTCACATCTACATTTAAATTATTACACTTTCATTTGGCAATTTTGTTGTTGTATACTGTATTTGCACCAATATTATGTAGCCTAATGTAAAACTGGATTTACCTTCTGGATGTTTTGCAAATGTACAGTATAAAGCAATAAACTGGTCACATCATAATTTGTTAAATGCTTGTCTCTTTTATTATGCCGCTCTAAACTGAGCATGTAGAGGAACTGCTTTACCACCCTAAAATATACAGTAAATGGATTCCATCAGTGATTACTTTTTATATTATGGTGGTTGACAGAACAAAGTCACATCTACTTAAGGTCTTGGTGATACTCCTGGTGCAGTGGTTACCTCACTGGTTTAGCATCTTGGATTCGAATCCCAGTCTCATCACTCTCTCCGAGGGTGCTGACTGCATACTAGTGATGTGTTAATTAGAATTAAACTGGCCTGATAAGTGTGTGTGAAATGGACTGGCTGTGTATTCAGGATTTGCTTCCCACCTTACACCCTCTGCTGCTAGGAAGAACTGAATTTAGCCCAGAAGGCAGCAAATACCTAAATGGAAAACCACTCCTGAAGAAAAGCCACAAACTGTAGAATGCCTGAAATATGCAGGATGGTATGTGGCACTGAGATCATAGAACACAATTATTTTTTCTTGTCTGACAACTGAAGTCTTCGGCTCAAATATTAAAGGGCGCTTACTGAATATGTAAGCAGGTTCTCTTTTCTTGGGCTGCAATCCCCACAGAGATTTTCACCACTGGATGGCCAGGACCCAAACTTGGGTCCACACCCTCGGTGCAAGCAGCTGTTAGCCAGCTCAGCCAATACTGAAATCTGTTGGTTCAGGTTACTAATTGAGCTTTTGACTGCAAGAGTGTCTCTTCTTCTCAAAGGGCTTGCTCCATTTTACTAGGGCTACACATTGTGACAAAATTCTGTTTCATTTAGGTTTAGCTTATCTACTTCTATGACTAGTGTTTACACATCCATCCATCCATTCACTTTGTGACCCCAGTGACTGCAAGCCAGAGTCAATCCCAACTGCTTCAGGCCAAGAGGAGGATCAGACCCTGAATAGGACACAACTTCATCGTATCATCCAGATACTTTGCAATTTAATGCCTCGGGTCACGTCGCTGACTGCTGCCTCACAACATGAGTTTCAAGTCCTGGACCATTCACTGATTATGTGGAGCTGCCCCATTTTTATTGTATGCTTTATGCATCTGTGTGTATAATTTTAACTGGATAGGACTGGTGCGCCATCCTGTGTTGGATTCTGTCTCATGCCTAATGATGCTGGGCTAACGCAATTCCGTGCCAGAAGAAGTGGGAACCTGCAACATCTAGTAATGGGTTGGTGGTGAGCTGAAGCTTGTCACTGCAGCATTAAGCCTGAGGAAAGATCCAGTGTTGGAAGAGGTGCCAGTCCATCAAAGAGCCTTTACAATTGTACTAGGTTATTTTATAATATTTAGGTTAAGAAAACATTGTCAAACACACCATTTCAGAGTCATGGGAGGCCCTATCCTATCTCAGTGGCACAGATGCGCATTTTTAAATAGCCCACTTTCATGTCTTAAGTCATGTCACGGCATTAGATAAAATAATGTAAGTAACTCTTTTACACTGAACAATTGTTGCTATTCCATTACACAGCCATGCACATAGAATTGTATCATTTCACACTTACCGTAACAATTGTTCATTTTCTTGTAGAATGTACCATGCATTGGTAATGGGTAGCATCATTTGTGCTAGCTATTGAAGGTCAACAACTTATTATTTTGGGGTTTTTTTTACAAATTCAATACAAGCATGCTAAAACAGAATGATAACTTCAAAATTATTCTTTAAAAATACAAACCATCAAGTCATTATCCATGCTGAGGTCTCAGAAAAAATTAAAAAAAACATTCCTTCACCTTTATTAATAACTTCCTGAATGGAGAGGGGGTGGCTCAGTGGCACAGTGGGTAGTGCTGCTGCCTCGCAGTTCCCGGGTCATCCCTGCGTGGAGTTTGCATGTTCTCCCCGAGTCTGTGTGGGTTTCCTCCAGGTGCTCACAGTCCAAAGACATTCAGGTTAGGTGCATTGGCAATCCTAAATTGTGCTTGGTGTGTGTGTGCGCCCTGCCCAGGGTTTGTTTCCTGCCTTGCACCCTGTGTTGGCTGGGATTGGCTCCTGCAGACCCCCATGACCCTGTAGTTAGGATATAGCAGGTTGGATAATGGATGAATGGAGAGGTAAACAATACTGATAAACAGCGCATTATTCTTAAATTGTGAAGCAGGAGCTGACTCTGATATGGCAGATTTTGTGCCCAGTTTAACCCTGGCACACCTTATTGCTATGTGCTATATTTTTTGGTGCATATGCCTTATTTACTCCTAGCGCCAGAGTTGTCTTTTTGGGGAGGTGACCAGGGCAACCACCCCAGGCACCACTATTTACGGGGCCCAACATCATATAAACATTAAGTTAATTAAAGTAATCGGCTATATAATACATCACTAAGATCTGTGTGCCCTGTCCCTTACAGCAATATGATTGGTCAGTTTGGCTTTGGTGATGTGATTGAAAGAGAAAATGCAAATGTTTGGCACATGAGGAGGAGAAACGGCAAAGGAGGCACACAGAGAGAGAAAGAGAGAGTCGCCTTCTTATGTCAGAAGTATAAAAGTGGACAGGAGGAGTGAAAGATGCCTGAAAAACAATGACAGAGTCTGAGAAACAGGCTTTATGGGATCATGCTTGAGAGAGTGAGAACAGGTAAAGAGATGTTCTGTCACACACACTACAGAGAAAAGGTGCTGAAGGTACACGGAGAGCAAGAGAATTAAAAAAAATATTCTATCTGTCATTGACGTGTAACTCAGCTAGTATTTATTAAAGTATTAAATATGACTTGCAATGATTTACCCTGCTATATAAAACATAACCCGAATACACCAAAAGCAGTTTTCGGAAGCTGACGTTACATTTTTGTATAGCCTGTAACCGCTCATGTGACTACGCTGCTGAGTGTTTATGTCTTCAGAATATCCAACTCTGGTAGCAGGGGCCGTGACAAGTTCAGGAAATAAACATTTGGTGCAGAAAAAAGAAAGAAAAAAAAAAGAGAATAGAAAGATGCAGCATTAACAGGTTTGCTGGATAGAATTGTTAGAAAAGACATGGATGAGGACAAGAAGGAGAAGCAGAAGCACAGAAAGCCTAACCGATGGTGTTATCAAGGAGGCTACAGCAGACTACAAAGCCTGTGAGTCAAGTTGAGCCTGAGTGGTCCTGAGACATTTCGTACAGTTGAACATGGGATATGTATGACCTTGCTGACTGTCCAGCATATTTGAATAGTGCAACTATCGATCTATTTGTTAAAAAACATCAAGTGAAAATCCATCCATCCATTATCCAACCTGCTATATCCTAACTACAGGGTCACGGGGGTCTGCTGGAGCAAATCCCAGCCAACACAGGGCGTAAGGCAGGAAACAAACCCCGGGCAGGGCACACACACACACACATCCACACTCAAGTGAAAATGTTCAGTAAAATCTCTACTTTTGGTGGAGTGTTGGCTCTGAGGCTAGAAATTTGCACCAGCAATCAGAAGGTTGCTGCTTTGAATCCCATAAATGCAAGAAGTGATTCCACTCCGTTGAACCCTTGAGCAAGCCCCTTAATCTACCATTGCTCTGTCCTGGGTATAACGTTACCTTCAACCAGCCCTGTAAGCAGGTCCTCCAACTTGCAAGGAACTTGGGGGGATTGGTGGCAGGATTGGCACTCCAGCCACTGTAAAAAACCTCACACTATTTCATTCTATTCGAACTAGTGTGGTGCTGAGGTGTCACCCGTTGAATGACTGCAGTCAGGTCCAAATTTGGGATCCTGAGGTGGTTTGTCATGTGGTGGGTGCGGCAATGTGCTGTATCAGTGCAGTTTCCCAACCTCTCTATATTTTACCCAATTTTTTAGAACAATTTCTAAAGCAGGACGGTGCCTGGGTTGTCTTGTCTTCACGTTAACAGCTGGGTCCTCCCTACAAATTGAGGTGACCCTGCCTAGGGCTGTTACAATTTTATTAAAATGGTGCAATGAGAACAAAAATCCAATAGAATGAAAAAAAAAATAATTAACTTTTCTATTTTGCAAGACCAGCTGAACAATTCACAAATAACCATCTCTTGAAATGTGTAACATCATAGGAAATGACAGTGAAAGTTTGTTCCTATTTGCTTATTCCTTGATTGTACTGGCTGCCTAACTCCTCTCACAGAGTCATTGGTCCCACCTGACACATCTGAGCACAGCCGATGTTGCAATGTTCATATCGTTTTTATCAGATGCAGTTTCCAACTGTCTTGACAGTGTTTTACTGTGTAAAGACACACTTGATTATTCTCTACTTGTTTCATGGTACACATTGAGATTTCCAGCTGCCTAACTTGTTTCAGGGAGTGTGATCTGTGTGATCTCCTCCAAACTGTAAAAAAGAAAATAACCCTACTTTTGAATGGCATAGTGTCGCAGTGCTTAGTGGTACTAGGTCATTGTATTCCAGAGCCATGGATTAGAATGCTGCGGTGGGCTGGCGCTCTGCCCGGGCTTTGTTTCCTGCCTTATGCCCTGTGTTGGCTGGGATTGGCTTCAGTAGACCCCCATGACCCTGTAGTTAGGATATAGTGGGTTGGATATTGGATGGATGGATGTATCACAATACTGCATGTGTCAAATATCCAAAATGATTCCCCCCAGGTTTGTCCAAGTAGTCAAGTTTTATACCTGCATTATAATTTCTCTGTGAGTGCTTCCATTAAGTTCAGGTAATTGGCAACCCTGAATCATCCATATCTGTTCATGCTTAGCAAATAATCCTGCCAGGGATAAATTCTGGAACCTGTGACCCAGAACTGGATTAAGCAGGTTTAATGATTAATTAATATCCTGTAGATTTATGTGCAACTAGTGTGAGGACATATGCTGCATTGCTGTTTACAAATAAAAGATGCATCCTGTTCAAGTTTATTATATTAATAATTAATCAATCAGCCATTTTCTGCACTATATTGCTGTTAGTCTTTTATCTACAGTTGTGCTTGAAAGTTTGTGAACCATTTAGAATTTTCTATATTTCTGCATAAATATGACCTAAAACATCATCAGATTTTCACTCAAGTCCTAAAAGTAGATAAAGAGAAAAACTAGTTAAACAACTGAGACAAAATATTATACTTGGTCATTTATTTATTGAGGAAAATGATCAAATCTATACTAATAAACGGCAAAGCCCTCACTCACTCACTCACTGACTGACTGACTGACTGACTGACTGACTGACTCATCACTAATTCTCCAACTTCCCGTGTAGGTAGAAGGCTGAAATTTGGCAGGCTTATTCCTTACAGCTTCCTTACAAAAGTTGGGCAGGTTTCATTTCGAAATTCTACGCGTAATGGTCATAATTGGAAGCTGTTTTTGTCCATTTACTGTAATGGAGATGAGCTTGAAACCCGTGGGGGCGGAGTTTCGTCTGACATCATCACGCCTCCTACGTAATCACGCAGTACGTAGAAAACCAGGAAGAGGCCCAAAAAGCGCTTTAGAAAACATGCATTATATAATTGAGAAGGCAGCGAAACAATAAGAAGCGAGCGAGTGACATATACAACCATATTCATGAGTTCTGCTACTTCGGAAACAAAGCACAGTGTAAACCTACACTTTAAATTAAGTTCATAGACAGGCTGCCGCTGGCGTTTGTAATTTAGTGCCTGCCCATATAAGGCCGTCCGTCAGCGGCAATCCAATAGCAAACTGCCACGGGTAAATATTCACGGGTGAAGGACTGTGCTTATGCAGAGGAAGATGAGATAGTCAGGGTGGTGTTTGGCACAAACTCAGCGAAACTGCGAGAGAAAGTTTTAAGTACCGGGACTTCGGTAGCATTAGATACAGCCATGGACATAGCACGACATGGCAACAGCACAGCTGGGAACCTTCGATGCATGTACACCGAGCGGCTCACGTGAACTGACGCAGTGCACAGACAAAAAGCAACAGTTACGAAGAGCGCTGAACAAAAACCGAATTACACAATTGAAAAGGCAGCAAAAAAATATGAAGCGTCTGATACATACAGACATATTATTCATAACTGCAGCTACTGCAGAAACAAAGCACACGGTGGAAAAAGTGAATGTCCCGCTAATGGAAGACAGTGTTAAAAAAAAAAACCCGTGCATGCAGTGTGTCAGGTCTCAGATAAAGAAGAAGACGAGCTGTTTATTGATGCAGTAAGAAACGGATCTTTTTCATAGCTTCTTTAACACACTACGTCTCCGCTGCGATACGCGGGTATATATATATGTATATATATACCCCAATCTACATACTCGAATAATGAATACTTTATTCGCAATCAATGATTGTTTTGGTAAAGCCATACTCAGTGTATTCATTAGATGAACGGTAAAAAAGTAAGAGCGAGGGGAGGGTCACTTATTGAGGCATGCAGGCAAAACCACATTAGCACGCGGGCTCGGTGTACGAAAAAATATATCTTTTCAAGTTCTATTTAGTCCATATGTGTCAAACTCAAGGGCCACGGGCCACATCCGGCCCGGCGTGTAATTATATCCGGCCCGCGAGATCATTTTATATACTGTATTATTGTTATTAATGGCCCGGGTTTATGAAGCGCTGGTAACACAATAAACTACAGATCCCATAATGCAGCGCTTCAGCTACCTTGCCGAACACTTACCGCGTTAATCAAGTCTAGCTTGCAAGTTATTGCGAAGCTAGCCCACACGATGCTTAAGAGAAAAGTTGATTCTGAAAATAGAGCCTTTAAAAACCGATGGGAGGCTGAGTATATGTTTACTGACATTGCCGTTAAACCCGTGTGTCTCATTTGTGGAGCTAATGTGGCTGTAATTACAGAATTTAATCTAAGACGGCACTATGAGACAAAACATCAGGGTAACCTGAAAGACCTGAATGCAATGCAGAAGATACAGAAAGCAGAAGAATTAAATAAGAATCTGACACTTCAGCGGACGTTTTTACCCGTGCACAATCACAAAGTGATTTCAAGTGAAGCTGCTTTTATGGGAGACACAAATGCACCAGTGCAACTTGCCCCACTTTCCCTGTTGCCAAGTAATGTTGAACCAAGTCGTCACTACGGTGTTCCCAAATACGCACTTTGCTGATAAACTGAGCGCACGGCGCTTTGGTGACTTTGAAGAACAAAAAAAGTCCGTCTACATGCGGCTCGAACCTTGTGCATGTTTGGTAGCACATATCTGTGTGAGAAGCTCTTCTCAGTGATGAAGACTAACAAAACAGCACACAGGAATCGCCTCACTCATGAGCACCTGCAGTCCATCCTGAGAATCTCCACAACACAGAACCTCACACCAAACATAAACAAACTTGTTGCCAAAAAAAGATGCCAGGCGTCCAGCTCTAAAATGACATATGAGCAAAGACAACTGAATGATTTGATTTGTTATTGCTGAAAGGAACACATTTTATTTATATTTCCAGGTTTTGTTATGCAGCATGTTCATATTTGAATTTGTATAATTTTGACAGGATATATTTTTATGGAGAGCAAAATCTTTTGGGATATTTAAAATCTAAGTTTATTTTTTATATAAAATTACATAAGAGTAAAGAAATTTGAATGTTTGTTCTTTTAAAGTTTACTTTATTTCTAACTTGTATAATTTAGATGACAATCAGGTGTGAGTGGGCACCCTGTGTTATTTAAAGAACAGGGATCTATCAAAATCTGCTCTTCACAACACATGTTTGTGGAAGTGTATCATGGCACGAACAAAGGAGATTTCTGAGGACCTCAGAAAAAGAGTTGTTGATGCTCATCAGGCTGGAAAAGGTTACAAAACCATCTCTAAAGAGTTTGGACTCCACCAATCCACAGTCAGACAGATTGTGTACAAATGAAGGAAATTCAAGACCATTGCTACCCTCCCCAGGAGTGGTCGACCAAGAAAGATCACTCCAAGAACAAGGCGTGTAATAGTCGGTGAGGCCACAAAGGACCCCAGGGTAACTTCTAAGCAACTGAAGGCTTCTTTCACATTGGCTAATGTTCATGTTCATGAGTCCACCATCAGGAGAACACTGAACAACAATGGTGTGCATGGCAGGGTTGCAAGGAGAAAAATAATTCCTGCTCGTCTGCAGTTTGCTAAAGATCACATGGACAAACCAGAAGGCTATTGGAAGAAAGCTTTGTGGATGGATGAGACCAAAATAGAACTTTTTGGTTTAAATGAAAAGCGTTATGTTTGGAGAAAGGAAAACACTGCATTCCAGCATAAGAACCTTATCCCATCTGTGAAACATGGTGGTGGGAGTATCATGGTTTGGGCCTGTTTTGCTGCATCTGGGCCAGGACAGTTTGCCTTCATTGATGGAACAATGAACTCTGAATTATATCAGAGAATTCTAAAGGAAAATGTCAGGACATCTGTCCATGAACTGAATCTCAAGAGAAGTTGGGTCATGCAGCAAGACAACGACCTTAAACACACAAGTCGTTCTACCAAAGAATGGTTAAAGAAGAATAAAGTTAATGTTTTGGAATGGCCAAGTCAAAGTCCTGACCTTAATCCAATCGAAATGTTGTGGAAGGACCTGAAGCGAGCAGTTCATGTGAGGAAACCCACCAACATCCCAGAGTTGAAGGTGTTCTGTACAGAGGAATGGACTAAAATTCCTCCAAGCCGGTGTGCAGGAATGATCAAAAGTTACCGGAAACGTTTAGTTGCAGTTATTGCTGCAAAGGGGGGTCACACCAGATAATGAAAGCAAAGGTTCACATACTTTTGCCACTCACAAATATGTAATATTCGATCATTTTCCTTAATAAATAAATGACCAAGTATAATATTTTTGTCTCATTTGTTTAACTGGTTTCTCTTTATCTACTTTTAGGGCTTGAGTGAAAATCTGATGATGTCTTAGGTCATATTTATGCAGAAATATAGAAACTTTCCTGCACCACAGTAGATGATCAGAAAAATAACTTGCTAAATTTCAAAGCTGATGCTCTTTTTTTAACACAATGATTTTAATTTTCATTGTAAGCCCTCTGTGCAAGTACAAAATTTCCCCTGCCTGTTTAAACTACACTTTCAAGTTTCTCAGATGAGCTGACAACTTCCCACACACTCCTGAGATTCTGCTACAGCAGTTATGATCATGTGATAAATAATAACAGGAAACCTAAACCTTTTATAATAATTTGTGAGGTTAACAGTAAAGAGCTCTTTTCACACACTGGTAATCCACACTGTGTGACTGAGAAGTTGATGATTCTCAATATCTCCCTTACCACTCATATATCTTTACTGCTTTTCATTTATTAGTATCATTTATTACCATAATATTTCCAAACCCTTTCTCTTTTCATTTATTTTATTCATGCTTTCAGATTAATTTCATTTCATTTTACAACACGCTAAAAAAGTAAGGTCACATTTCAAAACCAGTTTGCACTTTAGACATCACACTTTGCATTGAAAATATCCAATTCCCCCAAATATTCCTGAGAACTTGGACAATCCAATCTAAACATTCATAATTATCTTTATGTGCACATTCTAAAAGTCTTTCCATTTTAATGTATTTTTAATTAAAAAAATAATAATTTTAAGTATAAGTACAGCCTGTTGGTTTCTTAGGCGAACACTGCTATTATATTACTTCCTTTTGTCCACAAGAGGGCACCATGCTCTTCTCACACATTCTTCTTGTTCATTTTCTTAGGAACTATTTCAAAAACATTTAGAAAAAACAAAAATAGTAGAAAATACAAAAAGAATGTGGTCCTTTGTTTAATCAATGTGAGAAGATTGTACAGCCCAGTTTTGGAGGTAAAGTCTCATAACACGTAGAACATCAACTAAGTCATGTCTTTCCTCAAATCTTTCAAGGGAACAGTCTCCTTGCTTTGTTGCATTATCCCATCATAATTTTCCCTCTTCGATAAGTTTGTTCATGCCTGTACATATCTTCTGGAGATGATCTCGAAAGGGTCCGTCTGGATTGTATAGCTGGGCAAGGAGCTCTTTGTCTGCAAAATGGTTGAATACATGATTGATGCGACCATGAGATTTGGGTGTGAGATGTTTGTCAACCAATTTGAGAAGCATGTCCCTGCATTCTGTCAGAATTTCAGATATGACAGTTTTGTCAAATGTGAATTCCACCTTGAACAAAAAGATCAAAAAAGAATTTTAGATTAGAAAATAGACAACCAAATAGAAAATTATATTCCATCTTCAGTGTCAGTCATAATCCAAAGTAGAAATTAGGGTATTTCCCACAAATTATTTGCCTTTCCTAAAAATGTATACTTTTTGTATATATAAAAACTTTTGAAATAAATGCTGTACTACATCTACCTTACGGATATGTAAAATATAAAAGGTTTCTTCAATATATTATTATTGTTTTTCTTTGTTGTAATTAAGTTTCAGAAAAGTCTGTGATAGACAATAACCCCGTCCCAAAACAATCAACTGGATCAATAGGTTAGAGAATAAGTGCAGGGTTTCCACTGCTATAGAATCTGGGACAGTTTAGGCAGAGGTAATCAAAATCCTGTGTACAGAATTTCATTCTCAATTTTTATAAAATAATAATTTGAACAAGCTCAGGCATCCAACAGGTCCTTTAGGCGTCCCAATAAGTTGCCCCCCACATTTCACCTTCAACACATTTCTCCCCTGGTAATTTTCACACAGTTTCGCCACCACTATATTTTGCCCTGGCATTTATGTGCATATCTATAACTGCAATTAAAAATTCAATAAACCTTACCCAACATTGAAAATAAAAAAAAGTTCACTCAGATAGTGTTTTTTTCACAACAGCATGTGATATTAATTTTTGTAAAATCATTTGGATTTGTTTAATCAAAAAAAAAATGTATAAATGTTTACAGAGCATTTCATTTAAGTGATGCACTATTGCTAAATTTTTTTACCATTTTGCTACAAAAAATGTTTAAATTAGGAAAGTCAGTTTTGAACGCTTTGAACGATTATTCACTTTATTTTTTCTACAAACTTCAAACACTCAAAATGTCTGGGTGTGGGTATTAGAAGTTACTGAAGTGGGAGAGAAATATCATGGAGGCGAAATGTAGTGGGGGTGAAATGTGAGAGGCGAAATTTCCGTAAACCGGTCCTGTACAACAGGGAAAGCAAGTTCTGAGAACAGTTCAGATGATAGATGTTTAAAATGATTGTGTTTCTTTTAACACTTGTACATGCTCAGAGTTTATAAGCATGACTACAAATGAATATTCCAATAATTAATTGGATGACGTCACGCGTGCGCGTCGGAGGATCTCCACACGGGCTTGACTGAGGGATGTAATAACCTGCCAGGGTAAGAGGGGACACTGTCATTAATGTTCTCGTCTCCTTCTCTGCCCGCAGAGGATGTGATGGCACTTAGCCCCGCCCCTTCGGGTTTGTGCACTCCAAGAAGCCTGGCTGCCCAGAAAGCAGGCATCACTTTCCACTTTCCAGCTGCCGGATGGAGCTTTTGACAGCCAAAAGAGCTTATTGTTTTGTTTATTATTGTGTCCGGGTGGCCATTTCCTTATCGACTAAAAGTATAATTTTTGCTTTGGACATTTGCATTAAACGGTTGGTGTCACAATTTTTCTTTGTTGTTTGACTTGTCAATCCTACACCCTGCCACAGCAGTAATGGGAATTACTTGAACATTAATTATAAAGGGATAATACAAATTGTTCCTGTGTAGTACGAGTGTGAAGGCATGTATGAGTAAGCCCTGCAATGGACTGGCATCCCGTTGAGGGCTGGTTCATGTGTTATACTCAGGGCTGTTGGGACAAATTCCAGCTACCATTTACCCTGAGACTGCATTATGTGGGTTTGAGAATTTTGTCTTATAAGTGTGATAAGTGAGACTCCTTTTTGGAGTCTCTGGAGGTGGTGCTAGAAGGCATACCTTCTGGGGATTCCCTCGTTTTGCTGGGAGACTTCAATGCCCACGTGGGCAATGACAGTGAGACCTGGAAGGGCGTGATTGGGAGGAATGGCCCCCCCGATCTGAACCCGAGTGGTGTTTTGTTATTGGACTTCTGTGCTCGCCACGGATTGTCCATAACGAACACCATGTTCAAGCATAAGGGTGTTCATATGTGCACTTGGCACCAGGACACCCTAGGCCTCAGTTCAATGATCGACTTTGTGGTTGTGTCGTCGGACTTGCAGCCATATGTCTTGGACACTCGGGTGAAGAGAGGGGCGGAGCTGTCAACTGATCACCACCTGGTGGTGAGTTGGCTTCGATGGTGGGGGAAGATGCCGGTCAGACCTGGTAGGCCCAAACGTGTTGTGAGGGTCTGCTGGGAACGGCTGGCAGAGTCCCCTGTCAGAAGTAGCTTCAACTCCCACCTTCAGCAGAACTTCGACCACGTCCCGAGGGAGGTGGGGGACATTGAGTCAGAATGGGCCATGTTCCGTGCCTCTATTGTTGAGGCAGCTGACCGGAGCTGTGGCCGTAAGGTGGTCGGTGCCTGTCGCGGCGGCAATCCCCAAACCCGTTGGTGGACACCGGCGGTGAGGGATGCCGTCAAGCTGAAGAAGGAGTCCTATAGGACCTTTTTGTCCTGTGGGTCTCTGGAGGCAGCTGATAGGTACCGGCAGGCCAAGCGGAAAGCGGCTTCGGTTGTTGCTGAGGCAAAAACTCGGGCATGGGAGGAGTTTGGAGAGGCCATGGAGAACGACTTTTGGACGGCTTCGAGGAGATTCTGGTCCACTGTCCGGCATCTCAGGAAGGGGAAGCAGTACAGTGTCAACCCCGTATATGGTGGGGATGGTGCGCTGCTGACCTCGACTCGGGACGTTGTGGGTCGGTGGGGGGAGTACTTCGAAGACCTCCTCAATCCCACTAACATGCCTTCCAATGAGGAAGCAGAGCCTGGGGACTCTGAGGTGGGCTCTCCCATCTCTGGGACTGAAGTCACCGAGGTGGTCAAAAAACTCCTTGGTGGCAGGGCCCCGGGGGTGGATGAGATACGCCCGGAGTTCCTTAAGGCTCTGGATGTTGTAGGACTGTCTTGGTTGACACGTCTCTGCAACATCGCATGGACATCGGGGACAGTGCCTCTGGATTGGCAGACTGGGATGGTGGTCCCCCTTTTTAAAAAGGGGGACCGGAGGGTGTGTTCCAACTATAGAGGGATCACACTCCTCAGCCTCCCTGGAAAAGTCTATTCGGGGGTTCTGGAGAGGAGGGTCTGTCGGATAGTCGAACCTCGGATTCAGGAGGAACAGTGTGGTTTTCGTCCTGGTCGCGGAACAGTGGACCAGCTCTACACCCTTAGCAGAGTCCTGGAGGGTGCATGGGAGTTTGCCCAACCAGTCTACATGTGCTTTGTGGACTTGGAAAAGGCGTTCGACCGTGTCCCTCGGGGAGTCCTGTGGGGGGTGCTCCAGGAGTATGGGGTACTGGACCTCCTGATAAGAGCTGTTCAGTCCCTGTACAACCGGTGTCAGAGCTTGGTCCGCATTGCCGGCAGTAAGTCGAGCCCGTTTCCAGTGAGAGTTGGACTCCGCCAGGGCTGCCCTTTGTCACCGATTCTGTTCATAACTTTTATGGACAGAATTTCTAGGCGCAGCCAGGGTGTTGAAGGGGTCCGGTTTGGTGGACTCAGGATTGGGTCACTGCTTTTTGCAGATGATGTTGTCCTGTTTGCTTCATCAGGCCGTGATCTTCAGCTCTCTCTGGAGCAGTTCGCAGCTGAGTGTGAAGCGGCTGGGATGAGAATCAGCACCTCCAAATCCGAGACCATGGTCCTCAGCCGGAAAAGGGTGGAGTGCCCTCTCAGGGTTGGGGGCGAGATCCTGCCCCAAGTGGAGGAGTTTAAGTATCTCGGGGTCTTGTTCACGAGTGAGGGAAGAATGGATCGTGAGATCGACAGGCGGATCGGTGCGGCATCCGCAGTGATGCGGGCTCTGCATCGGTCTGTCGTGGTGAAAAAAGAGCTGAGCCGTAAGGCAAAACTCTCAATTTACCAGTCGATCTACGTTCCTACCCTCACCTATGGTCATGAGCTATGGGCAGTGACCGAAAGAACGAGATTGCGAATACAAGCGGCTGAAATGAGTTTCCTCCGCAGGGTGTCTGGGCTTTCCCTTAAAGATAGGGTGAGGAGCTCAGTCATCCGGGAGGGACTCAGAGTAGAGCCGGTGCTCCTCCGCATCGAGAGGAGTCAGATGAGGTGGCTCAGGCATCTGATCAGGATGCCTCCTGGACGCCTCCCTGGTGAGGTGTTCTGGGCACGTCCGACCGGGAGGAGACCCCGGGGAAGACCCAGGACACGCTGGAGGGACTATGTCTCCCGGCTGGCCTGGGAACGCCTTGGGATTCTCCCGGAAGAGCTGGAAGAAGTGGCCGGGGAGAGGGAAGTCTGGGCTTCTCTCCTTAAGCTGCTACCCCCGCGACCCGACCTCGGATAAGCGGAAGAGGATGGATGGATGGATGGATGGATGGATGGATGGATGGATGGAAGTGTGATAATGTGATGCTATGTTATTATAAGTACAATTGATCTGAAACCAAAACAGACAAGGCATTGATTAAGCCTAATGGTAAAGCGTAAGTATTCTGCCTGTGCTTCTTGGGAATCAGAAATCCTATAATACCTTCAATAAAACTGACAAAAGAGACACACAGCATTCAATAACTATTACATTAAGATAATCTGCCAAAGTCATAGCACATGTTCAGACGTATAAATCTTAAAGTAATAGCTGTAGAGTATAGCGAAATTCTTATCCTGTGAGGTTGTGAAGAAACATATATTTTGTATGCTCATTTTCGTTCTGCACCTGAACTGGAAAAGTAATAAAAATGCATACTAACTAGAGGAGGATCATTTGAAACAATGATCCCCAATGCTGACCTTCTTTATGCTCTTCTTTATGCTATTAATAATGCCCACATTAGGCAGCTTGCCTTATCATTTCAATTCCCTTTTTCCTTCTGTAATAACGACTTCACTCAAAAATGGCTGAAAACTTCCTTTCATACATCATTTGTAAAAAGACATATAGGAATATACTCTTAGCATATGTTTTTTCTTTTTTACACTCACTCCTTCAGAATAATATTTGAATTGTGGGTTAATAAAAATGTAATTATGATTGTCATGAAACTTAATGATGCAGGTGAAACTAAAATTTTGTTGTGATTTATTAAATTTAATTTAATTTATTCATAGCTTTTTCTGTTTTTCTTATTTAGTAACCACACCTGCGCTTTATTAGGCAATTGCCCCTAGCAGGCATCTTTGGGCCTTAGTACAGTTATGCAAAGTTGCTCCCTGTAGTCAATCTAACCTTCATATATTTGGGATATGGAAAAAAAATTGGAATGTCAGTAGATCACACAAATTCCACACAGTGCCAGATCCACGTTTTGATAACAGGACTTGAGCTATGAAGCATCTGCACTACCAATCTCTGTGCCAACCTGCCTGTCTACTCCAAAATGCTACTTTAAATGATCTGCTGTACACTAAAATAACACAGTAGATGAGAAATAGTTTAAACCTCATGGAAGCTGATTGCAGTCATGGCCCCTTGATGCAGTTTCTTCTTGAAATCTTCTGCCAGTTTTAGTTCCTCTTCAGTGAAACGGTTGTGCCGATAGAGTACACCAATTTTGACTGCAATCTTCACCAAGTCCTTCATAATTTTTTGGGCTTCATTACGATTACCAGTGTACTCCTTGGACACCCGGTAGAGCTCGTCCATAATCTCACTACTGGTGTCATCAATAAACATTTGAGCCATTGACTTGGAAGCCATGCGGCTCAAAACCTTCTTCTGGGCCTGCATGGCTAGATCCTTTGAGCTGAATGTTTCCATTCCACCTGGAGATGAAAAATATTTTAAAAATTAGGAAAGGTGAAAAATTAATAAATACATTCATAACACAAGTTGTAACAATAATACATAGTCTGATGTCATACAAATCCTAACATGTGACTGTCAATGAGTTTGGTAGATGTCAGCATAATGAGTGCCATTTCCACAATACAGTAAAACCTTGGATTGTGAGTAAATTGGTCTGCAAGTGTTTTGCAAGACGAGCAAAAATTTTGAATAAATTTTAACTTGATAAAACAAGCGAGGTCTTGCAGTATGAGTAGTACGTATACGCTTTGTCTGCCAAGTGTTACATGATCACAACTGAGCCGATGGTTCTTCTCTGTCTCTCGCTGTGGGATTGTGGGTAATCATCTCCCATTCTCGATCTCAGTTGGCGTGCCTCACTCATATAGTCAACATCCGTACGAGCGTATACTGTTTACTATAGCATCATGACCATGTGTGTGCCTAAAGCATTTTTTTATTTTGTGTCCAAGTGTAGTGACTGTTCTTTAGTATCTGTGCTAGATTAGGGAGATGTGTAAAATGCAGGAAAGAGTGCAAAATTTTGTAGAAAAACACCACCCAAATGAGGCTGTAGCAGTGCGAGCGATGAATCTGTTTAACGACAATGTAATGTCACATTTACGCGAAATCATCAAAAGGAAGCAAAAGCAACTGTCATTGGATAGGTTGCTTTTTAAAGTCACAAAAAAAGAAAAAGATTCCAGTGAGCCAACAGATAGCAGGGATTCCATTAGTTAGAGTGAAAGTCGTCCTACACAATAACCCTCCTCCTTTCCTCTCTCTTGTCTCCCTCGCACCAGCCACGAATCTTATCAAAGGTAAAGTGCAGGTTAATTTGTTTTATGTATTTTTACTTTATATTTTGTATTAATCATTTTTATATGAATATTTTTGGGTTGTGGAACGAATCATCTGAGTTTCCATTATTTCTTATTGGGAAGTTCGCTTTGATATACGAGTGCTTCGGATTACAAGCATTTTTCTGGAACGAGCTATGCTCGCAAACCAAGGCACCACTGTACTTAATTTTTACAACTGTTAAAGATACTGTATAAAAATAATCAAATATAATTTCATACAATAAGGCAAGGAAGCCATTGAAAAATATGCTTATACTCTCTACAAACGTTCATCCAGCTTTCCATTTCCTAAACCCATTTAATCCATTTAATTCAGGGTCACGGGTTGCCAGAGAACGTCCTGGCTACTTCAGCAACCTTAAATTATATTGAATTAATAATTAGATACATACTGCTCTTTGTAATTTTATACACAGAAAGACCTTGAGTTTCTAATCTCATTAATTTTCCACAGATAATCAAATCACATGTCCTTCCTTCCATTCATTCATGCATAGTCTGAAGTTGCCTTCACAAGTACAGAGTTACAGATGTGCTGAAGTCCTTCCCAGAAATATATTGAGCTCAAGGCTGGAACCAACTAACCTAACCTGCATATGGTTGAGACATTGAGGAAATGGGAATGCACTTTTGGAGTATTTCCTTCTTTGAGGATTGAGAAATCTGTTAATTGCTGTAACTGTAATGTGAATGCGTGATCTTGAACATATGAGAGTTTTCAGTTTGACAGAGATGTAATTACTTAAGTATTTTGTTTTTTTTTTCATGTTTGGTCCTGATAAAAGGTCAATAGTTCTAAAAACAGTTGGCCTAACAGACACGGGGAAACAGACGCTATGACTACACCTTTTAACAGAATCTCATAGACATTTGGCTTTATACCTGCTTGAAGCGTAAAAAATGGAGTACCTTTACAATATGAACAATTACTCAAGACATCTATTGCTAATTAGTATATGAAATCAAAGTTCAGATACAAAATTGTTGGAAGCCTGTTTGCCTGATTTAATAGTGGTTAAAAATTTGCAACATTTGTAATATGGAGGCTGGGTGGCTCTTACTTAATGTAAAAATATTTAAATGGTGAGCTCTCCTTACATACCATTCTCTAACCTGCTTAATACAATTCAGAGTTCACAGGGAGACCCTCTCTTGACAGTAAGCATAATGCAGAAATAGCCCTGAATAGAGTGCAAGGTTATGTCAGGGTTCACTTATACTGGCACAGTTTTTGAATTGCCACTACTCCTGAAAATGCTCCTTTAAGGATGGAGGAGTAAAGTCAGATTATCCAGAGAAAAAGCCACACAGATGCTAGCAACATGCAAACTCCACATGATGAATGACCAGACATTCAAATCTATGAAAGTGTAACAATGAGGTCATGGAGCTAACCACTGCTGTCTGCTTTTGCCTTTTAAATTAAAATATTTTAATTATTCCTGTGGACAAAAACAGTCTTTTGGAAAATTTTCTCCACAATTAACCACCAAAGAAAAAAAAAA
>JANRMT010062854.1:27877238-27897412 GCA_026402145.1 Polypterus bichir lapradei | reverse complement strand
AATGCAGAATAAGAGAAGAGTAAAAAAGACTAGCTAATTAAATGAGATCAGTTGTTATTGATTATTATCACCAATTGTAAATCTAGTTGGAACAAAAACCTGCAGCCACAGTGGGTCCCCAGGATCGAGTTTGGGAATCCCTGCCATAGATGAATAAGATGGGTGAGTTTGTTGTGCTGAATGGCCTGTACTCCTCAGGACTATCCTAATGTTCTAATGTTTTAACTGTACAAGCAGGAGTGTCTTTCACTGCTCTGAAGAAGTGAACTTCAGTCTTGCCATCTAATTTAGTAACTTGACACAACTATAGTGCTTAGGAAGCAGAATTAATCTTCAGTTTAACCTCAGACTTGAAACAGGAATTGAAATTAGGAAACAGAAGTCAATTGCTGTAACTCGAATTACTTTAAGAAAAAGAATTAAAAAATGTATCATTTTTTAGCTTGTTATCCTGAGTAACATTCATTTCATAATTGTGATTGGGTCTGCTTATTGCCCCCTCTGTGGCTTGTCCTACCTGATGAACTAACTAAATAAAATATTTTGTAGCCCCAGAAGGCAGCATGGCTAATATCTGACAAGGCAGCAATGATGCCCTCCAGTTGATTCACATAGTGAACCTTCTTAGGCATATGTCATTCTTCTGATTGGGCTGAACAAAACGGTGTACCCATGGAGATCCTCAACAAATGGACAGTTGAACAGGCTTGTTGGGCACATTCAAACTGAGCAGACTTGCCACAGACATCCTGACGTCACTAGTGACTGGCCATGTGAATGAACAACTGGGTCTATGCAATCGGCCTTAAGGGGAAGTGAAAGGAATTGCCAGCTTGAGATCCCCAACTCTGGTGGTGTGTGTTCTTGATCTGTGGTTATAGAAATTCAACAAAGCAATCTAGAATTTTAGACAGAGAAATAAACCTCTTATGACAAAATTGATTCTCAATTTTGATCTTTACATGTCAAATGGATTGCACAATGCTTTCTTCTTGTAATTCAACCATGTAACTTACTTCTGAACTACTTTTTTTAAACTAAAATATTGTGCAATAGACTGCACTGAAGAAATCTGACACATTTTATATCACTTCCTGCCACTATTGTGAGTACAGTGGTCACGTCTGAAGTCAAAGGGAATGAGAATGAAATCTGAAAGTTTCAGGTCTGTGCAAAATAGATACCTCCAGGTGCTCCATTGGCAGTATACCAACACTGTGTATGCAGAAAGCACCCCTGCCTTTTTTAGAGCAGATGTGTGCCCTCTGCTTCTTATCTCCACCTGGTATTGCATACACAATAAATTAAAATATCTGGAGTGCTGTCTGTTCTGAAGTGGTCTGGCTGATGGACATATTGATTTTTTTCAAAATGCTGACTGTAAGAATAGTATTTTCTAACCAAACAGCATCAAGCTCTTGAATCTACAGGCCTCCTGAAGTAGAAGGGAAATCAGACTGTTGCAATTTTTGTGATGTGGTTAGAGCATGAAGTTGCAAAACATCAGCATATTTTAGGTTAATTTCCTCCAGCCAATGTTCATATGCTTCTTTGTTTCTTCTTTTTGTCACTTTTAATCCAGCTGGAAACAGGACCAAGTTTAGTCAGGAATACACAGAAGCTAATAAGTAAACTTCCTAACTGTAAATGCACAAGAGTTTTCTAATAGAAAGGTTACAGTTAGTGGGACAGCAAAGTTATGTAGTAGTCAACTTACTGCCTCACACATCCAGGATATTGAGTTCAGATCCAAGCCTGGTTACTGTCTTTGTGGTGTCTGTGCAGGTTTTTCTCAGGGATCTTAGTTCTTCCCCCATATCTGCATGAGTTTGGCTCTGGGTAGTCCTATTTCTTTGTTTTTAATCAATAATGTGCTGATGACCTTAATTTGCTGTGCAGGTTTGCTCCATGTGACTGTTAGTGTGTATGAGTAGACCCTATGATGAATTTGTGATCTTTTCATGGCTGCTTTCTGTCTTGTGTCTGCAAGCTTGAATTAGATGAATCAGATTTGAAAATGCTGTGTTATGTAACAATATATCATTAATTTGTAGATATGGGAATAGCCTATGATAGAGAGTCAAGACAGATGATATTCTGCTGCCTTAGAAGGAGAAATTGTTAAGATTAATACAATTTATGAATGAAGATCACATGACAGCAGTCACCCATAGGAACTATGAAAGAATTTGAAGTCAAGGTCGATTTACTCTAAGGACCAACAACAACAGCAACATATAGCCCAAAATCACACAAGGAATGGATTAATGAGCTTTAACAGGTCATCTGGCAGCCTCTCAAGCCTTGACTTTCTAAGAAGACAAGAAAAAACTCCCCCCAAAAAAACACATATGGGAAAAAACAATAGAAGAAATCTTGGGAAAGGCAATTCAGAGAAGGAGACCCGATTCCAGGTAGGTTAGGCATGCAATGGGATAAATACAATACAATACTTAAAACAGAACACATATAATCCTCTTTCACGGAGCTTGATGGCCAATCTTTCATTGTCACCACAGAAATACAGTATCAAAGTACAAACTACTTTATTCTTGCACAGCACACCTCACCAAGTGCAGGCACAGAGCACTGCGACAACACTCAAGACAAGATGCAAGAATATATTATACCACTTACTAAATACAGAACTATCACATATAAGAATACAGATTTGTTAAAATACATCAAAAACAAAATAGAAACTAATTAACATAAATGAAAAACAACAATATCTGTCCATCAGCTAATTACAGAACCACGGCTAGACTGTAGAAAAGGAGTCAGACAAGCCAGACACAGTGAGAGTCCTGGAGACCTCAGCCATCAAGCCACCTCCCCGATATTGGCCGTTCTATAGCTGAGTCAGCGCTGGGCCGGCTAATCTGATGAAAGGACCCTTCTACACAATGAGTCCAGTGCCCCTTTATCTGAGATGACTTTTCCATGGGCAAGTAAACATCTTGGCAGTAGAGCAGTGAATCAGCACTCAGCGCATACAGTACCTGTTTGCATTAATGACTGATGTGACTTTTAGAAGAGTAGAGAGAAGTCCTACTTTTTGCTAATGCCTTAGTCATAATAGCAAAGACAAGAAAAGAATTGCAGTTGGAGGCATTTAAGTGACTGAATTGTCTAGAAAAGAAGGTGCTCAAGAGGAGATGAAAAGTAGTCATGGACAGGAAATGGTAGTGATTCCCGTAAATGAAAAAAGAGACTCCGCTCTGTTGGGCCCTTGAGCAAGGCCCTTAACCTGCAATTGCTGAGCGCTTTGAGTAGTGATAAAACCGCTATATAAATGCAAAGAATTAATTATTATGACAGAAGAGGAAAAGAGCTTAACCATCTTAAGTCCCATGATGTGTGAAAAAACAAAAAAAACAAAACAATAAATTACTTAATAAAAATCAACAGTGCACATAGGGTGCACCATACTCTATACATAATATACACATATACAACCTGAGGATAGAAACTGTCTCTGAACGCGAGTGGTGTGAGTTCTTTAATTATATCGTTTGGCCTCTTTAAGGCTATAAGATGCTGCAGATGTTCTATCAGACGGTTGTGGCGAGCGCCCTCTTCTACGCAGTGGTGTGCTGGGGTGGCAGCATAAAGAAGAGGGATGCCTCACGCCTGGACAAACTGGTGAGGAAGGCAGGCTCTACTGTAGGCATGGAGCTGGACAGTTTGACATCCGTGGCAGAGCGACGGGCACTGAGCAGGCTCCTGTCAATCATTGAGAATCCACTGCATCCACTGAACAGGATCACCTCCAGACAGAGGAGCAGCTTCAGCAACAGACTGCTGTCACTGTCCTGCTCCACTGACAGACTGAGGAGATCGTTCCTCCCCCACACTTTGCAACTCTACAGTTCCACCCGGGGGGGTAAACGTTAATATTATACAAAATTATAATGTCTGTTATACCTTCATTGTTATCACTCTTTAATTTAATATTGTTCTTTATCAGTATGCTGCTGCTGGAGTATGTGAATTTCCCCTTGGGATTAATAAAGTATCTATCTATCTATCTATCTATCTATCTATCTATCTATCTATCTATCTATCTATCTATCTATTTCTCTGAACAGCTGAGCACTGATAATATTCTATTCTGCCTTCCTAATACCTTCTGCATTGTTTTACAATCCTGCCTGTCAGGATGTCACACCTGTAGAGTTAGTAAGAACAGACTGAGGAAGAAAAGATTCCAGTAAGCTTTTTTTTACCACAGCTGAAATGTATTGTGCTCAATTCAGTTCATCAATGATAGTCATTTCAAGAAGCTGCTCATAGTCTCAACAGCATCTCCTCTGATGCACATGATAGTGCGGTCTGCCTTCAGCTTCTTAAAGTCTATCACAGTCTATCAGAGGCCTCATGGCTTTGTTAGCGGTGCGATTGCTATCCCCTGGCACCACTGTGTCAGCAGATAAACCCCCTCTCTGTATACTGACTTATCTGGCCTGTGATGTTGGTGTTATTATTAAATACCAAATACCAAAAAAATAAAAAATGATGATGAATTTGGAGCTAACCAAATAGTTATCTATGAATAAGGATAAGTGAAGGGGGCTCAGCACACTACCCTGTAGAGGGCCCATGCTGGCAATCAGCTGAAGTGTGCAAGATAGAAAGTCCAAAATACAATTGTAGAGGATGGCACTGATTCAGAAGTTGAGGAGTTTGGTGGTCAGCTGTGATGATAAAGCAATGTTAAATGTTCAACTATAGCCTATTAACAGGAATCTAGCATAGCAGTTTTTATTATCCAGATGTGCTAGGATGGTATGGAGTGCAAGTAATATGGCCTCCTCTGTAGACTGATTTTGAGAATGTTTAACCTGGAGGTGATCATGGCTATCTGGAATATTCTGTTTAATCTGTTCTATTAACAGTCTCTCAAAATACTTCATCTTGATCTCTCAGAATACTTCATCTTGATTGGAATGGCAGCCATTCAGTCATTCAGATAGTTCACATTCTTAGGTGCAGGGATAAATGTCTTTTTGGAGTAGGCCGGGGCCACCAATTCAGGGAAAAATTAAAGATGTTACTAAAGACATCATTAAATTTGTCATTATTGGTTTTAAAAATGCTCCCTCAAATGTCTTCTGCAATGGATGCCTTATGGAATTATCTCATTTAATTTAAAGTCCTCCTTAAGTCATGTGCAAAAACAGAGGAGAATGAATCATGTGGTGCTGAAGGCAATTGGGGCATCATGCATAACGCTGAATGTAGAACTCACACTAAAACATGGTGTACGGACAAAAGTGGAAATGTGTGCACTGACAAAAAATTCCATGCTTAAGGCAATTTCCATGCACTTCAGCGCCAAGTTTAGTTCTTATACATCTCAAAGTCAGCGTGGCAATGGGCATGCACAACATTTTTGTGCATATGCACCATTTATACATGAGGCCCCTGGTTATTGATTATTACCAGATCAAACAGCCTCTATGTTCAGTCACTATTCAAGGTGTGGATGTAGAGGTGGTCCATTCCTACAAGTAATTAGAGGTCCACTATATAAGAAAGGACAGAGAAGGCTATTCTTCCTTAGGAGACTACATTCCTTTAATGTGGGAAGTGACACCCTTCACTCTGTGATGGTCAATGCGACTTTCTATGCTGTGGTATGCTGGCCTGGTAACATCACTTCAAGAGAGGCCAACCGAATCAACAGCCTAAATAAAAGGATAAGGTCACTTATGGGACTTACTCTGGAGCCCTAGAAGTAGTAGCGAAGGAGAGAATTAAAACAAAACTAAATGCCATTATGAACAATTCTGCACATCGTCTCTTTGGCACACTAACACTGAGGACGTTTAGCCAATAAATTAATCTTCTGAAGTGTGTCATGAAACGCTACTGGGGATCCTTTATACCAACAGCAATATGTCTGCATAATGCCTCACTGTGACTGTAACAGCCAAGTTGGAACTTTTCTTTCCTTTAAATTTTCTTGCTTAATTGTCATTCTGGTGTGTGTTCAGACTAAAGTGTTTGTGTATATTTACTTACTTACTTACTTACTTATCTACCTATTTATGTATTTATTTATTTAAAGAGCTTCTGTAAAAAGCCAAACTTCCCTCTATGTACAAATAAAGATCTATCTTATCTATCTATCTATCTATCTATCTATCTATCTATCTATCTATCTATCTATCTATCTATCTATCTATCTATCTATCCCTGTAGTGATGTTTAGCCACATTAATTGCTCATCTGAGCTTGTACCTGTATTTCTTCCATTCCTCCATCTCACTGTCCTGAAATGCAATGATGTGTGTCTTTAGTAAATTTTTGAAGTCACTGGTGATGCAAGGTTTCTTTTTAGGAAATATGCAGGTTATTTTAAATTGCTTTCACTGGTACACAGTCATCTACAAATATTCTAATGAATCTTATTTCGACATTGGCATACTCATCCATATCTGATGAGAATTCTTTAAAAATGTTCTATTTTATTATACAAATAAATCAGTCCTGGAGTTTTTATCGGTGTTTCTTTAGTCCAGTATTGAATTTCTTTTCTTACTGAATCTTCATGCTTCAGTTTCTGCTTGTAAGCTGGCAGCAGACAAACTGACAGGTGGTTGACTGTCCAAGATATAAGTGGTATAGCAGGAAATAAGCATCTTTTATCAGAGTATACCAGAACTATAGTCCCTATCTGTCTGTTTGGGTTCCTTACTCTATTGGATACTTTGAAAGGTTAATCATCAGGGGCCTCTTGTATAAATGGTGTGTACGCACAAAAATGTTATGTATGAACATTTCCACGCTCAGATCGCAATGTATAAAACCTAAACATGGCGTAAAGCCACGCACATTTCCACAGTAGCTCAAACCCTGACGTATGCAAGTTCTGTGCTCGGTTTTGCAGACTGGCAGCACCCAGCGTCAAAGCAGTGCTACTGTTCCAGTGTGGTCTCCCATTCTTTTTTAGATCCACATCCCTGACGCAGCTTTATACTGTAAATACACTGAAATTAACCGCATATTGTTTATTAGTTTAATGCATCTGATTGTAATTGACCTGTAACAATATAATGGTCCACAGAATGGTCAAATTATTGTAAATACCATAGCTGTTTTAGCGTTGTTACTCTCACTGCACCTTCTTCTTCTTCTTTTAGCTGCTCCCGTTAGGGGTTGCCACAGTGAATCATCTTTTTCCATATTACTCTCACTGTATATCACTGTATCTGATATAGCTATACAGCAGCTGATTCGAAAGAGAATTATCGGTATACAGCATCAAGCACACGCTGCCTCAGCCATGCTGTCTATTGAACTGCTCTTATACAGCAAATGCTTCAGAGCCTTTCGTGTACGGACCTCGCGGTTCAGAAACAGTTTCATCCCAAGAACTATAAACACACTCACACTAACGTCTTTGCTGAGGTGATTTGTGGCGATTGGGTATTTGGAGAAAGAAAGGTAAGGACAGGAATTGGAGGTTAGTACATTTGAAAGAGACAGTACTGCTGCAATAAATTATTTCATCGATGGCAGCACACGGCGTAGCAAGCATCTTGCGTGAGGCATGAACAATCACTGCGCCACCGTGTTTCCATGTTTAATAACATGCTTTAACTCCTGTCATCATGAAAATGATATCACGTATACATCTCAGTATTTTAGTTATTCAGAGAGCTGTAATATTACGAATGTAATGGATTCTGTGTCCTGTCGGAGGAAGAGAAAGCCGGTTTAAGAAGCACAAAGCGATTCACAGACATAGAGCACATAGAAGAAAACATACAAAACAAAGCATTTTAACGTGCTACTTTAGTTACGATGGGATTTGAGAAACTAGCAAATTAAATGATTTTAAGATGAAGTTTATGATGTTCTACTTTAATGACAAAATAAAATATGTGATTAAGGTGGAAATTTAGAGATTAAAGTTGACATTTAGTGCTTTTTTTCCACTGTGTGCTTATTTTTATTTCTCTGTAACCTAATAAGCTTTCATATGACACTCTGACAACTTCTTTTTTATTTCGGGCACTGTGCGACTTTGTGAACTTGAACTTTCGAGTTTCTCCGACACTCTATGTCACTCGATCAACTTCCTTTTGTTGTTTATACCACTGTTTAAACCAACAAATAGTACGTTTTTCTTTGCCTCCACTTGGTATTCGCTGAAATTCTTCTATTTCCACCCGTGCTTTTGCCATTGCCTTTTCACAGAACGCTGAGCTTAAGGGCTATTTATATTGAAAAGAAACACAAGCAACAGGATGGCATTGAGTTGGTGTCATTATCATAACATTAAAATATTTTGAGGATTGCATAAACCATCCAGAAGTTGATTAAAATGCAGAAAACAGGAAAAAGGGGCCCCAAAACTCAGATTACAAATCATGAGGAGATGTACTTCTAAGGCAAAATATCTTTTGGGCTTGAGAAGGGAAGATGTTGACCACAGTCTCATTGGTCTATGCCTTCTCCATCCTGATTATGAAATATCATTCACTCCATTCACTCAGAATAGGATTCTTTTTATTAAGGTGACCATGAAGAAAAAAATGGCCTCAGGAAGATTATACTTTCCAACCTTGATTTTCATGTTTGTTTAACTACTTGTATGGTTTTCATATCAATGCTGATATCAAGTGATAAACAGATTGATATCATTATGCAGTTGTTAGCAAAAATGGAATCAGAGGCAGTATGAAGGAGCAATACTGGAGCTAGGTTGCCATCCCTAAAAGAAGGGGTGAATCAACAACAGGTAAAAGATAAGAATTGTTTTCATATTTCAACTCCTACTTGAAAAAAACACCTAGGATAATGCTATTTTAGCCTGGCAGTCTTAGTTTTTTTTGGATCAGCATGAGACTGGGTGGATGTGGGTGTGTGTGAATGTCCCTGTGATGAACTGTGGACCTCCATCAAAACCTAAAAAAAGTGTATTCAAAAAACAGATCTGCTGGTTCTCAAATGTACTAAATTTAAAATGTTTTTTTTTCTTGTGTTCTTGCCCATGGCTTGCTGCCACTGTTATTAACTATTTTATGTGCCTTTGTTGTTTTAGCTCATGTAACTTCATCATACATATTACAGTGCCATGTGGCCTGCAAGGTTTCAATGATAGTCTCAAATCTGAAAGATTATTTTCACAAGGGTTTGTGACAGTTCAGGATTCTCCTTATCTGGACTATGACTTAAGCTTTATTAAAACATAAATATTAATCTTGTGACCTGTGGATTGAAAAAGCTTTTTTAAAACTTTAATTATCCATCTAGAAGCAACATACAGTCATATGAAAAAGTTTAGGAACCCCTCTCATCCTGCATAATACTTTACTCTACTTTCGACAAAAAAGATAACAGTGGTATGTCTTTCCTTTCCTAGGAACATCTGAACATCTACTGGGGTGTTTTCCAAACAAAGATTTTTGGTGAAGCAGTATTTAGTTGTATGAAATTAAATCAAATGTGAAAAACTGGCTGTGCAAATATTGGGGTACCCTTGTAATTTTATTGATTTGAATGCATGTAACTGCTCAATGCTGATTACTTGCAACACCAAATTGTTTGGATTAGCTCGTTAAGCCTTGAACTTCATAGCTACAGAGATTAGCTACAGTGCCATGTGTTGTGAACTTCTTGATTATGTTGCGCACAGTGGATAAAGGAACATGAAGATCTCTAGATCTCTTGTTCTCAAGTCCTCAGACAATTCTCTGCTTTTCTTTCAGTTCTCCATGCTTAGTGTGGCACACTCAGACACACAACAGAAAGGTTAAGTCAACTTTTCTCCATTTTAACTGGCTTCAGGTGTGATTGCTATATTGCCAGCACCTGTTTCTTGCCACAGGTGAGTTCAAACGAGCATCATATGCTTGAAATAAAACGATTTACCCACAATTTTGAAAAGGTGCCAATAATTTTGTCCGGCCCATTTTTGGAGTTTTGTGTGACATGTCAGATTTGGCTTTTTTTCTCTGTTTTTTTGTGTTGTTCCAATGCACATAAAGGAAATAAACATATGTATACCAAAACATTTGCAATTGAAACAATTTTCTGGGAGAAACAGTGCATTTTCTGGGAAAATTCCAGGGGTGCCAATAATTTCAGCCATGACTGTATATTAAAAGGAAGTTGCTACTTTGAAAGCTCAGCCAATAATAAACAAAAATCCAAAGAATTAAGAGGGGTTCCCAAACTTTTTCATATGACTGTATATTCTTTAAACTCAATTATTGTGTCTAACGGTTTCTATTGTATAACATTAGAGTGCCCACTGTTACATTTCTTGCCAGTTTGGTGTACCTTTCTAGTATATTACAGGTAGAAAAATGAGCATCAAGGGTATTCAAGAATTTAACTACAAAAATAAATGATTTAATTCAAGCAAATAAATCAGAAAAAAAGAAAAGAAAGTGAATTGAAAATTATATCACCTAGACAAGCACAAAACATGAAATACATTTTGAAGCAGTATAGTATGTAGTAGTACTTTAGGGACCTAAATGGAGAATGGGCATCCCAGCCGAATCAAAGGATATCCTGTTACCCGAATGGGATGGCAAATTTGATGACACAAGCAAATTGGCTGGAGGGACAAGGAAATAAATTTGTACCCAGCCAGTAAGCTATAGCAGACAGACAGAAAAGCTGAGGATTTGGAGTGGTTCCATCCCCTACATGCAAAGTCGCAGTGGTCTTCGTATTGGAACCCAGTCAGGGCACCTGCAGGGGCGCTTGGGAGATGGACAGCGGGTGCTGTTAGGGGAGGACTACCCTACTTTTCTTATGGCCCGGAAGTGTTTCCTGGAGGAAATAACATGGCACTGGAAGGAAACCCAGGTCTGGCATAAAAGAGGTCCCAATGCTTCGTATCATGGAGTCAGAGTCGGGTGGCAACAGGCAACATTCAGCAAAGGACAGATGGAGGTGGAATAGTTTATTTTTTTGTAATAGTGGGTATATTTGGAGAGGTGATCATTGGAAAGGCGCTTGGTGTGAATAAATACATTTTATTTTATTCATGTAACATCTGGTATTATACTGTGTTTTGGGTGTGGGGCTTTCTGGCATCCCCTTATGGCCACAGCTGACAGAACAATATTTTGAAACATAAGCAGAGAGTAATGAGCTATGTTGGGCTAAGTGATCTGTTCTCGTAAAAATATGTCCTTAAAGACAATACTCCACCCACAAATTTTTCTTTTTATCCGTTACTTACCCTGTATTGTTTGTAGTGGTAACTGAGAACATTTTTATTGTCACGAGATCACAAAGTTTATGATATAATTTGTGTCAATGGGGGCTGGCAGGGGGCCAATAATAAACAACAGCAAACAATATTAAAATATGCATGAAAAAAATCTCAAGTTACTCATGTCGCATAATCCTTATGTCAGTTATCCAGTCGTATGCTAACAATGTGCAAAGTGCTTATGTTTTTATCTAAAATATTTTTAAATGAATACATTTGGAAGTCAAAACAGTGCATGACCAGGAAGTACATTCTAACCTCATTCATTAGTCAGAAATCAAGTCTTAATGAGTGTCCACTCCCCATAACATCAAGAGTTTACAGTCATCTTGAATCCCTCAAATCAATGGCACATCACTATCAAACACAATTGAACAACGAAAAACTGCACCAAACAGTGAGACAAATGCAATGAGATAGCTGGAGACCCCAACAGGTAGCTTCAGCTGTATATCTGCTGTGCAAAAGCTGCTAAAACAAAAGCACAATATTAAATTTGTACAGATTTGGTGTCAGGTTTTTGTTATTAATTCCAAATGTTCCACAAAAATGTTACAAGGGATGTATTTCAATTGTCAAAAACTTCATTGGATGCCACAAAAGAGTTAATTACTAGGTGACTGGCATGGGTATTGCTTGTCCCAGAAGGTTTTCTAGGATTTTATTTAATTTCCTTATTCATGTACCCTGCTTAAATTCTATGTTTAAAACAGAATAACGCCGATATCTTAAATTCAGAATAAAACAAATTTCATTTAGTGAACCTTTTTCATTTTCTATTCACATAGCAATATTTTATACATTGGAGGTTAAATGTAATTTCTGCACGAGTAGTTTGTAATTTCAATGCTTGTTAGTAAAGAATCATACGTTTGTTTTAATCCCTCTCTTGCCAACATATTTCCTTCTTGCCATAGTGAGGACAAGAGGTGAGTTTCTTCTATCACATCAAATTGATATCTGTTTGAGTCTTCATGCACCGGCCTTTCTGTAAATGTGTTTACGGACTGCGGCTATGACTTCCTGCCTTTTTATCTAAGTGTGCTTGGCCAGCTGTATAGCGTATTGGTTCTTAACCAATGAAGTTATCAAGGCTGCAGTCTTTAACCATGAACGCACAAGTTGTCCATGCTATATTTCAAAGATGTTTGTGTATGTTGCAATATGCCCACAGCTCAATCAAAAGCAATAATGGCATTTTACATAGCCAAGGGTGTCGTCTTTTATAAATAAATCATACATTTCCATGTTGCCCGCTCGCTTTCATTAGCAAAATATGCGATTTGCACATGTACATGCTGAAGCGAGCAACTTGTCACAGCTGAGTGAATCAACTTTTATCAAAAATCCCACCTACGTCAAACCACATATAGTTAAAACCTCAATACCGTTGGATAGCTAGGTTTCTGACGTTTTCGATGATGTATAGATGTCTATGACTGGTCACTTGTACTACACGTCACAGACGTGCAGACAAGACAGGAAATTTATGGTGTATGCAACTGCTCATCTTTGTCCATTTTTTTGTGAAACTGCATGCGTATTGTGTGGTTGATATTAAATAAAGTGTGGTGAGTGGCTGGGGGGTCCTACCCACCCGGGACGCCCAGGAGGACCAGAGGAGGACTTGTGCCTCCTCCAGACCACAAATTGGCGACCACCCTGGTGGCTTTGGGGACCACGGGAACAGAGCTTTGAAGCGCAACCCTATAGGGGCATGTGGTCACCACCGGGGGCGCCCCAATGTCTGAGGAGCCCTGGCCCTCAGCACTTCCTCCACACCCGGAAGTGCTGGGGGGAAGAAGACCAGGGACACCTGGAGTGCTTCCGGGTGCGCAGCCTGTACTTCTACCACACTGGGGAGTGCTAGCGGAAGATTATCGGGAGGAACCTGGAGCACGTCTGGGTGGGGATAAAAGGGGCTGCCTCCCTCCATTCGAGGGCTGGAGTCAGGAGAGGAGAAGGACAGAGCTCGGGAGGAGAGGAAAGGAGACGGCCTGAAGAGAGTGAGGCATTGTGCGAGGCCTGGACTTTGGGGGATTTTGGGATTGTGTGTGGCACTTGCAAATATGGACCATGTTGATAAACGTGTGTTGGGTGAACCATCGCTGTCTGCCTGTCTGTGTCCGGGCCATGTTCCACAAAGGCTTGTAGTTTGCGCTGGGGAAATGTTTTCTTCTTCAAAAAAAGAGAAAACATATGGTTTAGGAAGTCCTAGAAAATTACAGAATGCTAGTGGTTCGGAATATGAAGACTTTAATGTTGCATTCAGCCACAGAACAGTAACGAATCCAACACTGTGATTTAAACAGTTAGCCTTCTTTATTCAGCTCACCAAAACAAATAGCGTCCTCCACCTCCTGCATACATTACCAATCAAGCCATGCTCATATGTTCATGTACATATTTAAATCATAGCACAGATTATCATACACTTGAGTCACAGATCTGACTCTACTGTGAGCGATGTATTTGCTGAAGGATTCAATTCTATGCTTGATTTTTAGGTATTGCTTAGTATAACCTTAAAGCGTTGCAGTATGCAGTTTTACAGTTAGTGTTATGGGTTCAATTATCATACATTCCCCCTATGTCAGTTTTCTGAGCAGTGCTCTTCCAGTTGCCTCTTCTTAGTGTACCTGCTTAAATTTTCGTGTGAGGAGTCCTTTGATTAATTGTTACTGGCCTTGCAAACTTTTACAGGGGATAGCTCTTCTCTCGAATGTATTTGTATGTTGCTGTACCACGTTATTTGCAGTTTCACGTGGGGAACTCCGTCTCAAAGATCAAATGTCACTGAATCACACCACTCGAACTTTCATGGGGGACAGATCTTTGATCTAATGTCATTGAATCATTCGATGGTGTGCTATGCTGCCACCCGGAGTTTCACATGGGGAGAACCCCGCTGCCTTGCATTTGGTCAAATGTCACTGTATCATGTCATTCAAGTTGCTGTGTCACAAGCTTGCAAGGAGAAATAGCCATTTCAGCTGGTATAATCCCCTCCAACCACCCCCCCCCCCTTCACCAAAGAGATAGACAGTAACCTGCCACATTTTTTATTTTTACCCCACCAAACCATGGAGACAGTAATGATCTCAATTACAAATGGGAAATAAAATCAAGAACAGGCTGGGGTTGGAGGTTGAAGCAGGCCCGTGGATGAGGTAGCGAAATTAGAACTGGACTTTTGGGAGGATTATACTATGAAGAAGTCTCACATGCTCACGATACAGTGACGGCCACCTGAGACCCAAAAGTGACTGAGAAACATTGGTTTAGGTGTAGGTGTGGTCAGTGGCATAGCTAGGGGTGGGCGGAGGGGCCAATCCACCCCGGGCAGCATTATTGGCCAAAAGGCTCAGTAAAATTCATGTGTAAGCAGCAGGGTTCGGAAAAATATCACTAATGAATGAAAAAAGTAAAACTCTCTGATTTTTATCCACAAATGCTTCAAAAATAATTTTCAGACTGTCCTTCTGTGACAGCATCAAACACAGCAGTTGAAATTTATGAGGCAATAACAAAAAATAAACATAAACATTACACTGATAATAATTTCTAGGAAGATAAACAACTAATTTACAATTTATAATTTTGTTTCGTTATCAATCCAAATGCGTTCCTGCTCTGCGCAGAAAATATCCCCACCTATCACTTGTACACTACACTGGTTCTGGTTTTCGCAGCGTAATTATATTAAAACTAATAATTAGAACACAGCTTACCAGTGCGTCTATACTATATTCTTGTCTAGTTGATGCTTATAAATAATTATATTTGAAAAATTATTGCTGTTTCTCTATATATGAATCAATCTATGCAAAATTTATCTTAATTTTTCTCTATGCATCATTTCAATTATCTATTTAAATAGGTTAACATATTCAGATATGTTGGAGGGCGGCAAATTGAAGCACCGCCCCACCCCGAGCAGTACGAACTCTAGCTATGCCACTGGGTGTGGTGTGCGTGACTAGATCTGGTTGCTCCTGTCCAGGCTGTTTAATTGGGTCCGTAACCCAACACTGGAAGAAGCTGCTATGAAAATGCATGCATTTATTGAGGTTATTCTAGATGTGAAAAACAGGAAAAAAGCAACAACAAAAAATAAATAAACAAATGAAAACACACTAAACTTCTGTGGGGCAACTGTAAAAGAAGGCTGGAGAAGATGTGCAAATTGCAGCACAAAAAACTCAACCTATTCTGCAAAATATAAAGTTTCTTTTGATCTAGTGCTAAGCAGATATTGTTTCAAGGATTGACATGAAAAATAATTTTGAAAGTAAAGATTTGGATGAATACATAATTTAAAAACTGTTACTTGTTGCCTCAGAGTGATATATAGCGTGTATGTGTTTGTGTGTATATATATTTTTAGCTATACTAATAAAAGGCAAAGCCCTCACTGACTGACTGACTGACTGACTGACTGACTGACTCACTGACTCACTCACTCACTCACTCACTCATCACTAATTCTCCAACTTCCCGTGTAGGTAGAAGGCTGAAATTTGACAGGCTCATTCCTTACAGCTTACTTACAAAAGTTGGGCAGGTTTCATTTCGAAATTCTATGCGTAATGGTCATAACTGGAAGCTATTTTTCTGCATATACTGTAATGGAGTTGAGCTCGAAAGCCGTGGGGGCGGAGTTTCGTGTGACATCATCACGCCTCCCACGTAATCACGTGAACTGACTGTCAACGCAGTGTGTAGAAAACCAGGAAGACCTCCAAAAAGCGCTGAAGAAAACATGCATTATATAATTGAGAAGGCAGCGAAACAATAAGAAGCGAGCGACTGACATATACAACCATATTCATGAGAGCTGCTACTTCGGAAACAAAGCATGGTGGAAACCTAAACTTTAAATTAAGTTCATAGACAGGCTGCCGCTGGTGTTTGTAATTTAGTGCCTGCCCATATAAGGCCGTCCGTCAGCGGCAATCCAATAGAAACACTGCCACTAAATATTCACGGGTGAAGGACTGTGCTTATGCAGAGGTAGATGAGATGGTCAGGGTGGTGTTTGGCACAAACTCAGCGAAACTGCGAGAGAAACTTTTAAGTGCCGGGTCTTAGCTGACATTACATACAGCCGTGGACATCACACGAGATGGCACCAGCACAGCTGGGAACCTTCGATGCAAGAACACCAAGCGGCTCACGTGAACTTACGCAGTGCACAGACAAAAAGCAACAGTTCCAAAGAGTGCTGAACAAAAACCGAATTACACAATTGAGAAGGCAGCAAAAAAATATGAAGCGTCTGATACATACAAGCATATTCATAAGTGCAGCTACTGCGGAAACAAAGCACACGGTGCAAAAAGTGAATGTCCCGCTAAAGGAAGACAGTGTAAAAAAAAAACCTGTGCATGCAGTGTGTGATGTCTCAAATAAAGAGGAAGACGAGCTGTTTATTGATGCAGTAAGAAACGAATCGATGAATGAAACCTCTTATCTTTACAACGATTGACAAACACGGAATGTAACTTGAACACAACACATCGTACAAATACGACCCTGATTGAAACAAATAATGATAATCAAATCCTTGATGACAGCAACACTCAATAACACTCACAAAACAATTACTGTATATTGACAATTATGTTACGTTATTTTTAAAATGTTCCCTTTTCTTTTTCATAACTTTTTTAACACACTACTTCTCCGCTGCGAATATATATATATACCCCGATCTACATATACTCAAATAGACAAGCCACACGCCGTGGCGCAATTGTAGAGGCTTCGCCTCTAGCGCCGACATCCGAAGTTCGATTCCCGGGAGGAGATGTACTGAGTATGTACGCGCGCTTCTCGATTCATTTTAACCTCGCATCTCCTTGGTTTGGGACGTATGAAAAAATATGCGGTTAACGCAGAATCATGTTACATTATTTTTAAAATCTTTCCTTTTCTTAGCACAAGCACAGCTGAGAAGCTTCGATGCATGTACTCCATAACAAAAAATAAAGCATTTAATCACACTTTATATATATATATATATATATATATATATATATATATATATGACAACAACACTCATATCAATGACAAAACAATTACATTAACAATCATGTTACGTTATTTTTAAAATATTTCCTTTTCTTTTTCATAACTTCTTTAACACACTACTTCTCCGCTTCGAGGCGCGGGTATTCTGCTAGTTTCTAATAAATGTAAAAGTATAGCTGCTACTACAGTGTCTGTTTTGTGAGCTTGATTATGTGCAAGAGGTGAAATGTTTCCAAACAGCATAACTTTGCAGTGCTATGCAATATGAAAACTAAACGTGTTACAATGATAGCTGACAGAATGGGGCACAAAAGCAAATTGATTTCAGGGTTGTACATCATAAAATGTCTTGGTTAAGTCCTATAAAATCCAGTGTTGTGCTTTTTTTGTATTTTATTTAGCTGATATTGATGTAAACAAAGGTTTTGAATCATATAAATACTTTTTTTGAAAATTTGGAGTGTTATTGTCACTACTCTTCACTCATTTGTAGCTCCTGTATTACATAAGCAGGGGTCAGTGCTAGGGTCGCTGCTATTTTTAATATATATAAATGATTTAGATAGGAAGTAACAAGTTGGTTAAGTTTGCAGATGATACCAAGATAGGTGGATTAGCAAATAATTTGGAATCTGTTATATCATTACAGAAGGACTTGGATAGCATACAGGCTTGGGCAGATTTGTGACAGATGATATTTAATGTCAGTAAATGTAAAGTATTACACATTGGAAGTAAAAATGTTAGGTTTGAATACACAATGGGCAGTCGGAAAATCGAGAGTCCACCTTATGAGTAGGATTTAGGAGTCATAGTGGACTCTAAGCTATCGACTTCCCGACAGTGTTCAGAAGCAATTAAGAAGGGTAACAGAATGTTAGGTTATATAGCACAATGTGTGGAGTACAACTCCAAGGAAGTTATGCTCAGCATTTATAATGCACTGGTGAGGCCTCATCTGGAGTACTGTGTGCAGTTTTGGTCTCCAGGCTACATAAAGGACATAGCAGCGCTAGAAAAGGTCCAGAGAAGAGCAAGTTTTTCTTTACACAAAGAACCATAGACACTTGGAATAAGCTACCAAGTAGTGTGGTAGACAGTAATATTTTAGGGACTTTCAAAACTCGACTCTATGTTTTTTTGGAAGAAATAAGTAGATAGGACTGGCGAGCTTTGTTGGGCTGAATGGCCTGTTCTCGTCTAGAGTATTCTAATGTTCTAATAACCGTTTTATCATAATTTTATCATAATTTTTTATCATAATCGTTTTTATCGTAATTCCAAAAAACCCTTAGTGCATAACAGGTTAAGCCTCATATTACATTACAAAAGGGTCCATGCTTTCAGTCCCACAGTGTTAGTGGAATTCATTTTAACTCCAGCTTCCTGAAAGCTTGCTATGGATAAATATCTGTTGAAAAGCAGAAAGCTGTTGATTTTCTTTGTCTGATTTGTTCAAACACTTAGATAAATGGTGACATTTCCACATCAACCGTCATTCATATTGTTTTAATTAATACTGGGCACATTAATGTTTTTGATTTTTTTTGGTACGAGTATACAGAGTGGGTGACAGAAAAAGTTTAGCAAGGGTGTGTTGATTTTCATGTGGCAGTGGGACATGTGATTACAAAATAAATACAACAGACAGTATTTTTGATTCACAGTAAATATGCCTGGGAGTTGCACACATAATAGACGAATGCAAACAGAACTTCTGGACAATACAACAGTGCAGGTTAGCACTGTTCCTCAATAAGCCCAATGCCGAACAAAGATTGTACCAGTCAAATGTGCATAAACTTTCGGCTGCAAGCACACGGGTTTACTCTCACAGAAAACTCAACAGACAGCATTACTTTTGCAACTGAAGATTATAAAATGAAACTAAATGAAATAAAAAAAATAAACAGACATAAAACCTCAATATTGATTCTGCAATGGCTTAGACTGCGACTGCATGTATCTGGTAAGGCTACTAAAATAACACCATTAATGAACAGCAGACTTAGTATTTATCTGTAAGAATATTTCACTGTAGATAAAGAAATACTGCACTGATTATTTCTTGAAAACACATAAATGTTGACCTTCTGAAGAGTTAAACCCGCTGAGTCTGGGGACTGAATCTCTGCAGCAGTCATGTCATTAAAATCACAGTGCATTGCTTCCCAGGAGAAGTGTTGCATTTTACATTTTTTGCCAAGAAGTAATTTTTGTTCAGTTTATTTTTAATTGTAAATATTGATTATGTGAAACAAATTAATTAAAAGTATATACAGTAAATATAGGAGGGTCCCAGTGCTGCCAACCATGCTAGCATATTCTTTATTTTCAAAACACGTGAAAGCATTGCCTGTCAGAACTATTGTACTTCTTACTCTATCTTCTATATGCCCATTTTCTACCCCCCTTTATCCATTTAATGACAGGGTGGGCTGGTGTCTGGTGACAGATGGGATGCACACACACACAATCAGTCACTATTAATGTAACCAATTTAGAGCCACCAATTATTCTTATTAGCAGATGTTTGGTACGGGAGAGGAAAACCACACATTGGGTTGCACACTCCACAGAGACAGTGACCAAGAGTGGGACTTAGAAACTGTGAGGCAGCAGCACTAACTACTGTGCCATAGTACCCACTTTATTTTATCTTAATCATTTGAATTTTGTGTTCTTTGCAAAGTGATTTTTGATGTTTTAACCTGTAAAATATGCTATTTAAAATAAAATTTAAATGTTATGCACACTATATTTCAAATTTGTAAGTGTACAGCAGGATTGATAGGCAATGTGAATTTCCCCTTGGGATTAATAAAGTATCTATCTATCTATCTATCTATCTATCTATCTATCTATCTATCTATCTATCTATCTATCTATCTATCTA
>JANRMT010062854.1:27838739-27877228 GCA_026402145.1 Polypterus bichir lapradei | reverse complement strand
CTATCTATCTATCTATCTATCTATCTATCTATCTATCTATCTATCTACAGAGGTCCAGATCTAATTATACAGATACAGATCATCTGGATGACTTGATTTTTGCTGGGACGATTCCAGTTCGGCACAAAGACGATTCTTCATGTCGTCAGTTCACACACTTCTCGATGGTCCGGGATTTTTCGGGTGATTTTCTATGTAATAAACTTAATAAGTTATAGCATAATGAAAATTGCATAATTAGATCTGGACCACCCTATATCTATCTATCGATCTATCTAGAGCTGCCAGGGAAGAGGAAAAAAGGAAGATCTAAGAGAAGGTTTATGGATGTGGTGAGGGAGGACATGCAGGTGACAGGTGTAGCAGAGCAAGATGCAGAGAACAGAAAGATATGGAACAAGATGATCCGCTGTGGCAACCCCTAATGGGCGCAGCCAAAAGAAGAAGAAGAAGAAGTATAAAAAAGTAACATGAGTGTCATAATATTTGCATGTCAGCCTCTCTGTATGATACAGAAAAAAATTAAATGAAGAGTACATGCAAACACATACTATATTAAACACAAATTAATCTATACATACTGATTAATACAAAGAAGAAAAATAATACTGGCAAATATCCCTGTTGCTTTAAAAATTTAAAAGAAAACAATATGGAAACAAAATGCAACTCTAACCACAGAATACATTTACTCATAAATTTCAGCTAAATTCCTGAAACTGCCATAAACGTAAATGAAATTCAGAAATATTGCCTTACACAGGTGATTTGTTATCATATAAAGTGAGCTGTAAAACTAACACTTCACAAGTTATAGACAATGACTTCATATTTCATCTTACTGCACGGCCCTCAATCAAAGCTGCTCGCAGGTCTCTAGATTATGAATGCTTTCACACAAATTGCAAATGTCAAGTACATTTGGACAAGACTATGAAAACAAATTTCCACTCAAGGTACTGATTTGAGTTATGCGGCTGTCACCAGCCTAATCTATGTATATAGCAGTAAGTAATGTTTAACTAAGAAAGTTTAGAGTGACACATTTTCAGTAAAGCACCCTGTGATCTGAGGTTATATGGTGCTAAATATATTAAATGTGAAGTTGTTTTTCTTCAAATGTGCTATTTTATTCCTCACATGTACAAATAATGATTGTAAAATTTAGTCAACAATTAGCATGTGTGTGTGTTAAAAAAAATCAATAGCAGACTTGGCACATGTAATAAATCAAGAATGAGATGAAGAGGGGCACAAACGCCAGGAGTACCAAGGCAAACAGAGTTGTAAATGTGTAGTGGAGGAGCAGAGGGAAAAACATGCCGAGCACAGATTTCATTTGAAAATCATATTTTCGTTGTAGTTTATAAATTAGGTGTTGGTTATCTTCAGGGTATAATGTAACAAGCATCCATGCTTGAAAAATAACAGTGTATGCCTCATTTTTGCCCCAGGAAGATTAAGAAAGATGACCTGCAATGTCATGCTAGTGTTAAGTTTTAGTCAGGTTTTAGAACAAATCATAGTACAGAAATTCCACTGATTAAAGTAGTTAATGACTTGTGGGTGACTGTTGACACAGGCCACAAATCTGTTCTTGTTCTCATAAATCTGAGTGCAGATTTGTCACCATAGACCACAGCATTCTTGTAATTCACCTTTGATAATTGGTAGATCTTTGCGGCAGCATCTTAAATTGGTTTCTGTCCAATCTTAACATGTAAAAATGATTTCTTAGCTGTGGTGACTGTATTACAGGAACCCATATTTTATTCGGTATTCCACAAGGATCTGTTCTGAGCCCACCGTTATTATTAATCTACATGCTTCTGTTAGGCCAGTATATTTTGAAACACAGGGTGAATTACCACAGTTATGTGCATGGTGCGCAACTTTACTTATCTGTAGCACCTGATGACCCAGATGCTCTGGGCTCTCTGATCCAATTTCTTGCTTACTTACTGTTTATGAATGGAATGAGTAATAATTTCCTCAAGCTAAATAAGGACAAAAACTGAAATATTAGTTGTTGGTAAAAGTGGAAATAATGAGGGCATTAGAAATAAACTAAAAACTAAAAATTGCAAATTAACCATAATACTAGGTTGGGGAGCAAGCACTGGTACACCCACCACACATGCAGCAGGCGACGCTAACATGCCTATGCTCCCGCACTGGCACTGATTCTGTAACTGAAAATGACTGTGATCCAATCACCAGAGGTTACACCGTCCTTCAAAAACTACTGACGCTCATCTCTTCTCTCTTTCTGAAACATAAAAAGCTGATGAGTCGCTCTCTCTTTGGAGAGCTGAAAGCTGAAATCCACTCAAGTTCTGTACCAGTGACAGAGCTGATACTAAAAAGCTTGAGAAGCAGCCATACTTCATGAAGAGAATGTCAGCATATACACTCTTGTGCCAGAGACAATAACGCTTTTCCTTATGAAATTGCAGAGGACACAGCAAAGAGAATAACAGCAAGCTGAGAAAGGCAGCATCACAGCACACCAACGAACAAAAGACATGGTAAGAAAAGAAAGAGTGCGCTTCAATGCAAGGAAAATCCTCCACTTAAACCCGGAGCAACAACAGCAACAATTCCACACAAAATTGGGCATTATGCATAAAGACGTGGTATTGTTAAACTGTTTAACTATGCTAAGATAAATTAAATTTCTAAATAGCCAGTAAATAGCCAGCCTCTTGTGTAAAATATGCTCATCTGTCTTATTCGTACATCCTGTCTTCTAGTTTGATAAATATGCAGTTACCATATGTCTATAATCCTTGTGTTTATCAATAAATTGAATTATTCTATTTCCTAAAATGAGAGTGCTTCAGTTACCTTGATGTAAGTCTAACAGCCAGAGACCCCCTCCTACAGACAAGGGTAAGGTAAATAAAGCAGGACTACATTTTTTAATTAATTACCAGCATTACCTAAGTCAAAACCGATAATTAACCGATCAAATAAATCTCTCATTTTCCTACACAAGATTACTGTAATGAACTCCTAACAGGACTCCCTAAGGAAGACATTAATCAGTTGCAATTAGTGCAGAATGCAACAGCCAGAATCTTAACTAGAAAAAGAAAATCTGAGTATATCTCACCAGTTTTAGCCTCATTACATTGGTTACCTGTGTCCTTTAGAGTTCACTTTAAAATACTATTAATGGTATATAAAGCTTTAAATAATCTTGCTCATTCCTATATTTTGTAACATACCCTAGGGATGAGCCAGTGAATGAGGACACAACACACAAAGCGAGGGTTAGGTGTGAAAATGAATGTGTGCTTTTATTAAAACAATCAAACGAAAAGTGCCCAAATAAATAGTACAGTGGTCAATCCGTAATAAATAAATAACTAAATAATGCATAAAAACAAGTGATCGGTGGAGGTTAAAACCAAATAAATATGTCCATATAAATGAGGCAGGAATCTTCTATTTAAAATCCCAAACCCCGGTGTAAATCATTAAACGCGACGTCTCCTTAGCTTAACCCCACATGGGTCCTTGTAGCCAAGCAAGCACCTAATCTGCAGTTACGCCAATCTTGTGCGCTGCTCGTTGGCTCAGGCACATGCTGCATTCTGTGGCCCCAGCAGGACACCACACCAAGCCTCCGACTGCTGCTGCCAGGCTCATGCCCCCTGCAGAACGCCTTACTAAACCTTCTGATACCCCTGCATCTTACACTGTCTTTGTCCCGGCCTTACATGGTGTTGCTACATCAGTACAGCGCATCAGTCATTCCAGCTCTTAGATTGCTCGGCTGGAATGGCTTCTTTATGCCCCTGAGCATCGGCTGCACGCTTTCTGAGGGATTTCCTCCTGGCTGGCTGCCTGCTTGCCTGCTCTCTCTCTTTCTCCTTCCTTTAATCTCCTCCTTCTCTTGCTTCAAACCTATTTTCTTTTCAGTTCTCTCCCGATTGTTCTTCATTGTGTGTTGTTTTTTTTTTTTTTTTTCTCTTTTCATTCCTCCCTCTGTCCTGTGCAGGCTCCTTTAAACTATGCTGTCTAATTGGGTATGGTAAAAACTAGCCACCTTTTGTTAAACCTCGGACCTGCTATACCACATGGCCTTGGGACTTGTGTGGATTTTGTTCTTCCTTCAGCTAATCTGGAGCATTTTATATTTTTGCTTCTGTCCTTCACGGCCAACTGACCTTATCATTGGACTCATCTTTAGAGAATTACATATTGATTCTATATAGAAGGAATGCAATTTTCTATTAATTATATGTCTATTTTATGAAATTGTGTATTGATTTATTTTGTGTATGTTATTTATTCAATATTCTTCTCTAATTTAATTTATTTTTCTTTTCTTGCAACTTTTTCTTTGACATGTTGTAAAGCTCTTTGAGCTACAACCCATGTATGAAAGTGTGCTATAGAATTTGTTGTTGTAGTGTCATTATATTTGTCCTGGATCTTCTCTGAGGACTACATTTTTTTCTGACATCCATAGAAACACATATAAGGTTAAAAGATAACACTAAATAGCTCAAAGTCAGTGACTGGACTGGTATCCCTACCTTTCCTCCCAATTTTCCTTGGTAAGTCCCATCCAAGTGTGTAGCGTATTAAGAGGGTATGGAAAATAAACAAATTCATCCTCAGTGATATGGATATGTTCCCAGTCACTTTATAAAGTAATTAAATGGCAATAGTTTAATATGAAGATGGGGGTGAGATTAATAGAAACTACAAAGCCAAGCTCCTGTGGCACAAATGCCAGGAAGGAAGTGTTACCACTGGTTGTGATTGTACAATTGCTTTCCCCATTTTATAGAGGATGTGATTCATATTAATCAGAATTTCGGCCTATGCAATAACAGCAACAAAGGTACAAGACTACTCGGTATATGCAGTTGAGCAAGTTTTAAAATTACATACTGAAGCCTTACATAAAGAGTTACTGTTCAGTAAGCCAGTCAAAAAGACAAGCAGCACTGGAAGCAACCCATATTCCAAATATTATGTTCTATTATAATTTCCTAAATGGAATTTTTATTATCTTTATATCATACTGGGGCACATTTTGATTGTTTGATGTTGATGTTCAAAATATATCAAAAATGTTATCATTGCATGATGTGTAGAAAATATGTCAAGAGAGGGTGTGCTTAAGTTGGACAACACTCTTCATCTAGAACATGATGTAAAGTTCTGATGTATCCATATTAGAAACAAAATAAATCAGCCCAGAAACAGGCTACAAGACAGATTTCAGGATTGTGGGTTTTGAGCTACAAGAATAGATTCAAAAATTTGAATCTTTACACTTTTAATCAAGCAGAGATTAGGTGGTGACTGATTAGTATTATGAAGGGAAATTATGTTATACAGTAGATGCCTTGTGTTAAAATGAGATTTTCAAGAAGAAAGCAGTGACATGGATGGGAAGTTAAGGCCAGATTTCACACAAATCATCTGAAAGTTTATTGTAAGCAGGCAGTTTATTGTTATAATTAAGCAGAGATCGGCTTAATCCTTTCTTATCTTTTTCTTATGTTCTAAAAATGTACATGGGATCAGTCATGTTATAATCAAGGTAATTATTGTATGAAGTATTCTGTGTTGCACCAATTTACATCCCCAAATCAGAAAAAGTTTGGATGGTATGAAAAATGCAAAGAAAAAAACATTAAACACCATGATTCTTAAATTTACTGTATGTGGTATGGGGTATGGGGTACCGGACCTCCAGATAAGGGCTGTTCGGTCCCTGTACAACCGGTGTCAGAGCTTGGTCCGCATTGCCGGCAGTAAGTAAAGGGCAGGGCTGCCCTTTGTCACTAATTCTGTTCATAACTTTTATGGACAGAATTTCTAGGCACAGCCAGGGTGTTGAGGGGGTCCGGTTTGGTAGACTCAGGATTGGGTCACTGCTTTTTGCAGATGATGTTGTCCTGTTTGCTTCATCAGGCTATGATCTTCAGCTCTCTCTGGATCGGTTCACAGCTGAGTGTGAAGCGGCTGGGATGGGAATCAGCACCTCCAAATCCGAGACCATGATCCTCAGCTGGAAAAGGGTGAAGTGCCCTCTTAGGGTTGGGAGCGAGATCCTGCCCCAAGTGGAGGAGTTCAAGTATCTCGGGATGTTGTTCACGAGTGAGGGGAAGAATTGAGCGTGAGATCGACAGGCGGATCGGTGCGGCGTCCACAGTAATGCGGGCTCTGCATCGGTCTGTCGTGGTGATATAACCACATAGGCAAGGGATGACTTTGGAAAACCTTTCTTAAGCACCACAATATGGAGTTACATTCACAAACACCACTTCAAACTTTACTGTGCCAAAAAGAAGCCTTATGTTAACCATCTCCAGAAGTGAAATTGACTTCTCTGGGCTTGGAGGCATCTGGAATGGACCATGACACAGTGGTAATGTGTATTATGGTCAGACGGCTCAGTATTCCAGATCTTTTTTGGAAGAAATGGACAGCATGTGCTCTGTCTGGACTAAAGACAAAAAGGACCATCCAGACTGTTATCAGCAACAAGTCCATAAGCCAGGGTCTGTCATGGTACAGGGTTGTGTCAGTGCCCATGGCAAAGGTCATTTATACTTCTAAGATGGCAGCATTAATGCTGAAAAACATACAAGGTGAGACACAAAAATAACCAGATTGGTAAAAAAATATATATATATTTATGAATTACAGCATTCTGAACATTGTCACCTTCTATATACTCCCCCTCCCGATCTCTACACTGCTCCATACTTATCTTGCATTGATTGAAACAGTGCTGGAAGTCTACTTGTTTAAGGCTCTTCAACAGCCTTGCCGTTTCTGTCTTCATTTCATCCATTGAAGAAAAATGTGTTCCCTTCAGGTCACTTTTGATTTTCAGGAACAGTAAAAATTACAGGTAGCTAAATCGGGTGAATAGGCAGGATGATTGAGGACAGGAATATTTTTGTCAGTCAAAAACTGCTTTATGGAAAAAGCATTGTGCATGGGAGCATTGTCATGTCTTGTCTCACTGTTCGCTTTTTTTCACCTGACACTGTTGCAGCAACTTGTGTAGCAATTGTTGTGCAAATACTGACTAGAACATTCACAGGATATACCTAGCCGGTCAGCGGTTTGAGAGGGCATGTAGTAGGGGATACAGTTCTATGATTCACGTCCAGCCGACCGCCAGACTTTTTTCCAGGAAATCCCCAAGCACAGTCCGGTTCTTTTTGTGTCTCACCTCATATGCTGCATTCAAGATGACATCTTTTTTAAGACGATTCAAAACCACATTCTGCACACATTACAAAAGCATGGCTGTGGAAGAAGAGAGTATGGGTACTGGACTGGCCTGTCCTTAGTAGAGAATGTGTGAAGAATATTGAAAAGAAAAATGCGATAACGACCCCGTACTGTTGCATGCCGTGTTTGCTAGAAGAATGGGACAAAAACAACACCTGAAACGCTTCATCGCTTAGTATCCTCAACGCCAAAACATCTTTTAAGTGATGTGAGAAGGAATGGCGACCTTACAAAGTGCTGAATGCTTTACTGTCCTAAGTTTTTTTGGAATGTGTTGCAGGCCTAAAATGTAGAAATGGATGTATATTAACAAATGTAGTGAATTTGACCAGTAAAAACATGAAATATCTTGGTTTCATTCTGTTTGCAATAAAATAAAAATCTAAAGTAAAATTAAGAATCCCTACATTTTCTTTTTCTGATTTAGAGTTGCATGAAATTGACATAAACTAAGTTAGAATTGGCCTCTTCTACTGTCCATTTTCTCATAAAGGTTTCAACTTTTCATTTTCAGATGTGTTTTATATTATTTTAAATTCTACTCATAGCTTTGGGACCTTGCCTTTCTGTAAAGTGCTCTCTTGCTTCATATTTGGCTTTTTAACACTGTGTTCATTTTTAGAAAAAAATGAAAGACCCTAGAAAATTCTTATTGAAAACATTTTTTCAGCATCTGAATACTGTGTTTACAACCCCTAATTAAGTTATAAATTATATACTTTAGTATATAATATACTTATATACAGTCAAAGTAAAAAGTATGTGAACCCCTAGGAATTATCTATATTTATGTCTAATTCCCATATAAAACATGGTCGTATCTTCATGTCAGTCCCAATAATGATCAAACACAGTTTCCTATAACTAAAGATACACAGATTTTCAGAGAATTTTTGACCATACTGAATATATCTTTCAAACTGTGAAACTGAAGGTTGGAAAAAGTAAGTGAACCCTAAGCTAATGACTTTTTAAAACGAGTTCAGGTATGGCCTTGAATAACTTTGATTGATCACAAACACTATAAAGTTTGAGTTTGAGCTTTTGACAAGAAGCATATCCAGATGGGAGTCACGCCTCACACAAAAGAGCTGTCTGAAGAGCTACGATGGAGAATTGTTCATCTACATAAGGCTGGAAAGGGTTACAAAATCATCTCAAAGATTTGAGATATTCATCAGTCTACTGTTAGGCAAGCTGTCTATAATTGGAGACAATTTGGTATTGTGGGTACTCTGCTTAGAAGTGGCCGCCCTGCCAAGATGACCCCAAGAGCACAACACAAAGTCAGCAATGAGGTAAACAAGAACCCAAGAGTGACAGCAAAGGACTTGAAGAAGTCGTTAGAACTGGCTAACATCTCTGTTCATGAGTCAACTATACGCAAAACATTGAACAAGAAAGGAGTCCATGGCAGGACATCAAGAAGGAAGCCACTGCTATCAAAAAGAACATTGCTGAATGGTTGAAGTTTGCGAAAGAGCACTTAGACACTCCACAACAGTACAGTGGAACCTCGGTTCACGAACGTCTCGGTTCACGTACAACTCGGTTCACGACCAAAAAGCTCGCCAAACTTTTGCCTCGGTTCACAACCACACACTCGGTATACAAACAAGCCAGTTTCCCTTGCCTGCCTGCCTGCCTGAGCTGAGCTGAGCTGAGAGAGAGAGAGAGAGAGAGAGAGCAAGAGCGAGCGAGCACGTGCCTGCTGGGGAGGGGGAGGAGGAGATTGCTGCACGTGTTGGCTTGCACTTACTGGCTGCAGATAGGCAGGCAAACCATCCCCCCAGTTCCATGTGCCTGCTGGGGAGGGGAGGGGATTGCAGCACGTGTTTGCCTGCCTACATGCAAATGCACCATCCCCCCTCCACAGGCAGGCTGCCGCGTGGCTGCAAGAGCTCTGTTCATTGTTCTCCTTCCATTGGCTTCTAAGCAAGTGAAGAGTGGTGAGAAGAAAGTTTTGAAGAAAATCGAAATCGAAGTAAAGAAAGAAATTACAAGAGGTGGAAAAACTGTTTACCAGTTTACTCATTTACCAATCTGAGAACCCTCGTGCTTTCAAGCAGCACAATGTAAACAAAGCCAGACTGCTAGTAATGTGGAGGGCAAACATGAAGGGTTGTTTTACAAGAATTTTATTTTTGGAATGGCTGCATGAGGCTTTCACTCCCACCAGCTAAAAGCACCAAAAACCCAAGAAATCACAAGAGAGAAAACACCTGAAGGAAAACACTTCATGCCAGAACTCAACTCATGCAAGGTTAGTTTTCTTGGTGGTTTTTGTATTACGGATTTTTCAAAAGTTAATTTTTCAGTTCATAACGCGATTTGTTGCAATGTTACTTTTCTTTTTTTTCAAATGTTTGTTTTTTTCCCTGTGCTTAAAACTCATTAAAAAAATTGTTTACATGGAGGACTTCATCGTGTGATTTGTTGCAATGTTACTTTTCTCTTTTTTTCAAATGTTCCTTTTTCTGCTGTGCTTAAAACTCATTTTAAAAACATTGTTTACAGAGATCAGGATTTAAGTTTAATAGCGTGATCTCCTGCAATCTTACTTTTTTGGTTGCTTGTGAGTTGGTTTTTGCATGCGCTTCGGATTTGTTTGTGTTCCTTTTTTTCTGCTGTGCTTAAAACTCATTTTAAAAACATTGTTTACAGCGATCAGGCTTTAAGTTTAATAGCGTGATCTCCTGCAATCTTACTTTTTTGGTTGCTTGTGAGTTGGTTTTTGCATGCGCTTCAGATTTGTTCGTGTTCGTTTTTTTCAGCTGTGCTTAAAACTCATTTTAAAAAAAAATGCTGCGCGAGCACGTGCTACAGAGAGATTAGAGAGCGCGAGCGAGCAAGTGCAGAGAGAGAGAGAGAGAGATGAGAGCGCGGGCAGCTGACAGGGAAGGGATGGGGGGGAGGATAGGGGTGGGTGGTGTGTGTGTGTGTGTGTGTGTGCGCGCTCGCGCGCTACAGAGAGAGAGAGAGAGCGCGTGAGCCAGCCTGCTCCTGTAACTGAGGGAGGGAGGGAGGGGCTTTGGTGGTGTGTGTGCTACAGAGAGAGAGAGCGCGAGCGAGCCAGCTCGTGTAGCTAAGCAGGGAGCCTGGGTGTTTTGTGTCAGTGTTATTCAATGTTTTTACATTAGTTTACTATTACACTTTGCATTCTATGGTGTAATTAACTATATTTGTGCTTAATCTTTACATATTTTTACATATTTACATACAGTTTGTACGGTCTGGAACGGATTAATTGTATTTACATACAATCCTATGGGTGAAACTGCTTCGGTTCACGACCAACTCGGTTTACGACCAAAGTTCTGGAACGAATTATGGTCGTGAACCGAGGTTCCACTGTACTGGGAAAATGTTTTGTGGAGTGATGAAACCAAAATAGAACTATTTGGGAGGAACAAGCAGAACTTCATTTGGCACCTGGTTGAGGTCATTGCTGCCAAAGGAAGGTCAACCAGTTATTAAATCCCAAGGTTCACTTACTTTTTCCACTACTACTGTGAACGTTAAATGCATTTGTAACATAAAGACATGAAAGAGTGGAATTTTTTTTGTGTCATTGGCTTAAGCTCATTGTGTATATCAGTACCTGTGACTTAGATGAAGATCAGATCACTTTTTATGACCAATTCATGCAGTAAACCAGGTAAATCCAAAGGGTTCACATACTTTTTACTTTGACTGTACTATTGTGACAGACGTCCAAGGACCTTGCCCCACCGGGACGCCGTGAGAAGGGAAGGACCGGGAGAAGGGCAGTATCTTCCCTGGAATGTAAGAGGGCAGCCACCCTGGATTGTATGGGGGCCATGGACCTTGGTAGCCCAACCCTGTGGAGCAACATGGCCACCGCCAGAGGACGCCTGGGCAGCTCCGGAACTGGGGTATGCAGCACTTCCACCACACCCGGAAGTGCTACCAGAAGAGGAGCTGAACTCGCTTGCAGCACTACTGCTGCACCTGGAAGTGCTGGCGAATGTTAATTGAGGAGCACCTGGAGCACTTCCGGGTGCTGTATAAAAGAGGCCACCTCACTCCACTCGGGAAGTCGGAGTCGGGTGGAAGAGGATGGAGCTTGCATGTGAGGAGTGGATGCGGCAGAAGAGAAAGAGAAAGAGCGTTATTTTTGGAGATTTGTGCACTGTGTTATTGTGTTGTGCAATAAATGCGTGTGTTTTGGGACACTCTGTAACTGCCTGTTTGTGTCCGGGACTGAATCTCCACACTATATACTAATCAATAAACTGTCAAAATATGCATAGCACTTTAAAACACTGTCCATTATAGTGTGGCTGACTGTCCATGACGGGCTCTCACCTTGAATCTAAGCAACTCTAAAATTTGCTTAAGTTTCAGTATGTGGATGGATGGATGTAATCTTCATTTCACTCTTTATTTATTACTCTCTATTCTTTTTTGTTTTTCTATTCATTTTCCTTTATGTGTGTCAATAATGTCTCCCTGTACTAATGTCTGTATTCACCTGTTATGAAGTGGGAGCATGGGGGTCCTGTGGTTAGTACAACTGCCTCACACCTTCACAGTTCAGTGAGTTCCCACATTCTCTTTATGTCCACGTGGGTTTCATTCAGCTGCTCCAGTTCCTTCTATATATATCGCAAAAAGCGTTCGTGTTAGGACAAGGAGAGATTGTAAATGACACTAAATGTTTGCGTATTAGTCGATAAACCTTGCAATGATTTGGATCTTGCATTGGGTTCATAGATTAATTATGAATGTTATGGAAAGACCAGCCAAGAATAACAATTCATTTCACAAATAAAACTTGAACTAGAGGAGCCAAAGAAGTTAAGGGCTGAAGGTTGAAGTTTTGTGTTTACTTCTGAAGTATTCCATGGCTTTCAGAGGTGTGATGTTGCAAAATATATTCATGAAAAACACTGGATGAACTTCTGGATGCTGGTCTCATTCACATTATATGCCATATGATCTTCACAGTGCTCAGTGGTTCTTCATTAAAATTCCAGGGCGTATAGAATATTTGCATTTCCATGTATTCTTGACTGTTTCTGGACATGTTCTAGTTTTTCTTATTTAATGCAAGTTGTTCAGGTAAACTGGCTGCTGTAAACTGCCTACAGGATTATCCTGTAGCTATGTGTGATTATGAATATGAAGAGACCTCATGTTAGACTAGTATTATACTCAAAGTGTGATATACAGTATGTCAGATCCACTGTGAGCTGAGATAGGCTATAAGGAGTAAATGCTTATATTGGAGAAGTAACATCACAGAACATTTTTAAACATTTCTTAATCCAAATCAAACTTTTGTGGGTCAAAGGTGATCCAGGAAGGTGGCAGTAGATCATATTCTCCTCTCATGCCAACAGTCACACACAAACACGAACAATTTAAAGTAAAAAAATGAAACAAAGGTGTCAGTCTTTAGGATATGGGAGGGTAATTAGAGCACGCAGAGAAAAACACCACACCAACATTGGGAGTACATGCAAATGCCACACCGTGAGCTGCTGAAATTCATGCTCAGTCTCCGTTGGGCAGCAGTAGCCACTGTAACACAAATTACAATGTGAACAAGATCCTATATGATTTCTGATTTTGCTAGTGAGCCCATGAAAAGATAATAATAATACAAGTTAAATTGGATTAGTGAATACCTGAACAAGCATGTCAGTAATGGAAACTTACAAAACACACTACCTACACTTTCATGGAGCTGAATAGCTGCCTACATGCTCAAATGGAGCATTTTTCAGCCTATTCAGATTTTAAGTACAAGGTCAGATGTTTAAATAAACATTTCAAAAGAATTTAGAATACTGCAAAACTTTTGTTGAAAGACCCACTCCCTTTACTTTATAAAGATTGGAAACATATTTTTAAATTATTCACAAACTGTAAGAGGTAATTGCAAGTTGCAATAGGTCACTCCTGTTATAAAGGGAATCACATTGATATGTCACTTCTGAAATGTTTAGATCTCTTTGCTATGTAAAAATGGAAAATGATGTAAGATAAAATGGGCTTATTTAATGAATCTGCTTTCTCCTTTGCAAGCTTTTGGGCAGCTGAAGCCAATTCCAGAAGCATTACCACCAACTCTGGACTGTGCATCAGTGCATTACAGGGACCACTCATCCACACACATTTGCACGCCCCTCATCTTGGGCCTAATTTACAGTCCCCAATTTACCTAATATTTTTATCCTGGGTAAGAAGAATGCCAAGGGAAACCCTCACACGGACTAAGGGAAAATGTGCAAATCCTGTAAAGATATAATTCATTTTCTTTAATTACTTTATAAATCTTATATTCGGATTGCACAGGCTTACACAATTAAAAGTTACTTATCAAACTTCTACTGAAAAACACAGAACTAGACCCCCATACAGTGGAACCTCGGGTCACGAACATCTTGAAACAAGTACAAATCGGGTTACGACCATAAAGTTTGCCAAACTTTTGTATCTGTTCACAACCGCACACTCGGGTGATGAACAAGCCAGTTTCCCTTCCGGTTCGTACGCGCCGATGATTTCCGCACATGTTCAGTCTCTCCCTGTGCATTCATGTGAACTCTTTGTGTTCTATTTCGTTTGCCTTCTGGTTCGTATGCGCCGGTGATTTATGCACGTTTTCAGTCTCTCCCTGTACAGTTCATTGTTCTCGGTCAGACGTGCATCGCACAGAGGGACTTTACCTCAAAACTGTAATCTCCTCTCCACCCAGTTCCTCCTCACTTCCTTCATGCCAGAACTCAACTCATGCAAGGTTAGTTTTCTTGGTTGTTTATGGTTAGTTTTTGCATAAATTACTGATTTTTCAAATGTTAATTTTTTTTCCCTGTGCTTAAAACTCATTAAAAAAAGTGTTTACAGAGAGCGGTTCGTAAGGCTGTAGCGTGAACTCTTGCAATGTTAGTTTTCTTTGTTCAAGGTTTTCTCAGTGTTATTCAATGTTTTTTACATTTAGTTTACTATTACACTGTGCATTCTATGGTATAATTAACTATTTTTGTGCTTAAAAATCTTTAAAAATATATATACTGTATTTACATACAGTTTGTACGGTCCAGAATGGATTAATTGTATTTACATACAATCCTATGGGGGAAATTACTTTGGGTCATGACCAAATCGGGTTGCGACCAGAGTTTTGGAACGAATTATGGTCATGATCCGAGGTTCCACTACATATGCTTAACAATTAAAGACATCTTTCAAATGTACTTTTTCTTCATAAAATACTTGAAAGAATAGTCACCACATAGCTTCAGTCTCACCTTAACACATTAATTCTAGGCTGACTTCTGCACCAATCACCATACAAAAAGAGCACTAACTCAATTTATAAACAACCTTCTACCTCTGTTGAAGGAAATTCCACAGTTATTATTCTGTTGTTGACAACATTGATGATATAGAACTGGAAATTATACTGAATTCTCAAGCACTGTCCTTGTGTGTTCAAGTCATATTTATTAAATTGATTTCATTATGTGTAGAAATGTGATGATAGTGTTATTATATTCAGAACTTAAATATGGTGTCCTACAGGACTAAACAATCAGACCTTTACTGTACTCCTTTTACATGCTTACATTCATTTTCATTCAAATGCTTTATTTTAGACCAAATAACATTCCTCCGATAGTGTCCTGATAGTGCCACCGTGTTAAAAGTGTGGATGGATGAGAACTGCAAGTCTCTGAATACAGAAAAAAACAGAAATGTTAGTTATTTGAGGAAGTGAGGCAGACCACAAAAATATCCTGTGAGTCTTTTTAATGCAGTTGGACTGCCCAAAGATTTACTGAATCAGCATACAATTTAGGCATTGTCTTTAATATCATTATGCCTTTTAAAACTATCTGCAATCTTTTAGCTACAGGACCCCAAAGCTGTGGAATGATCTGCCTGCCTATATAAGAGATGGCCTTTCAGTCGCATTAGTAAACTCACTCCTTTAGTTTAGCGACTAGTGACTAAAGCTGCTGATTACCTGTACATATTGCTTCTCTGTTTGTTATATGCTTCTACAAAAATGTAAGTAATGCAATCATTATGAAATGTTACTAACCCTTCTGTATTCTGTGTCTCTTCTTGGTGCAGTGCTGTGTCACTCCATTGCTCACCTTCCAAGCTATTGTTCTGCCCGTGGAAAGACGCCTGAGATACGGAGAGTCTGTGAGACGATGGAAGGAAAGATTCTGTTGTCATGTTAGACAGCCTGGCACAGACTTTACTGTAGAATGCTCAGGGCAGGGTAGGCCACCAGTTGGCTGAAGTCTCCAGGATGGTAACTGTGTCTAACTCTATCTTTGACATTCTCTGTTATAAATGAATGTGATGTGGACAGAGAGGCTGCTGACTGGAGATTTTGTTTTCCTGTCCTGCATTGTAAATTGATCATAGTTCAACAAATGATTAACAGATAGATGCTGTTGGGTCCCAAATATGTTAATGAGCTTGGAACTGCTGAACAAATCTGAAACAAATCTGTGTCTTTATGCATATGCATTAAGTACAGTATGTAATGTGGTGTCTGAGTTGGAAAGTGGTTAAGGTTCCTTTAAGAGAATAGGAATTGTGGGCTAGTAAAGGGGCACAGTTGGAATGGGAGGAGAAAAAAAGGAGTAATAAAACAAGCAGTGATTGGAGCTTTATGTTGTGCACCTGTGTTTGGGTTATTTATAATGTGTAAGATAAAGATGAATGTCAACGAGGATCTGTGGATTTTCTTCAATAATAACAGCATAACTGCAAAAATACTCTCATTTAAAAGTTATATAAGTTATAGCGAACAATTACGTGTGCTCTTTGTGCCTTTGCCTAAACTGTCACAACTCCATGTCAATTGTCAATGTCAATTTATTTATATAGCATATTTAAAACAACATAGTAATGCTGTGGCCAAAGTGCTTTACAATAATAGAATAAAAGAAAAAGAAAAAAAACAAAAACAATAAACAATAAAACATAAATATTAATAAAATATGTGAACATAAAATAAGACAGATAATAAATAGAAATAATGTTATATGATCACAAAGAGGAAAACCATCAGTATTACTGAAGGTCACTGAATGCAAGTGAAAAGAAGTGAGTTTTTAATCTTGTTTTGAACTGTTCAATTGTAGACGACTCCTTAATATGATGAGGTAGAGAGTTCCACAGGCGACGGGCAGCAGCTGCAAAGGCCCTGTCCTCCTTGGTTTTACATTTGGTACGAGGGACAACAAGAGACAACTGACCAGAAGATCTAAGCACTCTGGATGGCTGGTGTAAAATACACGATTCAGATAAATAGGCTGGAGCAAGCCCATGTAAAGATTTAAAAACTAGCAGCAAGATTTTAAAATCAATTCGAAAACTGACAGGCAGCCAGTGTAAAGAAGCTAAAATAGGAGAAACAGAGTCATACTTCCTTGCCCCAACCAGAAAGCGAGCGGCAGCATTTTGGACCAGCTGTAACCTGTGTATCAGAGATTTGTTAATCCCAGAATACAGCGAATTGCAATAATCGAGGCGAGAAAAAATAAAAGCATGAGTAGCTTTCTCAAGATCTTTAGAAGATAAAAAAGACTTTATCTTACCTAATAGACGAAGTTGGAAAAAGCAACTCTTGACAACAGAATTTACTTGTTTCTCAAAAGAGAGGTTACTATCAAAGGTAACACCAAGATTGCAGACTTGACATTTGGAAAAGGCAGAGAAAGAGCGGAGAAGTCCAAGACCAATTTGGGCTTTAGCTGGTGGACCCACTATAAGCACCTCCGTTTTATTTTGATTTAGATCAAGAAAATTATTGGCCATCCAGGATCTTAGTTCAGACAGACAGTTGTGGAGTTGATTTGTTGCAGAGTTGCAGACGGGAATATGAACCTGCGTATCATCCACATAGCAGTGAAAAGAAATGTTAAATTTCCTAAAAATCGCTCCAATAGGGTGAATGTATATAGAGAATAAAATAGGACCCAAAATGGATCCCTGAGGAACACCATATTTAAGAGGAACAGCAGATGAAAAAGAGGAATTTAAAGTCACTGAAAAGTGTCTACCAGTTAATTATGACCTGAACCAGTTAAGAGCAGCTCCTTTAATCCCAAAAAAATGTTTGAGCCGCATCAGCAATATTTCATGGTCAATGGTGTCAAAGGCAGCGGACAGGTCAAGGAGGACAAGGACTGCCGCATCACCTGAGTCAGTAATAAGAGAGATGTCGTTGAACACTTTCAGGAGTGCCGTTTCAACACCATGATAACGCCTAAAACCAGATTGGTAGGTCTCAAATAAATTATTGGAGTTAAGGTGATTGACCAATTGATTATAAATAATTTTTTCTAGAATTTTAGCCAGAAATGGGAGCTGGAAAATTGGACGAAAGTTGGTTAAAACTCCAAGATCTAATCCTGCCTTTTTTAGATGGGGACGGACTGGATCATATAACTGGATGAGTTACAAACATGATTCCAAGTGGAACAGATTCATTCCCAGATTTTGACTTTCATGGTGGAGCTCCAGGCATTTTGGGTCAAAAATGAAAAAAGTGGATTTCTCATTTTGACATCTCTTTACATGCACTGGATATCAGAGACAATACTAGGAAACACGGCATACTACTGTATATACTCGCGGATAAGTTCTCCCGCGGATAAGTTGGGACTTGATTTTACCATATAATTTCTGATATTTTATAATGTCGGTCATATAAGTCAAATTTGGAAAGATCACGCTATTGGTCCAAGAGATTATGATATGCTAACGCCCACCTGAGAGAGTAACCACAGAGCACACTGCCTTTTATTTCTATGTGGGTGTGGCAATGCGCTGTATCAGCGCATACTCCTAACTTCTTTCTCTCTATTGTGCCTGTGTGACCACACAGTAATACCCAAACTATTCCGAATCAATATTTGTACTGAGTTGTGTTTTTTGTACCTCACACACCTTTATTGTAAGAGCATCCCTTATCTACGATGGAGCATTCAATCAGAAGAAAATATGAAGCTGGTTTTAAATTAAACGTTGTTGAAGTAGTGAAAGCAATTGGTAACTGCACTGCTGCAACAAAATTCGATGCGTCTTTGAAACTGATGCAACATTGGAGGAGGCAAGAAGATGTAAAAATAAAAAATTAAGTGTCGCATTTTTGAATGGGTATATAAGTTGGGGTCTGATTTCATGATCGATTTTTTGGGTTTCAAGAACCGACTTATACATGAGTATATACAGTACTTCATTACGCCAGGGAACAGGTATTTGATACTTTTCACAAAGCCAAATCAGCACTGAGACAATCCTTTTCTCTCAAAAAGAAACATATATTTCGAGGTTTACAAGTTCAGACAAGCTACCCAGTCAGAGACTGAGACGATGGGAAAATATTACATTTGTTTACGCATGCTAGCCTCATCCTGTGAATTTACTGACATGGATACAGAAATTAAAAGACAGATTGTCCAGAGCTGCACATCAAATAAATTACATAAACAGGATGTCACTGGCACTACTATGACTTTAACAAGATTAGTTGAAATTGCAAGATTGCACAAAGAATCAGAATGGCAAGCACGTGAAATGTAGCGGTGTGCCGACACTCCTGCCACCACTGTATTAGCGATAAAACAGCAGGATACTAAAAGCCTTAGACCTCACTGGCCATCAGCAAAAGCAATCACACAAAAGTCTGTATGTTTCAACTGGGAAGGCCATTCTCGCACCAAGGGTGATGCCCTGCACATGTACTGCTACAGGTCACAGCCAAGGCAACACACTAACTCTCTCATGTCTGAGCCAGAGGACTCGAAAAATGGCAGTGTTGACACTCTTCACTTTAGCAAACACAGGAAGTGAGATAAATACCTTTTCACACTAATTGATCTGTCCAGAACATCTCTTTAAATACATCGTGACAAACTATTTGGATTAATGAATTCCCTGTTGATGTCCTAGTGGACATTGGTGCTTTTTTAAATGTCATGGACTTCCTTTCAGTCCATCCCAGAAGCTCCACCTCTACAAGACACTTCTGTCAAAGTTTAAGCCGATGGCTCAAACACACCTTTGCAAATGTGTGGATAGTTTCACTCACATCTGAAGTTTCAGGACAAAGTAATTACAGATACATTCTGTGTAGCTGACAGAATGGAATTTTTCAGGGTTAAGCTTCCATGCAGAAATTGCTGTTGACTTTGTACATGTAATAAACAATATTGCTAAGTCAGCAGCACTTCAAGCTAAATACCCAGAAATCTTCAAAGGTATTGGCAAACTTAGATATTATCATATTAAACTACACATTGACACTTCTATTCAACCATTTTTCCTTGCCATATAAGCACATCCCATTCCACATGAGAAAACTGGTATAAAAGGAACTGGAGGACCTTGAAGCTCTAGATATCATTGAGCAGGTAGAAGGCCCAACGCCATGGTTGTCACCCATTGTAGTGACGCGGAAGCCGAAACAACCAGGCAAACTAAGACTGTGTTACCATGAGAGAGCCAAATAAAGCCATCAAGCAGGAGAGGCACATTACCCCTACTATTGATGACATCATATCAGACCTGAACAGTGCCAATGTTTTCCCTTGATTTCACGGCAGGTTACCACAAGGTAGAGCTACTGTACATCCTGATTCTCATTATGTGACTACAATCACCACTCATATAGGACTGCATCAATAAGAGTGCCTCAGCTTTAGAATTCCCTCAGTTGCTGAAATTATTCAAAACATTATTAGAGAGACACTGTCTAACATTCCGGTTGTCTTGAACGTTAGTGATGACATGTTAGTCTACGGCACCTCTCAGCAAAAACAAGATGAGCATCTGGAACAAATACTGCTACGACTCGTAGAGAACAACCTAATGTTAAATGCTGCCAAGTGCTAGTTTAATTATTAAATTATTATATACTAGCAAAATACCCGCGCTTCGCAGCGGAGAAGTAGTGTGTTAAAGAAGGAAAGAGAAACAAAAGGAAAAATTTTAAAAATAACGTAACATGATTGTCAATGTAATTGTTTTGTCACTGTTATGAGTGTTGCTGTCATATATATATACATATATATATATATATATATATAGCAAAATACCCACGCTTCGCAGCGATGTCATGTGTTAAAGAAGTTATGAAAAAGAAAAGGAAACATTTTAAAAATAACGTAACATGATTGTCAAAGTAATTGTTTTGTGTATTTGACGGCAGCGTCACAAAGTTGTTTTCGTCTAGCTGCATCAGAAAATGTACCACGACGTCTGACACGCCTCCTTTTTACTGTTTTCTCACAGCTTGGATTGCTGCTGTCATAATGGGTTTGAGTCTACATATATATATACATATATATATATACATACATATATACATATACACATACATATCTTCATATCTATATACATATATACATATCTATATACATATCTACATATACACATATATATATATGCATACCTATCTACATCATATATACACACACATATACATACATACACACACACACACATATATATAATTTGTGTGTGTGTATGTATGTATGTATGTATGTATGTATGTGTGTGTGTGTGTGTGTATATATATACAATGTAGATAGGTCTGTGTGTGTGTGTATATATATATATATATATATATACATATACACATACATACAAACATACACACAGATATATATATATATATGTATGTGTCTATATGTGTGTGTATAGCTTTGGTCACTGAGTGCAAGGGAAAAATAATAAAATGTAGTCTATAAGTTATTAAACAGTAAAACATTAACGTTTTAAGAAGTAAAGGTACATTGAGCACTACTGGAGTGGTTGCGGGTAAACTACATTTTAAAGACTGTGTAACACAACAGGTAAGTAGTACTAACAGCAGCTAAAATGTATATGGATCATCTCTCGGTAGTAGATCCCTTTTGAAAGGCGCTAAACGACGGCTGTGGTATAGAAATTACATTTTCTATGTGAACGTTCAAATTTCTGCCTCTGGTAATGTGCCTTACCGGCATTACCAGCAATTAAAGAAAATTAGTTTTGTGTCCTCTGCAGTGTTAAGAGAGAAAGGCTTTGGTTTGGGATAAAAGGAAAAAAGGTGTAAAGAAAGGAAAGTTGCCTTTTTCTTTTATATAGTGTAGAGAGATATTTTCGCTGACAATATGAGCGCCTTTTGGGGACAGTCGCGGTGGGTCTTGTGTAGACTGGTGAGACATCCCTGCCATTAATCGGCTGTGATGGCACTGTCAGTCCTCCACTCCTGTGCGTGTCTTCATAATCCGAGCTGACGACCTCATAATCGTATACGTGCAAAATAAGGTGCGAGAAAAGGGGTCCCGTGTTTGCACTTGTCTGGGCTATAGCTCAGGGGGAGGATGAAAAAAATTAAAAGTGCTCACTTTGACTTAAGGCAGAAGCGCAGTCAGCGTCTCAAAGGCCGGCACAGCTATGCGCGCGCGCCGGCTGCTCGACTTTTGCTGGGCAGGAGACGGGTGTTCTAACGAAACATCCTACCCATCGAAATGATCTACTCACTGATACTACGCATGCGCAGATGCATTTATTACAGTTTACTGCATAGGTATTTACTGTCAGCATTTTATAAGTTGTATATTTTGCATGTGTGACTTTTAATCTTGTACAGGCCATTGTATCCATGCACGAGTAATGACCGTCTTGTGAAATCTTTGCATCAGGCTGTGTCTCTTTCGGGCATTAAATGATGCATATAGAATAAAATGAGAAATGTTAACATTTCCATAAATTTGATAGACGACTTCTAAATACATGTTAAATGATGACATGGTATAACGTTATAAATTTAATGTTACGACTTACAATAAACGGATATAATAGATATATCTGTCGAAATAAACTACGGTAGGATACTTCGACAAAGTAGGACAAATCGTCAGAACAACGGCACTTTTTGCAGACACGTTCACATGATCAAAAGTCTCTGAGCTCTTTGGAGGTCATTCATATATATATATATATATATATATATATATATATATATTTATATATAGCAAAATACCCGCGCCTCGCAGCAGAGAAGTAGTGTGTTAAAGAAGTAATGAAAAAGAAAAGGAAACATTTTAATAATAACGTAACATGATTGACATTGTCATGAGTGTTGCTGTCATATATATGCCTGCCTAAATAAGTCACCCTCGCTTCGCTCTTACTTTTTTACCGTTCATTTAATCATGGCTAGTGGCGGAAAAATTATAAAATGGAAGGAGGATTACACTGAGTATGGCTTTACCAAAACAATTATTGATGACGAATCGATTATTCATAAAGCTTGAATTGGTGATTGACAAAAGTTCCCCTTTGATTGTAATGCAAAGTGTGATTAAATGCATTATTTTTTAACGCGTTATGGAGCACATGCATTGAAGCTTCTCAGCTGTGCTTGTGCTAAGAAAAGGAAAGATTTTAAAAATAACGTAACACGATTGTCAATGTAACCTTTTGTAAGTAGTGCCTGGAGGATTCAGTGTGGAGAAACTCTAGAGACAGCGTGTGTATTAACTTGTGGATTTTTCTGTGAATATTTGGTGGCAGTGTGACGAAGTTGCTTCGGAAGACGGCGTTAGCCGCGGAGCTCAGCTCAGAGCGAAATGAGGTAAATGGGAGGGGAGATGATGACGTGACTCCCCCACCCGCCTTAACTGTCAATCCCCCACAAACACAGTCTCTCGGAATTTGCATAAGCACACCCCTTCACCTGCAATTTTAACTTAGTTACAAAGTGATCAAAACTATCGTTTATATCCTGCGTCCTCTCATTAAACTTGTATCCCGCATTACCCGTGGGCATGAGAAACGCCAGCGGTAGCCTGTCTATGAACTTAATTTAAAGTTTAGGTTTACACCTTGCTTTCTTTCCGAAGTAGCAGCACTCATGAATATGGTAGTATATGTCACTCACTCGCTTCTTATTGTTTCGCTGCCTTCTCAATTATATAATGCATGTTTTCTTCAGCGCTTTTTGGAGGTCTTCCTGGTTTTCTACACACTGCGTTGACAGTCAGTTCACATGATTACGTGGGAGGCGTGATGATGTCACACGAAACTCCGCCCCCACAGCTTTCGAGCTCAACTCCATTACATTATATGCAGAAAAATAGCTTCCAGTTATGACCATTACGCGTAGAATTTCGAAATGAAACCTGCCCAACTTTTGTAAGTAAGCTGTAAGGAATGAGCCTGCCAAATTTCAGCCTTCTACCTACACGGGAACTTGGAGAATTAGTGATGAGTGAGTGAGTCAGTCAGTCAGTGAGGGCTTTGCCTTTTATTAGTATAGATTCTCTCTCTCCACTGATCCCAAGAAAGTTGCAACACTAATCGAAGCTGCAGCCTCACAGAATCCGGGAGAAGTTAGGAGTTTTCTTGGCCTTGCTGCTTATTGTGGTCATTTCATTCCTAAGTTGTCTACTATGACACAACCCCTGCAGGACCATACAAAACAAGACCAGCATTGAAATTGGTCTCCAGCACATCAGGCAGCCTTCGACATTTTTAAATACAAACTGAGTAGTGAGACTGTTATGGCCTACTTTCATGCATCAAACCATGCAGAGATTATTGTGGATGCAAGTCAAGTAGGCCTGGGGGCAGTACTGACACAGGCTGACTGAGATGGAAAGGTATACACGCTTGCCTTTGCCAGCAAAGCACTGTCACCAGTAGAGCAGAGGTACGCACAAACAAAGAGGGAGGTTCTGGCCGTCATCTGGGGCAATCTTCACTTTCTACTTTACTTACCTGTCAGTTCTTTTACTGGCCTTACAGATCATAAGCCTCTGGTGTCAATATTCAAAAAAACATCCTCTTTCCACCCCTCTCCAAGAATAGAGTGCTGGCTATTTAAACTATAAAAGTTTAATTTCTCCGTAGTGAATAGAGCAGGCTCTGGAAATCCATCTGACTGTTTCTCTAGACACCCAGAAACTGCACAAGACATTACAGACATTCATGCTGTGAAGATAGATGAGGCTCGTACATTTCATTGTCAATCACAACGTACCGCCATGACACTACAAGAGCTAAGAGCAGCAACCGAGTCTGACCTATGTCTGCAAGCCCACATCAAGACTTGTCGTGCCTGCCAGGCAGTGACTAACACTGCCCATTCTCATGCCCCATTACAATAAACCTCACTGTTAACTGCCCCATGGGCAGAAGTAAGAGTTGATTTTTGTTCACTACCTTCTGGTGAATACTTATTAGTGATTATGGATGATTACTCACGATTCCCAGAGGTAGAAAACGTTTCTAGCCCATCTGAAAAAGGCTTCAATTCCAAATTTAGATAAAATTTTCTCTGCCTATAGCATTCCTGAGGTTGTCAGAAGCGACAATGGATCTCCTCTAAGTTCAGAAGACTTCTCACACTTTGCTGCAAATTTAGGTTTTCCTCACAGAATGATCACCCCACACTAGCCACAAGCTAATGAAGAGGCTAAACAATTCGTCCAGACAATAAAAAAGACATGGAAAAACCTACATCTATCACTTCTTAAGAGCTTACAGATCAACTCCACACTGCTCTAATGGAAAACCTGTTTGGAAGATTAGTCCATACAAGATTACCAAGCCTCTCATCCACAAATTCAGATGAAGACATAAGGGTTAAATACACAAAGAGTAAACAGAAATTGAAGGAATATCATGATAAACATTTCAGCAAATCCCCTCCCACCCTGGTTGTGGTAGACTATGTATTAATAAGATGACTGCGTCCTACAAGCAAATTTCAATCCCCATTTCACCTGGACCCCTACAGAGCAACTGCAGTCAAAGGTACAATGATCACAGCACAGCATGGGAAGTATGTGGTGGCTGGAAATATATCACACTTCAAAAAGGTATGCCCTGCAGTAGCTCAGCCAGATGTGCTTGATTTTCCTGATCAATCTACTATCACACCTCCTCAATCTGAACCTATAGAGATAAAAAGTGAGCAGGACCTCAATACTTCTGAAGATCCCTTGCAGCAAGTAGGTTCAGACTCTGGGCACCAAGATACCCCAGGAGAGTGACTGTAAGACCACCTGAATATTTAAAAAATTTTGTTGTAAATTAATTCATGACAACAGTGAAAACAGTTGGATGAAAGTTATAGGGACTGTGTTCTCATGTTTATTTCATTTGCCTATTTGATGTTCACCTTTATTTGAAAATTATGTATAATTATCATCCTTGTTCTAATGAGATTTCTTTGTTTTTTTGGGATGTTGGAAGGGATGTGGTGTCTGAGTTGGAAAGTGGGTAAGGTTCCTTTAAGAAAATAGGAATTATGGACTAGAGAAGGGACATTGGAAATTGGAACAGGAGGAGAGAAAAAGGAGCAATAAAACAACCACTGTTCAGGTTATTTATAATGAGTAAGATTCGATAAGTAGTAATTTGTAAAGCTTGTAATTGCATTTATATGCAAACTTAATACACTCGGAGCCTGCGTTCAGTTAATAGTGCTATACAAAAATAAATAAATAGATTGATAGCATTGCTGAGAGTTTAATCTTGACAATGAAGTACAGGCGATATATAGTATTTGGCAACCTAGGAGGTACCAATAAATGAGACAATAAATGAATGGGATTTGAATGCAAAAGTTCAAAGAAAGCAAATTGATTACATTTTTCTGTAATGTCCAAGGAATCTTGATGCCTTACATTTTTATTGTATGAGTCTATTATCTCATTGCTTGATAAATAGAGATGCTCTTCTCTAAACAGATAACCCTCTTCATCTTGTTGACTGGTCTCAGGTAAACATTTAACATGTCATATAAATCTGCATTATTTACAATAGTTTTGTGTAACTAACTTTTCTTTTAATCATTCATCAAAGCTGGTAGTTCATTTTATGGCTGAGAACAGAAGCTGCACATTCTGTACACAACAGAGTATGATTGTAAACCATGGGCATTATACACTGTTCAATATTTCAGTGCTTTGACAGCCGTAGTGTCATTACAGTTAACATTATTTTAACATATTAAATGATGTCTGCAGTTCTTTGTGAAAGGCTCCTGCAAACGTCTTTTAGAGGAAGTGGGTGTTACTTTCAAGTTGACCACAAGAGAGCTACAACTTACTTTGCGTACTATGAAACAGCAAACAAGCAGTTCAAACAATGCTGACATTAACCTGTCTGTGCTCCTTCATTGGGGTTAGAGAAGCTCTCTGATACAAATACACACATGCATTCCTTCCTTGCTGAAAAAGGTCAAGTCTGTGGTTTCATTTCAGTTCACACATCAAAATTCAGTTTTTAGGAAATTCACCCAAAATGCAGTCTATGCAAAGTTCTAGCAGACAGCCAGGGCCTTATTTAACTGTGTTGCATTTATCTGAGGAAGCACCGTGTTCTTCTGGTTTAAGCAGATGTTAACATCCCTATCAGCTGGAAGCCAAAAGAAGAAGTAACCATCTAATGACATTATTATCTGTTTTTTTTGTTTTGTTTTTTAAAAGGTGCTAGACTTTTGTATCTCTATTTCAGTGTTCTGCTAAGCTATATGCTTTGTAATAATAAAATGACTTCTTAATTACTGTATATAGAAAGTGTTATGAGCTAAGAGCAAATGTAATGACAGAAAGGTGCTTTTTGTCTATTTCATTATGTGCATTATAAGAATTAGCTAACATAGTTAATAATCTCTTAATGTATAACTTAATTTTGTAAGCCCACTTTGTATGATTCATGGTAGCCACATAACCAGTAAATATCCAAGTTTGAAAAAGGTCAAATTTTTGCATCGTCATCTGCAATAACAAAGAGTGAATTATATTTATAAACTGCTGCAACATGTATATTTAATGATTAGCATAATATGTAATTACTACAAGTATATGTTGCAGCAATGAGTTTAAATATTAATTATTGTGTCTTCCTCCATAGAATACACAACCACCTACTAGAGAGTATTTTTTCCCAAAGCCACTCCCCTGCTCTAAGCAGTACCACAATAACATCATTTTAACCTGGTAATTTGGAAGTAAGATGGTTGTTAATAATTTAAAATGGCCCAGAAACAGTGAGGAAATTAATATATAGAAAGAAACAATAAGAGTGAATTGCTGTAGCAGGACACTAAAGCAAAACAAAAGTATACTGTAAAGGCAAAAGAGCATAATAAATGTGCCCTCTTTAAATATCATTGTCCTCTTTTATTCTGCACCACTCCTACTACACTGTTGCACCTAGAAGGTGAATGGGGTCAGTGGAAGGCAACACATGAATGTAGGGGACAAGCAGAAGCTCAGGTCAACACTCAACACAACATCAACGTTTTTTGGATTGAGTCGATGAGGTTATAAAGGATACAAGAGACAACAGAAGGCTAAGCGAAGCTTATCAAATAAAAATATGCTGTACAATAATTATACTGTATATTATTCTGTGTACATAAATTATTATCTCGTTCATTTGCACAGAAGGATCAAAACTTAACAAATAACCAAAATTTGCAAAAAAGTCTAAAATTACTGTAGAAAAGGTCATGTAGGAAACACCTGTGAGGACAAAATTAGAACGAAGATGACAATTACAATTTTTTTAAAGCTACATATAAAATACTTATTTTTTCAAATAAGCAGTTCACTGACAATTTTGATTGTATATTTATATTTTTAATCACATACAATTCATAAATAAATTCTATTGCTAACTTATACATTGAACAAGAAAATAATCAGAATTCAATCTTCCGAATGACTGCATCAGAAATTTACAGTAGGTTTGATTCTTAGCTTGGTCACTGTCTGGGCTGGGTTTGTACTTTCAGTCAATGGCTTATGGGGTTTCCTTCACTACTCTGCTTTCCTCCTGTTGTTAAAGCATTTAGAAATTAGCCAAGTGTGTGTGGTATGTGTATAAACATGCTGAAGTCTGGTTTTCTAAGCAGAGTTCTTTTCTGCCTTTTGCCTAAGGGCTGCCAGAACAGTTTTGGCTCTCTTGTGGGTTTTTAATTAAATTGAATTTGAACTTGAAATCCAAAGATGAAAAATAGTTTAATACAAATCCGTCAACTTTAACATAAAATGAACCTTGTTATATACTGCAAATAATCCTTTGAGAATTCAGAAGGTTTTACTTCAATCAGTATACAGTATACAGTCAGTGACCACTTTTTAAGGTACATCTGCTTATTAGCTCCCTTAAACAGCTAATGAGGCAGTGCGTCAGTATACACACACACAGACGTACATATATATAAATTGTCACACACATGCGATTGGGAGACAGCTAAAGGGCCTGGCTGATAGTTATTCCATGCCAGACCAGGGGGCGGCAAGGTGCACTGACCCGCAGGGTTTCGGCACCACTGATAATGTCACTTCCGTTCTCGGCATATAAAGCCGTCAACTTTAATGACCTAATTCAGTTCTGTTTTGGACTCTGACCTATGAACAACTCCCAACCGTTACCTTTAGCCGCCAGGGCATATTACTGTATATGGGTGGCTTGGTCTTTTTTGTGACTATATATATATATATATATATATATATACAGTATATATATATGTATATACAGTGGTGTGAAAAACTATTTGCCCCCTTCCTGATTTCTTATTCTTTTGCATGTTTGCCACACAAAATGTTTCTGATCATCCAACACATTTAACCATTAGTCAAATATAGCACAAGTAAACACAAAATGCAGTTTTTAAATGATGGTTTTTATTATTTAGGGAGAAAAAAAAATTCAAACCTACATGGCCCTGTGTGAAAAAGTAATTGCCCCCTGAATCTAATAACTGGTTGGGCCACCCTTAGCAGCAATAACTGCAATCAAGCGTTTGCGATAACTTGTAATGAGTCTTTTACAGCGCTGTGGAGGAATTTTGGCCCACTCATCTTTGCAGAATTGTTGTAATTCAGCTTTATTTGAGGGTTTTCTAGCATGAACCGCCTTTTTAAGGTCATGCCATAGCATCTCAATTGGATTCAGGTCAGGATTTTGACTAGGCCACTCCAAAGTCTTCATTTTGTTTTTCTTCAGCCATTCAGAGGTGGATTTGCTGGTGTGTTTTGGGTCATTGTCCTGTTGCAGCACCCAAGATCGCTTCAGCTTGAGTTGACGAACAGATGGCCGGACATTCTCCTTCAGGATTTTTTGGTAGACAGTAGAATTCATGGTTCCATCTATCACAGCAAGCCTTCCAGGTCCTGAAGCAGCAAAACAACCCCAGACCATCACACTACCACCACCATATTTTACTGTTGGTATGATGTTCTTTTTCTGAAATGCTGTGTTCCTTTTACGCCAGATGTAACGGGACATTTGCCTTCCAAAAAGTTCAACTTTTGTCTCATCAGTCCACAAGGTATTTTCCCAAAAGTCTTGGCAATCATTGAGATGTTTCTTAGCAAAATTGAGACGAGCCCTAATGTTCTTTTTGCTTAACAGTGGTTTGTGTCTTGGAAATCTGCCATGCAGGCCGTTTTTGCCCAGTCTCTTTCTTATGGTGGAGTCGTGAACACTGACCTTAATTGAGGCAAGTGAGGCCTGCAGTTCTTTAGACGTTGTCCTGGGGTCTTTTGTGACCTCTCGGATGAGTCGTCTCTGCGCTCTTGGGGTAATTTTGGTCGGCCGGCCACTCCTGGGAAGGTTCACCACTGTTCCATGTTTTTGCCATTTGTGGATAATGGCTCTCACTGTGGTTCGCTGGAGTCCCAAAGCTTTAGAAATGGCTTTATAACCTTTACCAGACTGATAGATCTCAATTACTTCTGTTCTCATTTGTTCCTGAATTTCTTTGGATCTTGGCATGATGTCTAGCTTTTGAGGTGCTTTTGGTCTACTTCTCTGTGTCAGGCAGCTCCTATTTAAGTGATTTCTTGATTGAAACAGGTGTGGCAGTAATCAGGCCTGGGGGTGGCTACGGAAATTGAACTCAGGTGTGATACACCACAGTTAGGTTATTTTTTAACAAGGGGGCAATTACTTTTTCACACAGGGCCATGTAGGTTTGGATTTTTTTTCTCCCTAAATAATAAAAACCATCATTTAAAAACTGCATTTTGTGTTTACTTGTGTTATATTTGACTAATGGTTACATGTGTTTGATGATCAGAAACATTTTGTGTGACAAACATGCAAAAGAATAAGAAATCAGGAAGGGGGCAAATAGTTTTTCACACCACTGTGTATATATATATATATATACTGTATAGCATTCAGATAAAGTTAAGTTGTCCTTCAGTACAATGGATAACATATGCGACTTTGACCATGGTGATTTCACCATGTTCCTCTGCAGTCTCTACAGTTTACAGAGAATAGTGTGGTAAATAGAAATGCAAAATCCATTGAGAAATAGTTGTGGAAAAAAATGTTACAGGTCAGTGGAGAATAGCCAGGTTTATTCAAGCTAACAGAAAGGCCACAAATACTCAAGCAACACCTCTTTACAACAGTGGTGCTGAGATGGGTATCTATGACTGTATAAAATGTCAGACTGTGAAGCAGATGGGCTACAGCAGAAGAAGGTTTTATTCTTGTCAGCTAATAACAGGAAGACAGGAATATAGTAGGCATTCATGTACACAAACTGGGCAACTGAAAATTATAAAAATGTTGCCTGGTCTAACAAATCTTTACTTATTGTAAGACATGCAGATGATAGGATCGGAATTTTCTGAAAAGAACAAGAATCCATGGTTCGATTCTGCCTTGTGCCAATGATACTGGCTGTTGGAGGTCCTGTAATGGTGCGGGTAATGCTCTGTTGCATAGTAGACCTCTTCATACCAGTTGAGTGCTATAATACACCTATGCATTTTTGCTGACCACTTGCTCCCATTTACTAGCCACAGTGGACCCTCTTTCAAACAGAAATTTCTAGGGGGAAGCACCATATCACAGAGGATACATCATCACAGACTGCTTCCATGAACATGACAATGTCATCAGTTTACTCCAAATACATTCACAGTTCTCAGATCTCAATCCACTTCAGAACATTTTGAATGAGGTACAATGCAAGGTTTGCAGCATGAAGCAGTGGACAAAAACTCCATTGTGGTATCTAGTCAGCCTGAAACCATAACCCTAAAGAATGTTTTCCTGCAACATTTTGAATCCATGCCTTAAAGAATCCAGACTATTGTGGTACAACAAAGATGTACTGTACCTAAAAGTGCTCACTGAGTATAAATGGATAGAGAGAGAGATATCTGATGTTTCATAGTATCTTTGACCTTCTGTTTTTAAACGTAAGCATTTAACGGTGGCTTTCCTTTCCCTCTAAAGATTTAGTTATGTCAAGAGCACTTAAGCAGAACTGAAAGTGTATGTGTGATAGACTATGTCCGGGGTCTCACACATACAGATAGTAGCAAAAGGCACTTGACATTTAAGGCATAAAAGTAGGTTGTGAATGAAAGCGGCTAAAAGTGGGAACAAATAAAACAGAAAAGTTTCACATTGAGTCAAATGAACGATTTGTCAGTTGCAAAATGCAAGAAAACTTTAAAGGAGAAACTTTACTTCACTATATTCAATATTAATTGTGTGTTTAAAAAAAGAATGCTAAAATGGGTGAGGAACTAGGTGTGGAGTGTGCATGTTCTCCCCATGGCTCGCCAGGTTTTTCTTTGGGTACTCCAATTTTCCTCCAACTTTTCAAAGATGTACATTCAAAATTAATTAGTAACCCAACATGGCTTGTTAGTCACCTCCACTTTCAAGACCTACAAGGTAATAAGTTCAACTGCATTATTAGTTATGGTGTTTCATGTATCTACAGTGCTCTCTGTGTGAAGAAATTTTTGTCTAACATTTGTACAAAATTTACACTTAACCAGCATCCAATACTTCTCTAGTTTTCTTGTTGAGCTTATTTTAAAGTAACAGCTGGCTTCCACACTTCATATTTCTTCCATAATTATCAACATTTCTGTCTTGTCACCTCTTAACCTCTTTTTGCTCAACCTCCTTGGTGTTAATCCTAAGGATTATTCAAGGCTGGAATTCAATGTAAATATGGATCATCCCAAATAGTACTCAAGTTAGCAGATTTTGCTGAGATATGGAGTGTTCAAGGCAGCATTCTTCTGCCATTTTATAGGTGAAATAACATTATGCAAAAAAAATCAAATAAATAAAAAAGCATTTTTCTATGCATTCTACCACTGAATCGTGTCACACACATGCGTACGGGAGGCAGCTGAAGGACTTGAAAGAAAGTAATTCCTGGTCACACCAGGGGGTGGCAGAGTGCACTGTCCCTTTCTCTTTTTTCCCTGCAGAGCAAATATGGGAAATTCTGCCTAAGCCCTTCAACATCACTTCTGTTTCCACCCTTGAAGACATCACTTCCTCCTTGCGTCTTTAAAACCCACCATGTCTGTACCAAACCTCTGTTCTGTTTTGGACTCTTGTCTGTGAAGACCACTATTTTGTAACCTCCTTCTTCAATTTTTGCAGCCATTTCCAAGTATATGGGAGGCTTCCCCAATTCTCTTTTTGTGTCAAGGCTTGGTTATTTATCACAATAATAACTCATAAATATTTATGAACAAAAAATACAATGGCATACAAGTGAAAAGCTGTAAAGGCAGTTTTAGAACAAACTGAATCTGAACTATTAGTAGAATCAAGCGATTGTGGTGACGATGTGAATTGTCACCAAATGTTGACGCGGATTGTAAAACCAATGTACACAGGATTGTATGATCAAACTGCCGTGATATGCCTGGGGAATTTGTTCCTGTGAAGGTTCACTGAGGTTCAAGTACCTTCATGGAAAAAAGGGCAAAATTACGATTTAAGTAGAAGGACAAGTAGGACGTTAGCCCCCTAAGCACTATCCATAATTTAGCAAATGTCAATGTTAATTTAAAGGGAAATGTGACAGTTACTAAGCCTTTAATGTGGTAGCCTAAAATAATGCAATGGACATGTTAATCATCTGACACTGATATTCTATCCACTCAGGCATAAGCAACAGAAAAATATAATTATAAGAAAAGTGTGGAAAGAAACATGCTTCTACTGTCTGGACTGCAAAATAGGGATGTGGGCAGGTGACTGTTTCAAAACATATCACGCGAAGGACATGTATTACTACAGGTAAACATACTTTTCCTACCCTATTTATGTTGAGGTTTTAGTATTTACGTGATTCTGTTACAAATAATAACATTTTTTCTTTTTGAAAAAATAAAAAAATCAATGTTTTCATCTTGTCTTTCTAGGGGTAAACATAATGCTAAGGAGGCTACACCGAAAAGATTGAACTCCTTCAATAAGTCCTTACAAGTTCATTCACTGTATCCACTCTTTTTCAATAAGGAGGCCAAAAGCGCACACAATTTAAATATTCTCATACTTTACATGTATTCCACATAAAATATTTTATAATTCAAAATCCTGAAAGTCCTTTTAAAGGCTTCCATTTACTATCACCTTGTAGATGGAATTGACGAGTCGATTAGGAGTGCTAATTCCTTCTCCTAAGATATGCTTTCTACCTGCAGACATCCCTTAAAACTAGATTTACAGAACTTTGAACGTTTTTTACTTTCTATGTGTAAGAAATTATATACTGTAGATTAGTTTAATTTGACTCATACTGAAGCAAACATTCATTTTGCTTATGTTTATTTGTAGCAGTTTAATTTACTCACTCTGCAAATGTGGGCAAGCACTCTGTTGGAAATGCAGCAAGAATAAAGTGAGTAATAAGGGAGGGTCCATCTAAGTAACTAACCCTTTTGACATTCTGAAACTCTGAAAAATCAAAATTGTAAGGGTATCTTGGAATAAATTTCAAAAACATGCTATGCACTCATAAATCACTCTGTGCCCATGAAAGAGAGCCCTTCAAAAGATGTGTGGAGCTAGATGTTTGAGTGGTAGCAGCCCATCCGGCAAGGAATGGAAGTGTGTCCTTTGACAAGCCTTAAGAGGATTCAAGAAACAGCACTGAGACTTTTCAGCGAAGAAATATAAACAGGAGCTTCACATGGTTCTTACTGCTTGGCTTGGACTGAGTGATGTTGAAAAGTGGGATGGTAGATAGCAAAAAGTGAAGGTGACTGCCGATACACCACTTCACCTTCATACTGACCTGCCCTCTGTGCCCTTACCTAACCAGAGCTGAGGCGCTGCTCTGTGGCTGGGTGGTGAATTGTAATTATCATTATCCTCATGATAAAACAGACATTTTAGTCATGAAATGTGTTGTGAAAAGTGGCTGTTCTGCCTGATGCTGGTCAAAAGCAAAAGGTTGTGTGCCATATCCACATACTGTATAATGCGATTTGACTACTTGTGATACACTTATCCTAACTAATAACAATCTCTATAGATAAATAATTGTGTATTTCACAATACCAGAGTAAAAGTTCAGTATTCAGCCAATACTAGAGCACTAAAGGGAGCCAATGAAGTATTTCACACACTGAGCAAGAGTGTTTGAAAAGTGACAACCAATAAAAAGAACAAGGAAGAAAAGGAAAGACAAGGAATAAGAAGAAGAGACAGGAGTATTTTTGTTACTGTTTGCTGGTCCAAGCCCTAGGATTGACAATTCAGTGAATTTTGTTAGATTTTAAAATAACCAGACATGGAGTTACAGTACGTCTAGGGTAGTAACTTTAACAAACAACCTGCAAGATTTCAGTGGAATCATCCAAAGATCCTAATGCATGTGACAAAAAACCTACAATGACAGGAGAAAATTGTTTGATATGTTTGGGGACTGACATCAAGACATTTAATTGCCATTTTTTTCATTAGGCTCTTGTACCGTAGCATGAATTGTGTACATTGGAACTTCACCATGATAGGGTAATGTGTGTTTTGGTATATTTTGTGTTTAATCCAATTTTTTTGTGTTTAATCTCATTCTCATTTATTTACATCATCTTATATGTAAACGTCTACGCGTGGAATTGTGTGTTTCTGTCCGGCCCGGAAGTGAGAGGTGGAGAGTCAGGGTAAGAGCTCCACCTCCGAGGAAACGGAAAACTCGCTTAGCCACTAATAACACAAGCAAGGTCAGCACATCTGCAAAATGAAACCTCAGAAGAAAGATAAAGTTGCTTAGCCGCTAACTTCAGAAAAATGGTATCCCTTCTACTTTTCCTTCTGCTGCTAATGCACAAGTGATGCAAGCACGTCAGCAAAATGAATCCTCCTAGAAGAGAGATGCCCAGAGTAGTTCCTTTCAATTACCTGACATCTCTACATTTCAGTTTTTTTTTCTGACGATTTCAATACTTCAATACAAGACCCTTGGCTTTTTACAGCATGGGCTTACACAGCTAGTATTTATTAAAATCTCTTTGCATTTATGTTGTTTGATATCTCCTTTCTGGAAGAATTTAGTTGGTGGATATTTAGCTTGAGTTAACAATAAATAAATAAATAACACTGTATTCTGCACCTTACAAACGTTAGTGAGCTGGAGCCAAACCAGACTGCTGCAACATTTCCTTGTCATGTTTACACTACAACCAGTAAGAACATAAGAGCAAATAAAAGCAAAGGCAAAGAGGGTTTGTTTTTACTTCACATTCACGCCTACTTTTTTGTCGAGTATCTTTTAAGTATTCTCTCCTTCTTAGCATCTTCTCTTGTATATGAGTATATACTTCCCACTAGTGGATACATCTTGCAAATCCATTTTATTACAACATATTGCAATATGATGCTATAAAGCAGGGGTGGGCAAAGTCATTCCTGGAGGGCCGCAGTGGCTGCAGGTTTTTGTTCCAACCCAGTTGCTTAATTAAAAAAAAATCCTTGTCAATTATTTAATTTCAAGGCTCGTTAGTGCTTTAACTCTGCCATGTCAGGTCATTCTCATATCCTAGATATTTTTTCCTTTCTAAGGATATCATTCAAATGATTTGAAGTCTAAAACAGATGAGTAATTCTCAGTCATTCACTTTTTTCTCTTCATTTTCTTTCCAAGTATTTAATTAAACCAAATAGTGCATGATAAACACACGCAGGTGTAAATGGAAACAAGCTTAATGGAGAAATGCTGAATTTCTTTTGTCATTTGCATCTGATTGCTAATAAGGGGTGGTTAAAAACCAAGACTACAGCTGTTTAAGACTAAAATAAGCAATAAGGGTTCAAAATCTAAACGAGTGAGACAACTAAAATGAAGCAGAAGTGTTACTTGAGCGATAAGGGCTTCTTATGAAGCAACTGGGTTGGAACAAAAACCTGCAGCCACTGCGGCCCTCCAGGAATGACTTTGCCCACCCCTGCTATAAAGCATTGTATATCATGGAGATTGATTCATGGCGACACAGTGGTTAGACATAATGTCAAGATTTGAGTTTGATTCTGGAACTGGCCACTGTCCATAAACTTTGCAAATCATTCTCATGTCTGTGTGATTTCTGTAAGTTTGTAAATTTGTCAATTTGCCAAGTAAGTGTGATTATGTTAACTAGAAAATCTAGTTTAATACAGTATATGCTTCTGGTATGGGTTGTAGTTCTCTGCAACACAGTAAAGTACAAACCAGGTTCTGAAACATGATAATAATAATGTAACACTACTGGTACAGCAGATTGCTGCACCCACCACACAATGAAACAGCTTGAGATCCTGGTTGGCAACCCCACAGGCAGACACACGGTCCAGTCTCACCCTTCAGAAATGACCATCCATCTGCCGCAGCCAGGTGCTACATGGGCTTCTCTTTGGCCTAGATGAGAATCATCAAAGAGGATCCTGCAAGCCGGATCACTCTCAGGGAATCCGCCACATGGCCTGTTCCCTCACAATGCAGGTAATGGGCCTCATTCGGGACTCCATGAGCAACTGCTCATTTGACACAAAGTTAAACCAGTGGTACCCAAGGATTCTCCGAAGAGACACAGTACAGAAGAAGTAATACTGATTAAATAGAACTGTGCTAAAAGATAGTTAAAGATTTAAAACAGTGACACAAAAATTCCTCATAAAGCTACAGTACTTTTCTAAATGCAGAATAAAAGAAGGAGAAATGACAGTTACACAATTGGGTCAATCAGAGATGAAATGACTTGCTGATTGTGTAGCTGGTTGGGACAAAACTTGCCACAGGACTGAAATTGGGAATCGCTGCCATACATTCTACGACCTCACATCCACATCGGTTATCCATGATACTGTCTGCTCACATGTATGCCACATATAACTTTTGACACTGTTATTAACTGTGAGGTTTACTCCTACATCTAAGATGTCTGTTTGTACTCTGGACTCAAGCCAGACAATGTCATAGTGAGGCTATTAAAATTTGGCAATTTTTGACCAATGTTTTGAAAAATATACCATAATTCATAGTGCATGAAAAACACCTTGCAATGTAGTAGGCAAAGAAATAGCAAAAGCTAACCATAAAACATTTCATGCATCAGCAAAAGTTACTTTCTGGAGGGAAAAGAGAAATAGGCTTAAAGTTATACATAGATTTATATCCAAAAATAACTGAGAAGGACATTTAGAGAAATTAAAATTTAGGGGATTAAGTGATTGGGGAAAAAGCAGACAGAGTTTGTTGTTTTTTTTTATTTAATTTATCTTGATAACTCTCATAGAGCCCATAGAATAAAGTAGCACTGCACATTTGTATTTCTGCATGTGTAATAAAATCATAATTTCACTATTAACCTCAACCTTAGTAGATGTTTTAGCTTCTTCTACCGCAAAAAACATCCCAGCCAAAAAATAAATAAACAAAAGAAATGAGCTGGATGACCTCATGAGTGCTGGTGCTGACCACAGATCTGTAATGCACACGGTGTCACTTATTTTCTGTAACTCAATAAACACGTTCTATTGTTATAACTGAGATAATAATTGATGCTTTCAGTAGCTTTAATATTATCTATGACTAAATTGCTGTTGTTTTGAAAGTCAAAATCTGCAACTGTTTTAAAAGTATTTTGGAGTGTTTTGGTCGTTTTTTTTCCTGATTTGTTTTATTGAAAATTATTTTTATTTTTTTAATGTTTTTTTCATTGCTTCTTTCATGCCATCATTCAGTGCCAGTTTTGCATTGGTTCATAGTAATGCTTTCCAGCTGCAACTACACCACTGCGCCAGCATCCATTTGATACGTGTTAGAGGTATTTAAGCAGGTGGTTACAGGCTTATTGAAAATTAAGTTATGACTCTATTATAAAAAGGCAATTAGATTCGACAATAACCTCATTTATTTGGAATTCAAAACATCCACGCAT
>JANRMT010062854.1:27788948-27838339 GCA_026402145.1 Polypterus bichir lapradei | reverse complement strand
TTCAAAACATGGCAGGATCTAATCAGTAATATTTTAAAATAAGTTCAAAAGGCACAGAGAATTTATTAATTTAGGTATGTCTCCAAGCCTTAAATTTAACGCCGTTTGGCTTGCTCTCTCTCTCAGGGGTGGGGATCGATTTGTTCTTAATTTTTCTCTTTGTAAAAACTTGATTGCTTTGTATGGATTGTAATAAAATTAATGGAAAGAAAAAAAAAAAAAAAGTTATTAAAAATAAAGTTTTAAAAAAATTAGATTACTGAAGAAAGCACTCACGACTACTATTCTGAAAGTTTGTCTGATCAATTGACCCTTCTTTAATGCATGGTTTGCATTTTCAGACTTCCTTGGAGAGACATTGTAGTTGGTCACAAATTTTCACAGCAGAGATTTCAGACAGGGTTTCACCTCGGATGTTAGCTCCATGGTCTACTGAACCTTATAAATTCATTAAACATGCTAAATTAACTAAGTAAACTTTGACTTTTCCTGCTAATTTCTGCTTTTGTTGCACTTTTCATGTCTCCACATTTAAGCCTGCACTCTCTAGTTTACCTGTTGTTCTCTGCTTTGTCAGGTTTTTTTGTCTCACAAACATAAAACTAAACTGAGAGCTGCATTAAACTTTGCATTCTCACTACTGTATAACCTTACAGAGGGATAGCGTGAGCACTATGATGGCATCAAAGGAGATTCTGGATTAGATATATGGCTTGGCACCTATAGAACATCTCTGCCTTTAGAATTATCCCTGGGCGTCGTACACCAAGTGTTTTAATGCCGAGCGGATTCACTTGCAAACATGTAGAGTCAGCGTCAGCCCCTCCACCAAAAGAACATCAACGAAAAACATCCAAGTACTTGCAGTTGTTAGATGCCCTTCTATATGCAGATCTTGGATCAGATGATTGGCAACAAAAGATCTTAAAGTGAAAAAAGGTCCACTCCACACATATAGAGAAACTCCTTCACCGAGGGAAGAGGCTTGACAGAGGTTTCATACATGGGCTACCATGAGATTAATCTCTACTATAAAGTTCATAAGTTGAAAAAGATTTTTTTTAGTAAGCCCAAAAATGAAAAAGTTAAATCACATCAGTAGTTTCAGTAAAATTTATTATATGGTCTAAGGAAGTGAAACAACAATTTGTTCACTGCATGAAGCATGTTTGCTTGTTGGTTATTGCTCATATTTTTGTTGCCATTTTTATGTTTCTGGACAGCATTTCTTTCAGCTACTTTTTTGCCCTATAAATCAGAATTCCTTGCTGTGCAATTGCATAGTCCACCTCAAATGATATCTTCTGATTTTGGACCAGCACGTTAAATGCCTCTGTGTCTAACTGTAAAACTGGCAAAACTAAAACCTTAACATTTCTGTATTGTCTGTTATTTCAGCTTTGAAATGCTTTCCATAATAGACTGATCCAGAAATTCTTCACATAGCTGGATTCTCTTCACTGCCCTTGTAATATAATTAAGGTTACCTGTATCAGCTTGCCCTGCCAGCAGCAACTGGCTGTGAGGTAACTTGAAATTCCAGGTACTTTACTTCACTGCGTATGACCCAATCTATTATTTTCAGAAACACAGTAAAGTTAATCTCACAAAAGATTTTACTAGTTTAAACTTAATTTTTGCATTTTGCAACACTTAATTGGATAAACAGATTAGAAAATGAAAGAATGAATAATTTAAACAAAAAACAACTCCACTATATTATTGAGCACTTTTATTTTTACTAGTGTGCATAATTCTTTTTGTGTGCTTACAGAAGAAGGCATTAATGTTTATAGATTTTTCATACTCATTTTGTTTAAGCTATTTAAACTCCCCATTTAACATTTTCCAAGTGAGTGAAGAAGCAACAAGTTAACAAAATAAAACAGATGAAGATATTAATTTTGCCTGTCCCATATTATCGATAAAAAGATAACAACGAGATGAGAATTAAACACAAAAGAGGTAACTAGTGATGGATCTCAGACCAATCCACTGCAGGGACAACATGGAGTCAATATTTAATATAATGTGGGGGAGTAAACTGGAGAACACCATGCAAACAACATACAGACAGTGGCAAGAATGGGAATGGAGCACTGACCACTGTGCTGTCCAGTAAAACAGACTCTTCATCACCTTCATATTCATTCAGCTTAAGTATATATATATATATATATATACTATGGATAATGAACAAAAATAAATTAATGTCAAAGTTTGGAACACTAAAACATCTTTGTTCTCCAATATTTGTCAACTTTTTGTATCAGACAATACAGCCAAAGCAAGTGGTACTTGGCAATCCACCAAATCAGTGGACGGCTTGTAGTGATAGTAACTATAATATTATAAACTCCCCACAGCACTCTCACTCCTCCTATTTGTGCAAATGAACAATAGTTAGTAAAACAGTTTTTAATGAAAGGTTTTGCAGTTTTAAGTGTTGCAAGACGCTTGGTGAACCAACAACTACGTTTTATAAACAATTAATGCAAAAAAATAAGGTCGCAAATAAAGTTGCAATCAATGCAACTGACCTCATTACACTGCCATCACTTGGCACGTCTGTCAACCAACTTCCTTAATTGTAATGACAGAACTTTATATGACAATAATCAACCTTCAAAATCAACACAGAGATCTCTGTAGGTTATTCTGAAGTAGAAAAAAGTAACATTCCTATAAAATCTTAATTCTCTAAATGGATTTTTTAAGTGTGTGAAGGTAAACTAGATTTACATTTATTTGCTTAGCAGACTCTTTTATTGAAACTGACTTACACAATCATGTAAACATCAGCCTGGAGGACTATTTGGGAACAAGAGTTACAGGATAGGGGTACAAAGTTGTTTACCACAAGTAAAGACCTCAAATAAACTAAAAGTGAGTTAAAATGTTTTGGTTACAAAATCTAACAAAGCCATTATCAATTAGACAGAAATTCATCAAACAGAGTCTTCAAACACTTCTTAAATAGTAGGAGTCAGAATTTGAAATGGAGGTGGGCAGCTACACATGTTTGGATTGAGATTTGAAGCTGTGTAGAGGTGGCATCACCAGATTCCATTCATTAGCAGATCTGAGTGGGTAAGAAGGAACATAGGATCTCTCCATGTACCTAGGTGCTGACCCATTGACTACTCTGTAGGCAAGCATCAGGATTTGAACTTAATATGTGCTGCTGCTGCTACAGGGAATCAATGTAGTGAACTAAAAAGAGCAATGACATGTGTCTTCCTTGGCTGGTTGAACAACTGACATGCTGCTGCATTTTGAATCATCTGCAGCTTGTTGGTGTCACGTGCTCCTGTACCCCTGTCAGCAGATAGATACGGTAGTCCAGATGTGACAAGACCAGGGCCTAGACTGGAAGCTGTGTTGCTACCTCTGTCAAATATGGTCTGATCCTGCAGATAATTTGTAAAGTGAATCTGCAAGATCATGAGACATGGTCAGTGAAGGACATCTGGTCATCTATCACCACCCTAAGGTTGTGTACAGACTTGGTGGGTGTTAGTAATAATGAGACAATTTGAACAGAGCTGGGCTGTTGAAAAGAAAGACACAATAAGAATGTCTATATTTGTGCTATTGAGCCGGAGATGGTGCTCCTTGATCCAAGTTGCAATATCAGTGAGACAAGCTAAGATTCTAGCTTACACCATGTGGTCATGGAGGGAACAAAAGGTAGAGCGGCAGATCAACAACATAGCACTGATAAGAGAAAACCATGGGACCGGATGAACAGGGTCTTGATGAAATAGTTTATAGAGAGATGAGGAGAGGTCCCAGCGCCATTCCTTAGTCTGTCTGGTGTATCCTTCACATCTCTCCTCACCAGCACATATGGTATGATCTGCCCAAGAGGTAGGACTTGAAGGTCAGAGACGGTGGCAAGCAGAATCTGACGACTGACCATGTGAAAGGGAGAGGAGAGATCTAGAAGGAGTTTTTCCATTCTGTCTATAGCTGGATTTTCTTTTTATTCCTTATGTTACTTAAAAAGTGCCACATTCTCCACTGCTAAGATTTTAAGATCTTAAAAGTTGTATCACTAAATAAGTCTGTAAGCAAACAATATTTAATGATGATCATTATCATTTATTGAAGAAATGACTGAACTTTAAATGTCAACATGACAAAAAGGTATGTTGACTGATAATTTATCAAGCACTTGCATGATTTGTGTTTTCTGTTAAAAATGAGCTTATCAGTTTTAATGTATTATTTTAATGTACAAATGCATCCCTTTACAATTGATATATTCTTAAACACTTATACAAGAATACAAGAGCAACTTTGAGTCATTTCTATCCCAAAGAATGGCAAGGTTTATTAAAGAAATAATAGGAGAGATAGATATACACAGGAAGCGAATACAATACAAGGTAAATAAATGTAGAAAATACCTGCTGCCTCTCTTGGTCTCACTGAGCATGTAAAGTCCTAGTAGGGCTGCCCATTAACCCAACTCTGTATGCACCAAGTACTCCAATGTTTACCTCCATATTTGTCTTTGTCTCTCACGTTTTTCTGAATTCTGGCCTCTTTTCCTCCAGGTAGTCGAGCCCTTTCCCTTACTCTCCTCCAGACTACAAGCTCCCAGAGGGTGTGGGTTTGAGTTGGGTAAACCCCCCTAACTACTTAAGGGGGTCAGTATTCCTCTCGCTAGGGAGCCTGAGACTAAACTCCTTAAACTATCTCTAGTAGCTGTAGGGGTTCCTGAAAACTTGAACCAACCCTGAAAATTCTTTCATGGCAGGGTCTAATATAAAATGTACAGGACGCCCCTATAGCAGTCTGGGGGAGTTAATTATATTATTTATCATCCCTCATTGCCACTATCCAATATTTGTCTCTCCTATGAAGTAATTACCAGGGCACTTGGTTTGTATGAAAGGACTTTTGGCCCCTGTTAGCAGGCCAGATTCTATTCTGTCAGGATGATAGCCACATGCAACCCCAGAGCAATATATACTTTATCTAAACTGTATATTTCCATATGTTACATACTGTTAAACAGAAAAAAATCATTATCAAACACTAACAAATCATGAAGCAATGACAATAACTGGAACAACACCTTAATTTTAAACTGCCTTATATGTGTTTTATGCTTTGGTTCATAAATAAACATTCATTTATCTATGGAAGTTCTAAGGCTGAAAAGAAATTGTATTGTTTTTTACTAATAAACACTAAACACTTATGGACTGATACTATGAAGGTTTTATCAGTTCTTTAAGATAAAAAAGACCAGAATTGCCAAATAGGGTGTATTGTTATAAAAGATCTTTAACCTCAAGAAATGACACTTTTGAAAAAGTAAAAAAGAAGAAAGCATAAAAGCTTTGTGTTAAGTGAAACAGAAGTGAGTCTTTGACATGTGTGGGACGGTAAACCTTGCAGAATATCTAAAGAATGGAGTCAGAGACAAATGTTATTTTGCTTACTTATTTTTTTTTTCTCTTTTACCATTGTATCTAGAGTGTCTGCCTTGTATCTGCTTTTCTATATTTAGGCTCCAACACCCTCCTCCTCAGCTGAAGAGATGGTGGTACAGGGCTTCTCATTACAGGTTTTAATTTTCAGGGACCTGTGTTCAGTTCCCAGCCCAGTTATAATACCGTACATACAGTAATCTCATTCTGCATTGTGCATATGGCATTGTGTTACTGATACCACTCTGAGGCAAATAATGAATTGCCCCACCCACTAAGTTTAGTCCCACCCACTAAGAAGTGCACATCCTTTAAGTTCACACCATCACTGACGCTGCACTTTACTAAAATGCCTCAATTAGGAATAAAAATAAAGGATTTCATAGTTTTGTAACAATCTCTTGCAGTAATTTGTCTACATTCATGATCAATTATTAGGTAAAGATCATTACTGGTAATTTTAATTTCTTTTTGAGCTTGTATTGTTAATTTCATATGGAATTTGAGTATCCAAAGTACAAATATAGATGTGGGAATTCCATACAAAGTGTGTTTATCTGGCATTAACATTAATAAATGTGTGGCCATGAGCAACTTTGAATCTGTTCAAGAAGGTGAATGTTGGAGGAAGTCAAATATTTAGACATATTCCATTTCATATTAGCAGAGGTATTTAATAGGATAATGAAATACTGATTATTTAAATAAATAATCTGATGAATTTTGTTATACCAAAATTTAACAGGGAGTATTTGGAGTTTACCTTGCTGTTTATTGGGACGAAAAAGTGAAAGTAAAGCTTCAACTGAAACATCACTCATCTTTCAAATTTGCAGGTACCTCCTACAGATTCTTCCCTGGTGCCAACCCTTGGCTAAGGGTGCAACAATTATGTGGCGTGTTCTTAATAGGCCTTCCTGAAAAACTTATTTTGTCAATTTTGTAAATGCTAACTACAGAAGTTCAATTGTGTTTTAGTCCCGCCAACAACTAATCAATTATAGGAATATATTAAATTACCAGAGAGTAAGTATTCCTGAATGATGGAGTAATTATAAGCATTTGCTAGAGGATCATGGCTCCAACTATGATCAGAGAAGATGAGTATATTATTGATATATTATATCTAATTAAAAATGATAAGTGGATCACATTTTAAACCATGATTTGACATGGACAGGAACAAAACATGTTTTGCAACTTACTCGTAAGTTGAGAGTCTGGTGCATAGCTGATAAGGATATTCAGAAAAAGAAGTAGTTGAGCATATTTCTTTACCATATTGCATAATTACGTTTTCAAAGGTTTTAAGTATAAAGATATTACAGTGACCTATTATAGTACGAGAGCAATTTTCAACCCTGGATTCATTACTTGTTAACATTGTCATGACAAATGATGCCTTGTGTATAAGGGCAATGCAGAGAAGAATTATATAGGATGCCTGTGAGATGATCAATTACTGGCAGACTGCTGAAAAGAAATCAGCTGTGTACAAACACCCATTTGAAAAAGCAATGATACAGTGACAAAGATGAATGTCAATAAATATAGGTAAAGGCTTATCCATCCATCCATCCATGATTCAATTTTTTTAACCTAATTTTTCCATAGCACAGGAAACTAACGGCCATCTCAGGAATATCAGATGCAAGACAGAAACCAGCACACTGCAAACCACATTCATGCATGCACTCGAGGCTACTTCTTCCGTTTATGTTTATCTTTGCTGTCTTCATTTTATTGTACTGATTGGATGCTGTATTATAATCTAATTTGCCATACAAACTGAATTGTGATTGAGTGTGCTTTAATTGACTCTATATAAATTAAACCTAGGTTGCTTGAATGAGGAGGATACAGTGGGTAGCACTGCTACCTAAAGCTTCCAGCATCAATGGTGCTGAATCCTGTGTCTAGTTTTTGTCCGTGTGGATTTTGCACATTCTCCCCATATCAGCATTGGAATTTTTCTCTGGATACTCCCACTTTCTTCCCAAAGTCAAGCCTGTAAAGCAGGGGTCCGCAATCACGGTCCTGGAGGGCTACAGTGGCTACAAGTTTTTGCTCCAACCCACTTGCTTAATAAGAAACATTTACTGCTCAAGTAACACTTCTGCTTCACTTTAGTTGTCTCACTCATTAAAATTTTGAACCCTTATTGCTTATTAATTAAGACTAATTAAACAGCTGTAGTCTTGGTTTTTAATTGCTCCTAATTAGCAATAACATGCAAATGACAAAAAAGGCCAGCATTTCTCCATTTAGCTTGTTACCATTTACACTTGTGTGTATTTATCATGTACTGTTGGGTTTAATTAAATACTTGGAAGGAAAGTGAAGAGAAAAAAGTGAAGAACTGAGAATTACTCATTCATTTTAGCCTTCAAATCATTTGGATGATATCCTTAGAAAGGGGAAGAAAATCTAGGATATGAGAATTACCTGACATAGCAGAGTTAAAGCACTAACAAGCCATGAAGTTAAATTATTGGCAAGAATTGCTTTCTAATTAAGCAACCGGGTTAGAACAAAAACCTGCGGCCACTCTGGCCCTCCAGGACTGTGATTGAGGACCCCTGCTGTAAAGTTTCTGACTTGGCTCTGTGGGTGTGCGTGCCTTAGTGGGCCCTGAACTAGACTGACACGCCATCCAGAATTGGTTCCTGACTTGAATCTGACACTATTGGTCACATACAAACCCTGAATCACCAGAAGCACTTCTGATCATGCTGACTTTTATGTTATGTGGTCAGAGGCTGGTGCACTGGGAGATCCATAAAGTAAATAATGAAGAAATTCATTCACCTCAAAACATGTTCTGTTTTCTTTCAGGAATGGACCAGAAACCTAAAGAAGGATCCACTCAAGAAGGTTCTATCCAAGAAGGTCCCTGAAAATACATCTGAATAAAACCTGCCCTATAAGGTCCCATGAAAAGCTGCAGGAACTTCAATGATATGATGTGACATAACTTGGAGAGAGGGACCTAATTTATATAACTAGGACAGTGAAATACAAAAGAACAGTGATGTTCCTTTAATAATTATACAGAATATGAATTGTAGCAATTTAAAGAGTTTTCTTAGGCAAAGATGTATAAACATATTGCAAAGTTGTTGTCTTCTTGGGGTACCTTTGTGTTCCATGAACAGCTCCCATACTACTCCTAAAGCTTTATTAGCATTCAGCAATTACTTTTATTTTAGCAAAATGCTGATCAGTGAAAACAAACATTAAGAATGAATTTGTAGCAAATGGTGGAGATGAATTAGGTGTAGATTTGCAGAGTAATGCAGACAAAGACCACTGAATTAACAAAATGTGAAAGATTATGTAAACCTTTAGCAAACTTTGGTTAGGTATACCATAAGTCTGTGCATAATGTCAGACTTTGTGAAGATTTCACCTGATAGTACTGCAAGATGCAAGATACATTTATTGTCAGTGTACAATACAATAAAATATCATTTGGAGCAAACCTATAGATGCCTTAGATAAAAGCATATAGGAGTAAATAATAAACTGTAAGTCTCTCTTAAAAGAAAGATCTGTTGCTATCAGCTTTTAATGTAAATTTACAAGGCAACTACTGGTCTGCTCAGAGCACACCTTTTACAAATGTAACAAAACTTATCCTTCATATATGTGGGACATGAAATTGTAATATTGCCATTTCAGCAGAGGGGTATACCTATAGAAGTTCTTGTGGGCTGGCATGGGTTGACCACCTTTAAATTCAAATTGATGCTTAATGCATGGGCGTATTCACAGCTTAAATAAAGGCTCTATCTCTCCTAATCAAAGAATGAAGCTTTGTTTCTTATTTGTTTTGTGTGTAGGTGAGACTGGCATTGACTTGAAATAGTTCCAGAAGTGTGGCATGAAGCCTATTATGACACTTGGTTCAGACTGAATGTATGTGAGGTGCACGTTATTTTCTGTGGATGTTCTCTCTAGGCCCTCTTGTTTTCTACAGCTCAAAGACATGTATATTAGGTAAACCATGCTCTCTAAACAAGACTGGTTTGAATTAGTGAGTACTCGAATACCCTGTGATGGACTGGTATCTTCTAATTAAGTTTAGATTTTTCCTTGTGCCCTGTAGGCTCTAGCTCACATAAGCCCATATTGAACTAATGTAAATGAGAAAATGTAGAGATGAATGAATAATTAGGCTTCTTAAAGCTTCTGAATAGAAATCCAGCTATCCTGTGAAGGGATAAGCTCAAGGATATTCAGGTGGATGAGCCTATGACATCCTGGATAGTGGGCAATCTTAGCAGCAGATCATAGTTTGTGAGGCTCTGATGTGGATGTGAGAGACACTGGTTGCACCACAAGGAAAGGACCTGTAACCTTTTCTGCTCACTCTGTATATCTCAAAGTATAAATACGAGTAATACAAGGACATGTAACTTTCAGAAATTCTCAGATGACTTTACATTACATTAAATTTACATTAAAGTGTATGGACAGGTGGGTGAGACAAACTATAGGAGTAAGCTGGAGAAAAACTTTGTTTCTTAGTGCAAATAAAATTCAATATTACCAACAGCTAGGAACTGATTAGTCTTTCATCACACCAAAGAGCCTCTCCACCCAGTAACTATATATAAGTGGAAGTGGAGGAAGAAGTGCACTTTTGGGAATCCACGTCAACGAAAGGCTGGACTGGTCTCATAACACAGAGGAACTATACATGAATGGGCAGAGCTAATTACTGTATTACTTCTTAGGAGATTGCACTCCTTTAAGTTAGGTAGTGACATCTTTTTATCATCTTTAATATTGCGATGGCTAGTGCCATTTTTTACACTATGGTGTGCTCGCCTGGTAACATCACTTCATATGAAACTCTCCGAATCAACAAGCTAATTAAGAAGACAGGCTCAGTTATGGCACATGTATCAAAAATACTGATTTCACTGATAAACAAGCACAGAACAAGACTATTACAGGAGTTGTGCACTACATAGAAGTGCTTTATATGATTAGCTTTTCTTAACTTATTTGTTAACTTATGTTAATAATTTCTTATTCTTCCACTGTCTTTAAAACAAAATTCTTTCAATATAACTGAAGTATTTTCTTTTCTTGGGCAATTAATTAAAGCAACTGACCAGCTCCTACAATGCAGGCTCTTTTACAATTACTTGGATTGTTAACCTTTTTGTTATTTAACTATTTGCAATGTCCCTGCATGCCAGTAGATGTTGCTGCATAAATCCTTACATTGCCTAATTAATGCAATTACATGGACAGCAATGATTTGTTGGCTTTTTATGTCTGAAGTCCTATGTGGTCAGTATCATATCTTAACCATAGTATGAACTTTGAGTGCAACTGCTGACTACTTTAAAATCTATCAGATATCAAGCACACAAATTTACATAAAAAGATAAAGCTTCAATATGCTGTTGAAAGTGGCTTTGTAACAGACTGATTTCAATACTTGCTTTTAAATTCTGTCTGCCTCTTTGTGGCCTGAACGCTTATCTAAAGATGTACACTAGAGACAGTCTGAAGTGTCTGAGAGGGGATGAAGCTACGAGGGGCCTGACAATATCACTCTAGATCTTTTGGAAAACATTAATGGATGCAGTAAACTGCAACATAAAATTCAAATACTTTTCTGAGGACAGCTACTTGCAAATAGAAACATTTGTATATTAGTTTTTAAGTCATAATAAAAAGTCACAAAAAGCACAGAGCAGAAAATCTAATATAACTATTTGTGTTGCACTGGTATGTTCATATTGTCCTGGTAAAACAATGAAAGTCTTTTAGTTTGCAATAATAAAACAGAAGAAAAGCTTAAATCATCCATTTGCTGTCTTACCAATTTAATAAAATTCAGATTCTTATAGCACTGCACACAATGTAGTAACCAATCAACCGTGCATGGAGCAGCAGTCCACTGCATGGCACCTTCAAAGCACACCCAAACTCAAATGCATAGGACCTCCTATTTACACACAGATATTTTAATTGGTTTCCTATTAAGTTTTGTCCTGCCTAGCACCCAAATTCAGGTGAAATATGCTGCAGGTATCTGTGAACCTCTTAATGGGAGTGAGAGTTTCAGAAAAATATATAAGGGAAAGAAAGAATAAATATAATACACATATACCTCTTTATAAGGATGTAAGGATCATCCAGTTCCACTGTTATAAATCACACAGATCCTTCCATGTATCCATCATCAAATCTGCTTTGATCAGCTCAGAGTTTTTGGGTATTGATGCCTTCATCAGCTACACTGAGTTAAAAAGGTAGAAAGCAACCAAGATGGAGCGCCAGTCCACTGTAGGGAATTCTGAGCCCTTCTTTCTTTGGTATTTTGAAGCTTGAGGAGTATCTGAGAATCCTCTTATACTCTATTATTAATTTATAACTGCAAGTAACAGCCTAATTCTAGTACAGCACTCAACCATATCTTAAAGAGAAACAATGCTTGTTAAAGACTATTCAAAATATTATAAAACAAAAGTAACACATTTTTTAAAGTTATATTTAGGTTGACTAATCAACAGCAGCAACGATGATCACAATGGATGGTTATATTCAACAGGTTTCACCTGAAATGTTCTAATGAAAGCTTGTAACATCACAGACTGAAATACTTAAGATGGTACAATTTAATTATCTGATTATTATAACTTAACATTACATTGTAACATTCTCAAACCTGTCTAAGCCAAATCAGGGGCTATCCCACTCAGTAGGAGCCAACCCTGGATGAAGAACTAGACCATCATTGGACCACTGACACATGCTGCCACATTGAGCTTATTTAGCCAAGAGAACACACTAGGAGAATGTACAAGCTGTACCCAGAAAGTAGTCTAGAGCAGGATTCATATTCACGTCGCTAGATTTCCCGAGGCGACAGTACTAACCAATATACCACAATGATTCCCCTTGTCAATATGTATATGTAGCTACATCTGTATTTGTATCTGTGTCTTCATCTGTATATGTACTGTACTGTATATATGTACAGTATATGTAAATGCAAATGTAGATATAAATGCAGATATAAATGTAGATTTACAAGGAATAGGAATTAGAGGATATTTTCCATTCTGAAAAGGAAAAAAGGTAAAAGCTGCAATGTTTCGGGTCTCTAGCCTTCATCAGGTGTGCAACTCAAATGGAAAGAACAAGTAACATATATAGGAGTGGAAGGAGGAAACAAAGTCAGGGTAGATGAAAGGAGAAAATGTGAGAGGAGAAAAGGTTGCCATTAGAAAAGATGAAGGGAGAGATTAAAAAGTTAGTTGGTCATTAAGACCTGATCAAATATGAAATCCTAGGCTGTGAATAAGCATAGCATCTTCTGATTTTCTTTGAAAAGTGCATTTCATATGTATATGTATATGTATGCTATAGAAAACAAGTTTATGGTGGTGTGTACTTTACTATAATACTAACACACCTAACTACAGTATTAACACGTGGTTTCAAGTTCCTTTAAGGTGGCCGGCCAACTGTTAGCTTGCCATGAAACTCTTTTTGCAAGACGTTCTGTTTTTTTTTTTTTTTTAAGGGCAGCCTTACAGGAAACAACACGAAGCTTAAATGCAGAAGTTATGTGGTGAACTGAGATGTATGATAGCTTGTTGTGTTTCGTCTTCAGCTATTCCTTAGGCAAACTGTCGTTATGTGTCCAGCTGAGCATCCTTTTCAAGCAAGTCAATATTCGTGACTGGTAATATATTTATTTTCAACATTCATACTATTTTATAGCAAGCATTGTATTTTTTTATCTAAATGATTACAAATCATTTTAGAGGTTTTATTTTAGTATTGGTGCACAGGTGGATACTTGATAGACTCATTCACATATAGTAAGTAGGAGGTTATATTTGAATTAAAAAGCTTATGGTTAAAGGCCAGTACTTTAATCATTAGGCCACATTTAATAATCCTTAACCTGATGTCTGTAGTAAGTGCTAATCACAGATTTCAGTGGGTACTTTAATTGCTAATTTTTCACTTTTTGCACAATTGTTTTATTTCCTGCTGCTTTTGAATTCTAACTGTAGTTACACAAAAGCGCATTTCTTTCTTTCTTTCTTTCTTTCTTTCTTTCTTAGCAAAATCTGCCATTCATTTCATTTGGCATTGAAGTAGAAAGTAACTCAGTGCTTCAAAGGCTTTACAAACCTGCAGGACTGCCAGCATCAGGAGGCCAGGGTATAATTACTGATGAAGGAGATAAGAATAAAACAGTACACGCAATAAAACAAGTTATCTATCAGTAGCAAACTTCCCTCCTTTGGAGGTATAAGCAACTGCTCTCTTCTTACCTGTGTTGTTGTCCTTGTCACTTTGCCTCCAGAAAAGTTAGTTCAGCTAGAAGAACTGCATGCACGTTCCTCGTTGGTAGTTGCTTGTGAAAATTGCTCTTTTTCTGTATGAGATAATGTGAATTACACTTCCTTGAGGAACTGATAAAAATCCCCGCCCATTGTCTGTTTTTTTTTTTTTTTTGCGTGTGTGTCTCACTCCCTTTTTCACTCACTACATACTGATGTTGTTTTTCTGGAGCCCCGTTTAAGTTTCCTTTCTAAACTTGTCCTCACTCGTACAGCGTGTTAGATGTGATTTTGCTACTGGCAACTCGAGAGGATTTCAGAGGCAAGAACACTCAGCTAATCCTTTTTTTGGAGTCTATATGCCTGTTTATTACTTTCCTTTTTGCCAATAAGGGGAATGAAAAAAGAAGAGTGAAGAAACAGGCTAGCGTCTCTTTAAAATGAAAGAAAGAGTAAAACAGAGGGCATGTAACAAATGTTTCCAGGATTGCTGGAATTCCTGCCTGCTTTATTTTACAATTGTGAAAGAAGAACACTCAGCCATTTAACATCCAGCTCAAAAAAGACACTGCCAGAAATATAAAACATCTGTTCGTTTTAATAGTAAGCTATGCTTATGCTGTATGTTTGTCTTTGTATTTGTTAATCTGTTTACACCTTTCAATATTATACTGTCAAACAATCAGTATTTCTGCTTCCCCAGCCATGATTCAGCTCTTATTATAGTTTTCACCCAGTTATGTATTCAGCTGTATCAATAGTGTGCATATCACAGTCATTCTGAGTTCTAGCCAGCTCAAGAATATGGCCTTAAAGGGAAAAAGCAAGCAAAATTAGGAAATTTAAACTGAAAAGTCTGTTTAGGTTAATTCCATACAGGAAAAAATATGAAAGTTAGGAAGACAAGCTTCCAACTGTGGAAACTGTGGAAATAGAACCCGGTGAGAAAAGGATGGAGAAGGAAAGGGAAGGTGGAAGATGAAAAGGGTGGAAAGCTAGCATGGCTACAAAAGATGGCCATTAAAGAAAATAAAGATGACTACTAAATTGGCATTTGGTTGTTCCGCACTAAAACAATATGTGAAACAAATTCTTAGATTCTTCAGGTTTTCGCATCCAAGCATCAGAAAGACTCAGGTTCAAATCATTGTTAAGTCACAGCCTGTGTGAAGTTTGTACGTTCTTCCTGTGTGAGTATTTTCTCCGTCTTCTGTGATTTTCTACCAGATAGTACATCTTAAGCTGGTTGAAGACTTAATTGGCCAGTATGAGTTTGTGAGGGTTTTCTGTAATAGACTGGATTCCATACCATGGGTAACTTCTGCCTTGCATATAATGTTCTATTAGATGTATCTGAACCCTGAGACCCTTGTATTGGACTAAGCAAGATTTGAAAGGTAAGAGAATGGATGGATGTTCCTTTTCATATAAATATGCATGATACATGTTTCACCCTCATTTGGGCTCATCAGATGTACACACTCTACTGCTCCCATCTCGGGGATCAAACCTCGGACATCAGCGACGAAGCCCCTTTACACTGCGCCACGCCGTGTGGTTCATTTATTTGACAGCCTGTAGGTCCGGAGTAATTACATTCATTGCATTTGTAATCTGAGTCCCGACCTGAATTGTGTGGGTGGTTACCTACCAGGTAACGCTTGTGGTTGGTCTGCCATTCAGCAAGAGGGCACCGCGGTGGATTCCATGATCTGCTTCTCGCAACTGAAGAGGGCACCGTGGCGGATGCTTGCCAAATGGCAGACCAACCACAAGCATTACAGTATACAGTATATATGAGGTGCTCAAAAATAACCAGAATCTGTACCTGGACTTAGTTGTGAATTTCACTGCTAGGTCTGCCAAATGGTGTTGCTCTGTATTGTTTGTATGCCATTCCTTGTCAGTTTTTCTTGGTGCTTATTAAACGTGTTCTGCTATTTTTGTGATGGGTGCTCATAAAGAACAGCAAGTCTGTGTTAAATTTTGTTTTCTCTTAGGGAAAAATGATGCTGAAATTGTAGTGATGCTTGAAACTGCTTTTAAAGAGGAAGCTTTAAGTAAAATACAAATCTACGAGTGGTTTTTGCGTTTCAAACAAGGGGAAATGTCACTTGGTCTTGCTCCATGTCACTTTTTCTTGTTCCCGCATATGAATAAAGAACTCAAAGGAAAGCGTTTTTGTACTGTGGAGGAAGTCAAAGGAAAAATTGCTGCAGGCATTGGACAACGTTCCTCTTCAGCAATTCCAAAAATGTTTCCACCAGTGGGAAAACCATTGGGACGAGTGCATTCATTCACATAGAGAGTACTTTGAAGGAGACTGAAGTTTCAGTAAGTGAAAATTATTAAAAAACATTTTTCTGATGGTTATTTTTGGGTTCCCCCTCATATATATATATATATATACATAAATGGTCATGCATTACTGTCTATGGACCACTTTCCAGACTCAACAGAGGTATGTAATACTGCTCCACGTCAAGAGGGGGCACTGACACTAACATTCTCCTCTCTTGTCCCCATTGCAGCACAGAGAAGACACCCAGTAAGGGCAACTAATGCCACCCCTTCTGGTCCCCACGATATAAATCCTATAGCTGACGGCCGGAGGTGTTCAGTCTTGCACTGAACCCAACACTACTTTGCAATCAATTAGTCTGATGGCAATCTATTTTTGAAGCATTTCTGTTTGGTGCGTATAGTGGTCCTAATTTTTGTTTGACTTAAATGAAATATTTTTTGTTGTAAATAAACTGAGACAACTGGTTTGGCACATTTTCCAGTGTTGATATGCAGTTCTTTCATTTGACCACTATCTATACTAATAAAAGACAAAGCCCTCACTCACTCACTCACTCACTCACTCACTCACTCATCACTAATTCTCCAACTTCCCGTGTAGGTAGAAGGCTGAAATTTGGCAGGCTCATTCCTTACAGCTTACTTACAAAAGTTAAGCAGGTTTCATTTCGAAATTCTACACGTAACGGTCATAACGGTCGATAACGGTCGACAATGTCCGCCATGTTGAACTTTCTTATTTATGGCCCCATCTTCACGAAATTTGGTAGGTGGCTTCCCTGCGCTAACCAAAACCGATGTACGTACTTATTTCGGTGGTATGACGCCACTGTCGGCCGCCATATTGAATGTTCCAAACGTCACAAATTCTCCAACTTCCCGTGTAGGTAGAAGGCTGAAATTTGGCAGGCCCATTCCTTACAGCTTACTTACAAAAGTTAAGCAGGTTTCATTTCGAAATTCTACGCGTAACGGTCATAACGGTCAACGACGTCCGCCATATTGAACTTTCTTATTCATGGCCCCATCTTCACGAAATTAGGTAGGCAGCTTCCCTGCGCTAACCGAAACCAATGTACATACTTATTTCGGTGGTATGACGCCACTGTCAGCCGCCATATTGAACTTTCCAATGTCACTACTGTAATTCTCCAACTTCCTGTGTAGGTAGAAGGCTGAAATTTGGTACTTATTTCGGTGGTATGATGCCACTGTCGGCCACCATATTAAACTTTTCACGGAAACCGATGTACGTACTTATTTTGTTGGTATGACACCACTGTTGGCCGCCATATTGAAGTTTCCAGCGTCACTAATTCTCAAACTTCCCGTGCAGGTAGAAGGCTGAAATTTGGCAGGCTCATTCCTTACAGCTTACTTACAAAAGTTTAGCAGGTTTCATTTAGAAATTCTACGCGTAACGGTCATAACGGTCAACAACGTCCGCCATGTTGAACTTTCTTATTTACGGCCCCATCTTCACGAAATTTGGTAGGTGGCTTCCCTGAGCTAACCGAAACCAATGTACATACTTATTTTGGTGGTATGACGCCACTGTCAGCCGCCATATTGAACTTTCCAGCGTCACTAATTCTCAAACTTCCCGTGTAGGTAGAAGGCTGAAATTTGGCAGGCTCATTCCTTATAGCTTACTTACAAAAGTTAAGCAGGTTTCATTTCAAAATTCTACGCGTAATTGTCATAATGGTCAACAACGTCCGCCATGTTGAACTTTCTTATTTATGGCCCGATCTTCTCAAAATTTTATAGGCGGCTTCCCTGCACTAACCGAAACCAATGTACGTACTTATTTCGGTGGTATGATGCCACTGTCGGCCACCATATTGAACTTTTCAACAGTCTTTGTTACTTATGGGCCCATCTTCAAGAAATTTGGTACATGGGTTCCCAACGCTAACTGAATCCTACTTACGTACATATATACGTCCATAGCCTGCAGCTCAGTCACTGTGTGAGGTGGCATTGGGTCCCCCATCCCAACGCCTCCCACGTTGTTGGCTGCTTGCCTATATAAGACCGTCCGTCGCTCCGGTCTGTACATTCCCTTCCTTGCTTCACCACGGTATTCACGTCTCCCTACTGATAACTACAGCCTTTTTGTTTAATCCACGGCTTCTCCGCTGTTTTATTGTTTGTTTATTACAATTATAGTTATTGTATAGGTATTTTAGACTTACTTTACATTGCTCAGGTACCCATTTCCTTTATCATTCCAACCCCCATTACCATGTCTATCGAGGTGATCACGATCGATCAAAGAACTGTCACTTACTGAGTGGTTTCCATGCCCGGAGATGGCACCTACCTTTTCCATTCTCTTTGTTACATATTGCACGGCCATATCAGGCTCACTCTTGATATCCGGAGGAACATTGTGTCTTATGTATTGAATGACTGGGACAGGTTCAAGGTGTGGACTGATGACGGTACAGGAGATAATTATACTACACAGGAGCACTATAAGAGTGAAATGCTTAAGCCCTTCACCAATGGTTCTGCATGTGAGATGATGGCTGCTGCTGAATTGTTCGGTTGTCGCTTTCAAGTGTACCGAAATGGCCAAATATTTTACACCTTTCGACAACCGCCAATGCCTCTTAAACATCTTAGATTCACAGGTGAAGATTTCAGTAGTGGACACTTTGATGTTTATGAGTGTTTAAACTCTCAAAAGCTGGATGTGATTTTATCGATGAAACCGGTTGTGTGCTTACAATGCTTGACAGATGCCGAATGTCACTTCAACACAAGTCCTGCAAATGCTGTCGTAAATGAAACAAACCATGAAACTCAAACCGATTATGACAGCAGCAATCCAAGCTGTGAGATTTGAGACAAGATTACTGCTCACATGGCCAACTGTAAGTTACATGCTCAAGAGTAAGCTCAGCGCACAGCTTGGTCATGTTACAACCGGAGGGTCGAACTGACAGCATGGTATACAAAGAGATCCTTAACAAATAATTATTGGCATATTTTCCCTCAGTTTAAAAAGGTTAAATTTTCTTCTTAATAAAAATTTTAAGGCAGTACTTCGCCGCTGCGATATATATATCACTTGACCACTATATATGTATGTATATATAGTATATATAATTACTATATTTATAGTAGCTGAAGTAGTTGCATTGTTGGATGTCACACAAGTCAAACACTGTCCGGGCTCATCACAGATACGCAATACGCAAAAAGGGTGAGAGAGGACGCCATTGTTAACAGTCTCAGTTTTTCTCTCCTCTGCCCCAGCGAGAAGATGCACCTAGTGGGAGACTGACCCCACCCCTTCTTGCTGAAGGGATATAAAACTCAAACACCTCCAGATGTCAGTGTCTCATTTGGACCTGAACTTGTCAAAGTTCAGAACTATCTTCACTAGCAACTTTAGTGAAGCCGTAAAGGATAGATTATTCTTGTTTCTGTTTTGCGACTTTGTATGGTTTTTTTGCTTTGCATTTGTTTGGAATTAAAAGGGGTGACCCTCATGGCACCCCAACACTTCTTGAGACTTACCCTGTATTCATTCCACCTTCTCCACGCTGGGTATATTTGTACAATTGATTAAGGTAGAAAAGAAAATATTTTTATTTTTAAATATTGATCCTTTTGTCATTGTTGGCTGAAATGCAAGTGTCCCATGTACACTACATCTCTGGTAGCTATTAATTTCTCTGCTGACGGATAAGGCCCAACAATCCTAGAGTGTTGTAGGCAGACTTTTGTTCATGTGTGTGTATGTGCAGTGTGAACATTTTACCTTTGCCTTGCAGCTTGAAGGCTAAAGCCCTTTTAGGAGGCCCATTAATTGATTTTTTATTAAACAATTTAAGGGTGCATAAACTTACATACCTTGTTACCTTGGAGTAGTCATCATCATTATTATTATTACATTGATTATTTTTGTTCAATGCAATTTAGAAATTTGCCTACTGAAAAAAATATTGATTTTAGGATTTTGAGAATTAATAATCCAGCTCTGCAGCAGTTCTAGGTTGATTCAAGGTGCAAATCATTTGCTCTTCTCGTCCTGCTTATGCCAGGCTTTTCGGGTGAAGTGATTTCACCATTTTTCCATTGAAAAAACATTGCAAAGCCAAGACAAGCTTCCTTGTGATCTACAATTTCCACCAAATTAAAGCTAAGCACAGCAGAAGCACATCTGATGCAGCCATGAATTTGGACAATATACTGTAGGAAATTCTCACATTTTTGCTACTTTGGATTTTTTCAACATAAAGAATGGGCCCAAAGGTTGATTAACTGATAAGGTGTGAACTTAACTTTAACAGTTTCCTGAAATGCTTGCCAGAGGCAACAAATTTGTGGGAGAGGTCTGCCTTACAGCATGGAGCTATCCGTTCTTAATGCATGCAGGAAATCTCTAATTCATTTCTTCCATGGCCACTGTAACAGCAAACAAAATGAGGAATGATTGTACTTGGATTTCAAAACTCAGTAAAAATAGTCAGTTTGATGATTTTGGCTTTAATAATTAAGTATTAATTAATTCTGTTATTGAAACAGGTTATGTTAGAACTGATAATTATTATTTATTTTGCTTAATAAAAACAATGAAAAATATAAACCAAAAAAGTGTAATTCATCATTGTTGTTAAAAACTGGATCCATCTTAACTACTAATGACTATTTTTGCAAAGATGTCACAATTTAGTGTGTCTTTTTACATCTGAGTATGTACAGTAATTACTTTGTACATGTACATAATTCTTCATAGGCTGAATTGTAACTTGACTGCAACAGTGATCATTAGATTTGTTTGATCTTCAAACTTTATGTATTTATTTATTTTCTGATAATAGTTCTTTGCCTTGTAAAAGTATTTTATCCCAAAGCATTTTTGTACTGTTGATATACAAACTGTTAGTATTCTGGAATGTGCAGAATTTTTTTATCTTCTCTTTTGTGGCTCTGTCTTGTGTTTTATTTTTACATGATTTACATTTTGTATTTGGTTTTCTAATCCATTCACCACCATTTTGTACATCTTCTGATCATGTGACGGCCAGGAGTAGTTACCCATGACATCACTGGGTTGTCACGCGATGAACTCCCTGCAGATATTTGGGTATCAAAACTGTTATGCATTAATTAGCAAAAATCATTTTAGGGAGTTAAGGTTTTTGTGTGCTTTTCAACTTTTGTTAAAAATTTGGCTTTTTGTAATCCCCTCTTTTTTGATATTGTGCTTTCTTATTACCTTGGCCTTATGGTTTTAATTTTTATTTTGCCCTTTTTTGCCTTTGTGCAAAAAACACATACAGTCCTGTATATGGTCAGAAGATACATATCTTCACTGTAATTGGCTTCAGACTCTGATATTGTAGAGGGATGGGTCCACATGCGGACACTTTTTCCAGATAATATTAAGTAGCACATGAAGAATATGGGTTTACTCACCTATGAACTCTGGGTAATTGGTCTGTATTGTTGTCTTTTTTCCTCACAGCATTGGTTCTTTACTGGCTAAAATAACTGTATATATGTAACTATATGAACTTTTTAAATATGTTATCTCTACATGACCAGCTTCTTTTGTAACATATTATGATTATTCACACTGTTATTTGTCGTCCTTTATTGTTTACTCACATTAGTCTATGTTTCATTGTGAGCATATCTTATTTATTACCTTTTGTAATTTTTTTCTGATTATTGTAATCCTCTTCAATTTGGTAGTGTGGTTATTTGCACCTTCCTTTTTAAGCAAAATCTTGTATTACAATAATGGTTGTTTTCTTTATACCTTCATTTTCATGCCAACTGATCAGGCAGTTTGCGCAAGTGTAGGACATACTATATAGTAGCTCTGTATGATCTTAATGAAAATGTATTTTGCACCATAACCATAAACTGGATTAAGCAGCTTAAATAAAAAGTGGATATTCTTAGGTCTTCACTCAGATCCTAACAGTAACAGTGACCCCTTGGCAAATAATACATTTTTAATCATAAGCATGCAAGAACTATCTGTAAAAAATCATAATTAATGGCAAATGTAAAACCAGATGATTTCAGGAGTCTAACAAATGTATGAGCACTAGCATGTTAGATTTTAGAATGTCCACGGAAACGTCAGATGAACAGTTGGCCAGATTTCTCTTGTGGAGCCATATCATCAAGTGTTTGTCTTCTTTTCCTCTTGGTATGTTTACTCGTATCCGTTGTCTCCTTCATTTGTAATTTCTTGATCTTCATCTTTTGAAAACATTAAAAATAACACCTTGCAACTTACCATCCAACAAGTAAAAGCACCCTGTTGAGACATATTGTTCTTTAAGATAACTATGACCAGGGCCTGCAAAATATCAGTTAGGTACTTGAATACAAAGGCCTGACACTACAGTTTCATTGACGTAAATTGCTCAAAAATAACAGGTCATCACTATTGTCACTACAATACATCACACTGAATCTCAACAGTTCTTCTGTTCACCTGTGCCACAAGCTGACAACAGTTACAATGCGGAACACCACAAGATCAACATTATTCAACAATTGCTCTACTTAAAGAGAATCCTTACTTCAAGGATATCCTGTTAGATGCATCAGATCCACAGATAAACTTGTTAAAATACACAAAAGAACTACAAACTGTTATTGGTCAGAAGGTCAAAGTGATTTCAACAGTGCTGCTCTTCTTATTCTTTGCAGTGACTGTTATAACCAAAAAATTAAGTTGCATTTGATAGTAGTTAGGTAAACAGTTATTTAATTGTATCATGTAAATATATATAGCAACATAAATTAACAAATAAAAATGCATGTTACTGTATGTTTTGTATTTAGACCATACTAAGTATTTGTAGGGTGTGTCAGCTGGAGCATAGTCATATGACTCAATCGACATGTCACATAAGATAGCAGCCACATTTCCTCTGTGTAACAGCATGTCTGGGTCAATGGTAAAGCCATCAGCTCTTCTGATCCTACTAGAAAAATAAGACTGTTTGAATTTCATTTCTTTAGCAATTTGTTTCATTTTTCTTTTGTTTGTGTACATTTTCTGCATTGGTTGTTTGGTTATTAATACCGTTCTTTAATGCTCCTTTTTGTCTTTTAGTTTTTACTCCACTTTTTCTTTCCCTTTATGCAGTACTGAGGAGTTTTGCTTTTCTCTTTAGGAACTAGATTGTGTTAGGCAGGCATCACATGTGAAACAAACTACTACTCATTCATTGTAAGAGTTCTTTTGCACAAAGTTCTCCTTTGTTTGTTTGTTTGTCCCTGTTAAAATCTTTTCAGGCATGTTATTGTTTTTCTCTTTTTGAGCCAATTGCTCATGATACTGTTCTGCTTTTAGCCCTCATGGTAAACTTCAGAGGTCCTGAAACTCAGTCCTGGGGACTGCATATGACTGCCAGTTTTTGTTCCAAGCATCTCCTGTTTTTAGTTGGACTTCCAGCCTAATGAAAAAAGCTGTTATTTCCCAGTTTCAGTGTTTTGAAGTCAATGTAAAAATTACAAAACTAAATTATTTTTTTATTAGAATATGTTTTTAAGATTCTTGCCTTCAACATGATTTGATTTTGCTTTTCCATTGTTCTGGTTATTTTATCCATTATTTAATAATGAGCACATTTGTAGGTTTAACGTTAAACTTGTTGCAATATTTTACCCTTCAGTTTTATTTTCCCGCTGTCTACTCTTCTCATTTTTAAATATCATCATTAGGATACAATTAAGGGAGCAAACTACACAGAAAATGGTGAATTAATAGGAAAACAAAAGAGAGAGGGAGTTAAGGATTTTCACAAAAATGCAGATATTTCTAAATGTCTTAAAAATGTAAACATCCCAATGTGTTTTTTTCTGAATGCAGGAAAAGAAAAGAGTAAAATGACAAATTAGAAGTAAAATGACTCTTTTTGTGAAACTGGTTGGAACAAAAGCCTGCAGCCACTGGGGGTCCCCAGGAGGGAGTTTGAGAACTACTGGCATAGTTTAACAGCAGTGCAGGAAATGTCAAAGCCAACAACTAACAAGAAGGATCCCTAGTAATCAAAAAAGCGAAAGATTGATTTTAAATATGCCAAAACTAGGATGCAGAGAATGCCACATGTTTTATACCCATGGGCATGATGGAGTCACATAACTGGCAATGGCCACAGCAACTGTGAACAATATGGTTATTCAGTTCTCCAAAATATACAGCAGATTACAGATTAATTCCTGTAAGTTGTGCAGTGTGCACTGTGTATCGTAACCCCTTTCTTTCATGGACAGCATTATGTTTTTCAGCAGTTTGTGCTACAGTAGCACTTCCATGGGATCAGACCAGATGGGCTAGCCTTCACCTCCTTTCCACATCAATGACCCTTGGGCATCTCTAACCTTAAGGTCGGGTTTATACTTCACGCGACGTGACAGATGATACAGCAGACGCAACGTTACGCAAGCGTTTTACTGTTTATACTTGCGCGCGTACTTTACGTAAATCTGGAGGAATCCACCAGGTGGCACTGCAAGATATTATCACGGTGAGAACATGTTCGGCTTCTCTGTGTTGTGAATTGCCTGGAACACCCATTAAATTCCGATGACACCTTACCGCAATATCTCTGAAAAAATGTTTAATGATTAAATCTATTAATCCAGGGATGTGTCCATTCCAGCAAGCATTGGGCATGAGGCAGAAACAATCCCTGCACGTGGCCTCAGCCTCAGCTCATCGCAAGGTGAATACAAGCACACACATACACTGGAGTCATTTTAGTGGCACCAAATCCCCAAATCTGCATATCTTTGGAAGGAAACCGGAGCACACTGAGGAAACCCAGCAGGAAAACATGTAAACTCCAAGCACAGAATACCAGCGGCATGACTCCCTGAGAGACAGCAGTGCTAACGCTCCACCACCGTGTCACCCCATGTGTGTAATTATTAACAGTATTCATTATTTTAATGAAATTAATGATTTATCTGTAAAATGTAACATACTTTAATGCATTTCATCATGAAAGTGATATCAAGTATAAATCTAAAGATTCTAAATTTGCAGAGTGTTGGAATATCATATATTTAATGTGTTCTGTGTGGTGATCAATTGCTGCTTGCCGCTGCTGTCAGCTCAGGAGGAAGTCCAAGAAGCTCGTAGCGATTAAAAACTGGGTATGATGTTTACGACAGTCTGCTTTAATGATAAAGTAAACTATGAGGCTAAAGTGGAAATTTCGAGATTAAAGCTGAAATTTCCACTTTAATCACAAAATATACCTTTTCACTGTGTCCTGTCACACACGTGCGATTAGGAGGCAGTCAGAAAGCCCAAAGGTGAGTGAAATATCGCGAGATGAAGGATTATCACGTGGTACTTACCTGAACCTCTTCTCCCAACAGGAAAACAGAAGAAAGATAATCGCACCTATTTCCGGGTTTCAAAATGGCCACCATAACGTCACTTCCGGTGACTCCATTTTACATCGCTTCCGGCTATCACCATGGACATCACTTCCGGTTCCTCCACAATGACGCTGTTTCCGACTCCTGATTTCACTTCATTTCCTGCCAACCAGTTCCTGTTCCCATAATGCACTTCCTATATAAATGCCATTTTGTCATATCCATTTTGTCAACTGTTACTGAAAACAAGTACTTTTGATCATTACTACTTTTTTTCCTTTAATTTGTCAACAGGACAATATACAGGGATGGTCCCCAAAACTTTAGTTTGTGGAGTTTCTTCTCTTTTCGGTTATTATTTCCACAGTCCTTAATTTTTTTTCTCTGTGGCTCAAATACAGCGCTGTACATTATGTTGCTGTTGTGAAGTTGCAAAAAAAAAAGACGGCACAAAAGACGGTATGTGAGACTTTTAAAATGTATTGTGTCATTACGATGGGGAATATGCAACGCTTGACTATAAAAGCACCACAAATGCATCTGTGTGTCAGCATTTTGCTTCAGCACATCAAACCATTCATCAAACATCGAAGTACGCACATTGATCCTGAAGGATCCGCATAGAGGCTTTCTGTCCCATATAGATAGTAAACAGAGACTCTGACATCACGTTCCAACTTTTATCACACTGCACCCCCCGACTTTTTGCTGGTACTGCAACTCGCGCACGCGCTGCGTTAATTTCTGAATATCTGCTCAGAGGACGGGACAAATGAACGCTGGGAATGCGTGGCAGCCATGATGCGTGCGCATCTGCGTTCTGAGTATAAAGTATAAACGAGCCCTAACACTGGTTGTCCTTTTTTTGCACTACCTTTGGTAGGTACTAACCAAGAATAAAGATATCTCATTTTGGAGTACACCCTGTCATCTAGCCATCAAAATTTGGCCAATGTCAAAGTCGCTCAGATCCTTATGCTTGCCCATTTTTCCTGCTTCCAACACATCACCTTCAAGAACTGACTGTTCGTTTTCTGCCTAACATATCCCACCTCTTGACAGGTATCATTGAAACGAGATAATCAGTGTTATTCACTTCACCTGTCAGTGGTTTTAGTGTTGTGACTAATCAGAGTATACACAACACATTAACACTTTATAATTTTCAAATATAAATTACAAAAAGACAAAAATATGTGAAAAGTAATTATTAAAAAATAATAGATATGACAAAATGATGGAAAATATGCTTAAGCCTGGGAACAGATAAGTTGTCTACATTAAAAGTGGTTATGAAAACACAAGGAAGACCCGTAAACAAAAGGCAACAAAGGGCTAATCTAAAGCTGCAACTGTAACAAAACAAAAGTTGAACCAAACTCTCTTCTAATAAATTTTACTTGCCAAGAAAAAAAAAACCTTTCATGTTGTCACTCATTTAACGGTTTGTGTTTTTGACGCTGGACACTTTGTTGTGTGTACCAGAATCTTTTATAGCAGAGATATGCCAATGCAACACACAGCATCCTACACCCCAAAATAGCAGCCCCCTAAAAAAATGTATAAACAAAGAAAAGAAAAACTAAACAACAAAATGGAACACATACAAATGATATCAACCAATTACAGTAAAAACATATCTGACATATCTTAGGTGTATAACATATCTGACATATCTTGGGCTTATCTTGGGCACCCACAACATTCTTACCCACTTTTATCGGAAATCACTTCTGCGCTCTAAAGATTCTCCTGATTGTTTTTGGTTATGCCTTTCAACAGATTTTGAATTCACTCATATTCTTTCAGTTAGTCATGTTTAGTTTTTAACGTTGTCAGCCCCCTGAGTAAAGGTGATTTCGACTGTGTCGTTCACTTGCTGTTGCTTCAGTGATGGTAATGATTTTGTCTCCCAGGCAACCATAGGAAGGGCAACCAAACAGCTTCCTGTCAGCTTCCTCTTTATCAAGTGGTGATATCTCAGACAAGAGCACAGAGAAGCTGCAACTTATAAAATGTTATTTATTGAGACTGAGAGGACTGATTATTAGTTTAAAAATGCAAACAAAGATGAAAGTTGTTTCTTTTCTTTATGTTTTCCAATTCAAGCTCTGCAACACTTTTAAGTAGCTTTGTTCAACTTTCAATCTTATGTGATTTCCTTAATATAAAATAAATGTGAGTTTACTGGCCATATGGGGGCCTCTGTCTAAATGGAGTTTCCATGCTGATGGCCTTCCACATCCTAAACATATGCATATTAGGTTAATAGCAAACTTTCACCATTATGTGAGTGTCAGTGTGTATGTTAATGACAGCCTGATAGGCTGAATAGTCTCTACTAGTCTGTCAAATTTCTTATGTTCTTATGACTCCTGTAATAGACTGGCATCTTTCCTGGATTGGCTTCTGCCTTGCAGACAGTGCTGGCACACTAGGATTTGGTTCCCCCTGACCTTGTAATGAAACAGATCCATAAAATGGATGGCTGTGCAATCAGTTAATGACAGTGACAGGGATTGCATTTACCTACCATCATGCAACTTGCGTCATCCTATCCAACACAAAGTGAAATAAGTCTGCTACATTAGCTTATGTCAGTTTTTCCTTCAGACCAAGGAGCCCCATGCATATTTCCTTCTGTTGGTTTTACAGTAGTTAGGAAAGGGAGTCATGTGATGATTATTATTTTCCTGTAAATGTTTTTCACATACAGTTCTTGGTATGCATATTTTTTTCTACAAATGTAATATTCAGAAATGCCATGCAAAACCTAATTAATACTTTCCTAGAACATAAATGTGGGCTATTAAAAAAATGACCATACAGTACACTAATGACAAAATATTTCTTTAACAAAATATTACACATTGTATAGATAATAATAATTACATTATATGAAATAATAAATCAAATGCAGTATCAAAAGAGCATCAATATACAGTTGTGCTTGAATGTTAGTGAACCCTTTAGAATTTTCTATATTTCTGCATAAATATAATAAGATGTCACATATGACTTTTCACCTTTGGCCTCACTCTCGTTCTTTCTCTCTTTCTATTTATCTGTTATGTGTACCCACGGCAATTGCATATTTATAGGATAACAGAAGTGACTAGGATAACAAAATACAGTTGTGCTTGAAAGTTTGTGAACCCTTTAGAATTTTCTATATTTCTGAATAAATATGACCTAAAACATCATCAGATTTTTACTCAAGTCATAAAAGTAGATAAAGAGAAACCAGTTAAACAAATGAGACACAAATATTATACTTGGTCATTTATTTATTGAGGAAAATGATCAAATATTACATATTTATGAGTGGCAAAAGTATGTGAACCTCTAGGATTAGCAGGTAGTTTGAAGGTGAAATTAGAGTCAGGTGTTTTCAATCAGTGGGATGACAATCAGGTGTGAGTGGGCACCCTGTGTTATTTAAAGAACAGGGATCTATCAAAATCTGCTCTTAACAACACATGTTTGTGGAAGTGTATCATGGCACGAACAAAGGAGATTTCTGAGGACCTCAGAAAAAGAGTTGTTGATGCTCATCAGGCTGGAGAAGGTTACAAAACCATCTCTAAAGAGTTTGGACTCCAGCAATCCACAGTCAGACTGATTGTGTACAAATGGAGGAAATTCAAGACCATTGTTACCCTCCCCAGGAGTGGTCGATCAATAAAGATCACTCCAAGAACAAGGCATGTAATAGTCCCAGAGTTGAAGCTGTTCTGTACTGTGGAATGGGATAAAATTCCTCCAAGTCGGTGTGAAGGAATGATCAAAAGTTACCGGAAACATTTAGTTGCAGTTATTGCAGCAAAGGGGGGGGTCACACCAGATACTGAAAGCAAAGGTTCACATACTTTTGCCACTCACAAATATGTAATATTTGATCATTTTCCTCAATAAATAAATGACCAAGTATAATATTTTCTGTCTCATTTGTTTAACTAGTTTCTCTTTATCTACTTTTAGGACTTGAGTGAAAATCTGATGATGATTTAGGTCATATTTATGCAGAAATGTAGAAAATTCTAAAGGGTTCACAGACTTTCAAGCACAACTGTACATGTCATGTAGGACAGCAATGTCACCAAATGTCCTGTCGTTTGATATACATCCTCATTCACTGAACTCATCTCATCACATTCTCTGAAACTGCTTTTCTTGATGTCGCTGTGGCAGCAGGCCATTCGATACTTCTCTTCCTCAGGAATTCACAAGTGTTCCCAAGCAAGCTGAGAGATATAATCCATCAAGTGTGTCCTCGTAAAAAAGATTTAAAAATACCTGAACTGCTATACTAAGGGCAATTGTTCCCCCCATCACCTGAAGAGAGCAATCCACTCTTTTCTGAGAGAGAATTACAACCTCATACTTGGAGGTGTTCATCCTCATTGCACTTCACACTTGCTAGTAAATTGCTTGAGTGCATAGTCAGATGAGGCTAAGATGGCAACATCATCTTTCACTGAACTCTTAATTCCCAAAGTTTGAATTTGTTTATCTATTTATTTAAGAGCATAAATTTGAAGGCTATGGTGCATGAAACCTCATGAGAATTGGCTGATGTTAAGAGTGGTTTTCCACAGGGATCAGTGCTAGGGCTGCTGCTATTTTTAATATATATAAATGATTTAGATAGGAATATAAGTAACAAGCTGGTTAAGATTCCAGATGATACCAAGATAGGTGGATTAGCAGATAATTTGAAATCCATTATATCATTACAGAAGGACTTGGATAGCATACAGGCTTGGGCAGATGAAATTTAATGCCAGTAAATGTAAAGTATTACACATAGGAAGTAAAAATGTTAGGTTTGAATACACAATGGGAGGTCAGAAAATCAAAAGTACATGAGAAGGATTTAGGAGTCATAGTGGACTTTGCGCTATCAACTTCCAGACAGTGTTCAGAAGACATTAAGAAGGAAAACAGAATGTTAGGTTATATAGCACGATGTGTGGAGTACAAGGCCAAGGAGGTTCTGCTCAAGATTTATAATGCACTGGTGAGGCCTCATCTGGAGTACTGTGTGTAGTTTTGGTCTTCAGGCTACAAAAAGGACACAGTAACGCTGGAGAAAGACCAGAGAAGAGTGACTAGGCTGATTCCAGAGCTACAGAGTATGAATTATGAAGAAAGATAAAAAGAGCTGAGCTATACAGTTTAAGCAAAAGAAGATTAATAGGTGACATGATTGAAGTGTTTGAAGAGAATGAAGTGCATGAAGGGAATTAGAATAGTGGACTGAAACAGTTATTTTAAAATTAGTTCATCAGGAACACGGGGACACAGTTGAAAGTTTGCTAAAGGTAAATTTCACACAAACATTAGGAAGTTTTTCTTTACACAGAGAAGCACAGGCACATGAAATAAGCTACCAAGCAGTGTGGTAGACAGTAAGACTTTAGGGACTTTAAAAACTCGACTTGATGTTTTTATGGAAGAGGAAGTGGTGAGTTCTGTTGGGATGAATCGCCTGTTGTCATCTAGATTGTTCTAGTGTTGTAATTTTCTAATGAAAACTACAAACAGACACTAACTAAGCTAGTATTTATGTTCTGTCGTTTGGAGCTCAGAGAAAGCTGCACTAAGAACTGCACCACTGTACGCCTTATTCAGACATGCCTGCCTTTAAGTTTCTGGCTCCTTACTTAATACCTCCTTCTTAATAATCCATTCTGATTCAAGAACAGAAGCAAGAGCTGCACAGTAATCAGCATTCATTACAGAGATTTTCTGTTGACAGCATCTGATATGCTTATTTGTACCCCTTGGGGTCGCTGCATCTTCCAGCATAATCGTTCCAAAACAAATTAGAAATTAATCCTGCACTTCTTGGCCTGAGCATAACCTCATTATCTACTTCAAGCACTTTTGTAGAAGATAAAATTTAAAAACTGGCACAGGTGTGCCAAAGCAGCAGCACAATGGGCATTATATCCCTCTTTTTTTGCAGATTATACAGAGATTGTTTTGTTCAGGAGGGGACAGCTCCACTGTACTACTGCACATTTTCCAAATTCCTCTTAGGAGAAGCTGTTCTTTAAAACCACAGTTTTATCCCCCCTAAGACTGTGGTTTGTGGCTGATGGAGTTAGTTCCATGCTCTTTTTGAATTCTCTCCAGGTAGTCCTGAAAAAGATATTATCCCATTCATTCAGGATACCACATCTTTAATATTAAAACCTGAATGTTTAAAAAGGACACACTTAAGTTATTATGGAAATGCAGAAATAAAAAATATCAAACATCAGGAGAGAGCAAGTGTTTTGCTAAATAAACATACATACATCGGGTTTTGCATTTAATCAGATATTTAAATAACATTAAATTATTTACCACAAAAATATCTGGCTTTCATAGCAATACCACAAGAATATGAGCCTGTAAGGAAAATAAATACATCAGGAAGTTATCTTCATGTGAAAATACGCTCAGAAATAACATTTTGCCTTTTGAAAAGCTGCTGTTGTACTGGAGGTATATTCTCATCAGTTTTGGAAGCAGTATTTTTGAATTTTCTTTCTAAATCTTTGCAAACACAATTCAAAAGGTTCATCACAAGATCAGAAGATTAATCCTTATGAAAAGAAACAAGGTGTTCATCCTTATGAAAATCCAAACTACGAAATAACAAGTCACAGAAAGCATTAAGTGTCCTCCTGGAATAATAAACCACAAGATTTAAATGTTCCAGACTGGCGATTACCGCCTCACAAAAGATAAAATCAAGAAGTTTATTTTTAAATGGTGACAACAATATCCATGCTATAGATAATTATTCCTTAGATGCTTAAAGGTTTGCTAATGTTATTAAGTGGCATTGTGGGAAAGAAAAGGAATGGATCGATGGATGTTAAGCTTTTCTTTTGGCAAAGTCAAAATATTTCAGTAAGGCTCCCATTTTTTTTCCTTTGATTTCTTGAGGGGGAGGTCAGTGGAATGGTGAGGATGCAGGGAGTAGAGTTGGCAAAGGTGGATGAGTTTAAAAACTTTGGATCAACAGTACAGAGTAATGGGGATTGTGGAAGAGAAGTGAAGAAGAGAGTGCTGGCAGGGTGGAATGGGTGGAGATGAGTGTCAGGAGTGATTTGTTACAAGAGGGTTTCAGCATGAGTGTAAGGGACGATCTACAGGATGGTAGTGAGACCAGCTATGTTATATGGGTTGGAGACAGTGGCACTGACCAGAAACCAGGAGACAGAGCTGGAAGTGGCAGAGTTAAAGATGCTAAGATTTGCATTGCGTGTAACGAGGATGGAATGAATACATTAGAGGGTCAGCTCAAGTTGGATGGTTGGGAGACAAAGTCAGAGAGGCGAGATTGTGTTGGTTTGGACATGTGCAGAGGAGAGATGCTGGGTATATTGGGAGAAGGATGCTAAGGATAGAGCTGCCAGGGAAGAGAAAAAGAGGAAGGCCTAAGCGAAGGTTTATGGATGTGGTGAGAGAGGACATGCAGATGATGGGTGTAACAGAACAAGCTGCAGAGGACAAAGATATGGAAGAAGATGATCCGCTGTGGCGACCCCTAACTGGAGCAGCCGAAAGAAGGAGAAGAATAAGATTTCTTTGTAAATGGGCGTTCCCAGCCATTATATTTATAACAAGACTGTTATGATTGGTACTATTTTCTTATTTTCTCTGTGCATGTTTATTTTATTGTGCACATTTAATCCATATAGGTTTCAGTGGTTCCAGAATTCAATACTGTATAGTAATTACTACCATACTAGAACATAATTCTAGAATATTTATAAGTATTTGGAGCTATTTTTTAGACACCATTTTGAATTCTGTTCCATCACCTTTTTGTGGAATTTTTCTATGGTGTTGTAACGTATATAGTGTTATGTCAGCAAAAGGGAAGCTGATGAATAGATTAAAGATAGAAAACAATTGTCATAACTGGCAAATGAAGAAAAACAACACCAAAACAAGAAGCAAAACATTTGTAAGTCTATAAATGCAGCTAAAGTCAGAAAGACAGAGGATTCCACATCTTTACAAAATAAATATTCTTTACAAAGGCACGAAACAAGGTTCGTTACACTCAGCTCAAATGAGCACACAGTGAATTGGGAAACCTTTTACCCCCATCACTACAATCACCTGTAGGTCACAATCCCTGGGAACAGACCCCCTAAGCTACTAAAACCACAGAATACAAGGAGATGGCTAGAAAAGGAACAAAATCCAAAATATATGACATAAAGTTCTTCCCAACCACTTCCTTCCTATATTGAACATAACCACATTACTAGGACTTCATTTTACGATTTATGGAACATTGCAAAATGTGCACCTGCTATAACTTTGCAAGATGCTGAAAAATGAATTCACACATTTGTTTTCATTTGGCTCGATTACTGTAATGAAATCCTACAGGACTATCTAAGGAAGACTTTAATTGGGTGCAATAACATCCCAATGCAGCAGCAAGAGCCTTAATTAGAAAAAGAAAATTTGAGCACATCTCGCCAGTTTTAGCATCAGTACACTGGTTATCCATATTCATTAGAATTGTCTTTAAAGTACTACTAACGGTGTATAAAGCTTTAAATAATCTTGCTCCTTCCTACATTTTGGAAGTCCTGTCCCCCAATATTCCAAGTCGTAACATTAGATAATCTAATAGTGATCCACTTATTATTCCAAGAGCTAAACATAAAAGAAGTGGTGAGGAAACCTTTTGCTGTTATGCACCAAAAAATTGGAGTTTTTTTTTTGTTTTTTCTGTCCCCCCTGGCCATTGGACCTTACACTTATTCTATGTTAATTAATGTTGACTTATTTTATTTTCTTAATGTGTCTCTTATTTTTCTATTCTTCATTATGTAAAGCACTTTGAGCTACATTTTTTTGTATGAAAATGTGCTATATAAATAAATGTTGTTGTTGTTGTTAACAACAGAGATACATCAGGCTAATACTGTGGAACATTTGTAGGTACATTTTATTGCTATTCCTAACAGACTATTGTGGTATATGGCCGGCCATTCATCCTGTCCAATACCCCCAAGCCTCCAAATGGAGCCCTCCCTGCAGCATGGAGGTGCTCCGAATTCCAGCAGGGCATCATGGACATTGGAGTTTTCCTTCACAGCCCTGCTGGATACCATGGGGGCCACCAGAGGATGCTGCAGGGAGGATCAAGGACTCGTATGTTCGATATAGCCCGGAACTACTCCGTAGACACAAGGACGGAAGAAATAAAGTACTTTCAGGCTGAAGAAAAGAAGAGTTTTAATCTGACCAGGAAGTGGTAAGAGTCACATGGACTGGGGGGATTAGAAGCACTTCTGGGTCAGGGAATATAAAAGACTGTGGGAGATCCCAGACGGGCAAGATGAGTTGGGAGGAAGGGAACAACGCGTCTGGGAGTGGAGGATTTGTGTTATTATTACTGTATTGTTTATGAGTATTGTGGAGTGTAGGGTGCTTTGTGCACATTATTGTAATAACTAGCAAAATATCCGAGCTTCGCAGTGGAGAAGTAGTGTGTTAAAGAAGTTATGAAAAAGAAAAGGAAACATTTTAAAAATAACGTAACATGATTGTCAATGTAATTGTTTTGTCACTGTTATGAGTGTTGCTGTCATCAAGGATTTGATTATCATTATTTCTTTGAATCAGGTTCGTATTTGGAGGACGTGTTGTGTTCAAGTTACATTCCGTGTTTGTCAACCGTTGTAAAGATAACAGGTTTCATTCATCGAAGTGTTCACTACCCAAATCGGTACTCGTGAATCTAAGATGTTTAACAGGCATTTCCGGTATTAACTTGTGGATTTGCCTGTGAATATTTAGCGGCAGAGTGTCTATGAACTTGTGAAACTGCCTGCAAGTATTTAGCGGCTGCGTCTCTATTAACTTGTGGATTTGCCTGCGAGTATTAAGCAACAGCGTGTCTATTAACTTGTGGATTTTTCTGCGAGTATTTGGCGGCAGCGTCACAAAGTTGTTTCTGTCTAGCTGCATCAGAAAATGTACCACGACGTCTGACACCCCTCCTTTTTACTGTTTTCTCACAGCTTGGATTGCTGCTGTCATAATCGGTTTGAGTTTCATGGTTTGTTTCAATTACGTTAGTATTTGCAGGACTTGTTGTGTTGAAGTGACATTCGGCATCTGTCAAGCGTTTTAAGCATACAACCGGTTTCATCGATAACTTCGCATTCAGCTTTTGAAAGTTGAAACATTCATAAACATCAAAGTGTCCATTATTCAAATTGTCACCTATGAATCTAAGATGTTTAAGAGGCATTGGCGATTTTCCAAAGGTGTAAAATATTTGGCCATTTCGGTACACTTGAAAGTGACAACTGAACAATTCAGCGGCAGCCATCAACTCACATGCAGAACCATAGGTGAAGGGCTTAAGCATTTCACTCTTATAGTGCTCCTGTGTAGTATAATTATCTCCTGTCCACACCTTGAACCTGTCTCAGTCATTCAATACATAAGACACAATGTTCCTCCGGATATCAAGAGTGAGCCTGAAATGGCCATGCAATATGTAACAAAGAGAATGGAAAAGGCAGGTGGCATCTCTGGGCATTGAAACCACTCGGTAAGTGACAGTTCTTTGATCGATGGTGATCACCTCAATAGACATGTTAATGGGGGTACGGTTGGAACGGTAAAGGATATGGGTACCTGAACAGTAAACTAAGTCTAAAATACCTACACAATAACTATAATCATAATAAACGAACAATAAAACAGCGGAGAAGCTGTGCATTAAATAAAAAGGCTGCAGTTATCAGCAGGGAGACATGAATACCTTGGCAATGCAAGGAAGGGAATGAAGAGACCGGAGCAATGAGCAGCATTATATAGGCAGGCAGCCAATTACGTGGGAGGTGTTGGGATGGGGGACGCAACACCACCTCACACGGCGACCGAGCTGCAGGCTATGGACGTATATATGTACGTAAGTAGGATTCAGTTATGAGCGTTACTCGTAGAATTTCAAAATGAAACCTGCTTAACTTTTGTAGGTAACCTGTAAGGAGTGAGCCTGCCAAATTTCAGCCTTCTACCTACATGGGAAGTTGGAGAATTAGTGATTAGAGTCAGTGAGTCAGTGAGGGCTTTGCCTTTTATTAGTATAGATAAAACCAATTATTGGACTTTTATCTGATGTCTGGCGTCTGGTCCAATGGTTCAAGGGGACGACAGCGCCCCCTATCTGTCACAATATATATTCATAAAATCATTATATTATTAAGGGAATCTTTACTAACATCTCTCGTGCTTTCTTTTCCATTTTTTCTGTGGACCACCTGATCAAAATCCTGTTCAGTCACCTGTGATGCTTGATCGAAGGAAGATGCCCCAGCTGTCCTTGAGACCCACCGCACTGAATCATCTGGCCTAAAAAAACATAAGGAGAAACTTACAGTAAGTATATTTATCTTAGGTGAAATGCCCACTGGGAGCAGGACAATCTTTTAGCCTTAAACCTCCGCAAATTGAAGTTTTTTTTTTCTCCAGCTTATTTACAGAAATATTACAATTTTTTCAGTCCTCCTCAACCATCTGATCTTATCATCGGACTCATCTTTAGAGAATTAAAAAAAATACCTCTCTCTCTCTCATATACATATATATATATATCCTCTCTCTCATATATATATATATATATATATATGTATATCCTCTCTCTCTCTATATATATATATATATCTATATATATGATTATCCTCGCCTACTTATTTTATTTCAATGCATAGTGATTTATTTTTTGTATATTATTTATTGATTATTATTCCTACTTAATTGCAATATGTTTTTTTTTGCTTGTAACTATTTCTTTGATATCTTGCACTTTAAACTAAATCCTGTAAAAATAAATGCTGCTGTTGCTCAGATGTTTTGCTTTCAAATGATATTGTAATTGTGATTGTGATATATATACAGGATATATAATACGTACTCATTTATTTAGTACTAGCAAAATACCCGCGCTTCGCAGCGGCGAAGTACTGCCTTAAAATTTTTATTAAGAAGAAAATTTAACCTTTTTAAACTGAGGGAAAATATGCCAATAATTATTTGTTAAGGATCTCTTTGTATACCATGTTGTCAGTTCGGCCCTCCGGCTGTAACATGACCAAGCTGTGCGCTGAGCTTACTCTTGAGCATGTAACTTACAGTTGGCCATGTGAACAGTAATCTTGTCTGAAATCTCACAGCTTGGATTGCTGCTGTCATAATCGGTTTGAGTTTCATGGTTTGTTTCAATTACGATAGTATTTGCAGGATTTGTTGTGTTGAAGTGACATTCGGCATCTGTCAAGCATTGTAAGCACACAACCGGTTTCATCGATAAAATCACATCCAGCTTTTGAGAGTTTAAACACTCATAAACATCAAAGTGTCCACTACTGAAATCGTCACCTGTGAATCTAAGATGTTTAAGAGGCATTGGCGGTTGTCGAAAGGTGTAAAATATTTGGCCATTTCGGTACACTTGAAAGCGACAACCGAACAATTCAGCGGCAGCCATCAACTCACATGCAGAACCATAGGTGAAGGGCTTAAGCATTTCACTCTTATAGTGCTCCTGTGTAGTATAATTATCTCCTGTACCGTCATCAGTCCACACCTTGAACCTGTCCCAGTCATTCAATACATAAGACACAATGTTCCTCCGGATATCAAGAGTGAGCCTGATATGGCCGTGCAATATGTAACAAAGAGAATGGAAAAGGTAGGTGCCATCTCCGGGCATGGAAACCACTCAGTAAGTGACAGTTCTTTGATCGATAGTGATCACCTCGATAGACATGGTAATGGGGGTTGGAATGATAAAGGAAATGGGTACCTGAGCAATGTAAAGTAAGTCTAAAATACCTATACAATAACTATAATTGTAATAAACAAACAATAAAACAGCAGAGAAGCCGTGGATTAAATAAAAAGGCTGCAGTTATCAGCAGGGAGACGTGAATACCGTGGCGAAGCAAGGAAGGGAATGTAGAGACTGGAGCGACAGACGGCCTTATATAGGCAGGCAGCCAACAACGTGGGAGGCGTTGGGATGGGGGACCCAACGCCGCCTCACACGGTGACCGAGCTGCAGGCTATGGACGTATATATGTACGTAAGTAGGATTCAGTTAGCGTTGGGAACCCAAATTTCTTGAAGATGGGCCCATAAGTAACAAAGACCGTTGAAAAGTTCAATATGACGGCCGACAGTGGCATCATATCACTGAAATAAGTACCAAATTTCAGCCTTCTACCTACATGGGAAGTTGGAGAATTAGTGACGTTGGAAAGTTCAATATGGCAGCTGACAATGGCATCACACCACCGAAATAAGTACGTACATTGGTTTCGGTTAACGCAGGGAAGCCACCTACCAAATTTTGTTAAGATGGGGCCATGAATAAGAAAGTTCAAGATGGCGGACGCTGTTGATTGTTATGACCGTTACGCGTAGAATTTCGAAATGAAACCTGCTTAACTTTTGTAAGTAAGCTGTAAGGAATGACCCTGCCAAATTTCAGCCTTCTACCTACACGGGAAGTTGGAGAATTAGTGATATTTGGAAAATTCAATATGGCGGCCGACAGTGGCGTCATACCACCGAAATAAGTACGTACATCGGTTTTGGTTAGCGCAGGGAAGCCGCCTACCAAATTTCGTGAAGATGGGGCCATAAATATGAAAGTTCAACATGGCGGACGTTGTTGACCGTTATCGACCGTTATGACCGTTATGTGTAGAATTTCGAAATGAAACCTACTTAACTTTTGTAAGTAAGCTGTAAGGAATGACCCTGCCAAATTTCAGTGTTCTACCTACACGGGAAGTTGGAGAATTAGTGACATTGGAAAGTTCAATATGGCGGCTGACAGTGGCGTCATACCACTGATAATAAGTACATACATCGGTTTCGGTTAGCGCAGGGAAGCTGCCTACCAAATTTCGTGAAGATGGTGCCATAAATAAGAAAGTTCAACATGGCGGACGTTGTCGACCGTTATGACCGTTACGTGTAGAATTTCGAAATGAAACCTGCTTAACTTTTGTAAGTGAGCTGTAAGGAATAAGCCTGCCAAATTTCAGCCTTCTATCTACACGGGAAGTAGGAGAATTAGTGATGAGTCAGTGAGTGAGTGAGTGAGTGAGGGCTTTGCCTTTTATTAGTATAGATATGCATTATACAGTATATGCTAATATTTTATTGTACTGTATATAATGCAAATTTTTCTCTGTTTATGTTTCATGATGATATTTATTTGTGTTGAATGCTATTTTGTATATATCATATTGCATTCTATATTTATAAAACTCTGGCCTCTTAAATAAAATTGAGTGTAACAAAAAAATTAATTAAATTAGAAAAATAAGCACTATGCAGAAATATAGTCACAAAGAAAGATACTACAAATGCTATGTTTCAAAGGTAAGCATAGTGTAGTAGTTATGGGTAAGAATAGGACAAAACCATAAATTCAAAAGTTAAAAGACTGATCAGGAAAGCCACAATTTTAATCGAATATTTTGCCGGGATTAGAACTAGAAATCATGGTGGATACATGAACTAATAGCCAGAGCTCATTTTGATGTGTTATTTTGTTCCACTTCTTCACTGCTGTAGTTAGTAGTGGTGCAGCTAGTTCAAGCCCCAAATACAGACACTCCTCACTTAATGACTAAATTCCGTTCCTACAGATAGGTTGTTAAGTTAAATGGTCGATAAGCGAGGAGCTGCCCCTTACTGATTCTTTCACTCTATCCTTTAAGATTGTTGAAATGGTTGATTGTACCATCTCCAAGTCACGTGCAATTGCTTTAACTTTCTTACCAGCTTCATACTTACTATTAAAATCATAATAACAATATAGGGCATGATCAATGCCACAAAGAATGATTAGTTGACCAATTAACACTACCAGCAGAGTTTGCAACAGGAACATGAAAGTGGTCAACCAGTATCTACCATGGAGATCATGATGCTTGACGCTGACCAAAGATCTCGTACAGCATACAATAGTGACTGTTTGGAGAACTGGTTTTAAGTCCGCGTGATCATTAAACAGGTAAGTCATTAGGTGAGGAGAGTCTGAATTACGCCTGCTGCCTTAGCCACATTGCAATGGCATTAACTTAGTTTTGTGTTTTACTGATCTCATTCTCTACTTTTATAACCGTTACAGTGTCACTAGTCTGTTTTGTTTATAATTACAGTTTGTTTTTTGGATTACAGATTTTTGGCTTTGCTGTAATTAATTAATTAATTTCTTGTATTCAGTATTTCAAATGTAGTCATTTTTTCTTTCTTGACTTTGAACTTTCAGTTTGTATGCAGCATTTTGATTGATGTTATGTTTTTCTTGTTATAGTTTTCTTTTTGTTTCCTTTGTTTTTGTACTTTGACATTGTGATTTTTTGTTTTTAATGAAATCAAATATGTCCCCTTTGCTGTGTAGATAGGGTTTGTGACAGTTTCCCTCCCTATTTTGGCATTTGTGTTTAGGAGAATCATAACAATTTGGGGCAGCAGGCTGACAGTAAAGGCAAGTCAATAGTCTAATGTTTCAGAGGCAGGCGAGCCTCACAAGCAAAACATGGAAGAAGGAATGCAGACATCAAAGATAGGAACTGGATGTGAGCCGCTGGTGGGGTTGAGTCTCAGTCGGTGGACTGTGTAGATTGGATTTATCAGTTGGGCAGTTCATATTTTACGCTAGAACTTCAAATAACAAGAAGGGATAGTGACAAAAAAAATGTGGTCCTGCTAATAACTTCAGTGGCACAACAAAACTGGCCAAGAGAAACAGAAGAAGCTCCAGAAAATAAAAAAGACACAAATAAACCTCACAACTCTGTCAACCAAAGCAAAACTGAAATAAAATAAAAAATCTTTTCAATAGTAATTTTCTGCAGACCCTACTCAATTCACACTTGCCAGTCCACAATACTAATTCAAATAAACTGTAATAACATACACAGTATTTCTTTCTTTTTTCATTATTATGTTGCTAAACCAGTGAAAACACCTGTTAGGATTTAATAAACAATCTAGTAGTTTATGTTTTCTTATTTTTGTTTATTTTACTGGCTTTTATCAATGGTGTCATTATAACCACCATTTTTACTTAGTTGATCGTTATGCGGTATGTTACATCATGGCAGCCATCTTATTTAAAGTTCAGCTATGTATTAAAAGCCATGTAATTTTTTTTATAGGAAAAGCTCTGCCCAAGCATTATCATGTGCAAGAGTTAAAACAAATTTGTAAAAGGCACAAGGCCACTGAAGAGTACAGTTGTATAATCCACAGTAATTAACAGGTTAGAATAGCCAGGCAATTCTAAGCTGCAAGTCTTTGCAATGCTGGAAGAAAATCGAAGCATTTGAGGAGGAAACTCACATCAGAAAATCCTGTAAACACTCAAATTAAGTGGGCACACAATCTTACTGTCTGTCCAATTAATGCAAGAAAACAGAAAGTTTGTACATGTAGTGTTCATTACAAATAAACTCAGGAAAGTGCTACATAAAAGGGAGCAGATGACAGTAAATACACTTCAAAACGCTGTGTCCCACAGGACCTCCCCAAATGGGTCTTAAACCCACGTGTGCCTGCTGGAAATCTCATACACTTCTACCAGATGCATCGCAAATGTCACACGCTGTCCAAAAGTCCTTTGCTCTGCTCAACGGGGACATCTAGTGGCATAGCAGTGAAACTATTTTCATATATTTCACTAGCACCCCCTTCAGGTTATTTTTCATTTAGTTTTGATATTCTTTTTTCCTGTTTTGTTAATGGATAATTTGGTTTTGTTTCTTCCACACGGTCTTTAATATGAGTACCATGATTTACTGCTGAAAAACTGCACAAAAACATGGACTAAAGATCATTCATTGGCAAGGCTTTTCTTTAAGTGATTGCATTACTGTTGCCCCAGCTGGAGGAAGCATTTTACAGCTGTGAATGTTATAGACCTGAGGAGGTAATACTGGCATCTCTTGCGGCCTGTCGTTTGATGACACCTACCATTTAGACTCTCTGTGACCTCATTTCCTGCACCAGTATAGCCTACTGATGCCAGCTCTCACTTGCGCTCCTCTTATGTCCTTCTGTCTTTTGTTCTCTGTGTCTTTTTACCCATTTCTCACCATCCCTGTTTACTTTTCTACCATCAGTCCTTGCCATAAATCTCCTCCCAACTCCATTCTAAGCAGACCTCAGGCCTTTAAATTCCATTACAATGTTATTTCAAGCCAAGCCCAGAATAACTCGTTGGGTTGGGAAGACCAGATATTAGCAAAAGAGACAATCGCTTAGACTCCACCTAGTGGTCCCTGTTGTCTCTGCTCCCCTCAAGCCCACCATGTGACCTTAAACGTACAGATCTTCAGGGCAGCCTCTGACTTGTGTGTGTAAAATTTGAAGGACAGCACAGTTTCCTATTTTCCTTACAGGAACCATTTGCCTTCTAGTAGAAATAAGATATTGTCACATATGATGTTTCACCTTTGGCCTCACTCTCCTTCTTTCTCTCTTTCTATTTATTTGTTATGTGTACCCATGGCAATTGCATATTTATAGGATAACGGAAGTGACTAGGATAACAAAATACAGTTGTGCTTGAAAGTTTGTGAACCCTTTAGAATTTTCTATATTTCTGCATAAATATGACCTAAAACATCATCAGATTTTCACTCAAGTCCTAAACGTAGATAAAGAGAAACTAGTTAAACAAATGAGACACAAATATTATACTTGGTCATTTATTTATTGAGGAAAATTATCGCATTTTACATAATAATAATATTATTACTATTTGTGAGTGGCAAAAGTATGTGAACCTCTAGGATTAGCAGTTAGTTTGAAGGTGAAATCCGAGTCAGGTGTTTTCAATCAATGGGATGACAATCAGGTGTGAGTGGGCACCCTGTGTTATTTAAAGAACAGGGATCTATCAAAGTCTGCTCTTCACAACACATGTTTGTAGAAGTGTATCATGGCACGAACAAAGGAGATTTCTGAGGACCTCAGAAAAAGAGTTGTTGATGCTCATCAGGCTGGAAAAGGTTACAAAACCATCCCTAAAGAGTTTGGACTCCACCAATCCACAGTCAGACAGATTGTGTACAAATGAAGGAAATTCAAGACCATTGTTATGTTTGGAGAAAGGAAAACACTGCATTCCAGCATAAGAACCTTATCCCATCTGTGAAACATGGTGGTGGTAGTATCATGGTTTGGGCCTGCTTTGCTGCATCTGGACCAGGACGGCTTGCCTTCATTGATGGAACAATGAATTCTGAATTATATCAGAGAATTCTAAAGGAAAATGTCAGGCCATCTGTCCATGAACTGAATCTCAAGAGAAGGTGGGTCATGCAGCAAGACAACGACCCTAAACACACAAGTCGTTCTACCAAAGAATGGTTAAAGAAGAATAAAGTTAATGTTTTGGAATGGCCAAGTCAAAGTCCTGACCTTAATCCAATCGAAATGTTGTGGAAGGATCTGAAGCGAGCAGTTAATGTGAGGAAACCCACCAACATCCCAGAGTTTAAGCTGTTCTGTATGGAAGAATGGGCTAAAATTCCTCCAAGCCGGTGTGCAGGAATGATCAAAAGTTACCAGAAACGTTTAGTTGCAGTTATTGCTGCAAAGGGGGGTCACACTAGATACTGAAAGCAAAGGTTCACATACTTTTGCCACTCACAAATATGTAATATTCGAACATTTTCCTTAATAAATAAATGACCAAGTATAATATTTTTGTCTCATTTGTTTAACTGGTTTCTCTTTATTTACTTTTAGGACTTGAGTGAAAATCTGATGATGTTTTAGGTCATATTTATGTAGAAATATAGAAAATTCTAAAAGGTTCACAAACTTTCAAGCACAACTGTACAAGCCAAAAGGTTATAACAAAGAATCTGTACTATCTAATTAGATCCTAAATCCTAAACCAAAAATCAAAATTGAAGCCAGCAAAAGGGTCTTAGCAATGAATAATCAAAAATAATCACCAGGCAAAGTCTTTAGGTTTATTTGCAAACTCAGATTATGTAGAAGTGCATTGTGCAAACCTATTATCCCATCACCACAATACCTCAGCACCCTATAACTCCATGGGTTGTTGAATAGCAACAACACAGCAACCGATGGTCAAAAAAGAGATGGCAGAAAAAACAAAGATGGCGTCAGATAAAGATGTAAACAGTATATAACTATTAGTAATTCAATTGTATGACCCCAAAAACCCACTTGTTGATAAAGAATTTTACTAACAGAGCTAAAGGATATGGGATAATAATTTCTTTAAAAAATGATAATACTCTGAACGCTGCAAATTTGGCAGCTGTTGTTTTGCCAATTCAGTTTCATCCTGGGAAAGATTGGCTGCCACCATCCAGGCTCTGTCTTCTAGGCTAGCACTCTGCCCCTTGCCCCCTGGGAATATTCCACACTCACATATCACCCTGTTAGCAGTCATCTGATCGCACTGGCATGGCAACACACATTGTCCTTGCCAGCATGTCTTTCACTTTTTCTACTGGGGTCTTGTAAGGCTGTGCCTGTGTTACATGTTATCTTCTCTGGCCTACAATTCGCATCCCGTCCGGGTCACCAGCTAAACCACCACTGTTTGACCATGCTTATCTTTTTATGAACTACAATAAGAAAATCTAGATATTAGAATTTGTTAATAAATATATACAGTTTCCATGGAAGAAATCTGCATACATAAAACGCCTCTTCATTTCCTGCTTCATTGATTTACAATTATACAACAAGAGCGTTCTTGATTATTTGTGCATATGTGAAAAATAGAAAAAGAATGATAGAAAAGAAATTTTTTATTTGGCCTGCATTATTGTTTAGCATGGGTTTAGATCTCAGTATTTGGCATTAGGGTTTACTGTGCTGTTCTACCAAAAATGAATGCATATAACATTAAGTAATAAATTATATCTGGTTGCAATATTGGCTAGAAATCATTTCATAAAAAAGATGCAAGAAGGAAAAAGCAGTGGCAGATTCAAAAGACATAGTTGCAGAAAAATGTGCTGATGTTGTCCACTTCTTAAAAATTCTGGGTTACACTGTTCACGTTTCAGAGCCACTGAGGCTGAGATTGCGGAAATAAAGCAGACATAAAACTATATCTTAAAGGAAGTGTCACAGCCTTCATAAGTACAGATTTATTAATATGCACATGTTAGTGGTTAACCAGACTCAAGCCTTCCTTGTAATTGTTAACCTCCATCCACAACAGACAGGTATTACATACAGTAGCAGGATATGTGAATAAGCTGCAAGGTGACAAACAGTATCGGCAAATGTAGCACTGCAGCATGGAAGAAGCCATGCATGGCCTGATTTATTATGTAATGGTAACTTTTTGCAATGATGATGCAATCAAGTCATGAATGTTAAATAAAAACAAATAATTTCAGGGTAAAGTAATCAGACTTACCTGTAGTAGAAAGTAAACATTCATCAGTAAAATTAGAATTCATTTAGTGTTAGGTGTTGACAGTCCAATTATTATAGTCATATCATGCAAAGCAAAGTAACAGTGACAGCTAAATTAGTGCTTACGACTGTGCAGCAATATTTTGTATTGTAATAATTAACTCTGACCTCCTGCAACCCTGAACTGGACTAGGCAGGACTGAAAATGTTATATTATTTTATTTTATGAAGTTGGTACAAGAACTTGACATGACTGTACCTTGCAGGAAATGCCATGGTAGCAGTTTTATGTCACTTTAGATAAAGAGTTTGCTAAGTAAATAAATAAAATTTTAGCAGTTACTACTGGTATGTCTACTGAGATTTCTATGGCCAATTCTGTTCTAACCCTAACCCTAACCCTTTGACAGAAAATCAAGAAATGTATAAATGTATAACATTTCCATTTTGACATCCTCATTGTCAGAAATAAACTATTAATTGTTTATATATTATGTATTATCTGACATCTACAGCTGCTTCATGTCCCATTATAATCGGCCATTTCTCACACAGTGCATATTACTCCTCACACAGCTTTCATAAACCTTACCATTCAATGCCAGAGGGGCTTCTTTAGAAGTCCGAATGGCCAGCTTACTTCTATGCCTGCTCCTCTGACTGCTCTCAACATGTCATCTATGTAGTAGAACGTCCCTACTTTCTCCAAAACAACTCCATTGGAGATATCTACATTTTACACTAAGCATTCTCCACCCCTCAACAACTCTCAACAGATAAAGTTTGCTCCTCTGCCGGAGACCATTTCAGAAAGAAACGTGTTGGATTGAGTTTCTCTCAACACCTTTACCATACAAGTGTACAGCTATGCAGCCAGGTCTTCCACACCCCCTGCCCCTTTGCCTATAGTCATCACCTTGGTCCTTTCTGCATTTACCTTGAGGTCATTCACTTCCAAATTAGCATTTCATTTCAGTGTTTTCTGTTTCAATTCTGCTCCATTTTTTGCCATCAAAATGAGATTATCAGCATACAAGACCTACCTTGGCAATCCATCACTACCAGAGAAAGCGACAGACTAAGAATCTACCCCTGGTGCATCTCCACCTTACCTCAAAGCTTTCACCATTCCCATCTTTAGTTCTGAATACCATTCATTCTTCTCCATACTTTGACACCACAGTCACTATTTATCCACACGTAACACTCTCACCACCTCTCATGGCACCCTGTCAAACTCCTTCTCCTGATCCTGCATTTGCCTGAAACATTGCATCTGTTGCTTCCTTCTTGACACATATCTAAATTGCATTTTGTTAAGTTTTACTTGATTTTACTTCATTTCTCTAGCACTTTCTCAACGTCTTTCATTATTTACTCCAAAAGTTTGCTTGCTTGATACAGTATGACCCACACAGTTGATCACCCTTTTATTTGTATACTGGAATAATTAAAATATTTTTCCAGTGTTCAGGAATCCATTTTAACACACAAGATTTTGCATGGTTCTGCCAGCCATTCACCTCCAAGACCTAACACTACCTTCAACTTTTTGGGTTAACCCAGAAAATGGCCATTAAACCAGTGATGATGACATCAAAAGATGGGCTGCAGTCCTCAAAGGTATAAATAATGACCTCAGAGTTTAATACTGACACATGAAAGGTGATGAAGAATGCCAAACATAATGAAAGCTACAGTGCAAGCATTTGGAAGAAGAGTCAGGCATGTCATCGTAAAAACATGTTTGTCCTCTGTGCTACAATTGGTTTTTGAAATGCAGAAATATGAAAGTTTAATTTTGGATTATTTTGTGTCCCTTGCTTTCCTGCTGGTATAGACCATGTGTAACATATATAATTAGCTGTGTAGGTTTGTGGAGAAGTAACCCTTGCTTGCCAAGCCAAGTATATGCAGACCAGCTCCACTTGACTTCTGGCAATGCTATGATTAAATGGGAAATCCTGCAAATCAAAGTGACCCTTACATTTCTTGTGAATGTGTTGTGTCTTAATTGGTCTTGTAGAAGTAGCAACATAACATAACATTCTGAATACTGATTAATTTAATTTAAATGGGGATGCAAACCTATCCTGACAGCATCAGGGCACAAAGAAGAAACCAACACTGAACAGTCTAAATATCCATTACAGGGCCCAGTCAAACGTGACACAGTCTGAGATGAGCATTAGCTTTGTGATTAGAAATCCTCGACTTCTTAACCACAATGCATGTCGAAAAGGTGGAAATAAAAGAGACCATACAATTCAGCAAGGTTATTTAGGGCAGTGATGTCTCTGTTGGAGATAGTCAGGAATGTCTGACATTGATTCAGGACTGTAGTGGACAGGTCCAAACACATTGCGTAAAGTTAAACTCTTATCGTTCTCTTGTTGAGTTCCATAACAGCCTACGTTTGTCAGTTTACTTGTTGATCTTTCCATGCATTTTAGAACTTGAAACAGAAGTAAAACATAAATACCAATCAAGGAGTAATTTCTAAATCGATTTCCCTTTGAACATCTGTAAAGATATTATGTCCTGTAGCGTGTACTTTTTGTTATTTATTTTATCATTGCCTCTATATGAATACTGACAGATGTAAGGATCTTACCATTGACAAAATACTGTTGGGTTACTGTTACAAATGAAATATCAAGTCAAATAATTCACCCAACATTTTGCAAAATTATTTGTTTTATTATTTAAAATAAGTAATACATCTAGATTTTGGAAAACAATCATTAAATTTCAAAAAACATTAGGCCTAAAGTAAACAATGTACTTACAACCTAATGCTTTTCATTTAAGTTTCCAATTATCTTCCATGCTTTAGTTGCTACCACATCTCAGAGGTATGTAAGAAAGGTCACATGATGATTGGTTAAAACATCTCAGTCATATAACTACCTAAGTGTCTGCATTTCTTAGTCAATGAATGCTGAAGCATCCCTCTTTATAGAGTCCTGGGAATGATTTCTTACAGCAGCCTGCAGGTGGCGCTGCGGAGAGGCAATCCCCCAAGATAGCGCTGGTGGCTATGGCGTTGAGATGTCTTGCCTATGCAGAGGGGTACGTCAGTGTTGTCAGAAGCTCCTGCCAGCAGTGATCCAATGTCTTGTGAGTTGCTGTGACATGTGCCCACCTCTTTTCGATTACCCTTGCTGTCCTTAGTTTTCTTCCCTCTTTCCTTGTCACGATGCCCTGTCAGAAGTGGCTGATTATTATTAGCAGCTTCCAGCACAGGAGGAGAGTCAGATTGTAGCTCAGCAGAAGGTTTGCCCTCTCCAGCCTCATCCACCGGATTGTTGAGATTTGAAGTGGAGCGTTTAGCTGTACTTGAATTTGAGCTGAAAAAAATATAAATATATATTAACATAAATATATTAGATCATACACAGATTCTTCAGTTCTTTTCATTGCAGTTTAAATAAAGTATTAAGATGTAGCAAACCAGCAA
>JANRMT010062854.1:27775130-27788938 GCA_026402145.1 Polypterus bichir lapradei | reverse complement strand
GCTTAAGGAAGAAACCACCATTGGGGAGGAGCACTGTTATTTTATGCCTGGGAGAGGAACAATTGATGTACTCTTTGCATTGAGACAGCTGATAGAGAAGCATCAAGAAAAACAGCAAGGCTTGCATAAAGTGATTACTGATTTGGAGAAGGCTTATGATAGAGTACCATGTCAAGGTACATGACAGAGAAAGGAGTACCAGTGAAGTATGTGAAGGTTGTCCAGGATATGCATGAAGGTGTGAGGAGTGGTAAAAAGCAGTGTTGGGGTAACAGACAAGATCCCAGTTAGATTAGGTCTTCACCAGGGATGTTAAGTCCTTACCTCTTTGGATGTTTTGAGTAATGGAATAAAAGACCAGTCCCCATGGTGCATGCTTTTTTCTGATGACATTGTGTTGCAAAGCACCAGAAAAGAGGAAGTGTAGAGGAAGTTGTAAGAATGGAGAAGGGCTTTGAAAGATAGGGGGTTGAAGATAAATATGAAGAAGAAAAAATTTATGAGTTTTATTGATGATCAGGATTCAGAAGTTAGAGCTAAAAGTCAGAGCTATTGGAAAGAGTGGATACATTTAAATATCTAGGATCAGGAGTAGCCTAGATGGAAAACTAGAAACAGAGATAACCCCCAGAGTGCTGTGTGGATGGAACAATTGGAAGAAGGTATCAGGAGTGTTTTGTGATCGAAGAGTAAAGGTAAGGTTTTTAAGGCAGTGGTAAAACGAGCAATGCATAGAGCTGAGAAATGGGCAGTAAACGGAGCCCAGGAGAAGAAGTTAGATGTGGCAGAAATGAGAATGTTGAGATGAATGTGTAGAGTTACAAGGAAAGGACAGAATAACAAATGACACAATCAGAGGTACAACAAAAATAGGAGAGATACCTTAACAAAATACAAGAAAGAAGGTTGAAGTTATATGGACATGTGTTAAGGAGAGACAATGAATATTGGCTAAAAGAGTGATGGGAATGGAAATGCAGGGGAAGAGAATGTGAGGGAAGCCAAAGCGGAGGTGAATGGATAAAGTTAAAGAAGAGTTGAAGGAAAAAGGTCTGACTGAGAAAGAGAGGCAGAACCGACCTCCATTGGGAAGTTGATCAAGCACATCGATCCCACATAGAAGTGGGAAAAGATGAAGAGGAAGAAAATGAAGAAGAGAACACTTTAAAGCTATTAATTCTATCATTCTGTAAGCAGTAAAGTTCAGACATATTCTGACAAAATGGAAAGATATGCTATCCTCTTTCAAACAGAATCTGCCCTCTCCGTCTACTTTATGTATTAATCCATTAAGGATAAGGATGCCTAAATAATTTAAATCTTTCTACTGTCAACAGGTTTAATTGAAGCTGAAGTGTTTACCTTTTTGTACTTATGTTATCCGATTCTTTTTGTTCACTGCTGTACCTCAGCTCTGCGGGAGTTTTAAATGACAGATCTTTCTTTCCCTTTAGCCAATATGTCTTCATATAACCTTTGCCCTGTTGATGACAGAAGGAAAAAATAAAATTTTTAAATTCCACAAATACTGAAAGGAAACTCTCTTACATAATATGAACTTGAAAGCAAGCTTGAGTGGTGTGCAAATAGTTTAAGAAAACTATTTGCTCTTAATGTATTTCAACTTGGCCACTTTTCTTGGAATTAACTGCATTAGGGAGAGCCAAGTATGCAAAGGAAAAAGGGAAAAACGTATGATGAAGCACTCTGCTACAATATTAACTCAACAGTGGTGGGGAATTTGGATAATATGGCAGAACCAATTGTCCTCCTACTGTATGTTTAATCCAATTAATCATTTGCACAGCATTTTAGGCTAAGACTATAACTTCCAGCATATCATATTAAGAAATGATTTGACTGTCTGACTTTATTGCACATTTTATGTATAAAATGTTTTGGAATAAAGGTATTTAATTTTCACTTATGAAAAGAAAATATATTCCTTTTGCAACTGCAATATAAACATACATTATAGTGAATTACACCTGATGTTTAAATAGCACCTAAGGCATTGTCTTTGCTAAGAGACTGGATTAAAAACTAGTAACAGAGTGAAGGTCTTTCTAAACTCAAAATAATTAACTACCCTACGTTCACTCTGCTTATGTCTACTTAACACAATGAGTTAAACAGAATACGCAACTTAATTTTCAGCAAATTCTTCCAACACTTCATAGAAAATATCCAGGCCCTCCCAGGCCAGTCAAGAGCTATAATCCTGTGAATGATCCTACATCTTCTCCCAGCTGGGCATGCATGATGCAATTCCCATAGGAGATGCCATGGAGCATCATGGGTATGTGTCTAAACCCTCTCAGCTGGTTCCTCTTAATCCAAGGGAGCAATAATTCTACTCCAAAGTCCCTCCATGTTATTGAGTTTATGACATGTGAACCCAGCAGCCTCATTTTGGAAACTTGTACTTGTAACTTAATTTTATAACTGACTACCTGGAGTGTGTAACCAAAAGTGAGGATGGAAGTGTAGACTAACTATTAAATTAAAAGATTAATCCAAGGATCTAGTTCTTACTTGACCACCACAGTCCAGTACAACGTCCACAGAACTGCTCTTGCTGCACTGATTCATTGGTCACGTTTGCAATTAACGATACCACGAATTGTCAAAAAGATCATGAAATACTTGAACCCCAGCCAACAGGGGGCAGCCTCTCACCCTTATCTGAAGGAAGTAACCCTGTCATTTTTAGAAGAGGACTGAAAAAACAGAATTGATCTCATACCTGCTGAGACCTATATATATTTTTAGACCAACCAAATTTATAATACCCCTTACCATGATTAGTGCAGTCTATAAAACCCAATCATTCCCAAACAATATGCATGGCAAGCAGGTACATGTCACACAAAACTGGTAACCTCAGACAAGACCAAAACCTTCATGGAAAAATAATGACACAGGTGACAAATACAAGCTGGAATGTAGCATTGATTAAATAAAGAAGAAAAATGTTTTCTTTATTTGGGTTTTGATAGTATCCATACCATATATTATTGACATTTTCATATTTTATATTTATATATATTCTTTTTAGTTCTGTACCACTCCTATCTAAAGGTGTTCCTATTACTCAGGATAGAAAGCTTGGCAACAAACATGTATATTATATCAGCATTTTCTTCTAAATCATCAGTCTATTCACAGCTTATAGCAGATTCATTAAAGTTTCTTTTAAAGCTGAAATTTATCCTACCCTTGTACATATGTTTGTAAAAAAAACTGAAATGCTACCTAAACTGATATTTGTTCCCATGCTTTGCAAAAGGCATACAGTACAGACATGCAGATAATATTTTCATTTAGAAAAAGAAAGAAAATAAATCACAGGAACAGAAAGTGGTGTGTCCTCGATTTCTGAGGTTTTTGAAATTTATCATTACTGGTTTACTTCTGTACATTTTTTTCTCTAAGATAATTCAAAAGAGAATATAAAGGGAACATTCTGTAGAATTTCCAACTGTTTATTAAATATTGCCACTGCAACCTTAACAAAGATTTTGCCTCTCTCCTCGATGATATATGGTTCATGCTCCAAGTGGTCCTTAGTAGTCTGGCTTATGTGGATCTGCATTCCCTGCAGTGATAGAGAAATTATGACATTAAGGTGTTTTTTTTTTTATTTTCATTTGCATGTTTAATATTATACAGAATTAAAACTGAATTTAAAAAACTTAAATTAAATACAGCTTCAGAGTTTTTTATACATTTGTAAATATTTCATTTTTTTTATTCATTCATTCATATTCCAAAACCACTTATTCAATTACAGGGCCTTTGGGAGTCAGAAACTATTTTTTTATTCATGGAAGTTAGAAGCCAACCCTAAATGAGACATTGACTTACTGTAGGCAGTGGTCACTCATACAGACACACTCACTCACACTTGTAACATCTAAAGTCCTCAATCAACATACGTTGCAGACCTTTATGATGTGGGTGGAGATGAGTAGTTGGACCAAACCATTTCAGACATGAGAAGAACATTCAGGCTTACGCAGACAGAATGGGTGTCCAGGGTGGGATTTCAACCTACAACTCTGCTGTGAGACTATAATGCTCACTAGTGGCTAGCTATACATTAAATATAGTTGAAATGAAAATAAAGATGTTGTACCTGAGCAGCACTTACAAGGTTACATCTGTAATGCTGTATGTAATTTTACTTTCCACATTACAAACAAAAATGTAGCAAAACTAGAAACACCCGACCAGAACTACTACACTAATTCCAGTGGTTTATAGAGAGTATAGACATGAATAATTAACTAAAGAACCATCTTAAGCAGAAACAGATTAAGATATGTTTAAGTAGAGCAATGAAGAGAATAAGCAAGATGGGTTCCAGCTTTAAAATCAGATATTCACCAGGAACATGGGGGGCAAAGTCGAAAGAGAGATGCAGATAAATTGAACAAATTACCCACTAGTGTAATCTTGGGGACTTTTAAATTTCTGCCTGTTGGAACTTTTGAAAATGTAATGTGAATAATAATTTGGGTTATACTTTAGTTTAGGTTCTGCAAAAATGCATCTATTACTCATTTACTTTTATTTAAAAAGACCTTAACAAAGTCTTCTTTTGATGCCAATGACCCTTACAAAGCACCACTAAAGTGGTTATTCATCTGTGAAATATGGCCTACTAAAATAACTGAGAAATGTTTCTCTAGATATTGCATACTTCAATATATGGCCTGCAAATTCTTCATATTCATAAGTAGTTTTATCAGTGTATCTGCACAGAGATGAATAAGCTACATAGTGATGCTTTGTTAAGTTTCATTAACACCATTAACACTTTGTTAAGGTCATAAGAGTAAATGAGTAATAGATGCATTTTTGCAGTGCCTAAACTAAAGCGTTACCAAAATTTGATCTGTCAGAGTGAAATTTAACAGGAAAAATTTGAATTAAAGACTAGGAGAGAAAGGGGAAAACTCATAATCAACCAATTTGCAGAGATCTGAGACACAAAATTTGAATGAATATAAACACAAAGAATAAAATGTTACCCATAACCTGTGGTCCATAAAACACATGCAAAGTCCTCACTCTCAGAAATAATTTAAATAATAGCTAATGCCATGAAAGTGTATTTTTCTATTAAATCCAAATCTTGCATGTCCTGCATGCCATTATCTTAAATACTGTCAGAGTGATGAAATGACGCTGAGCATCTGCTGTTGTCATGTGCTATCATTGCTAACAACAACAATGTCGTTGCCAATATTCAAAATTGTGACGCCCACCAGAAATAAAATAGTGTTGCAGAAGTAAATAAAGTTTAATGTCAAGTGTAAAATGAACAAATAATTACAAAAGGAGTACAAAAATAACATCTAAAACTTCAGAATTGTAATAAAATTGTCCAGCTAATAGTGGGTGGAATTTCCTGTTCTTGTCAATTTTTCATTTTTGTGTCTGAAATACAAACTAACATTCAGTTAAAACATTAGATGCCATGTAATGAAACAACAAAAAAAATATATCCTTAAAAAACTTTTATGAAAGTATTTATTTATTTTAACATAATTTACGAGGTGTGGCAGAAAAGTAATGAGACTGATTTTTTATTTACCAAGGTTTTTATTTTTTTCAAACATCAATGTTATCCCCTTCAAAGTAGTTCCCTTGGGCAGCTACACACCGATGGAGACATTGTTCCCACTGTTGGTAGCAGCGCTGGAAGTCTTCAACCGGTATTGTCTTCAGCATGTCCGTTACACTCTTTTAGATGTTTTCCCGAAATGACGTCCTTTGAGGACATTTTTCAGTTTAGGAAAAAGGAAAAAGTCACACGGACTGAGGTCAGGTGAATAAGGGGGCTGGGGAACCACAGGAATGCGTTTTTTCGATTGTCCTTCTGCTCAATTGTGAGGTTTTTCGGCACCATTTTGGCACAGACCTTTCGCATGTGCAAATGTTCAGTCAAAATTTGATGAATGGTAAATCTGTTCAAATTTAATTGTTCACTCAACATTCTTAATGTTAAACGACGGTCTGATCTCACAAGAGTGTTCACACGTTCGATGTTTTCATTGGTTTTCGAAATTGAAGGCCTCCCTTAAAAACTTGAGCTCGGGATAAAGAATGTTCCCCATAGGCCTGTTTTAACTTTTCAAACGTCACACTTGCCGATTCTCCAAGCTTAACACAAAATTTAATGGCACAACGTTGCTCCAAATTCCGCTGTTCCATTTTGCGTGACGCACAACCAAGAACACAACTTCGCTAATAGCAGTCACAAAAGTCACGTAGTTAACGGAAGGAGTTGAAACTCGCACTGAGCTATGGGAGGGTACTGATACACGTGCTCTATCAAGAACAACAGCGCAGTGTTGCCAGATCGCTTGCAGTGTTGCCAGTCTCATTACTTTTCTGCCACACCTCGTATAGCTAAGTAAGTTACACTCAACCAAAAATAAGAAATATGTTTATTGATTTAATTTGCACTGTAACTATCCTTTGTGTTAGTTTTAATGTCTGTCATTTAGGGTTTAATTGGATGAAGTATTCAAAAAGTTTTCAAAAATATTTTACATTATTGAAATCTCCCAGTCTGTTTCCTTGACCTTAGCAGCACACATTTATGGAAAAAGGTGAAAGAATCATGAATGGACTAAAGTGGAGTAAATACTGTAGTGTATCTATCTAAGTAGCCTTGAGCTTAAAGTAATGCCAATAACTTTAATAGCTTTATTTACTACTGAGTGGATCATTAACAGCCATCAATTGGTTCAATCTGAAGCTCTTAGCCATTATACATAATGGGTTATTCATTCTGGCAGTGCTGGAAGATGGCTTGAGTAATTAAGTTTCTAATGTTAGCTTCAATTTTTATTACGTTTTCATTTTAAGTGAGTAACTCCCATTCAATAAAGCTTTAACTGAAAAAATTAAGATCAAATTTTAAATTTGGACAAGGTACAGAAGCAAAGAGGCAGATTTTTAATTATACTTCATAAAATGTAGAACATTTTTATTTTAATAATTAGGAATAATTGTAAACCCAACAAATATCTTCTTTGAATCTGCAGTCATTTTCATATAAGAAAAATAACCCTAATATTAATCTGAAAGAACATGACAACAACACTGGAAAGTCTGAAATGTTAAAAGACAGCTACAGAAGAATAATGCTTATAATGCAAAAGCCAGCTTTAAGTGCTATAAGGGAATAAGCTAAAAGGTGGTATATCAAAAATGGCAAGGTTAAAAGAAATACATAAAGTTTATTGTGCACACTTTTGGTTCACCTGTGAATAATAACAGGCCAGAAGCTAAAAGCAATATGGTGGGAATGCTAAATGATTTAACAAATGTGAAGAACAAAGTGCAGTAACGGTTAAAAAAAGAGAATCAAAATGAATAAGTTGCCTAACAATATCTAACTTTTATAGAAAGAATATAATAATCATATATGTTATTTTTTAACTTCTTTCACAGCTGAGAAGGCCGAGCATATCAACTACTATATGTGTCAGCTAGATTAATGGGAATTATAAAATGATGGATGGATACAACTGCTGAAGACTAGACTGACAGCTTATTTCCCAATACTAATGTGTTAGTTGATAGCCAGCATGCATTTCACCAGTGATGATCATGTTTTACTCATATCCCTTAGATTCATGAATAAAAAACAAAAAAAGCATTATAGTAGTCAAAAAATTTTGACAAAGAACATAGAGACATGAGAGACTAATCATTAAAACACAAGAAGCAGGGCACCATGCACAGATGTGTAGATATCTGAATTTAGAATAGAAAACACATTAAAGTCAAAGATAAAGTCCTAATTGGGTAATGAGTTGGTCAACATTTTGGTAAAAGGTAGCATGTGGTTTAATCTAAATAAATTCAACATCTTTAAAAAAGGAACTTACTTTCTGACTTCATTAGAAAATGTGTAATCCAGAACTAGGCAAATACTAAGAGGGATGGTGAACTGTGCATTGCCCACCCTGTCTACAAAAAAAATCACAAAAAACTATGCTTAAGCTATGTATAGAAGTTTGAGGCCATTTTGGAATACACTGGGCAGCTTTAGACATAACAGCACAAAATGTCCATAGATGAAAGTATAAACAGGACTGAATAATACAGTCTAGGAGAATATATTAAGCTTTTCATGTTAAGAAAAAAGACATTAAGGACTGATTTGATTTTAATTATGATGGGATTAAGTAGGTTTCATGCCAGTTGTTACTTTGAAAATTGCATCTTAAAGAACTGTTCTACACAAAAAAGGAACAGAACTGAAAAACATTTTCAAAGAACTCACTTTTGTCAAAATGTGCACTCTGAAAAAGCTGACATATATGATTTATGATACTTAGAAAGTACTTAGCATGTATAAAAAACAGAAATAATGATTTGGCACAACTGATATCCTTAACACCAGCTGAAACTTTGCTTGAAATTATTTGGCAGCAGTTTTTACTCACCACTCCATTGCTTTCCATACGAGAAGCTGTATTGACAGTGTCTCCAAACAAACAATACCGGGGCATCTTCAGACCAACAACACCAGCAACAACCATGCCTGAATGAATTCCTAGGAATAAATCATTGGCAGAATGCATTTAGAATGTGCCATACTGCAAGATTTGAAAATTATAGGTGTAATTCAACTAAAATACTTTTGAGCTGACGTGCATGTCTTTCTTATGCATGTTTGACATTTGTCCTGTAGGTGTTGTCATAAAGTATCCCAATGGAGTAGTCTTCAAATTGTAGCTTGGAAATCAATATTATAGGGAAGGTATTAATATTTACATGATAATAAAGCTAAACATATGCAGTTTAGACAAGGGAGAATACAGCAAGTTCCTGCACTGTCTATTCCTGTAGAATTTTAGGCTTGCATTTTTTACTTTCTCGTATACGAAGTATAGTAATCATGAAAAAATTCGAGTTTCAGACTTTGATTAATCTTGACGTTTTAGACCTCCCTGAGTCGGAAAATACTGTTTTTTGGAATTATGTCTGTGTGTGTGTGTGTGTGTAAACACGATAACTCAAAAACGTAACAAGACAGATGGATGAAATTTGGCATGTGGTTGTTACACCAAATTGGAGATTTGTGTTAACTTTTGGGTCAAATCCATCAACCAAAAGTGGCATTTTACCTGAACACGTACTCAATTATTTTTTAATCATGCAGCTGCAGAGTCTGATTTATTCAACTTTACTTTTATAATAATTGCTCAATATATTATTAATTTGATTAGATTTGTTGTTGATCGTTCTTTAATGTACATAGAATAAAAATATAATCATTGTCTTGCGGTTTAATCCTCAAATATCCATCTCCATATCTGAGTATATGACAAACTCTAGGGGAGACCACTCCCGTTTTTTTCTATAATAAAATATTACTATATAGTTAAGGAATACCCTAAATACAATATGGTCAAAATAAATAAAAATTAACTAATAAACATTTAAACATTTTACACATCACATGTAAGAGAAGGTATCGATTTTGATCTTAACTCTTCTCTTCTATCTGGGCTGTGATGACTTCAGTGTGTGAAGTTTTCTCTCTGAGGCCATGCTTTTTCCCATTATGTAAGACAATGCCATCATGGGCACTAGTGCTTAAGATCTGGTTCAAGAAAACCTCCTGACAGAATGGTTTTTAATGGGCGATGCACTACTTTGCTGTAGTGCGGACTCCAGGTCCTCCTCAATGTTATTGGACTTGTAAAAATGGAAGAAATGGATAGATCAACATATAATATGACTGTTCAAATAATACACTTTTAGCTTGTACTGCACATTTTTCTCTGTAAGTCACATTCTTATGGTCTCAGAAACATACCAACTCGTATTTGGATGTTATCCCCAGTGGATGGATCTTTAAGATGATCGATAGAACTCAGCATATCTAATGCCATGTCACAGATGTGGTGGGCATGAAAAGTAGTTTTGTTGGGAACTCCTGCTACCACCATGTAGGCATCTCTGATTGTTTCCACCTGTGGGTAGAAATCATGTTTGAAAATTATTCTATAAAAAATTGTAAAACACAATATTCATTAGCAAATGATAAAGAGTAATTATAACAAGTTTTACAACACAATCATATTTTGTGTATTGCTGTATGTAATGAATGGCAAATTCAAAGCTATGAGTTGGTGTAATACGAGACAAAACTAGGATACTGAGAACATGAATGCTAAAGTATAGTATTGTATTGCATAGTATAGAATTGTATAGTATTGTAGATGTAGTACTTTATTACCTTTGATTTAATTTGATCTCACTTAAACACAAATTACTTCCTGGAGGAACACTGTTGCTGCTGGTTTATAGCTCTAACATTTTGTGTTCATAAGAATTACTAATGAACATTTTGAAATCACTTCAGGTGTTTTTTTTTTGTCTGTCATTTCCTGACTTACTAGTATGGTAAACCCTCCCACTTAGGCCAGGTTTATACTTCACATGACACGACGCATGCTCCAGCATATGCTACTGCTAAGTAAGCGTTTTACTGTTTATACTTGTCCGTGTACTTTACGTAAATCTGAAAGAATCCACCAGGTGGCAGTGCGAGATATTATCACGGTGAGAACAGGTTTGGCTTCGCTGTGTTTTGAATTGCCTGGAACACCCATTAAATTCCGGTGACACCTTGTCACAATATCTATGAAACGGATGTTTAATGATTACATCCATCAATCCAGGGATGTGCCTATTTCAGTTAGAATTGGGCACAAAGCAGAAACAATCCCTGGATAGGGCATCAGCTCATTGCAAGGTGAATACAAGCTTACACATACACTACCGTCATTTTAGTGTCACCAAATCTGCATATCTTTGGAAGGAAATCAGAGCACAGTGAAAATACCAGCGACGTGACTCCCTGTGAAACAGCAGTGCTACCGCTCCACCACTGTGTCACCCCCATGTGTGTAATTATTAACAGTATTCATTATTTAAACGAAATTAACAATTTATCTGTAAAATGTAATATACATCTATCTATCTATCTATCTATCTATCTATCTATCTCTAGAAAGTGACATTTGTTTCTACATTATGTTTTGTGATTACCTTTTAATGATTTATAACCATTTTCACTCTTATTCTTATAGTAATGCAATGGGTACTTAGATGGAACAGTGCTCAGTAAGAATAAAATTAAATTAAAAAACTGGATTAATTTATAATAATTTATAACTCTGAATTAACTTCATGACACTTAAAAAATCTGCTCAAAGTACTTCAATAGGGTCAGCAATAGTATGCAAAATATTCTTTTTGCTACACTTACATAACAAAATCTTACCTTGTAAACATTGTGCTTCTCACTTAGTGTATCAAACACAATGTAAATTTCATTCAACATGTCCACCACCTGCATGGGAGTAATATGGATGCAGATCTCATTGAATTTGACCACATCACTAAATAGTATGGTCACATCTGGAAATACCTAGAATGCAAGAAAACAGCACAGGTCTGCTTGAATATACTTTGTGAAAATTATTTTGGTGTGTTATCTTGATTGGTGAAATCTAAATATTGAATAATAAGAATTTTTCTTCTTGCAGATATTAGTAGCAGCAAAAGACGCTGTGTGTGTGATTTTTTTATGTTCATTTATTTAAGCCCTTTGTTAGGTAACCCCATTTTTATTTTTTTTAAATATGTTCTTTGGTATTTCCACCAGTCACCAACACATTATTGGTTAAATTATTCTGTTGGATTTTTATTGCAGAACATTATCAATGTTTATTACAGCCTGGCTTGCCTGATTTCTTAAACTTTTCCTATTCATTAAATATCAATAGTTTGCCATTAAATTTCCATAACAAGTGATACTACTTTTTTGTTAAATCATTCTTGCTAAGTACATTTTATGTTATTTCTGTTAGCCTTAAAGGATTAAAAAACACTGTCTTGACAACCAGTGTCAGAGTTTTCTTATCAGTCTGGCGATTATAATCTTTTTCTTCTCTCTCTCTTTCAAATACACTCCAAATTGTCTATCCAGCTATTGTAATTCCAAAGAACTGGAAAAATACAGAAATAGTACCAGACCAGGAGATGAAAACAATATTTAAAGTCAGTTAAAAAAAATCCTAATGTAAAAACATAGTCAAAAATAATCAATGTGTGTTTCTAACCAAATTATCGCTATGGAAATTACACATCAAACACCTCTAGAAAGACTCTGCATTGATGGCATTTAAAGCAATGTGTAATGAACACCACGATACATGAGGAGTACCAAACATAAAGAAAATCGTGATACAACAGACAGTGATAGAAATAATACAACCCCACTTCCAATGAAGTTGGGACGTTGTGTAAAACGTAAATAAAAACAGAATACAATGATTTGCAAATCCTTTTCAACCTATATTCAATTGAATACACTATGAAGACAAGATATCTAATGTTCAAACTGATAAACTTTATTGTTGTTTTGCAAATCTTCACTCATTTTGAATTTGATGCCTGTAACACGTTCCAAAAAAGTTGGGACAGGGGCAGCAAAAGACTGGGAAAGTTGAGGAGTGTTCAAAAAACACCTGTTTTGAACAATCCACAGGTGAACAGGTTAATTGGAAACAGGTGTTTGTCATGATTGGGTATAAAAGGAGCATCCTCAAAAGGCTCAAGTCGTTCACAAGCAAGGATGGGGCGAGCAGTCCAGCAGTTTAAGAACAACGTTTCTCAACATACAATTGCAAGGAATCTAGGGATTTCATCATCTACTGTCCATAATATCATCAAATTATTCAGAGAATCTGGAGAAATCTCTGCACGTAAGCGGCAAGGCCAAATACCAACACTGGATGCCCGTGACCTTCGATCCCTCAGGCGGCACTGCATTAAAGACCGACATCATTCTGTAAAGGATATTACCACGTGGGCTCAGGAATAATTCAGAAAACCATTATCAGTTAACACAGTTCGTCGCTACATCTACAAGTGCAAGTTAAAACTCTACCATGCAAAATGAAAGCCATATATCAACAACACCCAGAAATGCCGCCAGCTTCTCTGGGCCCGAGCTCATCTGAGATGGACTGACGCAAAGTGGAAAAGTGTGCTGTGGTCTGACGAGTCCACATTTCAAATTGTTTTTGGAAATCATGGACGTTGTGTCCTCCGGGCCAAAGAGAAAAAGGACCATCCAGATTGTTATCAGCGCAAAGTTCAAATGCCAGCATCTGTGATGGTATGGGGTTGTGTTAGTGCCCATGGCATGGGTAACTTGCACATCATGTGAAGCCACCATTAATGCTGAAAGGTACATACAGGTTTTGGAGCAACGTATGCTGCCATCCAAGCAACGTCTTTTTCAGGGACGTCCCTGCTTATTTCAGCAGGACAATGCAAAGCCACATTCTGCATGTGTTACAACAGTGTGGCTTCATAGTAAAAGAGTGCGGGTACTAGACTGGCCTGCCTGCAGTCCAGACCTGTCTCCCATTGAAAATGTGTGGCACATTATGAAACACAAAATACGACAACCGAGACCCCGGACTGTTGAGCAACTGAAGTTGTACATCAAGCAAGAATGGGAAAGAATTCCACCTACACGGCTTCAACAATTAGTGTCTTCAGTTCCCAAACACTTATTGAGTGTTGTTAAAAGGAAAGGTGATATAACACGGTGGTGAACATGCCCCTGTCGCAGCTTTTTTGGAACTTGTTGCAGGCATCAAATTCAAAATGAGTGAAGATTTGCAAAACAACAATAAAGTTTATCAGTTTGAACATTCGATATCTTGTCTTTGTAGTGTATTCAATTGAATATA
>JANRMT010062854.1:27764667-27775120 GCA_026402145.1 Polypterus bichir lapradei | reverse complement strand
TATAGTTTGAAAAGGATTTGCAAATCATTGTATTCTGTTTTTATTTACGTTTTACACAATGTCCCAACTTCATTGGAATTGGGGTTGTATAATAAATGGTTCACCGACAAAAGTGCGATAGACATATGCGCCCCGATAAAACCGCACCCGACAAATGAGCGCCGACAAACCCGCTAACTGGTTTTCGACAAATGAGCGCCGACAAAATCGCCATGACAAAATCGCGAGAGAGGCCAAGAGAGTGGGACGCCCTTGCTGCAATTCTTCCTACATATGCAGGGCGTGATCTTAAGGACTATCTGCGTGCCGTGCTGATGGCATGCCGCGTCTCATAATATTGACTTCTAAAATAAACATTATTATATATGCTTTAAACTAGTAATTCATATTTAATGAAACTTTCGCGATTTTGTCGCTGCGATTTTGTTGGCGCGATTTTGACGGCGCGTTTTAATCGGCGTTATTTTGTCGACGCGCATATGTCTATCGCGCAAATGACGGGTCACAATAATAAATATAACTTCCAACACATCTCAATGAGAAAACAAAGTGACAAGTGAGAAGTATAAACCTAGGAAATTTGTAGGAGAAAGCCATAACAAAAATGTATTATGAAAGAAAATAATTTTAATAGTGTTTCAATCATAGCAGCTACTTCTGGCCATCTCCACTGTTCCATCTGAGATGTTCTAGCCATTATGATACCCACCCTTTCTTGGATATTTTTTTCATTTTCTATCTTTCCTTTCCTTCCTCTTGTGGCTTCCCCTTACTGTTATTCTTCATTCTCACCTGACAGGTCTCCAGGGCAGTAATGCCTTTTCTCAGTCGATCAGCGACAGCCTTTGGGATCATGGCATACAGCAGAGAGTCTCCCCTTTTCTTTTCCTCATCTAGTTTTTTAATAATCTCTTGTAGCTGTGCATATTTCTGTTGCTCCTGCGAAGACAGTCACAAAACCCTATTATGTTTAATTATTGTAATAACATTTTTGGAGAGACACTTTATTTATTTATCGTACTTTCATTACATACACACACATTATTATCTGTGACTTTAATATCTTTCTCACTATCGGTCCAATATCGCATGTACAGAAAAAAGGTGGTAGCACTTATGTCCATAATAAGAGACACAATATACAGTATATTGAATGTTGTTCTACACATGAGTGGCTGCTGAGTTAACTAAACCATTAAAATTCCAACATATTGTGTTAGGGAATTTCGTAGGGTTGTGTATACAATTCTGAACAGCCTTGTAAGTAACTCAACGAAAAATTAATGTCTATGAAAAGGGGGAGTAGGCAGTTTCATCTAGAACAACCCGTCCAGAACTGTAGAGAGTAGTGTTTCATAGCTGGGTCACATTGTAACAACCCTGGCAATGATTGTTTCCAAGTGCAGTGGCACAAAGAGCATAGGAACTGAATTACTCTTGTAAAATGATCAGACTTGACACACTTAAAAAGGTTTGGGGCAGCCACCTGTATATTATGATCCTGGCTGCAAAAGGTTGTGAAAATGATAACGTTGTTTACAAGACTGAGTCCAAAACAGAACTGATCATGGTTGGAAGAGACTGTGCTTTTAACTAGTCTGACGTGAAGTGACATGGGGGAACCAGAAGTGATGTCAGTCGAGGCCCTGGAACTGGAAGTGATGTCAGTCGAGGCGTCAGAACCGGAACTGACATCAGTCAAGGCACCGGAAACAAAAAGTGACATCTTCAAAGTTGAGTCAGACAGGTTTTCCCGCAGCTGGTCTGCAGATTAACAGGAGATGGTTTAGTGCATCCTGCCACCCCCTGGCCTGGCATGGAATTACCTTCACTTGGTCCTCCTACTCGCACATGCGTGATACTTCACAAACAGACAAGGGTATGTTTGTTGGACACCAAAAGTTGGGTCTTATAGAACAAGATGTTGGTAGTTCCGTAATGATATAGGAAAGATTATCTTGTAATAGTCTGAGTGTTCCCTCAGAAAGTAACGTCAATGCTATTCATTTGCTAATTATTGTGAATGACCATTTTCAACTAGCTGCTTCTAAAACTCAGCATTTAATTGACAACACACACATTGGTAAGACAGTAAATGCATGATAGTTAAATAAAAACTACATGTGAACATTTCTTGGACTGGATATAACATGATTAGTTTAGTGGCTTTTCACTATTTTACCAATGCTTCACCTTTGGTATGTGATTGGATACTGTAAAAAATCACTCCTCACCTCTTAACACCAACCTGATGAAAAATTACTATAAAAAAGAAGCCTTTTTGTGTGGTTTATAGTGCTGCATGCAGGAAAGATGCTATTGTAATTGTCAGTCTGTAATATTTTGGTAATGCTCACTGTGAAATGCATGTTGGGAAAGTCTCCACAAAGTGTACTAATCAAGTGAGATACAGCACCAAAATGTGTATAACCTCCTCACCCTGGAAACTTTGCACAGGGCCAGGACACATGTGGGATAGAACAATTGTACATCTTACTTCATCAAATCATCATAATTTGACTATATTTTATTCAAGACCCTGCATTTGTATTGTCTAAACCTGAATCATTCTAATTATTGCAATTTTTTCCTATATACTGGTTACAGAATAGCATCACTACACCTTCGGAATGGAAACTATATATTTGTGTTTAAAGTTGTAAAACCTTAGTCTTGCCTGATCCAAGGCGAGCTGAAGTTCAGCGGACTGCTGGGTTCCAGCAAGGATTAGCTCCCTGCTTGAGTCATGAAGATTCAGGTCATTTACATAGACACCCATCTTAATCATATCTTCCACCGTTTCTATACTGGGAGAAACAAAGTGCTGAATTAGTTACTCATAATGATCAACCTGGGAATTTGATATTTCACAAGGATCTGCAGTATTCCTTTTCAATATTGGCGGTAATGGCAAAATGTAATACTGTAGATTTGTAATTTAGGTGTTAGTCTAAAATAATCATTACAAACGCATTGTAGACGTGAGAGTCTGGTGTTGTGTTGAGCTATTGGACTTAAAACCTCAAGGCTGCCAGTTCGGTTCCTCCCTGTGTGACCTTGAGCAAATCACTTAATCTGCCTGTGCTCCAACTGTGGCCATCTATAAAATATTCTCAACTAGTATGTCACCTTGGGCGGTATCAGCCAATAACAAGGAAGCCATCAACTCAGATGGTAGATTTAAGCTAAGAAGTCCATGCTACAGCATTTACTATCCAAAACTGTCTTTAGTTTTTCTTTTCCTCATTTTGGGGGACACAGAGTGCAACTCATTAATCACTCACAGTGGGGACAACTAATAATGCACTGATAGGCCTTTTTCTTGGTTACTACCAATGGTTGCAGCTGCTTCATTCAAAGCATTTGTATCAGAACAAATTCTTGACTTTTTTGCATTATTAAAGTACTTACGAGTTGAAAATTCAAGAACAGATGAGCTGCACTTCAAACTTTCACTTAACAGGGGTTTGCACACCCTAGGCCCGTTTGTTTAAGTTTCCATTAAAAATGCAGAGGTTTAGTGCGACAAGATTTAACCACTTTAAAATTAATAAGTACTTCACTACCATTAAAACTGTGCACATAACCTTCTTTTTAAAAGCTCCATAGAAAAATATAACAGGAATAGTTTGAATGCAAATAATATGCTCTAAAGAGCATCACAGCAACGCATACTGTATGCGCATTGTACGTCTAACTGGGACCAAGTGTAAAACATGTAAAAATGCATTTGACATGAATTATGCTCATTGATTTCCTTAGATGCCTTTTGCTGTGTACTTTACATCCCAGTACAGTATTTTAAAAAGTTCTTTTAATGTTTTCTTTAGCATTCATATAAAGGTGTACAATTTAATATTTTAATCGGCTTACATGGGTGTCCCCAGGAAAATGAGAGAGTCCCACTGTGGGACATACTTCATCTGGCCTTTCAGGTGCAATGGCTTTTTTGGAGGCTCCCTCATGTCTTCAAATATGGTTTCACTGCATTTTCCTGAAACAGACACAGGAACACTTGTGTGATCAAGCAAAGTAACAATCCAATAAGCCCTGCAGAAAATCTACATATGCTGTAAAAAGTAAAAAGGCATGTTAACAAGTAAAGATTTAATCATGACCTGTCTTTAAAATGTATAGATTTTTCTTCCATGTGTTCATTTTTTAATCCTGCTTACCCAGTATATAGTTTGGTAAGGTCAGAGCATCAGTGGGCACAAGGCAGGTTCCCTATTTGGATTGGACATCAGACCTTTGTAGGTCACAATCACATAAACATCCACAATTTTCTCATCTGGGTCAACAACCGCAAAACACACATGTATTCAAACACAGAAACATCCCAGTTAGGAGTCAAACCAGGAATGGGAAGGGGCAAAGGTCATCATGCTGCCCGGTGCTTTACAAACGACCATTATTTTTTAAAACTGTGCAGCAATCTAAAAATATTTTCTTTAGAGATTGGAGTAGAGGCTGAATAAAAAGTCAAAGGCATTGAGTGAACCTCCACTCCATCCTAACTTCTTCACTACAAGATTGCATTTTTTCAAGCTATTATTTCAATAACAACAACATACTAATAACTAAATTTATAAAAATTGGAAAGTAATTTATTCTTTACCTACCAATTACACATGGAGTATGCTGCAAAAAAAAATTCCAAAGCAGATTACAAAGCACACTGCCAACCATCCATATATCTAACGTCCATTCAGTTCAGAGTCACAGGAATATTCATGTTTCATCTTTGATTTTTTATTATATTTTTTAATGTTTACATTGTGATTTCTGACATATTCACAACAAAATGGCACAATCAGTAGCTCTTTAATTTAGGGTATTATGTTTTAAAAAGTAAAAAAATAAGAAGACAGCCTTAGGCAAGCACAATTATTTGAAGGCATTATTGCCATCTACTGGGAGCATTAGGTACTGTTGTTATTCTTTTAAATTTTGCAACAACAGTAATACTGTTAACTATTAAATGCATTTTTATAATCTTTACTGTCATAAAATATGTTCTTAATTGAACTTGATTCTCTAATCCAGTTTTTGATTTGACTTTAACTGTAAAAGTAGCTTCAATCATTCCATGTTTTGATGGTATGTAATAATTAATTGTTTATTTTATTTTTAACTAACAGCTAAAATTTTACTACTTTAAGAGACTACTATTTGGAATGAAAGGTTTTACAAAAGGTAAAGTTAATGAACTCTTACAAAGTAATCTAAAAAAAATTTTTTCATTCATTTTCCAAACCAATTTATTCCAATGTAGTCTCAGAGGGGCACAATGCAAACATAAAAATGCAGTGAAAGACCACAAAAAATCTGTAATCCTTATATTTTTTTAAAGATGTAAAATACAATACTGTTTTCTTTAATATTTAAATACCTTAACATCTCTAAGGACCACAGCTCATATTCCACAGTACAGCCACATATGTGCACACAGCATGACAACATTTATATTTGCCCAGACAGGTGATAGTCAGGCAGGACAAGCCACAGCCAATAAATACTCGACCACCTGGCTCACCTGTAACAGTCTGGAAGGCTAGCAGTTCAATATCTTCAGCTCCGGTGTTTGCAGTGCTGTTATAAGGAGTGAGAGCATTGCTGTATTCCTTGTCAGCACCCTTCATCTCTTCCAGGGCTTTAAGCTCTACAAAATAAAATGAATGGTATTGGTAACCTTTTATAATAACTTTCATTAAGAAGACGTTATATAAAGTTAGGCGGCACGGTGGCGCAGTGGTAGCGCTGCTGCCTCGCAGTTGGGAGACCTGGGTTCGCTTCCCGGGTCCTCCCTGCGTGGAGTTTGCATGTTCTCCCCGTGTCTGCGTGGGTTTCCTCCGGGCGCTCCGGTTTCCTCCCACCGTCCAAAGACATGCAGGTTAGGTGGATTGGCGATTCTAAATTGGCCTTGGTGTGTGTTTGTGTGTGTCCTGCGGTGGGTTGGCACCCTGCCCAGGATTGGTTCCTGCCTTGTGCCCTGTGTTGGCTGGGATTGGCTCCAGCAGACCCCCGTGACCCTGTTTGGATTCAGCGGGCTGGATAATGGATGGATGGATATATAAAGTTAAATGATTATTAGTTCATGTACGCTGAAATAATGATTAATATCATTAAGTGGTAACAGATAAAGATTAGGATATGTGTTTTTAAACTTTCTCGAAAGATTTGACTAATGGCTCATAAAGGTTTGGCTACCACTCAGTAACATATTACTCATGTTTAGAAATTATTCATTAAGGCCTAGCTGATTAGTGAGACGTGTCTTTAAAGAAAAATTACACCAGTTTTATTTACTGTGCACATTTGTGTTGTTTCAGTATGTCAAACCGGCTATTTAATGTTTCTGCCTGCTTTGTAACATTGAAATAATTATGCAAGCTTTTACACTTTATATATTTATAAATCATTCAGTTGTTGATGTTTTTGTAGTCTGAATCTAAAGTTGAAACCATTTATCCATTGCAATGGTCTGTAAAGATTTATTAATTGAAGTCCTGCATTACTTATACTGAGGCTATAACCAAAGAGACGCTTGTTTGACCAACTGACTTTATTTGAAATCACCGCCACGCATTTTTTTTCTTTGGGAATGACTGACTGTCAAAAATAACAACAAGATAAATTGGATAATGAGGTAGACAAGGTATACAGTGCTAACTGTAAATGAATGTGTGTGTGTGTGCTATTGTGACCTGTAATGGATAGACTACACATTCAGGGTTGGTTATTGTTTTGTTCCTGATGCTGCCAGGAAAGGCTTCAGCCCCCCATATGACTCTAAACTGGATCAAGTTGATGGTTGTTTTTATTGGGCCCACTAAAGTGAAGAATGCCTGATAAGCAGGGCAGCATGGTGTTACAATTTCACTACTGCCTTACAGCTCCAGAGAGTTACATTCACTCATCTTCTTGATTACTGTTTGAATTTACTAGACCCACACACTCTCTCCTTGTGTCACCTTATGCTTTCCTCCGGTACTCCAGAAGGACTGACACCCCACAGCAATCACCACCATCATTTCCAAAGGTGAGCAGTTCAGATTAATTTAGATTAATGGGCGCAGTCTAAATTAGCTATTTGGGAATGTGCAATGCTGTGTGCAAGAATGTACCCTTCTACAGTTGTGTATGGTGCTGCCATGACAGGCTCCAACTCTTCAATGCCCTTATAATTGAGATAGTAGATTCATAAAATTGAAGGACTGATATTTTAGTGAGTCTAGCAAGGATTTGAATATCTGCTAAAGTGAGCAACTTATCTGAAAGGGCAATCTGAAAGTATCTTGTGAGAATATTTTCAGACAGTTTGCTGTTGGTACTGAGCAACATCTTTATATATAATACGCTACCGTGGCTGTTCGTTTGTCTGTCCAGGATTTTAAATCATGTGTAGCTCGCAAACAATTTTGTACTCGTATTCCACGAGACGTCTGCACGCTTTCAGGGTGATGATTGACCTCCGAGGTTATTCCTCTTTTTATTTTTATTTTATTTTATTGTAGAATCAACTCTCGCCAGTGGCCAGCAGGGCAGCCATGCGGCGCATGCGTACAGGTGCCGTTCTCATCCTTACCACCTTCGCCGTCACTACCTCTTCATATCTTAAATCATTCTTGAGGCAGATTGAAGACTTAAGTGCCAGCTTAAATGAAAAATGAAAGAAAACGTACTAAGTAATTGCAACACAAACACTGACTTAATCAGTTTTAATGCGAAAAGATGCCAACGAAAAAAGAGAAGAAGCGGGCCGCTAGGGTGGAGAAAAGAAGAGCTGCTCAGGAAGCAGCAAGCACATCAACCTCTGAGCAAACAAATGCTAAACGTACAGAGAAAGAGTATGAAAACTATGAACATTCAAGTCAAGTGTATTCGTGCAGTGCTTCATTAATGGTTTTTAATATTTCTCTTGGAAGTTCCACAAAATCTGCCAATAGTATAACTAACCTGAAAAGTGGAGGAGAACGGTCAAGTCTCACATGGATGGCATTGGTATTATAGATCTGAAAAAAAAAATCTAGCTTGCCAGGAATTAAACATCAAGAAAATAAGGTATATTACCCCTCTCCTCTTTCTTGGGCTTTTCACTCTCCTCCTTCTCTTCTGCCTCTTCTCCCTCCTTCTTGCTCAGTTTCGGCAGGTTCATTTTCTGCTTGCTCTCCACAACTGCCTTAGAGAGTAACTCAAAGACATTGTTCAGATGTGTGTAAATCTACAGAAAAAGTCAATTGAGAAGTAGGTTTGGGATAGATATGTCAACATGTTTATAAATTTGTAAAGGACACTTTCAAGCTTATGTGTTACATATGGAAGGATTTTCAGAAAGCAGATCAAGGAAACAGACAAACTGGGCTTGAAATCTATATTTTACATCTCAGATGAAATAAAATCACTATAGAATTCTGACTTGTGTTGGCTTCCTTTCAACAAAAGTGTTATGAATGTACTTCTTTTATACAGTTAGAGCCTTTGCTGGAAAAAAAAAAAATTTTCTGAATCTACTTTCAGTTTTTCTTCTGGACAACATATATTCCAGTCACTATGAAGACATAAGTAGTGTCCCCAAACTTTACCATTTTCATCAGAAGAATCAAAATCACTGTTTGGAGTGGGACCTTTCAATGGCACATCTCGATTGGATTATTGTAATGCCCTGTAGGTCGGGGTATCCCGTATGTCTCCCCTGCAGTTGGTGCAGAATGCAGCTGTTAGAGTTTAGACCAGCAGCAAAAAAGGGATCACATTGCTCCAGTGTTGGCTCTTCGTTGGCTCCCTGTAGTTATAGGGTGAATTTTAAGATTTTAGTGTTTGTTTTTAAAGTACTACATGGGTCAGCTCCACCTTACTTAGCTGATTTTTTTGTTCCAAATTCATCAGCCAGACAGTTAAGGTCTTCAGATCAGCTATTGCTTACTGTCCCACGCACACGGTTGAAGCTGAGGGGCGATCGTGCCTTTGTGGTGGCTGGTCCTAAATTGTGAAATGGTTTGCCCCTTATAATAAGGTCGACTCCCACACTTCATAGTTTTAAGTTTTTGCTAAAAAAGCACTTTTATTCACTTGATTTTTAGCTTATAAGTTGGAGTGTTTAAATCTTTCTATTTGTGTTCATTTTCTGTATATATTTTATTTTACATAATTTTGCATAAGCTATTTACGTTTGTATGTTAATTTATGTGTGTTCATGTATAATGTTTTTTTCTTTTTAATAATTCCTTATCTGGTGTTTATTTCTTACTGTTAGCCTTTATTCTATGTAAAGCACTTTGGTCCACTTTTAGTTGTTTTAAAAGTGCTATATAAATAAATAAAACATAATAAATCCTAAACCTAATTTCAGTTAATAAATGAAACATGGCTATTGATAAAATCCATTTATTATCAATCTGTGCAAAACATGGCCTAATTAAAACTCATAATTGTACATCATACGCATTTATCTTGACTTAAATTATGGAAAATGTTCTGAGTGTAAGTCTCTAATTGTGAATACGGCCATTAGGCACCTGCTTTGTTAGGTCAAATCCTTAACTGTCTTTACTGGAATAAAGACGGATAAAAGTAATATACAGTTTTGGAGATATGCTACTTCTCAACACTATCTGAAGTAACAATAAATGAGTTTTCACTGCTTAATGAACAGTGTGCTGTGGCATCCTATAACACATTGCCAGCACATTACCAAACCAAACAGATATCCTATTTTACTTAAAATTTAAAAAAACAAAAATACTTTATGGGAACTGCTCAAAATAACGTTATTGTTATTAATAATAATGCTTTTCATTAAGTGCTTTACTTAATATTGTATCCTGATTTTTTGCTCTCTTCATGGGTACAGGAGACATTATATGAGATGAGTACATTATGCATCTTATTTATTTGCAAGGCATTTGAAGTAATGCAATTTATATAACTAATAAAAAATGTAACAATAAGAAGACAGAATAATGAATTTATATCAAAAAAAGTTACAGTTGAAAGAAGATCAGGCCATGGAAGATGGGCAATACATTAAGGACTTAGATACCTTTAAATTTACAGAAAATGAAGTGTGGACAAAAGGAATTAAATGAATTCATAAGTTAAGACTTTTTAGATCAAAGAATTCCCCCTATGAAAAGGTAAATATCCCATAAATATCAAAAACTAGCAAAATACCCGCGCTTCACAGCGGAGAAGTAGTGTGTTAAAGAAGTAATGAAAAAGAAAAGGAAACATTTTAAAAATAACGTAACATGATTGTCAATGTAATTGTTTTGTCACTGTTATGAGTGTTGCTGTCACACATATATATATATATATATATATATATATATATATACACACACACACACACACATATAAACATATATATACATATACACATATACTGTACATATACAGTAATCCCACGCTATATCGCGCTTCGACTTTCGCGGCTTCACTCTATCGCGGATTT
>JANRMT010062854.1:27712729-27731637 GCA_026402145.1 Polypterus bichir lapradei | reverse complement strand
TATCTATCTATCTATCTATCTATCTATCTATCTATCTATCTATCTATTGTTGTTTTGGGCTTGGTATATTCCTGTTTGGGTAGAATTTAAGCATACATTGGTGTTCACTGTGAGTCTGTTATGTATTATTTATAAAAAAATATATATCAAAAAATATATAAATATATATGTGTGTAAAATGTATTGAAAAAACAACATAATTCATACTTAACTGGCTGCAGAATCTGACAATTGTAACAGAGTTTACCTAATCAGATTAACTGTTATCTACCCATAGTGTTACAAATGAAAACAAATATAAACTATTTCAAAAAAACAATCATATCAGAGTTTGAATTTATCGGAAGCACTATTATCTATGCCACTTGGTATTCCTTGTAGTTATTTATTTCCTCAATTGTTCTATGCGTGGAGGAACACTTTCTAACATTTGTGAGAAATGTACCCTTCACAAAGTTCAAATTGATCCCTTGTGTTGTCTCATGCTAGAGATGGATCGCTCCCAATTTTAGAAGGAATAGGACCAGAAGAAGAGACATTATAACAAAGCTAGGGTCAAAAATGAATAAAACGAACATAATGTTTTCAAAATTTGAAGGAACAATTGTTTAAAAACACAACAAAAGTATCTTAAATCAAAAAGACTTTTAATAAAGAATTTTGTTAGTATCAAGGCTGCGTTATCAACAAACTTGGATATGGAGGACCTTTCTACCCGTTGCATTAATGACATCAGACTCCAGGACCTCTGAGGCCATGCCCTAGCAACTGGGTAGTTTGTCTTAACAAAAAGACTCACAAAACATCCTATACCAAAACAAATAATTTTAATAACTTTAAATACTTATTAGCTTTTATAACTGACATGTTAGTTGATCTCCTTATAGTTAAACACTCCATATATGATTCAAACTATTCATTAAAAACATAACAGAAAACCTAAAAAAAACATCAAATAAATTTATAATATTTTGTAGCTGAAGACCTAATTTTAAAGTAACTGCTGGTACCTGCTATTCCAGATTCTTTAACAATTATAAACATTTTTGTAATGGCATCTGTCTATATTTGTTTACTTAAACTGAAAAAAAAATCCACTCCTTCAATCTTTCCCTTGGAGCTCATACCCTGCTGAACTGGAAATATCCCAGTAGCTCCTCCCTGGACTTTCTTCTAGAAATTCTATCTTTTCAGTAATATGGAGTTTAAAACTGTAGATATTCCATAATTTTCCATGTTTTCCAGTCGTAATGCACATACTGTGTACAGCAGCTCTAATATGAGACCTGTCTTTTAATGGAGTCTCAAATCACAACTAGACTTAAACCATTGTGACAGAGACCACTTGGGGTGGTTTGGTAAAATGTACTGATCACAGCAGTGTGGTGTTGCTTATATGATGCTTTTAGATTATTTTGCTATTTTTAAATCATTAAGAGGAGAGTTTAGACATTGAGATTGATTTACAGTTATGTAAGTGCAATGTAGTGCTACACCTTGTTCTGTTTTGTGCATTTTCCTCATTATAAGTTTCTAAAGAATACATTACAATGAGGAAAGTGCAGAACAACTGAGCATACACTAACTGATAGAATATTTCATATCAAATTCAAATTCAACACCATCCCTAACCCATCTGGAGAGCTATGAAATGAAATAGGATAATCCATTGAGTTGTGACACAGACAAATTGAATCATCTACTGTAGATGTTCATCAGTAATTCAATCTTTGGTCCAAACACATTTACTGGTGTCTCTGAAATGACCTGGGTGTGTAACATTGCTGATACACAGATGTGGTTGTTTTTTACCTGCAAGGCCATTCTTCATGACTTACTTAGCTGGTTGTGGGGCTGTTATGTCTGTGCTCACATAACAGCATTGATTAAAAGCAGTTGGGCCAGAATTTTTAATTCCACAAACTGCTTAGCAATTTTTTGAAAATCTAGTGGCTATTCATTTAGTTAGTTTTTTCTATTTGAATTTTGCATGATTGTGGAACTTTTTGAGATGTTGCTCTATTAGTTTAGAATCATTCAGTATTTTCTGTTAGTTTATATCACATTTGTATTGTTTAGAACCTAAATAGTCAAACCCTCTTATTAAAATACAACACTAAATTATGTGAGGACAAGAAAAACTTGCCGAAGCCCTGTATTATGGTGAACTGAGTAAGGGGTCCATTGTACGTATGTTTATTTTCTTGAAAAAACAGAACAACTCGGTTTGCTGGGTGTAGGTGTAGACTGCAGTGAAGCTGAGCCCCCCGGGGTGTTTAATGGGGGAACTGGCTGATCATAAATTTATGTGCAAATGTAGTTCAGCCCATTTCCTCATTGACTTATTTATTAGTTTTAACTTTCTACCTGAGAACTGGATTTTATGGAATATTGATTTATGTATGGAAAGAAAATTTAGCACTGTGCATTTTTGCACACATTTGGACTTTTTTGTAATATTTTTCATTTGGAATAAATTGCACAGTGCACCTTAGCACTAATCTTGTTGTTGTGTGTCCTCATTGCACTTGTCCACCTCAGTACATGACTATCAATGTCCCAGCTGAGGACCACCCAAGTCTCACATGTACGTCGTCTTTTTTAACACAGAATATTTGTTGTTTCTGTTAGTGTGCTTGTCACTTTAGTTAAAGTGACTTTATTTGCTGGTAACTTTTCCTGTGTGGTCCATTGTGTCATTATACATACAAAGATAAGCAGGTTTGGAAAATGAACAGATATATTAAGAAAACAAATTATTACATTAGTCTGCAATACTTCTTATTATTAAATTTTGACTCATTTGTATATCAGGTAAAAAACAATGATGCAATGATGGCCAAAGCGAAATCTCGGTCTCCTCAATTATCAATGCAGCTCTAAAGTTGATGAGAATAAAGAGGAGTGCTCAGTCAATGATGCATGCTGACCTCCATTAAAATGAAAATAATTAGCCTGATGACAGCCATCTTAATTATTCTTAATAACATGCAAATCAAATGTTCGATTCCAATTAACTGACAATTAAATGTGTAGCAATGACATATTTAAATGTTTGAGGGTTAAGTGGACTCCAACAGGCTGTGAAATGAAATTGCAAAGTAATTAGTTGTTAGATTATTTCATCAGTCTAACACATGATTAACATTTATTAACACATCAAGATGAAAACAACATACTTCATCTATTTATCCTCAAAATTGTTTATATCTAATTGTATCACAATATAATGAGAGAAGCGAACACACTATTTTTGCCAACAGAAAATGTGTGTTGAATAGTATGTATAATAATATTAAACTTCTATTTCTATCACTGGAGTCTTTCAACTACAGGGCAGAAAATTAATATACATGTCTGCCTGAATAATTACTTTTCTAGAATTTAATTCGGCATACAATGAGCTCCACAAGATGGGTGAAGATTATGTTCCTCAAGTGACCGAGAATTCACTTGGTTTTAACAAAATTCCTTTTGTGTCTATTAGTTTCTTTTAGCTAAATTAAATTAAAAGAGCATAAGACTGCGTAAAAGCAGACAACTTTTTGTAAGCTCTTGCTTGATCAGTTTTGTTTATAATTGCTTGCATATCTAAAAATGTGGTGGCTCTGAGGTTAAGGATGTGGTGTATAAATGGTGCATACGCACAAAAATGTTGTGTACACCTGTTTCCATGCTCACTTTGAGATATATAAAAACTAAATGTGGCATAAAATAACGCACATTTTCATGGTAGCCTCACACCATGCGTATGCACGTTTCTGCTCAGTTTTGCAAATTGGAGACACCCAGCGCCAAATTAGTGCTACTGTTTCTGTGGTCTTTCTTTTTTAGATTTGCATCCATGACACAGGCTTTATCAAATGAACCAGAATTAATTGCATGTCATTTACAAATTTAAGGTACTTGATTGTAATCATTCTGTAACAATATAGTTGTGCACAGTATAGCCAAAATACCCCCATTATTATAACTGCTTTAGCATTATTACTGTATTTAACCTGTTTATTGTATTTGTGTGTGATATCACAGCTGCACAGGTTGTGTTGAGAGTGCAGGAGGATACAGCTTCCAGCCCTGGAGGACATTTATTGCATATGCTGCCTCAGGAAAGCCACCAACATCTGCATAGATTCCACACACTAATTCCACACTCTATTCGAATTTCTCCCATCCACCAAACACTTCAGAGCCTTTCCTGCACGGACAATGATACTTATAACTACTATTACTGTAAACTGTAATATTACACAACCTAAGTGTAATATCTGCATAATATGTACATGTATATTGTACTTATGCTCTCATATTGTATATTTTTCATTGTTTTTTTAATCGTATTTTTTTTTATCATTTTGTAGGAAATTAAGTTTATGGAGGAGTTACATATTGAATCTTGTTGTTCCATACAATAACAATAAAGGAATTCAATTCAGTTCAATAGAAGAGAGAGGGTATTTACAGAATGATGATGATTGGCCTCTAAGTCGATGTAGATTTCCAAGTGCTATCCTCTTAGAGCAGTGTGGTGTTAGAATACTAGAATGTATACTTGATATCATTTTTATGATGAAATGCATTAAAGTATGTATATTACGTTCTCTATGACAATCACTGCCTGCACGCTCCTGTCAACGTAAGAGAAAGCCCATTTAAGAAGCACATACAGATTAATGACTGGCTTGGGGAACACTTAGAATACGAAGCATTTAACATGCTACTTAAGTACTAGGGTGTTGTACCATGTTAGCCATTATGAATGCAGAGAAAAGCCAAGCAAAATGACACCTTTTATTGGCTAACTAAAAAGATTACAATATGCAAGCTTTGAGGCAACTCAGGCCCCTTCTTCACATCTTGCCTGAAGAAGGGGCTTGAGTTGCCTCGAAAGCTTGCATATTGTAATCTTTTTAGTTATCCAATAAAAGGTGCCATTTTGCTTGACTTCTCACTACGTGCTACTTGAGAAACTCTAGTAAATTAAACATTGATTTCAAGATGAAGTTTACAGTGTTGTACTTTAATGAGAAAATAAACTATGAGATTAAAGTCGACATTTCAAGTTTAATCTCGACATAGACCTTTTTTTTCCTTCACTTTGTCTCTATTTGTTTTTGTTCTCTGTGGCCCTAATACAGTTTCGTATGAAACATAGACACTTGTCTTTTCATGTCGACTTTGACATCTGACCACTTCCTTTTTGAAATTCTTCCATTTTATACGTATGTGCTTTTGCCATTGTCTTTTTAAAATCACTGAATGGAAGGACCTATTTATATTGATTTGCACATTCACATATGCAAAATACTGGGAGGAGTCAGGGTGTGGCTGTAAGCGTGTGCTTGTGCATTAAAATTCACATTAATTGGGATTTATGAAGGGGAAGTGCGTGGAATGTTGCTTATATATAGTTTTAAACTAACTAAACTATTTGTGTGAATGCACATTTCTGTTTTTCGTCCGTACACAATGTTTTAGTGAGAATTCTACTCACGGTGTTATACAGGATGCCCCTGCTCTCTAGTATCTGGAATGATGCTGGTCCAAAAACTGTTACTGACAAAAGGGATCCTAGTTCATTTGGCCCTTGAGCAAGGACCTTAACCTGAAAATTTCTCCAGACATGCTGTATGATGTCTAACCCTGTGCTGTGACAGCCAAAGGTCATAATTTAACATACATTATACTGTATATATATTTATCTATATGTGTTCATAATCAACCACCTATAGTTCACTGTTAGTTTAACAGATTACAATCAAAACAACAAATAAACATTAATAAATAAAACCAAAATAAACAGTGGCTTCATTTCAGAGCAATTAAGCCATTAAAAAAAAGAAAATGTGGTCTCCTAAAAAAAAGTTATTTCTTCTTTTTCCATGATCTTTTTTTGGCTCTTTTGTTTTATTTATTGTAGGAGTCACTTTTCCTCCAGCATTCTGCAGGATTTGAAACAATAACTTGCACGAGCAGGTGTGTAGCAATGATGCCTGCAGAATGACAACACATACTTGCAGTGTACATGGACAATATCATTAATGTGTAATACAATGGATGCCAAAACATGAAACTAACAAAAGTAAGAAAAAATGCAAACTTAACAAAAAAGCCAAGCACTAAGTGGAGGAGACAGCATGAATACTCACTAAGACTTTGGAAGTCATTATAGTAACGTGGAAAGGTCAGTAAGAAAGTGTCTACTAGACCTCCAGAATAAACTTACAACAGTAAATAAAAATGAGCCAAACAAGAGGTAGCACTGTGTAGTGATATTGACATATAATAAATAATGATAACTGATGGTAGCTCATAGTCCCTAGCTAGAAAGCTAGACTAAGTTACTTGTTTATGAGTAAGCTGGGAGGAAGTAACAGAGAGGCAATCTACTCCTCCACACCTCTAGGGAGCAGCACACAGTTTGTGACTTGAAGTAGTAGAACTGTGTTGCTGCTTTAAATGAATGGGTAGCTCAATAGCTGCTACATAGACCCAGCAGTTTAAGGCTATTGAGGGCTCAGGGGTGCAGAGATACCAACAATTTCTGGGGAGAGTTTTAGTTTGATGCCTTTGTTGCCCAAGTGGTAATAATCAGAACCCAAGCATGCAAATACCTGGCAGCTAGGAAGAAAAGATATGACCAGGAAATTTAAAAAGGTAAAGGCAACATAGACAACATGCAAAGGTCACAATACTGAGAGGGAAAAGGATAAATGATCAACAAAGCCAAAATACAAAGAAAAGTCAAAGAAACAAAAAAAATGTCCTGATAATAAATCTTCTTGGAAGAGAGTTTTAGTATCCTCTGACAGGGGCAGAACTACCATAAGGGTGTTCTGGGTGTGTGCTCAGGGTCCCAACATATCAAGTTGCCTTTTCACCAAAGCCCCTCCCACCAGACACACTTGAAGAAATGATTCAGTATCCGAGAATCAAAATGATCAATGAAGCAATCAAGTCTCACACGAAAATCAAAAGTGAAAGATACCATGCTGCATTAAAAGACCCAGAGTATGATCCACTTTCTGTTAAAAAGCTATGTCACCCAGGGGCCTGTGAAGGTCTTTATCCAGACCTATCCTCTAATATTAAAGAGAACAAGAGCAGCAAAAGGAAAGAGATCCATAAATTGTCACATGATGGGAAACAGGCATAGCAACAGCAAACTATACTGCCAATACTACTCAAGGACTAACACAAAATGGTTGTGACTATTCCAAAGTAAAAAATCAAACTGCGTGGAATGAGAAACTATAAAAATTGTTAATATAATGAAAGACTGATACGTCAAAATAAAAATAATTTCTAGTGATAAAAATATACATTCATGAAACAAAGAAGGCAAACCATGATCCTGGAAGTGACCTAAAGCCTTTAGTGCCAATCACTCTCTAGATCAGGAGAAGAATTAGGATGAAGCTCATCGGGGCAGAGGAAGACAGACCAGTTCCACGGATCTGACTTGCATTACGGTATATTTTCAAATACAAGCATTCACTATTGAGTACTGGGCAAAGCAGAATAGTTTAATACAGTTGATTACTCACAGTGGCAAGGCTAGTTATATTTTGTATCATCTCTTATGTGCCATTACATGAGTACCACATTCTCAGCACATCCCCATCTATTTCTTCTCTCCTTCTCTCTCAACACTAACCTTGCTTCTTAATATCCCCAAGTCTTCACTTGAACACTCCTCTAAGCACATAGTAGGCCTGAGCTGAGGAATAACTCACTTTGGATGGATAGACAGAAGGCTGGTAATCCCTTGTTTCCTCCACTTTTGAGCTCTGCATAACCCTCATAAGGCTAGGTGTCCAAGTTAGCCACCAACCTGTCTCATCTGTGAGCTGGCTGCTTCCAGCTGCTGTGCTGAATGTCTTCTGGCAACTTGTGAGCCCTCCATGGCCTCTATCACAGTTAAAAAAACAGGTACTCTTTGTGTATAAAGGGTCTCCTGCATCTACTGTGAGACCAATTCAGATTTGATGTGCTGCCTCATAGCATCCTGAGAGTGTCAAGACAGCTTCTGTTCAGACTTAGGGTTTTACTTCATCATCATATAGCACATCATCTGCCAAACCTGTCATGCAGAGTATGCTGTCATTGTCAAGTGGAATCTCTATCTCTTTAGCATGTTTCCCTTGGCACCTCATCCCACTCTTTGCCTCCCTTATAACAGTCATACCACTTTAAACCTTTTAACTATATATATTTAATTTAGTGTTTTATTGCAGAGAAAAGCCAAGCAAATGACACCTTTTATTGGCTAACTAAAAAGATTACAATATGCAAGCTTTCGAGGCAACACGGGCCCCTTCTTCAGGCAAGATGTGCCTGATTACATCTTGCCTGAAGAAGGGGCATGAGTTGCCTTGAAAGCTTGCATATTGTAATCTTTTTAGCTAGCCAATAAAAGGTGTCATTTGCTTGGCTTTTCTCTACATTCATAATGGCTAATACAGTACAACACCCTAGTGTTTTATTGCATTAACTTAAATTACTTAATGCATTCATTTTATATAATTCAATTCATACTGTTTCCATCATGCTTGCAGTTTATAAATTGAATGACTAGCTGTATCATAAAACATAATTTATACACTGGACACAGTGCCTCAGTCTTGTCCTTGAAGTGCCTGTGCTAGTTTGTTTTAGATCAACATTCCTCGACGTGATATATAGAGAGATTCTCTTCACAAATCCGGTGGTTATTTCAGAGAACCGTATAACTTAAGTGTTATATGCCTTCCAAAAGTTCATCCCTTGCAAATCCAATGTTGCTTTGAAATAAAATGGACAAGCAATTTGCATTATAATATTGTTTTGTAAATGTGTTGTAGTTATTTTCTTCATTACAAAATAGCAAGCACAACCAATAGACTTTATCAGACTGTCATTGGCTACATCTTGTGCAATATTAAGCCTACCTATAACTGTCATTTACATGTTCACCATAAGTCTTCAGATTATATTTCCAGCTACACTGACACACTGTTGTGTAACAATGGCCTTCATAGTTCATAATTGAATATTTTCAATACCGTACATGTTCACAATGTGTCTGATGTCACAGAGATAGAAAGAAAAAAAAAACTGATTTTATTGCTAGCATTTAGCAAAAATGTAGGGCCGGATTTGAAGAAGGTTATTCATATCCACCTGTTTTGAGACAAATAGCCAGTGCTGTTGAACAAAGCTATATGTCACTTTTTATACAACAGATGTTAAACTGTTTCTGCGGGAAGGAGCACTGAAAAAATAAGAGAACAGATTTGCCTCATCGCTACCTTTAGTCAGTTTGAAATATACCAACAAAAGCTCAAATGAAGCCTCTGAATGATAGATGACTTACTGAAACTATATTCAGTTCTGTGCCTTTCAGAGAATGAAAACTGTATTTTTGTGTTATATAATTGAACATGTTTTTCTTTAAAAAAATTAACAACTCCTTTTTTTCAGGTACCTGTGTTTTTCAGCATATTGCAGCCTTGTAAAGCCTTGTCAAGCCTCAAATACCAAATGTATGTGGGATATGGGGGTCCCAAAAACCTACTTTTGTCAGGCAGCTGCCTGGGCTCCACCCTTGGTTTGTTCTTTCACTTACTGTTTTCCCCGGCTCAGTCCATCTAGCTACACTGGTAAACCGCACTAATCATGCATCAGTGAAGTGATGGCAGCAGCATGGGAAATAAAAATGAAACCTTGGTTTAGGGGTTTATATTGACACAACATTTTTATCATCTAAGTATTCTGCAGAAGCTGTTAAAAGGGCAAGTAAAATGTTAGGTTTAACTGTATTTTGAAAACTGTTATTCTCAGACTATATAATGAACTATTGAGACTACACCTGGAGTATTGTGTGCAGTTCTGGTTGTCACAGTATAAAGACATAGCAGTACCTGAAGCCATGCAGAGGAGAGCAACCAAATGCGTCTCAGGACTTAAGAACATGTCCTATTTACAGACTTAGAGAATTAAACCTATTTAGTCTCGAGCAGTGGAGACTGCGTGGGGACCTTATCCTGGTTTTCAAAGTTCTCAAAGGCATTGATAAAGTAGATCCAGTTGAATTCTTTCATCTAAATGGTGAATCACGTAGTTGAGGACACCAGTGGAAATTAAGGGCAATTGCATTTAGGACTGAAACTAGGAAGCACTCAAAGAGTTATGGGAATCTGGAACAAACTACTGAGACGTGTATTGAAACAGAAATGTTGACAACCTTTAAGAAGTATCTGGATGAGACACTGGGGCAGCTGAGCTATTGATGAATTAGCATTGCACTACTTCAGGGTCAACCATTCGAGGATGCCTAATTTACTATCTTACCATATACTGAAAAATACATTTGTCATTAAGATTCAGAAATAATTTGAAAAACTTTACATATTTACTAAAAAGTCTGACAAATACTAATCAGTTGACGTACCACATAAGTCATCTTTTCAGTCTCTTCCTTTGACAAGATTTCAACTTCAATGTCAGTGTTGTAGAACTGCCGACCCACCTGTGATAGTTGCCCTGGCAGAAAAATAAAGGGTACAAAACCCTAAGAATGTTTCTGTTGTAAAATTATAACAAAAAACATATTCTACACAGCATTTACCTGACATTTCCTTCTTATATAATAGTTACATTATTACTATAAAAGTTCACCTACCATAATATGAACATGCTAATCATCTTTGGAGAAGTCAACTTTTATTTTGAGAGAGTCGATTGAATCATACATGTTCATCCTAACTTTAACCAATGATAGTTGTAGCTGCATCTTTTTCAGGTTCCCAAAATCGAGCAGCTACTGAGTTTGCAAGGTAGGGTCAAGCATAAGTCAAAGGTATAACAAAAAGAAAATCCAATGTCCAATAAATTTTGTTTTAACAACTTTAGTGAAAATTCAAAGAGAAATAAATCACAAACAATCCAGGAAAATATTAAACACAGAAAAACATAAAAAAGGAAAAAAAATAGAAAACTGGATCTTTCTCTACTTCATTACGATCCCAGCTTTCTCGGGTTACACTTCAGTTATGTACCTATGCTTAAAGTTATGTTGCCTTTCTATCGTATTTTTTTGTTTTATCATAGAAATGTTGATCATTGTCTGTTCAGGCAGCGTAAGACAAAGCAGAGGAAACATTCCTGAACATGAGCGCAGTGTGGCATGCTAATGTATACACTAACATTTACTGGTTAAAAATGCAGTAAGGGTAAAAGAATATATATGCATATGTTGCTCAGTCTGCTTATTCATGCCTTATTATGGAACTACACAATTGACCCATGAAGCTGAATCATCTTTACAAAGGAATCAATAAGACTGTGCTTATAAATCCAGATAAACAGTGCAAGCTGAACAACATTGAACATTATATTATTTTCATTTATGTGTGCACCGTAACTGCATGACAAAGTAAGGCACCGAGGAGGTCATTGCAGACATTAGAGACATCCTCTGATACTCCACATATTGAATGGTTTTTGTATAATTTTGCAGTTTTACAGTTCAATGATGTTGGATTCTGTCTGCTGCATATTCTCTCTATGTTAGTTTACAGAGCAGTACTCTTTTAATTTCAATGTTTGTTAGCATACCTGTGATTACTGTTATGCTGTATTTGTGTCTCTCTAAGTTTCATGTGGCTTGTTCACAGTACAAAACATACACCCCAAAGGGATTGACTGCACGGTGCAATAACTTTTACCCTGTTTCTAATCACACTTCTGAACAAACCACGGAAGTCAGAAACCAGCACGATTACAAACAAGAAATAAAACTGAAGTGCAGATTCAAGAGGTTTTTAGGTGGGATTATGAAGTGAGAAACAATTAAAAACAGGGTAAAGAAACCTCCCAAAGCTCTGTTGTATCCTGAAGTGCCCTTTGGTGGCAGTAGCAGATTATACTGTTACCAAGTATCATGTGCTTTCAATGCAGCGACTGCCACCTGTGGCTCAAAAGTGGCCGAGAAGCACAGGTTTGCTGTATTCATCTGTATGACTAGCTCAGCGCTCAGGACGGCCTGTTTCCTGCCTTGTGCCTAGGGCTACCAGCAAAGGCATTGCCTCTACCCCCATAACCCAGCCAAAGGAGAAGCTGGTATGAAAATGTATGTATATACTGAGTTTATTTAAAACATGAAATGCAAGAAAAACAGAACAATAACAGAAAAATAAAGAAATAAAAGCATACCGAACTTCTGTGGGGCAACTGCAGCCAAAGGCGGAAGAAAAATGCAACACACAAACCTCAATCTAATGTAGAAAATGTAAGTGTCCTTTGTGTCTCATGGTAAATGAAATTGACTGGTATGAAAAATAAAATTGTTGACTTATTGCTTCAGACTGATATATACAGTGGTGTGAAAAACTATTTGCCCCCTTCCTGATTTCTTATTCTTTTGCATGTTTGTCACACAAAATGTTTCTGATCATCAAACACATGTAACCATTAGTCAAATATAACACAAGTAAACACAAAATGCAGTTTTTAAATGATGGTTTTTATTATTTAGGGAGAAAAAAAATCCAAACCTACATGGCCCTGTGTGAAAAAGTAATTGCCCCCTTGTTAAAAAATAACCTAACTGTGGTGTATCACACCTGAGTTAAATTTCCGTAGCCACCCCCAGGCCTGATTACTGCCACACCTGTTTCAATCAAGAAATCACTTAAATAGGAGCTGCCTGACACAGAGAAGTAGACCAAAAGCACCTCAAAAGCTAGACATCATGCCAAGATCCAAAGAAATTCAGGAACAAATGAGAACAGAAGTAATTGAGATCTATCAGTCTGGTAAAGGTTATAAAGCCATTTCTAAAGCTTTGGGACTCCAGCGAACCACAGTGAGAGCCATTATCCACAAATGGCAAAAACATGGAACAGTGGTGAACCTTCCCAGGAGTGGCCGGCCGACCAAAATTACCCCAAGAGCGCAGAGAAGACTCATCCGAGAGGTCACAAAAGACCCCAGGACAATGTCTAAAGAACTGCAGGCCTCACTTGCCTCAATTAAGGTCAGTGTTCACGACTCCACCATAAGAAAGAGACTGGGCAAAAACGGCCTGCATGGCAGATTTCCAAGACACAAACCACTGTTAAGCAAAAAGAACATTAGGGCTCGTCTCAATTTTGCTAAGAAACATCTCAATGATTGCCAAGACTATTGGGAAAATACCTTGTGGACTGATGAGACAAAAGTTGAACTTTTGGAAGGCAAATGTCCCGTTACATCTGGCGTAAAAGGAACACAGCATTTCAGAAAAAGAACATCATACCAACAGTAAAATATGGTGGTGGTAGTGTGATGGTCTGGGGTTGTTTTGCTGCTTCAGGACCTGGAAGGCTTGCTGTGATAGATGGAACCATGAATTCTACTGTCTACCAAAAAATCCTGAAGGAGAATGTCCGGCCATCTGTTCGTCAACTCAAGCTGAAGCGATCTTGGGTGCTGCAACAGGACAATGACCCAAAACACACCAGCAAATCCACCTCTGAATGGCTGAAGAAAAAGAAAATGAAGACTTTGGAGTGGCCTAGTCAAAGTCCTGACCTGAATCCAATTGAGATGCTAAGGCATGACCTTAAAAAGGCGGTTCATGCTAGAAAACCCTCAAATAAAGCTGAATTACAACAATTCTGCAAAGATGAGTGGGCCAAAATTCCTCCAAAGCGCTGTAAAAGACTCATTACAAGTTATCGCAAACGCTTGATTGCAGTTATTGCTGCTAAAGGTGGCCCAACCAGTTATTAGTTATTAAACATGCAAAAGAATAAGAAATCAGGAAGGGGGCAAATAGTTTTTCACACTGTATACAGTATGTGTGTGTGTTTATGAGTATATATTTTTCTGAAAATTAAAAAATATGTAACTGCTACTACAATTCTTGTTTGGAGAGATTATTTATGTATAAGAGACTAAATGTCTCCAAAAAGGGGGGATACTTTGTGTCAAACAGTATAACTTTGCAATGCTAAACTTGGCACAATAATAGCTGACTGACTGGGGCACAAAAGAAAAATGATTCCAGGGTTGTGCATCATAAATGGTCTCGGTTATGTGCTGTAAAATCCAGTTTTTTTTTTTGGAGAGAAATCCCTAAAGCTCTATTTTTGAACTTTATTTAGTTGATGTAAACACAGGTTTCTAATCACACAAATGATTTATTTTAGAAATCTGAAGTGTTTTACTCTCTACTGTTAAACCATTTGCAGCAGAAGGAGTTAAACAGATTTTGTTAAATATTTATGCTTGATTACTTTTTACACTTTCTTTTGTTTCTAACATTAGGTAGCAAACACTTGATAGAGCAGCAAACAGAGAATGGGACCTGTCAATGCTTCACTTATCACCTTTTTTTCTGCAAACCTGGAAACAAATGCTGAGTACTTATTACAAGTTTATTTCAGACTGCTATCAGTAATTCCATTATAAACAAAACAATCACCATCTGGCAGTCATATCCTAATAACTTTTCATTATACTCTGAGGTGTTGTTTCTTAACCCTTCTGTGCAAACACAAATAGCACATACCCTTCACAAACTGCGTGAAGCCTTTGCGCGTGCTGCGGTAATGGAGCGTTAGGCTTGTTTCACATTCTTCTTCTACACAGAAACTTGGTGGCTGTACTTTGGGGAAGGAGAACCGGAAATACTCATGCAGGTTATCCAGCTCATTAATGAAGTCACGAACATTACGACCCAAAACCTGAAAGAAGACACCAATGACTATTAAAGAGCACTACAGGCTTATCATAATGTTCCACAAGCATTATCTTTTGAAATCACTATTCATTAGCAAAGAATTTTAATGATTCCAGCTTCTAATAAAACTGAATAAGTTTCAGTTTATCAACAAGTACTGCTGTGACACAATGATTAATAAACTAGATTGAAATGTAAAGACTCTTCAATATAAAAATACATTTTACATCTTATAATGCAGTCCATTCAGCCATTTTCTGAAACAACACTTTCCAGCATTGGACTATATGGTGCCCTGTCATTATTGTCAATAATTAACCCCAGGGCCATCTTAACGCATGGGCACACTCGGCAGTTGCCCGGGGACCCCATGCTAATCTATGTATATTGTGACTTGCTGAGTGGTTCTGTAGGTAGGGGCCCCAGTGGACTGTTGTCCCCGGGGGCCTATAATGCTGTTAAGATGGCCTTGATTAACCCTGTATGAGATATCTCTGTGTCTTAGGGCTCACTCAAGCACAAGCCCAGACTAACTTATGCTGGACATGCCTTTAAACTGTAAATGGAAACCAGAGTCCCAGAAGAAAAAGTCAAGTGAACACAGATAAAATAGGCAAATTTACAAAAAAGAAATTCCTACTGGTAATCAAACATAAAACCAAAACTAAAAATTACACCGCTGTGCTGCTCCTTGTTATTCAGTACTAGTGTGGTGCATTTCACACTTAATACAGACTACCTAAAGCTTTTGAATTAACTTAGCATTTTATTAATTGAGGTTGTAGCAGCATCTTTAATTTCTGGACCTTCTTTATATTTTGCTCCCTTATTACAATTACCATTTTAATTATACCTCAGAATTATATTGTACTTTGTACACATGGCAATAAACTATAACTTTAACTCAATTTCAATATACTATAATTACAATTACTATTTTAAATATGTCTAACAGTTATTACTGCATACAGTATTATAATTAATGCATAGCAGGAGCTCTGTATTCTCTGGAGAAAATTACAATAAGGAAACATAAAAGAAATATTGCAATTTAGTTTAAGTGAGATTGGTTATGTCCAAGGCACCTGCTGCAGCATGTACAATACCTAAGATCTATCTGTTTTGATCTAAAGCCCACTGCGGCCTAGATAGACAAGCAAACTTCCCATCCGAGTTGAAGAACTTCTGTAGCACTGGCAGCTAGGATCAGTGTTATCACTCATTGCACCATTACAGGCTTAACATCAATCACGGTTACATTCTCAATCTTTTAAATTCACCATTTTCATCAGACTGCCCGTGGTAGCACAGAAGCTAAAATCCAATTCATTGTTAAAGCCCAGTCTGGCAAATCTCCTACTGGTGCTCAAACCTCAGCAGTCACTCATTCTCTGCTCTTCAATTAACATGGCACACAAGTGACGTGGACAGCTGACCTAAAGAACTTGTAAAAGGTGTAGCCCCAAATGTTGAATATTAGACATATATAAACGAAAGACTGTGGAGCAATACGCTGTGCTCACGCTCAACCACAGCCTCTTGAAGATGCATGCATGCATGCATTTTGAAATTTTTTCACCACTTGCATGCATCTCACTCCTCTCTACGAAAGACGTGTGCAGCAAATGCTGCCATGCAACAGTAACATTGTGCTAACGACACCAATGAAGAAATACAACATTAAAACGAAGCAATGCTCAACAACGTGCAAGTGAACACCTCAGCAACGGAGGTCAAGGCTTGAAGTTTTCATAAACAACATTGTCAATCTGGATGTATTTTATTGAGGAAAAGATTAGTAGGACTCATATGCCAGCGATACCGCTAAGATATTGTATTGCCAGTGTCCATCCATCCATCCATTATCCAACCCGCTATATCCTAACTACAGGGTCGCGGGGGTCTGCTGGAGCCAATCCCAGGCAACACAGGGCGCAAGACAGGAAACAAACCCTGGGAAGGGCGCCAGCACACCGCAGGTATTGCCAGTGTCTTCTAAAGAAAGCCACTAAGCACAGGTGGGTCCACATCCTCTGCACTGGGTAATTCTTAAGAGTTAGCTGACGCCTCTCCAAGTTCAGGATTATAGTAAAACTGCTAGGGAGTCTTTGGGTTGTATTTTGTCCTGAAGAGCACATGCAGCTAGTTATTAATAATCCAAAGTTCATTTAAATATATTTAAATTTCATTATTTCTTTCATTCATTCATTATTTCTTTCATTTTTATAAACTGATTTAATTGAACATACAGGGTTATGAAAAGTCAGTGGCAAGAGACAACTGACAAGATAGTCTATTGCAGTATGATAAAGTATTATATTTAAAATGTTCTAAATATTTTGTTTGTTATATGTTTTATGTTAAATATTTTGATTTAATTTGTGGATGGATTGTCTAAAGCATCCTATAGCACAAATCACCAGGTGAACATGAAGGAACCACACAACCACACAATACAAACAGTACTTCATGCAACCAAAATTCTTTTGAAAATCAGTTAAGCAACTTCTTTTTCACAGTAAAATATAAATGCATTTAAATAATGAGAAAAAGAAGGGTTAAAACAAGGTTAACAATTATTTTGTTTTAGAAATTCATTTTTGATGTTTTTGTTTTTTAAATAAATAACAGTCCTATAGGAAATGAGAACGCTTCAGCTCAGATTGAGGGTGTTTCAGTAAAGAAAACCAGTTTACCGGCATTAACAGTGGACTATTTTTGTTCGGTAAATTGATAAATGGAAACCTATTACCTTACATTTTTCCCTAAATTGTTGCACAGCTGTTAACAGAAATGTAAGATTATTACAATTCACACTCTCAAGACCTTTGATGATACAGTCTGCGAAGTCGATGGCATCAAATTCCAATGACAGTCATGCTGTACATATCATTACCTTTGTTATGAGAACTGCCTATGCAGTATAGCAGCAATGTTAATAAAGCACAGTTTCAAAGAGTGTGTGAAATAAAACTGGAACAGCAATGCATCTATTCCTTAAAAAAATAGGAAATCTCTAAAACTGAGTTAGGCAAAGCATAGATATTTAACTCTCTCATTATCTACAGTGCACGAAGTACAGAATCAGTAGAAAGGAATGTAGAACACTTTTGGTTCAAACTTTTATAATCTTCCCCACCCATATTGTTTTACTGTCCTATTGTTGTAATAGGAGAACAAACAGAGAGTCCATTGTTTTCCTTTACCTAAAACAGCAGTCTTCCTCATGTTCCTCAATGTGAAATATATGCTACTTAATCTAATTAATTCTAAGCTTTATACTCTCACAATCAGCAACAAAGAAAAGTCTGTTGAGGTACCTACTGTAGGCCTGTCTCTTCATTTCAGCCATGTCAATCAAGAGCATATATTCAAAAGAGTATAAAGGTTTATGCATTTACTATTCAAACCCATTTATGCAGATATTACCTTGAGTATTCGCTCATATCCATAGTTTCCTATTCTTTTCACCATGTATACCCCAAAGGCATACATCAACTCATCATGTGTCTTCCCCAAGACTTCCCCAGCGGCTTTTGCCAGTCGCAGAATGAGATTATCACTGCAATAAAGAGAGTAAACTCTATTCCCAGTCAGCAAGGAAACACAAAAGCATGGAAAGCAGAAGCTGCATCAGACAGATTAGCTCTGGAGAAAGAATGGCAGCATGCTATAATTCAATAAAATCTCTACCCACAATGCTTTAGCAGGATTCTCAAACTTGCAGATTTGGAAAAAATAGACTGACAAGAGCCTTACTTGTACATTTGATGGCGCACAAACTTAAGATGTGGAATTTCTGCACGGGCTTCAATAAGCCTCCACACATCTTCCCCATAAGATTCATTGATGTAATCATTCACTGCTTCCAGGTACAAGCCATACATTTTCAAAGGGCAGTGGGAGAAAGGCGCTTTATCCTGTGTAGGAAAAAGAAATATGTGATTGTGCCCCTGTCTGACTCTGATCACTTTAAGGAGCTAGTTTACTTTATTGATGTACTGCATGTGTTGTTTTTATAAATAAATGCATTTGAGGTATTGAAATTGTATTTGTTTTTGGTTTTTTTTAAATGGAAAAATTGTGCTACAGTACATTAGAACTTTTAGGAAGTACTAAGGTGTTGTACCATGATAGCCATTATGAATGTAGAGAAAAGCCAAGCAAAATGACACCTTTTATTGGCTAGCTAAAAAGATTA
>JANRMT010062854.1:27633152-27712329 GCA_026402145.1 Polypterus bichir lapradei | reverse complement strand
GATTACATTGCATTACATTGATTACATCTTGCCTGAAGAAGGGGCCCAAGTTGCCTCGAAAGTCTGCATATTGTAATCTTTTTAGCTAGCCAATAAAAGGTGTCATTTTGCTTGGGTTTTCTCAACTTTTAGGAAGAAATTATCCTTTATTAAAATGTAATTATATTAACCTTATCTGTGGTAAAGCTTTTTTGTTTGTACCATTAAATTATAAAATATTATTTCACCCTGCTTAAGCAAGGTTCACCTTACTTTTGAATTATTTCATTAATGTTGTCGGCACATAGAACATGTTCATCTGTTTATTTACTGTATTACCAACTAGAACATTCCATTCTTCATATATAATTTTCTTACCTTTTTCCCCAAATTATAAATTTATTACAACTGATATTATACAATTACATAATGATATAAATGTAGCTTAAACAAATGTTAAAAATATATGACAGTGGTTACTGTTTCTGCCTCACAAATCTATAGACCATGTTTTCATTTTTCACCTGCTTGTATGGCTTTTGTAAAATTTCTCCTCGCCTTCATAAGTTTTTTTCAAATATTGCAGTTTCCTCTTGCATCTTAAACATGTGTATGTTAAATTAACTGGTATCTCTATACTCTCAATTAAAATTAAAAAAAAAATCTAATAAAATTTTAGGCTATATTGTGAAAACTGTTGAACATAAATCAAAGGCCTTGTCTTTAGACTAATAATGACAGTAGTAGTGTGTAGGCCTGGCCACCACATTATAAATGAGACACAACAGCACTTGAAGCTGTGCCAAGGAGAGCAAGCAGATGCATCCCAGGACTAAATAGCATGTCCTACTGTAACAGACTCATGGAATAAATCCTGCTTAGTCTCAAGTAGAGATGGCTGTAATCCAGGTCTTCAACATTTTCAAAGGCATTGATAAAGTAGATCCCCCCAAATTCTAAACAGCAAACCACATATGCAAGAGCACCAGTGTAAACCAAGAAAAAGTGCATTTAAGACTGATTACAGGAAGCAGTTCCTTACTCAGAGTTGTGGAAATCTGGAACAAATTACCAAAGCATGTAGTTGAAGCAGAAACCTTGAAAATTCTTAAGAAATACCTGGTGTGACCACAAGACGGAGCCACTGAGACCCAAATCCCAGACATAATTGAGACAGACACAGGTTCAAGTTTAAATAAAAGTTGTTTTATTAATCACAATGCCTCCTACTGATATACAAAGTTCAAAAACTACAATCACAATCAATAAACAGTCCTTTTCATTCTCCTTCAGGTGAGTGTTAACGTCTGCCTCATGAGTCTGATTCGTCTTTGTATGGCAGAGTGGCTCCTGTTATATAAGACCTGGGAGTACTTCTGGTGCCAGGGCATAAACAATAGGAAGTACTTCTGGGTCAGGGAGAAGCTCTCTAAAGTAGGGAGAATTTCTCTCAGCAGCGCCCTCTGGTGGCCCCCAAGGACACCGACAGGGTTACTTGTACACACTACAGGTCCATTATGAGTGTCCAAACTGGGACTGAACCAGAGAAGCACTGCCACCTCCCATGTTGGGGATAAACAGTCCCTGTCCATCCATCATAGCCTGAGTGCCAACTGTTATAGGAAGTGCTAGCCAGGTAAGGCATCACTCCCATTCCCAGTCAGTACACCAGTCCATCCATTCTGGCACTTACAATGGATAAGATACTCATACAGCTTAGCTATTAACCACACAAATGAGACTGATGGACTGAAAGGTCTCCTCTCATTTGCCAAATTTCTTATGTTTTTATGTCTCAGCATGAGTAAGTGTGGGTATTCATGCAAGTGTGTCTAGTCACGGATTGGCATTTAATTTTGGGTTTGTTCCTAGATTAAAAAAGGTTGGCTCTACAAATGGATAGCTGGGGTTTGATTCTTCATGCAGTGCTTCACTATTAGAATTTTTTTAAAAATAGCAATTGGGAAAGGCATTACTTTAAGAAATAAAACCATACAATTTTTACTTGTAGTAAAAGGGGACAACATTTCAAAAATGAATGTGATTGTGTATCTATTGCAGCTCTATACATGTGTTTGTGAAATTTGATATAATTTTTGAGGAATGTTCAATTAAGGTTGCAATAGTAATAATATTAATGCACATTAAATCAGGGTGGACTTTTGAAATTTGTTCTACATTCTTTCTACATTTATTAAAACATTTAATTTGAATGTCATTATAATACATTCTAGAATACGAAAAACTCAAAGGTTTATGAACATTTAGTTCCTACTGCTCACATGGACTGAAGTTAAATGATCCAAATATCCTGTCCTTTTCCCAGAGTGCTCACTTGGAAACTACCAAATGTATGCATTATAGTGAAATTCAGATTTTTCATCAAGATCTCAAAGTGTCCCAATATGAAATGTGCACAACTCCAGTGTTTTGCAGGGCATACTAACACACACACACACACAAAAATACACTCACACAGGGACACTTTACAGAAACCAGAACAGTCTGAGAAAAATCAATTTTAGTAGAATTTAAAATAAATTTGTAAAATTAAGCATTAAGTACTTCTCAAATTCAAACAATCAGAACATGAAGCCATGGTTAGTATACATCATTTCTATAATATTGTTTACCATTATTAAAAGCGTGTATACAGTACATTAAACCAGAGGTCAAGTAAAACAGCAGCATGTGACACTAAAAAAACTGCAATATTTGCCATCTTAATGTTCAAGCGCATGCACCTATTAAAAAAAAAACAATTAATCTGAAACAGTATTCGTTAGTCCAGATTTTGAAAATTCTTAGATCTTAATGTAAGACACAGACAGTCATGTAGTCACCCTGAGTGAAAAAACTGTTGAAAACTGATCAAAGAAATGTTTATCTTACCTTAAGCCCAGTACTGAGGATTCAGTGGATCAGTATAGCATGACATTGTCTGACAGATACAATGGGGCGGATAAATCCCAGAATGCATTGCACCACAGTAGTCCAGCTGCTTGTGACATAACACCTCTTCAGTCCCTGTGCTTGTCACGATGATGACCCTTCAGTAACACAATAAGAGGAATGTTTCTGGCAGGATACAGCTTTTTATTAAAAAAAGGTTTTAATACGTTTGATATGTGAAGCAGTGAGGAACCCAACTGGTAATAAACTGGTCCGTTGCTTCTCTATTTCACCTGAACTCCTTTATACTAAGGTTGATTGGTGCAATATAAAACACAACAAAAGGTGTAATCACAAGCAATTTACTACTAGACTCCTTGTTTATAATGACTATTAAAAATATTTACAACCTTGGACAGTTCCCCACGTTTTTGTACAACAGTGCATTATCAGTGTATCTGTGATTTTTTTATACTGATTAATACAAAAGCTCAATAAAAACAGAAATTTTAAAAAACAACTATATTTTAATTCATTATGAACCAAAAGCATTTGATCCCACAATTATTCACCTCCCTTGTATATCTGGTATAGATTACTTTGGCACTAACGATGGTCACGAGTCTTTCAGGACAAGTATCTTCAAGGTTTGCGCCTCTCATGTTTCTCTCTCCCGCAGTTCCCTTTGCTTACTTTACTGTATATACATTGTTTTCTATGCACAATACATTTATAGCCCTGTTTTAAAAAAGGCATCCCACTACCTTTGATTATTCTTTAATAGCTGGAATGACGTGCAGTGACAGCTTTCAGCAAACGTAGAAAAGTTTATCTGTGTCTCATCTGACCATATGTTTCTCTTGTGCTTGGAATCGGGGTCTTCCAACATGCCTTGAGTCAAAATAAATTAGCAATTTATTGGAGTCTCCTTTTATGAAAATGAAGTTTATTCTGCTCTCTTGCAATAACACATGGATTTAACAAGCTGTTATTCTAGGAATTTTTGATAAGTGGGGTATAAAGTAAATCCAGTGAGAAATGGACATCTTATGATTCTATCCTACCATAACCCTCTGCCCTCTTAATGTTTTCCTGGGGCATTTCTGTGGATGAGCAGATATTCATTACCTCTCCCCATTTATTATTGACTGACTTGGAATGAAGTGGTTTGGATTGGGATGGTATGAGGGAGCTATGGTTCGGCACCATGAAGTTAGGGAATTGTTACAGGTTTGTCACACAATTTCATTAATAGGTCATTTTGAGTATTTATGAATAAATATAACAAGAAGCAATTGATCACAAAAGTGAAGGTGAAGTGCATGTCAATTACTGGTGTATATAGCAGAAAGACAGAAATTCCTTCACCATAAACTTTTGATGGTTTCTCCGAATAATGTCCCATTCACCCACAAACTTTAAAGGTCTCCAGTTCTACATATTCACACTTGTTTAAAATTCTGCTTGCTTTTTCTTCGATAATAGAGTTTACCCTGCCTTGGAGGATTTCAATGCCACTGGCACCTTGCCCAGGCATAATTTCTGTTTTTTGCCCACTGTTGTATGGATAGGATCCTTACCCTGTAGCTATGAGTTTTAAATAAGTAATGGTATTGCAATGCCTGGGAAATGTTGTTACTCCCATACCCTGCCTGATACTTTTTAGTAAACTTCTGGTTTACCTTTATGTACTATTTGTTACATACCATGCAAGAAGCTATGGGACTTTCCAAAAATAGGCATACTTACCTTGAAATTAAGGCTATACCTGAACTGCATGTAAAAAACGCAAGTACCTGAGCTTAAAAAGGTAAGTAACAAAAAAGAAATCAGTACTTGCTTTGTTTTGTTCTCGGCTATTCACTTGATGATCAACTTTGTACCCATGTCCTGTAACACTTATTCCTGAACAGTCAACAATTTGAGGTTTTCTTGATCATGTTGACCTCTTCTGTAAGTTGCTTTGGATAAAAGTGTCCGCTAAGCAAATAAATGTAAATGTAATTGTGAATTTTCCATTTCTTAAATTATTTTTAATTTCTTAGGGTTGAAAGTTTCATTTCAATGAACATATTGTAGATCAACAAAACAAACAGTATTACATTTTACTTAGATATGCATTTACATTTATTTTCTTAGTGGACACTTTTATCCAAAACGACTTACAAAAGAGGTAAATATAATCGAGTAACATTAGGCTAGGGCCTGTTTGTACAGCAAGTGTAATAGGACAGGTGACAAAAAGTTAATTTCCACAACTAGAGAGCTAAAAAGGAAAAGATTCCATATCAGAATCAAAATTAGATTTGTTAGCCAAGAATGCACGCACACAAGGAATTTGACTCTCCAATTACAAGTTACTAATAGACAAACAACATTTAATCACACACCTGAGATCTTAAAAAAAAAGACAGAGAATATAAATATATATATATAGTGGAGGAATAAACCACAAGATAATACTCAAAACGAGTTGGGGAATGACCCTGTATATTGTCCGGTGGACAAAGATGAAAAAAAAACGGTCAAAATAAATCAAAAACTGATCACATTCCACACAGATATTCAGGTAACAGACAAATGAAAAAACATGGTGGAAGGAAGTGACAAAAACAGAACAGACGTCATCAGGAATGGCCGGAAGTGATGTCATCGAGAATGACCGAAAGTGACATCATCGTGCATGGCCGGAAGTAACGTCATCATGGCAGAGCCGGAAGTAACGTCTCTCCTACAGGAACCAGAAGTGGCGCCACGGATGTTTCGTTGTATGAGATGGTGGCCATTTTGAGAGACCGGAAGTACGGTAGGTGTATTATGGTTTTTCTCATTTCTGCAGACAAAGAGAGAGAGAGACATCAGTGCACATAACTAACGCCTCATCCCACGAACTAACACTCACTTTAGGGCTTGTTGGCTGCTTCCTAAGCGTGCATGTATGGCAATATATATATATATGCATACAAAATGGAGAGTGTAACTCAGTGCAAGAAAGGCTGAAATAAAACCTAGAGAAAAAAAAACATGTGCTAACAATATGTAAACAGTACTGCAAGAACCTGGGAGGACTGGGGGGATGAAACTAACCATTTGTGAACTTGATGGCATGAGGGAAATCTATACTAATAAAAGGCAAAGCCCTCACTGACTTACTGACTGACTCACTCATCACTAATTATCCAACTTCCCATGTAGGTAGAAGGCTGAAATTTGGCAGGCTCATTCCTTACAGCTTACTTACAAAAGTTAAGCAGGTTTCATTTCGAAATTCTACGCGTAACGGTCATAACTGGAACCTACTTACGTACATATATACAGCCATAGCCTGCAGCTCGGTCGCCATGTAAGGCGGAGTTGCATCCCCCATCATCACGCCTCCCACGTAATTGAGTGCCTGCCCATATAAGGCCGTCCGTCAGCAGCAATCCAATAGACACGCTGCCGCTAAATATTCACGGGTGAAGGACTGTTCTTATGCAAACGAAGATGAGATGGTCAGGGATAAACTAGTGTTTGGCACAAACTCTGCGAAAATGCGAGAGAAACTTTTAAGTGCCGGGTCTTAGCTAACATTAAATAAAGCCGTGGACATCGCAAGATTGCACGAGATAGCACAAGCACAGCTGAGAACCTTCAATGTATGTACTCCGAGCGGCTCACATGAACTGACTGTGAACGCAGTACGCAGACAACAGGCAAGAGCTCCAAAGAACGCTGAAAAAAAAACGCATCACGCAATTGAGACGGCAGCAAAAGAATATGAAGTGAGTGACGCATAGAAGCATATTCATAAGTGCAGCTACTGCGGAAAGAAAGCACACAGTGGAAAAAGTCAATATCCAGCTAAAGGAAGACATTGTAAAAAATGTGGTAAATTGAACCACTTCTATAAAGTTTGCAGGACTGGAAAAGGTAAACCCGTGCATGCAGTGTGTGATGTCTCAGATAAAGATGAAGACGAGCTGTTTATTGATGCAGTAAGAGAGGAACAACCCTCTGAAGCTGAACAAGCCTTTGAGGACATATCAATAGGAAAGCACGGTGTAAAGCTTAAGTTTAAGTTAAGTTCATAGATACGCTGCCACTGCCGTTTGTCATGCCTACGATGAATATGATATTTGCGAGAAACAAGTTTAATGAGAAGACGCAGGGTATAAACGAGACTTTTGATCACTTTGTAATGGAGTTAAAATTGCTGGTGAAGGACTGTGCTTATGCAAACGAAGATGAGATGGTCAGTGATAGAATAGTGTTTGGCACAAACACAGCAAAAGTGCGAGAGAAACTTTTAAGTGCCGGGTCTGAGCTAACATTAAATGAAGCCGTGGACATCGCAAGATCGCATGAGATAGCACAAGCACAGCTGAGAACCTTCGATGCATGTACTCCGAACGGCTCACGTAAACTGACTGTGAACGCAGTACGCAGACAACAAGCAAGAGCTCTAAAGAGCGCTGAACAAAAAACACATTACACAATTGAGACGGCAGCAATAGAATATGAAGCGACTGATGCATACACGCATATTCATAAGTTCACCTACTGCGGAAACAAACCACACGGTGGAAAAAGACAATGTCCAGCTAAAGGAAGACAGTGTAAAAAATGTGGTAAATTGAACCACTTCTCTAAAGTTTGCAGGAATGGGAAAGGTAAGCCCGTACATGTAGTGTGTGATGTCTCAGATAAAGAGGAAGACGAGCTGTTTATTGATGCAGTAAGAAAGGAACAACCCTCTGAAGCTGAACAAGCCTTTGTAGACATATCAATAGGAAAGCAAGGTGTAAAGCTTAAGTTTAAATTACGTTCATAGACACGCTGCCGCTAAATATTCGCAGGCAAATCCACAACTTAATACCGGGAATGCCTGTAAACATCTTAGATTCATGAGTACCGATTTGGGTAGTGATCACTTCGATGAATGAAACAACGGTTGACAACAAAGATGAGATGGTCAGGGATAGACTAGACAAACACGGACTGTAACTTGAACACAACACATCCTCCAAATACGAACCTGATCAAAACAAATAATGATAATCAAATCCTTGATGACAGCAATACTCATAACAGTAACAAAACAATTACACGGACAATCATGTTACGTTATTTTTAAAATGTTTCCTTTTCTTTTTCATAACTTCTTTAACACACTACTTCTCCGCTGCAAAGCGCGGGTATTTTGCTAATTAATAATAAAAGGTAAAATAATTAAAAAATATCAATATATCCAAAAGTTCAATCATATTCTGTATTACCGGACAAAAAAACACTGAATATAAAACATATTTGATTGATTAAAACCAGATATTCACAATCACACAAGCACATACCCAACTCCTTTCTTCTATCTGTCTGCCAAGAAGTTAATATCTGAGACTGTGTTGCAATTCAGAGGTTTCTCTTGACATCCACATAAGTATAAAATGAGTATATCTGAATTTCAGTCATCACAATATGTCTAACTGAATACAGGAGACAATCATTCCTGACCCACATGCTGGTTAATGCCATTATATGATGCTATTTTTTCAGTGATTTCAATTTAGCATGAACATCGGTCAAGTGTGTCTCCCTCAGGGAAGGATAGTAAGGGGAACCTGGGAAGGGATTTTGTGGTTAGACAGGTTCATGACTGTGTCTTTTTCATCGAAGAGCCATAACCAGAAAACCACCCCTTGGTGCCTCAAGAACATAAATACCAGCATATCCATTAACAGTGATCATTAGCTGACCAGACTGCTTGGGATACACTGGAAGTGCTGGGGACTTTGAAAATTTTATTCCTATAAAAACCTGGTTATCTGGTTGGTTTTCCAACCTTTATGATCTCTCTTGCCTATTTGTTTACTTGTTTACAGGTGCCATAATCAGAAACATATTGACTCATTTACCTTTAGGAAGGAATGTGCACTTCTCCCTGGCACAGATTGAAACTGGAAGAACCAAAAGACAAAAACTCTTAAAAAAATGTTCGCCAAGTAAGCAATGTGCTTTTAAATAACCATATTTTCTTCAACAGCATTTTCAATGACAATCATACAAAAAAAAAACTTACATCTTTAATACTATTTCCACCTTTCATTCCCCATTGAGTGTCAATAATTCTCACATTTTCTTCACTGAGGTTAGCATTCACTTTCTACAAGTTCATCCCACGTAGCTAGGCCGGCCATTTCTGTGCCAGTATTTCAGTGACTAGTCTCTGTTGTTTCTTGTTCATTGCTCTTTGAGTATTGGTTATAAACATATCTTTTACTTCTGTGTGTCACTGTTTATACTTCATCTTTCATGCTCTCCATGTAATCGCCTCAGGTGCTTCTGATCTCTTTCCATGTATCTTCTATTTACTTCAGCAGCTTAGCTTGCTGCTAAGATGGCCTTAACAAAGTCATGCTGCTGCCTAATTTTCTCTCAAACCTGCAGGAACTCCACCATTAAGAAGGTGTTGGAGTTTGTATTGTATTCCATGATATATGAGAAGAAGGTGATGCAGGGCTCCTTCCTGGGCTCTCAGCTTCACTACAACCTACCCTACTTGGGATATTTCCTCTAATATGCCATTAGGCTGAGTATTCTACTGCTACAATTCATAAAGAACAAATCATGTCTTATCCAAGGAACCACATCACATCAGACATACATTCGGTTTAGGCTGGTCTTTTTTGCTTGCATCTATACTACAGGAAGCCTCATGATAAAGTAGGTATATAAATATGAGAAATCCAGAAGTAAATAATATGAACATAAAATAAATTAATGTTGACAAAAGAAGCATTTAAGCCTCCATGCATGAAATCTGAAGGGGATCAGCTCTGTTTTTCATTTGGAATTAAGTAGGAGATAAGAAGTTTGTCAAGAAACACTACAGGGCCTTCTTTATACTGAAAGCAATACACCTGCAGAATGCCTCACTGTGACTGTGACTGCTAAGTCAGAACTTTTCTTTCTTTTTAATTTTTTTGCTTTATAGTCATTCTGGTGCATATTCACACCAAACTCTGTGTGTGTGTGTGTGTGTGTATTATTCATTTATCTACTTATTTACATATTTATGTATTTATTTATTTAAAGAGCTTGTGTAAAAAAGCTAAATTTCACCCTGGGGACAAATAATTCTATCTATCTATCTATGCTCAAAGTTTTGGTTAAAATATTAGGTCTCAAGCCTGGTATACTCACCTCTTCAACTACATGTACATTATCAGTGAATACAATTAAATTGTTTTTTGCTGCCTCTACATAATCAAGCACTGATGATTATTGGTGACAAGTAATCGGATTAGGGTTCTGCTCAGGAAATTATTTACTAAGCCCAAGTGTAGAGAGCATCATTCACCTGGGGCCTCATGCATAACACCGTGCGTAGAATTCGCACTATAACATGACGTAAGCACAAAAGCCGAAATGTGCTTACGCACAAAAAATTCCAGATGCAGGAATCTGTGCGTTCGCCAACTTTCACGTTCTTCCGCTACATAAATCCCAGTCAGCGTGAAAAGAAACACTTGTGCACGCGCCTGCTGTCCCGCCCCAACTCCTCACAGAATTACACCTCAATTGCAATTGAATATGCAAATCAATATAAATAGCCATTAAGATCAGCTTTCTGTAAAAAGACAATGGGAAAAGCACGGGGGAAAATATAAGAATTTCAGCGAATACAAAGTGGAGGCAAAGAAAAACGTACTATTTGTTGGTTTAAACAGTGGTATAAACAAGAAAAGAAAGCTGATCGAGTCACATAGCGTGTCGGAGAAACTCGAAAGTTCAAGTTCACAAAGTCGCACAGTGCCTGAAATAAAAAAGTTGTCAAATATCAAAGTCGCCGTGAAAAGGCGAGTCGTAGCTCACTGGCTGAGTGTCATATGAGAGCTTATTAGGGTACAGAGGAAAAAAAAATTGGCACACAGTGGGAAAAAAGCACGAAATGTCAACTTTAATCTCGAAATTTCCACTTTAATCACATAGTTTATTTTGTCATTAAAGTAGAACATCATAAACTTCATCTTAAAATTGTTTAATTTATTAGTTTCTCAAATCCCATCATAACTAAAGTAGCAAGTTAAATGCTTTGTTTTGTATTTGATCTTCTATGTGCTCTATGTGTGTAAATCACTACGTGCTTCTTAAACCGGCTTTCTCTTCCTCCGACAGGACACAGAATCCAGCTCTCTGAATAATTAAAATACAGTGGAACCTTGGTTCTCGAACGTGTCGGTACACGTACAACTCGGTTTACGACCAAAAAGTTCGCCAAACTTTTGCCTCGGTTCACGACCACACACTCGGTATACGAACAAGCCAGTTTCCCTTTCAGTTTGTGCGCGCTGATGATTTCCGCACATGTTGCATTGTTCTCGGTCAGAAGTGCGTGCTTGCACATGCGTGCATGCTTTCCCTGTGAACTCTTTGTGCTCTATTTCATTTCCCTTCTGGTTCGTACACGCCGATTACTGTATTTAAGCATGTGTTGAGCCGCTCCCTGTTCATTGTTCTCAGTCAGACGTGCGTGCTTTATCTGTGATCTCTTTGTGCTCTACAGTATTTCGTGTCCTTTTGCAGTTAGCCATGGCTTCTAAGCAAGTGAAGAGTGGTGAGAAGAAAGTTTTGCAGAAAATTTAAATCAAAGTAAAAAAAAGAAATTAGTATTGAGCGTGGCATTCGTGTTACTGATCTTGCCGCCGAGTACAAGAAGTCAAAACCTACGATTTCGATTATTGTAAAGCAGATAGAATCTATTAAAGCAGCTGATGTTGCAAAAGGAGTTACAGCGTTAAACCAGGCAGAGTGCTGGAAGAGGTGGAAAAACTGTTTACCAGTTTACTCATTTACCAATTTGAGAACCCTCGTGCTTTCAAGCAGCACAATGTAAACAAAACCAGACTGCCAGTGATGTGGAGGGCAAACACAAAGGGTTGGGTCACAAGGACTTTGTTTTTGGAATGGCTGCATGAGGCTTTAGCTCCCACCAGCTAAACAGCTAAAAACACCAGAAACCCAAGAAATCACACGAGAGAAAGCACCTGAAGGAAAACATCCCTCCATCGCGGAGCCAGACTCTCCCTCAAAACTGTAACCTCCTCTCCACCCAGTTCCTCCTCACTTCATTCCAGAACTCGACTCATGCAAGATTAGTTTTTGTATTACGGATTTTTCAAATGTTAATTTTTCGGTTCATAGCGTGAATTGTTGCAGTGTTACTTTTCACTTTTTTCAAATGTACATTTTTTTCCCCTGTGCTTAAAACTCATTAAAAAAAGTGTTTATACAGCGATCGGTTGCAAGGCTATAGCACAATCTCCTGTAATGTTATTTTCTTGGTTGCTTGTTGTTAGTTTTTAAATAAAGTTCGGATTTGTTCAAATGTTCCTTCCCACTGCCCCCCCCATGCTTAAAACTCATTAAAATAAGGTGTTTATATAGCAATCGGCTTGCAAGGCTATAGCGCGAACTGCTGCAATGTTACAGAGAGGGAGAGAGAGCGCGTGCTGCTGAGAGAGAGAGAGAGAGAGAGTGAGCGCACGCGCGGGCTTGCATGCTGCTGAGAGAGAGAGAGAGAGGGTGCATGCTGCTGAGAGAGAGAGAGAGAGAGGGTGCGTGCTGCTGAGAGAGAGAGAAGAGAGAGGGCGCCTGCTGCTGAGAGAGAGCGAGCCTGTGCGTGCAGCTGAGCAGGAAGCCTGGGTGTTTTGTGTCAGTGTTATTCAATGTTTTTATATTAGTTTACTATTACACTGTGCATTCTATGGTGTAATTAACTATATTTGTGCTTAATCTTTAAAAAAAATATATTTACATACAGTTTGTATGGTTTGGAATGGATTAATTGTATTTACATACAATCCTATGGGGGAAATTGATTCGGTTCACGACCAGATCGGTTTATGACTGTACTGAGATGTATACGTGATACCATTTTCATGATGATAGGAGTTAAATAATGTTATTCAACATGGGAACATGGTGGCGCAGTGATTGTTCATGTCTCAGATGCTTGCTGAGCCATGCGCGACCTTCGATGAAATGCTTTAGTACAGAAGTACTGTCTCTTTCAAACGTACTAACCTCCAATTTCTGTCCTTACTTTTCTTTCTCCAAATACCCAATCGCCACACAATCAGCTCTGTAATAGACATTAAGCCATCTGTAAGCTTGCGTGCACAGATTCTTCAAAACTTTTAAAGAACACTGAAATATCTTCATAGTACGTGTTTAATTATTCTATCCATCTATCCTTCTAGTAACGCCAGAATACAGCGCGAGGCAGGAACAATCCGCAAACGGAGCGCAAGCTAATAGCTAGTGCTGCAGCACCATGTAATGGCATATTTAATTATTGACAATATAGATTATTTAAATGAAGTTAAAGTTTTATCTGTATAATATAATAAACATATTTTGCTGCATTTCGTCTTAAAAATGATATCGCCATTATATGTAAATACGTGCTTTATGAAGTGCCTCAGGTTGTGCAATATTGTGACTGTAGTGGAAGTTTACAGTGAGGTAATTCTACTTATAAGTACAGACAGTTCTACAAGGAGCACTTGATTGAGTGTGTTTATAGTTCTTGGGATGAAACTCTTTCTGAACCGCGAGGTCTGTACAGGAAAGGCTTTGAAACGTTTGTCGTATAAGAGCAGTTCAACAGACAACATGGCTGAGGCAGCGTATGCTTGATGCTGTATACCAATAATTCTCTTTCTTAGCTTCTGTAGATCTTTGATTCCCAACTTAGATACAGTGATATAAATACTGCAGTGATATAAATACTACTGAGTGGTGCAGTGAGAGTAATATGGAAAAAGATGATCCGCTGTGGCAACCCCTAATGGGAGCAGCTGAATGAAGAAAAAGAAGGTGCAGTGAGAGTAACAATGCTAAAGCAGCTATCGTATTTAGAATAGTTTGACCATTCTGTGGACCATTATATTGTTACTGGTTAATTACAATCAGATGCATTAAACTAATAAACAATATGTGGTTAATTTCAGTGTATTTATAAAGTCACGTCAGGGATTTTGATCTAAAAAAGAAAGGATAACCACACAGGAACAGTAGCACTGCTTTGACGCTGGGTGCCGCCAGTCTGCAAAACCGAGTGCAGAACTTGTGTATGTTCTGCAGGGTATGAGGTACCGTGGAAATGTGCGTAGCTTTACGCCAAGTTTAGGTTCTATACATTGCGATTTGAACGTGAAAACGTTCTTACGCAACATTTCTGTGCTTACGCACCATTTATACATGAGGCCCCTGGACTGTGATCTCACTCGTATACTACCAAAATTTAGTTTTGTGTTGTTTTTGTAAATGTTCCTTATTTTACAAATTTTTGGCCAAAAATCACAGAAGTAAATGGTATCCACACTCTAGCACAGGATGTGTATGCTTTATTTTATTTTCTAAAAATTCCTTTTTTATAGTGATTATTATGAACAGAAGTATATACATACAGCCTGATTTGGAGAATATTCACATATATTAATTTTGTGTTTTTATTTGTTTATTAATTCTCAGATTCTATGTTGATGTTTAACAGGTGGAGATTATTTTATTTTATCCAGTAGATGGCAGACACACAACACAATTTGGTAAATGAATTTGTCCTCTATATTGTAAAGGCTGGATTCAAGATTATCAGTGAGCGATTCCGTAAAACAAAAGCATTATCTTGCCAAAATCTCAAATTAGAATGTTCTAATTTCTAATCATAGCTAATGCTTCCTTTTCATAACATGTTTTTCTGGAGCACCTATGGCCACCCCTATAGTATGCTAAGAATTGCTACAGGGCTCTTTTTTTGCCTAAAGCTGTTTGATTCTATGATGTGTCCTCATATCATTGCAGGCAGTGAGGTGCAGTAGTAAAGGCTTTGGACTTCAAACTCTCAGGTTATACTGTAGGTTGAAATTCTGCTACTGACACTGCGTGGCTATGAACCAGTTACTTTACCTGCCTCTGCTCCTTTGAAAAAAACAAAAGAAATGGAACTGATTATATGTCAAATGTCATAAGTTGCTGTGAATAAAGGTGTTAGCCAAATAATTAAATGATGACAATAAAACGTCCTGCGGTGGGCTGGCGCCCAGCCTGGGATTTGTTCCTGCCTTGCGCCCTGCATTGGCTGGGATTGGCTCCAGCAGACCCCCATGACCCCATGTTAGGATATAGCAGGTTGGGAAATGACTGACTGAATGACTGATGACAAAAAACACAAGGATATAATTTCTTAATGGACACTTACTGTAACACTGCATGCACAATGGGCATATTACAGTTATGTAACACACTCTGCTTTGTTTTTACTGTTTTGCACTAACATTTTACGTTCAATGTTGATGCATCATCATGTGAATTTCCAGAATTTAATGAAGCACCAACTATCTATCTATCTCATATAAGATGAACAAACAGATTATCAATTTTGAGGATTTTATTATTTTTACTCCATTCATTTTCTTATTTAGCTTTGTGAAATACAAATAATTGGGAGTCAAAACATATCCATATGTACCAGACCTCGATGGGAGACCAAACCACTATAGGGCACCATAAGCAAACCAATCAGGTTAGTTCAGAGACACTATTTAACATACCAGGTATCTATTTAGGATGTGTGAATAGAGGATGGAGTACAATAAATGATCAAATCTGAGACTTGAATGGAGTGGGAAAGAGTGAACTCCACAAACACAATGGCTCAGCCAGGAGGCAAATCCTGGAAAATCACTTATGCTAGCATTAGCACTGAATATACAATTATCACTAAAGCTGTGATAAAAAGCAGTGTTAATCAACATCCCCCATAATGCCAATACAATTTGACTGTGCAACATTATAATATTTAAAGTGTGCTCCCAACCACATTCACTTCAAAATGAAGGCCAAGTGTCAAAATAGATATCTTGCTTCTACTATTTTTTTTCACTTTTTATGTTTCTTATTCTAAAAGTTTTTAATGAAAAAGAAGTTAAATGTGGCATGATTTTAAACAAGTGTCAGTAAATTTTTATTTGTAAAAGATGGCGTGAAAGGACTGACTGACTGGGACTGGGGTCACTGAGGTGGTCAAAAAACTCCTTGGTGGCAGGGCCCCGGGGGTGGATGAGATACGCCCAGAGTTCCTCAAGGCTCTGGATGTTGTAGGACTGTATTGGTTGACATACCTCTGCAACATCGCATGGACATCAGGGACAGTGCCTCTGGATTGGCAGACTGGGGTGGTGGTCCCCCTCTTTAAGAAGGGGGACCGGAGGGTGTGTTCCAACTACAGAGGGATCACACTCCTCGGCCTCCCTGGAAAGTCTTTTCGGGGGTCCTGGAGAGGAAGGTCCGTCGGATAGTCGAACCTCAGATTCAGGAGGAATAGTGTGGGTTTCATCCTGGTCGTGGAACAGTGGACCAGCTCTACACCCTTAGCAGGGTGCCCAACCGGTCTACATGTGTTTTGTTGACTTGAAAAAGGCGTTCGACCGTGTCCCTTGGGGAATCCTGTGGGGGTGCTTCGGGAGTATGGGGTACTGGACCCCCTGATAAGGGCTGTTCGGTCTCTGTACAACCAGTGTCAGAGCTTGGTCCGCATTGCCGGCAGTAAGTCGAACCCATTTCCAGTAAGAGTTGGACTCTGCCAGGGCTGCCCTTTGTCACAGATTCTGTTCATAACTTTTATGGACAGAATTTCTAGGTGCAGCCAGGGCGTTGAGGGGGTCCAGTTTGGTGGACTCAGGATTGGGTCACTGCTTTTTGCAGATGATGTTGTCCTGTTTGCTTCATTCAGCTCTCTCTGGATCAGTTCGCAGCTGAGTGTGAAGCAGCTGGGATGGGAATCAGAACCTCCAAATCTGATACCATGGTCCTCAGCCGAAAAAGGGTGGAGTGCCCTCTCAGGGTTGGGAGCGAGATCCTGTCCCAAGCAGAGGAGTTCAAGTATCTTGGGGTGTTGTTCACGAGTGAGGGAAGAATGGAGTGTGAGATCGACAGGCGGATCGGTGCGGCATCGGCAGTGATATGGGCTCTGCATCGGTCTGTCGTGGTGAAAAAGGAGCTGAGCCGTAAGGCAAAGCTCTCAATTTACCAGTCAATCTATGTTCCTACCCTCACCTATGGTCATGACCTATGGGTAGTGACCGAAAGAACGAGATCACGAATACAAGCGGCTGAAATGAGTTTCCTCCGCAGGGTGTCTGGGCTTTCCCCTTAAAGATAAGGTGAGAAGCTCAGACATCTGGGCGGGGCTCAGAGTAGAGCCGTTGCTCCTCCGCTTCAAGAGGAGTCAGATGAGGTGGCTTGGGCATCTGATCAGGATGCCTCCTGGATGCCTCCCTGGTGAGGTGTTCCCGGTACGTCCAACTGGGAGGAGGCCCCGGGGAAGACCCAGGACACGCTGGAGGGACTATGTCTCCCAGCTGGCCTGGGAACACCTCGGGATTCCCCTGGAAGAGCTAGAAGAAGTGGCCGAGGAGAGGGAAGTCTGGGCATTTCTGCTCAAGCTACTTCCCCCACGACCTAATCTCGGATAAGTGGAAGAGGATGGATGGATGGATGGCGTGAAAGGATATTTAAACCAAAAATTTAAATTTATTGCAATGTCCCTATCCTGGCGAACAAGTGGTTGCTGCAATCAAAAGGGGTTTATTGCTCTTCTATGTTAACGGAACATTCAAAAGAATAGTAAAGACAAATAACAACTATTTACAACTTTCTCTCATTGTTTTGACAATGGGAGACGCCTTCGCTTTATGCTCTTTACTTTTTCTGGGATGTACTCCTCCTCAAGCCTCCCGTTTTAAAGGCATGACTGTCCATTGGACCTACATGTGTTGTAACATCTCAGTCCCATATGGCAAACTCACAAAACCGTCGTCCAAAAAGTGCAAGCACATGCATACACCACCAAGCTAGTCCTTGTTCCTTTTTACCGTTCCGAACTTCCTTATCAATTCCCGCCCCCATCATTCCAGATGCTGCTTTAATTGAGAGTGGAACATGGAACTCCTTTGTGCCCACCCCATTCCATGGCACTCTGAACAGCCCAATTTGCTATGGCTTGCCTCCTCGTGATTTGCCACATTGTTACAATATGTTCTTCCCAAATTGCATATACTAGTTTGGCATAAAATCTGGTCCTGATCTTGTCCTTCTGATGTTGGTAAATATATTATACATTTATTCAAAGATAATCTTTACAAGTGTAATATATATAGAAGATGCAGTTAACTGCCCAAAAGCAACATTCACTTTAACTTTTCTTTATATGTAATGTAAAACAATACATTTTGTTTAGGAGTTATTGCAGTATTACAAAATAAATCCGAAGCATCTTGCAAAAAACCAAAGGGTAGCATGACAATGAAATGCATCATATTTGCAGTAAGACATGGATACATTTGTCCATATTTCAATTACCTGGCTGAGGTGGAGGAGCCTCTGTTATGGCAGACTAGGGAGTACTTCTGGTGCCATAACATTGCACCCAAGAAGCACCTCCATATTAGGACTGAAGCCCCTCTGCTATAATAGCTTCCCATCCAAATAAGCAGGTACCATCCAACCTGGAGGGATGTCAGTCCATATTTGTATTTTACACTCTGCAACACTTACAGTATATTAATTCATAATGTCTGAAAAGATTTTCTTCCATTACAACCAATTCATTTTTAACCAAACACAATTTTTGCCTTTAGCTAATTAAGTGGCCAAATAAAATGTTGCAAGAGTATCAGTTGTAATTTGCAATATTTTGCTGGTTAAATACTATAGATAAAAAAGTTATATTTTTATGGTCAATAATTGTATCTCCGTCTGTGTTGTTAACTGCTGTTACTGCATTGACTTCCTTCTTGTAGAATTGTTGGGCTAAGATCTTATTGGCCTTTTCTCCATGTTCATAATAATCATAATCCGGTTTAAAAATAAGCTGTTCCGTTTCTTTAGTAGTCAAGAGGTTAAATTTTGTCTTTTCCTACAGACTGCCTCATTTGGAGACCTGGCGTATTCTGGATCTATTCTGGTAACTTAGCCGATTAACTCAAACACCTTCATGGTTTCCAGTTTATTTTTGTGAGAAAGATATGAAATAATCTGTCCTCTTAAAAATGCCCTCAGAGTTTCCCAGAGTATACCTGCTGAGACCTCTGAGGATGCATTTGTCTCGAGAAAGTAATCAATTTGCTTGGATATGAATTCTGTACAGTTCTCATCAGCAATGACAGGGGTTAAGACGCCAGCTATGAGATTAGTGTGCAGGATGCAGTGATTTAAGCTCCATGATCAGAAGGGTGTGGTCAGAGATAACGGTAGCGTTCTAGTTACAAGATTTGATAGTGGGCAAAAAATTTTATCAATTCCTGAGTAACAATGATGTACGGGTAAGAAGAAGGAGTGTGCTCTTAGGTTAGGATTTAAGAACATCCATGGGTCAGAAAAGCTACGATCCGTTACAAACTATATAATTATCTTTGTAATATTATAATCGCTGTTGTATCTAAGGATTATTCAGGTCTGTATTTAAAACACAATTAAAGTCTCCAGCCGTTATAATTTTGTAAGTGTTCACATTAGGGAAAGATGCAAATACATTTTGGAAGAAAGCTCTATCATCCGCATTAGACACATAGGTTTAATCAAAATCATTTTAGTATTAGATAAATCGCCCGTCACCATGACAATGCTATAGATAAAAATGTTTCATTTTGATTTGTTTAAAAAAAAAGAAATAACCCTTTTTTAATACTACAGATAAAAAAATGTTATTTCTTATTTTAAACAGAAATCAAAATATAATTTGACCTATCTATGAAAATGATTCAGCTCCTGAGTAAAAGCTATGGGTATGGGTATTCATAAGTCTAATGTTTCAAAGGTGAGCTGCCACTGGACAGAAAAGTTAATAGATTGGTGCAGGTAAATTACTTTTTCTGTGTGTTGTTGTTAGTTTATATTTCTTTCATTTTAGTTGGAATTTTAATAAAGTTTCATTTTACAAATAGGATTAAGGAATAACACTTTAAGGCCTAATTTGAAAGGAGGAAATCTTACAATGGTTATGTTTTAGCATTTTAACTATGGCTTTCATCTGTTTAGTGTGATTCTTTTATACTCTGGTATTTGTTTGATATGATAATAAGAAACTTTTATTATCATTTAATGGTTTATATAGCTAATTTATTTTAATTATTAAAGCATATTAATTAATACTTACAGAATTTCAACTCATTATAGGCTTTTTGTTCTGCTATGTGTCACATTTTTAATTTGCTTATTGTAAGTTTTAATTGGGATTTTTGACACAATAGAAATTAGGTTTTTTTTTTCAGTATACCAATTATATCATTGTCACTTTGAGATGGTAAAACGTTACAGTAAAATTGCTTAGTATCTAAAGCATATCTGCTTGCCTGAATGCATTAATATATATTCTTAACTAATTTTCTGTGCAGGTAGTATTTAAATGTATTAATAAAAAGCACTACCTGTGTTAAATGTCAATGGCTATGACTGCTTGCACAATTTTACATAAACAAAATATAAATATAAAAAAATTGTACTAAAGTATTTTACAGCAATGAGAATATTGTTATATAGATATACATCTATTAAAAACAGTAACTCATAAATGGTTTTATAAAATGTATTTATACAACGGACAATGTGTAGAGTCTTATTTAAATTGCATCTGAACTGCAAGGATCTTTTGTGGAGAATTTAATGCTACATGTTATATTGCATGGTTACGCAGGATAAAACTGCATTTTTATGAAGACCCGTGCACGCTGATGAGCCACAACATTAAAGGTTAAAATGAATAACATTGATTATCATGTTACAATGGCACCTTGTCAAGGGGTGGGATATATTAGGGAGCAAATGAACAGTCAGCTCTGAAGGTGATGTGTTCAAGGCAGAAAAAATGGACAAAAGTAAGGAGATGATTAGCTTTGACAAGGACTAAATTGTGATGGCTACACAACTGGGTCAGAGCATCTCCAAAACAACAGGTTTTGTGGGGTGTTCTCGGTATTCATTGGTTAATATCCACCAAAAGTGGTCCAAGAAAGGATAAGCAGTGAACCGGCGACAGGGATGTGGTTGCATAAGACTCATTGATGCACATGGGGAGCAAAGGCTAACCTGTCTGGTCTGATCCCCAAGTTACTAAAAAGTTCTTGACCATGACAAAAAGATGTCAGAACATACAGCTTGTTGTATATGGGGCTACGTAGCCAAACACCAGTCAGAGAGCCCATGCTGACCCCTAGTTCAAAGTTGAAATACAAGGCACATGAGCATCAGAACTGGACAATTGAGCAAAGGAAGAAGGTGTCCCAGTCTGATGTATTACATATTTTTTATGTCATGTGGACGGCTGGGTTTGTGTGTGTCATTTACCTGGAAAAGAGATTACAGCAGGATACATTATGGGAAGAAGGCAAGCCAGCAAAGGCACTGGGCAATGTTCTGCTGGGAAACCTTGGGTCCTGGCATTTATGTGGAGGTTAGTTTTACATGTTCCACCTAACTAAAGATTGTTGCAGACCATGTACAACCCTTCATGAAAATTGCAATTCTTGATGGTAGTGGCTATCAACTGGATAATGTGCCCTGCTACACTGCAAGAATTGTTCAGGAATGACTTGTGGAACATGACAAAGAGTTCAAGGGTGTTGACTTGGCCTTCAAATTCCCTGGATCTCAATCAGATTGATCATCTGAGGGATATGCTGTAAAAACAAATCCAATCCATAGAGGCTTCACCTCACAACTTGCAGGACCTTAAGGATCTGCTTCTAACGTCTTGGTCCCAGATATCACAGGACAACTTGGTCTTGTGGAGTCCATGTCTTAATGGATCAGAGCTGTTAGGGCCTACACAATATTAGACAGGTGCTTTTAATGTTGTGGCTGATCGGTATATAAGAAATCAATGCATGTAAATATTTTTTCTTATGTTATTACAACTTACATGTGCTGGGTTATGAGTAATGTATGAGAGATAAAAAACTAAGAACAATTTGGCAGTTTCACTTACTCTGTGTTATTCAGTCGCTATAATAATTTTTAGGTCCATATTTTACTGTGCATGCCTGCTGAAATCACTTTGTTGACACTGTGTATGGACATATTGTACTATATAGTACAAGCCAAGAACAGAATGGTTAAATGACTTGAGCAGGGTCACATGATGAGGGGGGCGGGTAGGAGATTTTATCCTGCAATTCTGCACTTTCAAGTCCTGCTTCTTAGTTATTAGTCCACAATACTTAAAATCTTACTACTATTACTTACTACTATTTTGGAGGTAAATCTGCAGTGAGGTAACAGATACAACTTACAAGTACCATATTTATCTTCAAATGTCTATTAAAAAGTTCTTGTGACGATGGTTTTATAGTATAGCTGCAAGGAACTGAAATGTTCAAACTGTACAAATGCCTTAACAGATCAAGATTAAAGTTGGAAGCCACAGTCTTGTTTTACAAGTAAATGAGAACAAAATTTAAGCAAAGTGATGGGCATATTCTTATTTAATATGAAAATATGAAATGTTTTATGAGAAGTTTTAAAATCTTCTAACTGAAGATGGGAGGAACGAAAAGACTGTTGTCCTCCCAGCAGAAAAAAGCCTGCTTTAAAAGCAGAATTTAGTGAAAGGAAAATAAGAAATAGCCTTAGAAGAACACAGCTGCAGACCTTTAGCTAGAATTTCTGTTTAGTGTTTTAATTTGGTCAAAATATACTGTAGAGGGAATAAGCACTGGCAAGACTTGTGCTCCCCAGCGCCAGGAAGACACAAGGAGAAGGGCAAAGTTTATCAGGTTGAAGAACAGTCACATTACAGAAACACAAACAGTTTGGATTTACGATATAGGTATCTCTATGGTATCTGAAACATAAAAAGGTACATTGTACGTCTTACTAAAGTTAAGTGTGGATTGTGTTTCATGGCCACTATTTTGATTGCAAGAAATTGTAATCCTATACTTGTTTTCAACCTGCAATTTCTAATTTTAATGAAAATATTAATAATATGGTAGCTGATTGTCATATATGTTAAAATTACTATTCATGAACATCCCTACTGTCACCTGTCTGTTGTAGCAACAGACAGGTGACAGTGCAAACAAGACATGTGGAATGGTACAGAAGTAACAAAAGGTCTTCCAGACAAAGACACGATATTTTAAATTTTCTGTTCAATTCACTGTTTCCTTTCCATATTTGAACAATGCAAAATATAACTGTCATAGTTTTGGAATAATCTTTTGTAGTAAATTTCTCAATGTGCATGTGTCAATGCCCAGAGGTGATTTTATTTTTGGTTTAATTCTGTATTGTTTGTTTAGTAAGTGAATTGAACTTCATTTTATAATCTTAGTTGTAAGTGTTCCATGTATTGTGCATTTATCTGACATTAACATTCATAAATACTGATGTGCCTCTGACCTATAAGGCAATATGCAAGTGAGAATATGCAAGGGGGAAGGAGTAGCATAAAAAGGATCTTAGCTGAATAGTGCAGTAGGTTGGACCGAAAGAATGAAAAATAATCCAAGATGGACAGTAAAGTGAGGAGAGCTCATAATGTTGATTTCCCTACTGAGGTTTAAATATTTCATCAGGCATCTCCCAAATTTGACAACAGGAGTTGGTTCTGGTCCACATTGGAAAAGAAATAAAAAACGGTCTTTCCAAAGCCATTATCTGTGTCTACGTGTGAGCCCTTTTTCCACCACATCTAAAGTTGTTCCAGTACGTTGATTCTGTTTAAGAAGGTGATTTCTGGAGGAAGTTAAATATATGATCATATTATGTTTTGTTTGAGAATGTCATTACAAGTTTAATGAAATACAAATTAATTAATTAAGATATTTGACTGATTTTATAATACCAAATTTTACTATGGAGTATCTGCTTTTACAGCACTGTACAGTATATGGTGGCTAAAAGTAAAAGTAAAGTTTTGCCTGGATAGTTATTGATAGTCTATTTCAATTGAAATGTTACTACCTCTTTTAGGATTTAGGATGTCCCCTACAGCTATCCTCCAACACATTATTTTTCAGATATCATAAAATCATGTAGAATTCATAAACATTTGGTATGAATAAAATCAGATTGAAACTGAACTCATGTTAAGGCACACAAGAATTCATAACGAAACTTATTCAATTATTACACATTTGCTGCTTTGACTTCAGAGTCTGCATCTAACCATTCAGAACAAGATACTTAAATAATCACTCCAATTTTGTTGGAAGGGCTCCCCTTCAAAAGCAAGGGAAAATGTTATGGATTTTCATTTAAATAACAGCTGAGATCACTCTGTAGTGGTTCCAAATAAAACTCATTTAATTAATGGATCCAAGGGAGCATCACATATGAACAGCTCAGTTCATGCTGATTAATACAGAGAGAGTTCAGCTTATAGACTGAAATATTTTGCATAATACACTTGCATCACAATATATACTATATATAATAAGGTTACTAAGGCGGGTGTGACATTTTAACCATCTTTTGCAAACAATCTGTCATATGATCAAGCTGGGACAATCTTAGGGAATGGCTGGCAGCAAATTTTGGTTACATAACCAAAGGACATGGATTATAAATGGCTTAACTGTGGCACTTAGATGAAAAAGGGCCGGAGCTAAGATACCCCAGCCACCATCCCGTATGTTGTTTCTCTATGAATTCTGCTTCATCAACTATCAGACAAAAACATGCACAACATCTGTGTCAATTCAGCAGTGGCTATTTATTCTGTATGTGCTCAGCCTGACTGTCACCATCTCTTACAAGACTGTGAACATTCTTTGTCTTAACTGGCACAATTGACAGACATACTGGTTTTACATATTCAATGATATCGCCCAACAATTAATCACCTAGGAAGTTCCAAGAAAATGCCTGTAACACATTCTGTCTTCAGTAAAGGCTATAGCCAGTATCCATGTACAGTAGTTGGAAGGTTAGGACTTTTTGCTCGTTTTTATTGATTTAGTGAATGGGAGAATATTTTTTTCTATGATCACAGCTTATTTTCAAGTTTTCAATGTTTTTATGGCAAACGTAAAACTATGCTTGATGATATTCATTTAAAGTTTCACTCTTCTGAAGATAGTGGCTCTTCATTTTGTATTCTTTCATGATAAAGACTTTTTCACAGCAGATCAGACAGATTAGCTGAATATTCAAAATGATGGCATTATAAAGACTTGCTTTTCTGTCCATTCACTATTTAAATACTGCCTTTCAGTATCAATTGTTCTGTTCAGACATTTTGACCAACACATTTGTTGTAGGTAACTAATTTTGATATTTAACTTTCAATATACATTTTGAATATTACTTACTGGCTAATTTATAAATTGTGATTGGGTACAAAAACTGTGATTTTAATTACAGAAAAAAATATATTTATTTTCAATGATAAAAACACCAGAATGAATAAAGTGCAAGATGAGTCCTCATAGTCCTAGATAAAAATGTGAAAAGTTCAAAATGACTTAACATTTGTGATGTAAGTAGATAACTGGATGAGAGCGTCCAGGAGTGAATGTGGGAAGTGTGTTTGTTAAAGTAAGTGAGGTGTTTGTGCGGAGGGCCAACAAGTATTTACGTTTCAAAAACTTGGACCCATGTCAGATGTATTTTATGACCCCTGCAGTAATGTCACATCTTTGACAATGAATGGCAGAACTTTGGGATCTGGGGATGTGGGTAAGTTGTTCCATTTTTTTTTCTTGTATCTAAGGTTGCACTTGTCCGGCCTTGAAGTGGATCTCATCACATAATAGAAAAGTAATGCATGTTGTCAGAAAACAGCTATCACAATGAAATTGTCATTGTTTGCCTTTTAGAATAATCATTTTCAGAATGCTGCTGATTGATGACATTTAAAATTCAGGCTTAAAACAACCCTATATATACTGTACTATATGTATATTTTAACATATTTCTGCCTCGTTTTATTTGGCAACATTATGAATAATGGCAGTTATTGAAAATGTGGTATTTAAATTTTTCATAGTATATTTGCCATTATTGCACACCATGCTGACCTCAGAAGTGGAACGACACTTAATGAGAATAAAGTAAGGTTAATAAATTGAAATTGAAATGTAATAAATACTGATAGTGCAGCCTAACCTTTTGTGAGTTGCTTTGGATAAAAGTATCAAGTATCAAGTAAATGTAAATGTAAAAAAAAAAAAATAGATGGCATTGTCAGTGCATCAGAAGATATCATTCCTTAATCGCTGCCTAAAACAAAGCACACAGGAAAATTATACCCTTTCCAGAGGGAAATTAAACCTTTTCTTCATCACCATAATTTATGGAACAATAAGAAGGGAATAGTTTACACTTTGATGTAAGACAGATAACTGATGCGAAGGTAAAAAGGGCTGATAAAATTGCTTTTGCAGCCTCCTGAACCTATACAAGAAAAGCTCCTTATTTTTATGGCAGTGTTCACAGTTTTGCGTCTTTGGCATAGAAGTGTATAATTAATATCTAAATAAACTTTGCCATTGCTTGAAACAAGGAGTTCAAATTGCACAGCTTCACTAAGAATGAAGGAATCTAGATGTACTGTAAATGGGAAACAAATTCAACTGATTTGACACACTCTTTAAACAGTTTAAGTATATAAGCTGTTTCTTATGTTAGCACTAGATGACAAGTAGAAAATGAAGAGAAAGCTTCATGACTTATCCTTTGATAAATGAATAGGCATGAGACTTTTTTCATCATCACTGATCCAGCCCCATACTGTTTTTCTGATTACTGATGCATATCACACTTTAATTTGTGACTTTGCAGTTTCATAAGAAATTTCCACAAACTCCATGAATTACTGCACAATTTCTGTGTTCATTTGGCTTGATAAAACATTTTGTTTACTTCAAGTTTTAACATTTTCCCTTGGCCTCTAAAAATTATCGACACTTCGCTTTAGGGGTCTTACAGGGCAAGGAATCTTGTGGTCACATTTGCTTTTGTACTTGATACTTTTGTACTTAACCATGTTCAAAATAAATAAATGTTTTGCAAGAATGCCATGTTGTTTTTCTTATGAGTGCTACCATTTTGAGAGTTATTGACAGTTTCTGTACCCTTGCCAATCAAGGTCAACCAAAAGGTGTGTATCGCTCATGATATCACTGGTTCAAAGACATAAAGATCAAGCTATGCACCTCCTGGACATCCTGAGATATTAAAGTGTGTCAAAAGACCATTGAGTTCATTCTTAGTTGCTATTCAATTTCTGGTTACATATATTTTTTTACATTCTAAGCACTGCTTGATTAATGTTTTGTCATTGCCTTGCTGACATTTCGTAATTTCAGTTCTTCTCAAAGCTGCTGACACCTATATGGGGGGATTATAAAAGTAAATTGTTGCTTCAGATACAGTGGGTACGGAAAGTATTCAGACCCCCTTCAATTTTTCACTCTTGGTTATATTGCAGCCATTTGCTAAAATCATTTAAATTAATTTTTTTCCTCATTAATGTACACACAGCACCCCATATTGACAGACAAAAAAAAGAATTTTTGAAATTGTTGCAGATTTATTAAAAAAGAAAAACGGAAATATCACATGGTCCTAAGTATTCAGACCCTTTGCTGTGACACTCATATATTTATATTTGTGTGGAGTTTACATGTTCATCCTTGAGATCACCTTCATTTGAGTCCAGCTGTGTTTGATTATACTGATTGGACTTGATTAGGAAAGCCACACACCTGTCTATATAAGACCTTACAGCTCACAATGCATGTCAGAGCAAATGAGAATCATGAGGTCAAAGGAACTGCCTGAAGAGCTCAGAGACAGAATTGCGGCAAGGCACAGATCTGGCCACGGTTACAAAAAAATTTCTGCTGCACTTAAGGTTCCCAAGAGCACAGTGGCCTCCATAATCCTTAAATGGAAGACGTTTGGGACGACCAGAACCCTTCCTAGAGCTGGCCGTCTGGCCAAGCTGAGCTACCGGGCGAGAAGAGCCTTGGTGAGAGAGGTAAAGAAGAACCCAAAGATCACTTTGGCTGAGCTCCAGAGATGCAGTCAGGAGATGGGAGAAAGTTGTAGAAAGTCAACCATCACTGCAGCCCTCCACCAGTCAGGGCTTTATGGCAGAGTGGCCTGTCGGAAGCCTCTCCTCAGTGCAAGACACATGACAGCCTGCATGGAGTTTGCTAAAAGACACCTGAAGATTCTCTGGTCTGATGAGACCAAGATAAAACTTTTTGGCCTTAATTCTAAGCGGTATGTGTGATGACAACCAGGCACTGCTCATCACTTGTCCAATACAGTCCCCACAGTGAAGCATGGCGATGGCAGCATCATGCTGTGGGGGTGTTTTTCAGCTGCAGGGACAGGACGACTGGTTGCAATCGAGGGAAAGATGAATGCGGCCAAGTACAGGGATATCCTGGACAAAAACCTTCTCCAGAGTGTTAAGGACCTCAGACTGGGCCGAAGGTTTACCTTCCAACAAGATAATGACCCTAAGCACACAGCTAAAATAACGAAGGAGTGGCTTCACAACAACTCTGTGACTTTTCTTGAATGGCCCAGCCAGAGCCCTGACTTAAACCCAATTGAGCATCTCTGGAGAGACCTAAAAATGGCTGTCCACCAACGTTTACCATCCAGCCTGACAGAACTGGAGAGGATCTGCAAGGAGGAATGGCAGAGGATCCCCAAATCTAGGTGTGAAAAACTTGTTGCATCTTTCCCAAGAAGACTCATGGCTGTATTAGCTCAAAAGGGTGCTTTTACTAAATACTGAGCAAATGGTCTGAATACTTAGGACCATGTGATATTTCAGTTTTTCTTTTTTAATAAATCTGCAACAATTTCAAAAATTCTTTTTTTGTCTGTCAATATGAGGTGCTGTGTGTACATTAATGAGGAAATAAATTAATTTAAATGATTTTTGCAAATGGCTGCAATATAACAAAGAGTGAAAAATTGAAGGGGGTCTGAATACTTTCCATACCCGCTGTATATATTTTTTATTTTATTAATTGTATTTGAAAAAAAACAACATTCCATATAGTTGTCAAACTTAATAAACTAGTATTGCAAGAAAAAGAGGAGAGCCAAGAGGAAATGTTTAAAAACAATTAAGAAAAGTGAATGTCCTTTTCTGTGATGTAAATGTTTATTCTAAGATTTGATTAATCTTCACATATTCTAAAAAAAGTTCTGAACAGATCCTCTAAGTGAGAAATTAATTTTTCTAATTTCAAATTGTATTGAACATCAGTTATCCTCTGACTTATAACTATTTGGCTGGTATTCTTCCAGTTGAGCAAGTCTACATGCTAGTACTGTGGTAAAGATAATTACCATCAGTGATAGATTTTAATGTGGCTTTTTTGTAACTATATTTTAGTTCTACCCTTAAGACTCTAAATACTGAAATAACTATTCATTGAGTCCACAATCATTATTAACCTTGACTTTCTTTTCTGATTCATCTGTGGTGGTGTTCTGCGCCAACACTTCTGATCAAAGTCCTGTGCAGCCACCTCTGATGTTTGAATGAAAGTGGATACCCAAACCTGCTACAAGACTAACTGTGTCCAATCCTCTAAGATGAAGCCTTAAAAATAAATAAAGAAGTACTTAAAAACATTTATGTTAGGAAGAATGCCCAGTTGGGCTGGAACCCATAAGATATTTTTTTTCTAACTTAACTGGAGATTTTTGGGGTTTTTTTCTGTCCACCCTCGCCAATTGACCATATAATTGAAGTGTCATTCTGAGACATAAATAACCCTAACCCTAATTTATCTTAATTATATACAATGACCATCTTATGTTACTGTGCAATTTTTTTAATACTAATTCTACATTATTATTTTTCTCTAATTTTAATTAATCTTTGCATGTAACTACTTCTTTGACATGTTGTAAAGCACTTTGAGATACACTTTATGAAAATGTGCTATAGAAATAAACGTTGTTTGCATAATTGTTATATTCAATCCTTTAAAAATCTAAAATATAACTTTTTATACTGAAATAGCACATTTTTTTCCATGACTATAATACCAACCTGATTTTTCTTCTGTGAAGTATAATTAACTTGATTTGCATGTGAATATTTTATTAATTCCATCCTCAATATGTACACCACTAATAAGAAGAACAAACTTTACAGACTGTCACCTTTACATTCTTTATTCCAGTTTTATGGTCACCAGAGTCAATGTTGGGACTGCCTCCTGTCCTGCCTCACAACAGTTTATCAGCTATGCCATCATTCACAAGATGAATTATTTTAATAAGAACTTTGTCACGGGGAGTGACAAATCAGATTTGTATAAATTTCAGAGATTGCATATATACCGTGTATATATATATATATATATATATATATAGTCGAGGATGCCAGGGGCCACGACCCGGCTGGGACGCCTTGGAGGACCGGAAGTGGGTGTGTGCCCATCTGGGATCACGTGGGGGCCGCCTTCCTGGTTGCTTTGGGGACCCTGGACCTCAGCACTTCCGCCACACCAGGAAGTGCTGGGGGGAAGAGAAGCAGGGACACCTGGAGAGCTTCCGGGAGAACAGCCGGCACTTCCGCCACACTGGGGCGTGTCAGCGGGAGATTGCCGGGGAGCACCTGGAGCTCATCCGGGTGCGGATAAAAGGGGCCGCCTCCCTTCATTCAGGGCGAGAGTCGGGAGCGGAGAGGAGAGGACTGAGCTGGAGAAGGCAAGGAGGCGGCCTGAAGAGAGTGAGAGGAAGGCATTGTGTGGCCAGGACTTTTGGGGACATTGGGGGTTTTGTGGTGCACTTGTGTGACTTTATTAGTGTAAATAAACGTGTTGTGGGTGAAATGAACGTGTCCGCCTGTCTGTGTCCAGGTCAACTTCCACTATATATATATATATATATATATATATGTATATATATATATATATATATATAATTAGGCTGCATATGTTATAAATATTCAGAAAGTAAAAGTACAATGACAGTTTGAGTTTAGGACAGCACTTGTCATACTAGTATGAGTCAATTAGTGAACAAAGTCATAGAAAAAACTAATAATGACTAAGAAACCAAGGTCAACCCCACACAAAACCTGCAACGACAGAAACTGCTATGAACTTGGAATCTTATAATCCTTGACATACATTTATTATGTTTTCAGTCTGACTTAATTAATACACTTTGTACTTGCTGGGCATCCAGTGCTGTGAAGCATAAAATATCCTTGTCAGCCCATTAAATTAATTTTCCATACCTACATAAGTGTAATGGAAAAGAAATCTTCAGTCCCACTTTATTACCAAATATATTTAACATGTCTAACATCTGTATTGATTACATAGAGTTTAGCAAAGTATCTATAATTTTTACAAGTAATGTTATTACACTGGCAAATGTCTAAATGAATCAGCCGTGTTGAAAACATTTCAGATGTCTGTACAAGCATCCTAGGCAGATGCCTAGATTCTGCAATTTACAGTTCTGATAGCTGTTAGCATGCACTATTGATCCTATTCAAATCTGACATTTTGCTTGCTCCGTGTAAAATTATCCTCTTGTATAATAGCCACTTAATATAATAACAAGAGCGCTTCCAAATACAGAGTAGCACTGCATTCTCGCAGGGTATGTAACACAAGATGGCACCAAGGTGCTCTCTATTTTTGTTTAACTTCAAAATTCAATTTACATTGTTCTTTTGAATTCTACTAAATCCTCTAGTAATAAAATTTGGAAGGCAGTTTTCTAATTCTAGTTCTGTTCAGAATAGGATTTAAACTACAAGGCTTCAAAGTAGAACAAAGTGTAGATATTTAGAAATTTTTTAAAAAGACTAAAAATGTATTACAGATACACGTTACAAATACAAATACACATTAGTTTAATCCTCTGGGCAATGTATGAATGTGATTAAATATAATAAATCAAGGCGCATATTACACTCAATTTTTATAATTCACTAGCATGATTACATTAAGAATATTGTGTGCCTGCAGAACTTTAAAAAACCTGTGAAAAAAAGTTTTGAAAACTGAATCTACATTTGCAAAATGAACATAGCAGAACTCTTCAAACTAACTAAGATGGCACTCAGAGATATTCGACTGAATTTGTTTTTTTATAGTGCTCTTCACTGACTGCAGGCACTGAGTTTTGTTACAGGTTATCAGGTAAGATGCAAGTATACATTTTACAAATTACTAAGTATAAAATCAGTAGACATACAGATTTGTTTGAACAGTTCAGAAAGCAAAGTAGTTTGAAACTAATTACCATGAATGGAAACCAACAATATCTGTCCATTAATTAATTGTTAATTTTTGGCCAGTTGGTGACAGAGGAGAGGAAAACAAAAACTCCAGTCAACAGCATTCCCAGAAAAAATAAACATCTGTGGATTCCACTGACATTTATAAAGCCAAACACAGTCACAGGCCTTGGGACCTTAGCCAGCTAGCTGAGCACCCCCTCCTGGGTATTCTGTAGTTGACTCTGTGCTGGGCAGTCCAATCCGATGAAAGAACATCCAATCCCAGCCAACACAGGGTGCAAGGCAGGAAACAATCCTCGGGCAGGGTGCCAGCCCACCGCAGGACACACACACAAACCAGGGACAATTTAGAATTGCCAGTGCACCTAACCTGCATGTCTTTGGACTGTGGGAGGAAACCGGACTACCCGGAGGAAATCCATGCAGACACGGGGAGAACATGAAAACTCCACACAGGGAGGACCCAGGAAGCGAACCCAGGTTTCCAAACTGCAAGGCAGCAGCACTACCACTGCGCCACCGTGCTGCACATTACATAGAATCAAATCAAATATAACAAACCAGAATTCCATCCCACCCAAGAGAGGAGAGCCAACAACAAGAGGAAATGGTCTTTCACCCAGTATAAAATTATATTAATTAGATCTTACCATATTTTAAAAATTCCTCTAAGTGAGAATCTGATTTTTTCCAATTTTATATAGTATAGCACATCAGTTACCAATTAAGTTATAACTTTTGGGCTGGGATTCATCCAGTTGAGTAAGATAAGTCTATATGCTAGTAGTGTAGTATAGGCAATTACAATCAATTTGTCAGTTAGCCCTTTGGTTATTTAAGGCTTTATATTTTAAAGTCAAGATTTTGACAACAGACATAAGATTAACTGGGAACAAGCTAAGGACTTCAGGACCAGAGTTATGTGTTCATACTTTCTAGTTTTTGTAATGAATCTTACACCAGCATTTTGAGTTAACTGAAAGCTACCTAAAGAACAATTAGAACAGCCAATGAATAACACATGTATTCATTTCCTAATATCTTGCATTTTAGAAAAATGGCATAATTTGCCCAACATTTTAAAATGGAAAAAACGTGTTTTAGACAGTTTTGCAATGTGTGTTCTAGTGTCATAGATAATGTATACATTTTATACTAATTAAGTAATGCTAATGGTGATTCAAACTTGCTCAAAAAGTGACAGAATATTGTTGTAATCTACAACACTATCCCAAGTAAATAACATTTCTGTTTTTTCTGTATACAGAGACAAGCAGTTTTCATCCATCCGCTCAATTACCATCACTGGCACAAATAACAATACCATCGGAAAATGTCATTTGGTCTAAAAGAAAGGTATAGTTGGGTGTTCCTTGCATATGAGTGAAAATTAAATGTTATGTTTTCTACTGATAGTTCCAAATGAAAGTATGTAAAGTGAAAAGGTCTGAGAATTGAGCCCTGTGGGACACCATATTTAACTTCTGAGATCAATGACCGAGTACTATCAACACATTTCTGTATATACTGAAATCAATTTGATAAACACAATTCTTGCATAATTAAATTCTGAAATTATATTTTAGTTTCAATAAATAAGAATATGAAGTTCTTCTTTAGTACCTTGATATTGTTAGGGCCAATTTAACCTCTATGTTGGATACCTTTGTCCGTGGGAGTCCTTTTACTTCAACTGCTTTATAACCACAAATTGGAATTCTAACATTCTGCACGGTGAAACTGCCAGTTATGAGAACTTTTTTTTTGCCTGACAGATAGCCTTGAAACTGTAAAGATGTGATCATCCTGTATCATCATAAGGGTATTTAATATCTCAGTGTTCAGGTAGAGTATTTGATTAAGCTCATTTTAGTTTTTCCTTTCCTTGTAGGTCTTTGAAATGCAGTTCTTCTCTTGTATTGGGTAACATGCATTTAGGTCATATGATATAATGCAAATAATGTTAAAGGTTTTTATGTTTTAGTTGGTAAAGGCAACTTTCAAGATACCACAGAAAATATTACCATTATAAACACTTCCTCCCATGGTAATCAGGATTTTTTAAAAAATTCTTCTATTGTCAAGTGGACCAAAAAAATCAGTACTGCAGTTTTGCAGTCTTTGTACCAGACTGCAATGGTGAACTGGGAGCTAGGCCCTCATACAAGGTTTTCAGTTTACTAGTCAGTCTAAATCTATGTGTTCACTACATGTGCTAGACTCACTCTCCATAACATGGCGTGATGCTGAGCAATACTGGAGGATCTCCAAGTAGAACCACTGCTTATCTAGATCAAGAGGAGACAGCTAATGTGATTTAGGGGTTTAGTTATGATGACCTTGGGCACCATTCTATTGGAGATATACCAGGCACAGCCTAGTGGGAGATAAGCTGGAGCGGACCCAGGGCATGCTGGAGGACTATATCCTTTTTTCATGGCTTAGGAGTAGGAATTCCTAGGGAAGGAGGTGGAAGACGGTGATGGGAATTTGGTGGTCTGGGTTCCTTATTTTGCTGCAGTGCACTGTGATAAAGAAATGTCTGGACAGACTGTTCTTTATTATTTATTTGAAAGCATATACAATAAATTTTCCCTGATTGCCATTGATACATAAAGCAGTAAAAGTTTATAGTTACACTTCTTTTCTTTTTTACAGCAGCTAATAACTGGCCAAGAATTGTGACAATTTCACTGCAAAGACCAAATACTAATGAACAAAGAAAACTACATCCCCAGATGTAGATTCTGCCTTAGAAAATCCAAGTACAGTAGTCAAAGACAATCTGCACATTTAAAAAATATTAGATGTTAGATTAGATAGAAGGACTTAAAACATGGCCTTAGAGTAAATACAGACATAAACACGAGGTGTGTACCAGGATAGTTGAGGTGTCATTTTTGTTATAACACTTTGTTTTGGTCTGCAGCTGTTTTAGCTTTGTTTTAGCTTTGTTTTTATTTGACAAGAATAAGGTAAAATAAGTACAAAATGCATGATGTCTAATATAAACTACAAAACCATAAACACTTTTAGTAAGATTTATAATTAAATTGCTGTGCCAAAGCTTTACAGAATATTCAAAAGAGCTTAATGCATCAGTTTCAAAGTGTGTCAGACTCCAAATGTGAGTTCTGCAGAAGTTATTTCCGCTGCCAAAATCAATTACATTTTACTTCCACAATAATTGTAACAAAAAAGCAAGAAAGAAGAAGAAAAATCCAACAACCGATGATTAAACACAGTGAAATAACTGGTGTCAACTGAGAGACAGTTTAATTTTTAAATAAGTTACTGAAAGCGGAAATGTGTCTATGTGGATGTGTGTGGCTGTGCGTGCATGTGTGTAAATAAAAGGGAGAAAGAGATATGCCTCTCAAGTAGCCAAGTTACATTCTATTAATACTGAAAAATCTGAGAAATTGAGAAGTTATGACCCTATATGTCCACGCACAGAGAAAATACATTCCCCAACACTACAGACAGGGACACTTACTAGATATTAATTCATTAGGGCCAGTTAAGAGTAGATAACCTCCTCAAATCTCTGTGTCAATGATCTCATTCGTGGATTATTCCTCTTATTTAATGGGATGTTCATTGTGTCATAGTTTTTAGAGGATGAACTGCTAACCTCCAAGATGAGAGAACACTTTATTTTTAGAGGACCACAGATAATACCCTAGTTGCAGTATCAGTGGCCCTTCAAGTAAAAGCACCCTGAAGATCAGTGGCTGACTTCTTTAAATAGTTCATGTCTGGTGAGTCAAAAACTAGCGATGCACTTGGGTCCATCAGATGGGCTCTTTCTAACTTGGTATGAAACATGCTGGAGTCACAATTGACTATTCCAGCAAAATAATTTTGCAAAGACCTCAGCAGAATTTAAACATTTGGCTTCCAAACAGTGTTGCAAACAATAGGTGTGTCTCTAGATTGAGAAGGAAAGGGATAATGACTGACTGTCATTCTACATTTGATCATTATGAACGTCCACTGCTTCAAACAGCTTTAATGAGCCCACTCCAGTCACTTCTTAGAGGGGAGTCAATGCTGAAATCGATAAGCCTTTGATTTAGTTCTGCTTTTGTCTCCAATATTATTTGGCCATTGTCACACACGTGCTCATGGGATCCACCTACATGGACCAAAAGAAGGGAATTCCACACCAGGCTGAAAGGTGGCAGGGTGCACTAAACCTTCTCATTTTATCCCTGCAGACCAGACATGGGAAATTCTGCCTGAGTCCAAAGACGTCATTATACAGTTTACAATACAGTTTATTTTTGTATAGCCCAAAATCACACAGGAAGTGCCGCAATGGGCTTTAACAGGCCCTGCCTCTTGACAGCCCCCCAGCCTTGACTCTCTGAGAAGACAAGGAAAAACTCCCAAAAAAACCTTGTAGGGAAAAATGGAAGAAACCTCGGGAAAGGCAGTTCAAAGAGAGACCCCTTTCCAGGTAGGTTGGGCGTGCAGTGGGTGTCAAAAGAAGGGGTTCAATACAAGTATACAGAACAGAACAAATCCTTAATACAGCATAATAATAAAAATTTTAGAAGTACAGAGCAGAATTTAACAGTAGATGATATCACATAATAAGATTTGGATATTTTATCAAAAATGAGTGTATGTGTATGAGTGTATCAGTTCCACTCTGAAGACGTCACTTCTGGTCCTGGGCCTGAGAACGTCTCTTCCAGTTCTGCCACTCCGATATCACTTCGCCTTACCTTCCTTTAAAACCCGACACCTTCCCACCGTTGATCAGTTCTGTTTTGGACTCAACACTGTATTCATTTTGCCTTTTGGAGCCAGGATCAAGTATATATACAGGCTATTCATTTCAAACCATATAAAATGTACTGTTCTATTGTGTTCTGCAGTCACATGTCAGAGTTTTGCTGCACCTTTCAGTAATTTTTTAATTTGCTAAAGATGATGATGCTCTTGGGACATGGAATGTTAACTCTCTTTGAGAGGTTGATATGTACTGGCTAGATATAGTCGGGCTCACCTCTATGCACGGTCTGGGCTCTGGAACCATTCCTCTTGAGAGAGGCTAGAATTTGTTCCACTCTGGAGTTGCTTTGGGTGAAAGGCGTCGGGCAGGGGTGGGGCCCGCACGTTGGGGTTCTCCCTGTTGGGGGAAGGACTCTGACTGTTGTTTGCGCTTATGCGCTGAACGACAGTTCAGAGTACCCAGCCTTCTTGGAGTCCCTGAAAGAAACAATGCGAGGCACAGCTCCTGGGGACTCTATCGTCCTGCTGGGAAACTTAAACGCTCACGTCGGCAACGACAGTGAAACCTGGAGAGGTGTGATTGGGAGGAATGGCCTCCCTGATCTAAACTCGAGTGGTAAAATGTTGTTGGACTTCTGTGCTGGTCATGGATTGTCCATAACGAACACCATGTTCGAGCATAAGGGTGTCCATAAGTGCACTTGGCGCCAGGATGCCCGAGGTCGCAGCTTGATGATCGACTTTGTAATCGTGTCATCAGATCTGCAACCTTATGTCTTGGACACTCGGGTGAAGAGAGGGCTGAGCTGTCAACTGATCACCACCTGGTGGTAAGTTGGATCAGATGGTGGGAGAGGCTTCCAGACAGACCAGGCAGACCCAAATGTATAATGAGGGTCTGTTGGGAACATCTGGAGGAGGAACCGGTCAGAAAGATCTTTAACTGCCACCTCTGGCAGAACTTCAACCTCATTCCGAGGGAGGCAAAGGACATTGAGTCTGAATGGGCCATGTTCCGATCCTCCATTGTCGAACAGCAAAACGGAGCTGTGGCCGCAAGGTTGTCGTTGCCTCTCGTGGCGGCAATCCACGAACCCGGTGGTGGACACCTAAGGTTCAAGAGGCTGTCAAGTTGAAAAAAGAGTCCTATTGGGTCTGGTTGACCAGTGGGACTCCAGAGGCAGCTGAGGGGTAAAGGCGGGCCAAGCGTGTGGCAGCATCGACTGCTGCAGAGGCAAAAACTCAGGCATGGGATGAGTTTGGGGACGCCATGGAAAATGACTTTTGGTCGCCTCCGAGAAGGTTCTGGCAAACCTTCAGGCACCTCAGGAGGGGAAAGCGGTGCTCCACCATAACTGTGTACAGTTGAGATGGGGCCCTGCTGACTTCAAATGCAGATGTTATTGACCGGTGGAAGGAATACTTCGAGGATCTTCTCAATCCTACCAGCATGTTTTCCTTAGAGGAAGCAGAGCTAGAGGACTCCAAGGGGGGCCCATCCATATCGGGGGCCGAGGTCGCCAAGGTAGTTAAAAAGCTCCGAGGTGGCGGAGCCCCTGGGGTGGACGAGGTTCACCCTGGGTTCCTCAAGGCTCTGGATGTTGTGGGGTTTTCCTGGTTGACATGTCTCTGCAACATCTCATATACATCGGGGGCAGTGCCTCTGGATTGGCAAACCGGAATGGTGGTCCCACTTTTTAAGAAGGGTGACCGGAGGATGTGCTCCAACTACTGTATAGAGGGGGTCACACTCCTCAGCCTCCCCGGTAAAGTCTATTCAGGGGTGCTGGAGAAGAGAGTTCAGTCGATGGTCAAATCTCAAATGGATTCCGTCCCGGCTGTGGAACACTGGACCAGCTCCACTCAGGCCAGGATCCTGGAGGGGGCTTGGGAGTTTGCCCAACCAGTCCACATGTGTTTTGTGGATTTGGAGAAGGCATTTGACCGAGTCCCTTGAAGCATCCTGTGGGGTGTGCTCCAAGAGTACAGGGTACAAGGCTCGTTGTTACAAGCCATTCAGTCCCTGTACAGGAGGAGCAGGAGCTTGGTCCGCATTGCCGGTAATAAGTCAGACTCATTTCCTGTTAAGGCTGGACTCCGCCAGGGCTGCCCTTTGTCACCAATTCTGTTGGACAGTTTTATGGACAGAATTTCTAGCCGCAGCCAAGGAGCAGAGGGGGTCTGGTTCGGTGACCTCAGAATCTCATCTCTGCTATTTGCGGATGACGTGGTTCTGTTGGCTTCATCGAACAGTGACCTCCAGCTCTCACTGGAGCGTTTCGCAGCTGAGTGTAAAGCGGCAGGGATGAGAGTCAGTACCTCTAAATCCTAGGCCATGGTTCTCAGCTGGAAAAGGGTGGAATGCTCTCTCTGGGTTGGGAACACATTACTGCCTCGAGTGGAGGAGTTCAAGTATCTTGGGGTCTTGTTCACGAGTGAGGGAAGAATGGAGTGGCAGGTTGACAGACGGATCGGTGCGGCATCCGCAGTAATGCGGGCTCTGCAACGGTCCGTCATGGTGAAGAGAGAGCTGAGCCAAAAGGCGAGGCTGTCGATTTACCAGTCAATCTACGTTCCTACCCTCACCTATGGCCACCAGCTTTGGGTAGTGACCGAAAGAGCAAGATCGCATATACAAGCGGCCAAAATGAGTTTTCTCCGCAGGGTGGCTGGACTTTGCCTTAGAGATAGGGTGAGGAGTTTAGTTATCCAGGAGAGACTCGGAGTAGACTCGCTGCTCCTCCGTATTGAGAGGAGTCAGTTGAGGTGGTTTGGGGATCTGGTGAGGATGCCTCCTGGACGCCTTCCTGGGGGGGTGTTCCGGGCATGTCCCACTGGGAGAAGGCCACGGGGCAGACCCAGGACACGCTGGAGGGATTATATCTCCCGGCTGGCCTGGGAACGCCTCGGGGTCCTCCCAGAGAAGCTGGAGGAGGTGGCTGGGGAGAGGGAGGTCTGGGCTTCCCTGCTTAGGCTGCTGCCCCCGTGACCCGACCTCGGATAAGCGGTGGATAATGGATGAATGGATGGATGATGATGCTGCTGATGACTTCCACAATGCATATACCATCTTTAATTGCATTTTGCATATCTGGTTCAACACTTCAATGCACTTTTCAATTTGAGTATCAGAGTACTGTCCTGATGAGGCCTTCTCTGAAATGTATGGCTGTCCCCTTTTTCTAGAAGGCCATCAAGTTCTGAACATAAAAGAGCAAAAAACAGTTATAGATTAAGTGATTTGACACTCATTTCTTGTGTCCAGATGGAGTATGACAGTTCTTTTTTGGTGCTGAAATTACACCTGGCTGATTACATACAAACTGTTATGCCTCAAATGGTACCCCCATCAACTTCATTCCTCTGTAAATTGTATTTCCTTTTCTGACCGTGCCATTGTCCTCTCCCCTTCAGTTACAAATTTGGGTGTCAAGTTAGACTCCCATCTGCCATTTGATACACATGTCTGTCATCTTTGTAAAATTACATTCCTTCATCTCCGAAATATAGCCAAACTCTGTCCTTGCCTCTCCCTCTGTGATGCTGAAAAGCTGTTTCATGCCTTTGTCTCCTCCAGGCTGGACTATTGTAATACACTCCTCATCGGGATACCCAACAAGAGCCTTCAAAAGCTACAACAAATTCAAAATAGTGCTGCAAGGATCCTGAATATGAACACATTTCACCAATCCTTCAGTCACTTCATTGGCTCCCTATTCACCTCCGTATTGAATACAAACTTTGTCTGCTTACTCTCCAGTGTATCCATTGGGAAATGCTCCACAATATCTTAAGGAACTCCCTATATTACAATCCACTGCAAGAAACCTCCGTTTTGCAAATACCTACTACCTTCACCCCCCTATGACCAAACTTCAAACAATGGGTTACTGAGCCTTTGCAGCCCCTGCTCCATGGCTCTGGAATGCCCTACCAGACAGCCAGAGAACACAGCAGATTGTGGGCTGTTTTAAAAAAAACAGCTAAAGACTTTTCTATTTAGGAAAGTATATTAACAAGAATGCTACTAATTATTGTTGTTTTATCTCTGTTTTTAACTTGTTTTGCCTTTGTATCTCTATAATAAATAGCATTTTAGACTCTTACTTACAAAGATCCAAGGGTACAGTTGGGAAAAGATCTTTCACTTAATATTTCAGCCATGCACAGAATACATTCTATTTCCAAATGTGCAAAGCATTCAGTCATCCAACTTAAAAGCTTGTAATGAGCGCATTTACAGTATGTCATTTAAAATTTAAAATCTAGCTCCAGCCTCACTGGGCCACATGTTTTGGATGTGCTCCAATTTAACATCATTTCAGACCAAAATCTTTGAATGCCAATCAGACAGCCTTGGTGCCAAAATCACTCTTCATCAATTAACAGCCATGTTTGGTGGACTCCCAGATGGGCCTAAAGTGGAGAAGGACAAACAAACTGTAATTTCCTTTACCTCACTACTAGCACGTAGACTTATGTTGCTCAATTGGAAGAATCCCAGCCCACTTGTTATAAGTCAGTGGGTAACTGATGTCCTATACTGTTTGAAATTTTAAAATATGGCAGGATCTAATCAATAACATTTTAGAATAAGCTTCCATTTTGGGGAAAAGGAAACTCTTCCTTCCTGCTGCTTGTAAAGATTTGCTCTGGTTGTTGGTTCTCCTCTCTTTCTCTTGGGTGGAGGTTGAATTTTGGTTTGTTAAGTTTGACTTGATTATATGGAATGTTTTTTGTTTCAAATAAAATCAGTACAAATTTGAAAAAATAAAGAATTGCTGAATGCAGTTGCTGATTGTTTTGCTAGACCATATCAATTTTCGTAACTGAAAATTACTGGACATGTTAAATTTAGCAAATGTGTGCTGACCTTCAGCACAGTCGTGCTTGTGCCTTTTTGTGACAGCCAGTAATGTGCTTTTGTGATTAACAGTAGGAAGTTCATAGCCAGTTGGAACAATACCACAGCGAATTTTATCAATTTTACCGACAAAGAATGAAAGAAACTGCTCACATGAAAGAACAGTGCTATTTAATCCCATCACAGAATGAGGGTGAATGGCCGCATTAATTGAATTAAATAAGACCCTAGGATTCTTAGAATGATGGGATACTAAATCAGCGAAGAAATCATGTTTGGCTTTCTTAACTGCAACCTGGAAGTTGAATAGAGAAGTTCTAAAAATCTGTTTAGAAACAATCAGTCCATCTTTTTTTCAATGCCGTTCCGCAGTTCGACAGGTGCGGCGCAGCCATCGCATAGTTTCATTTAGCCAGGGTGCAGGTCTTATCTTATTACAGCGTATCTTGAGCGGAGAAATTGAGTCTAAAACCGTTTTACAAGAAGAATTAAATTCTAAGACAGAATCATCAATACCATAATATTGGACATGCACATCAAGAATAGAGAATATGGTTTTAAAATTGGATATAATAGAAGAATTTAAAAAGCGTGAGCAGCGTGAAGCGCAATTAGTAATAGGGACATCTACAGTAATATTCAAATCCATCATTATAGAAAAGTGATCAGTAAAAGAAACATCGCATAAATCAATATTATTAACTGAAATATCACGTGTAAGAACGAGATCAAGGGTGTGACCGAGAGAGTGAGTTGGCGTATTAATATGCTGGATAAAATCAAATGAGTCCAATAGTGATAAAAAGTCATTAACCAAAGGTTTCGATTGACAAAAAACGTGAATGTTAAAATCACCAACAATAAATACTTTGTCATGGGAGAGGGTGGTATTAGCCAGGAGATCAGAAAATTCAGAAATTAAGATATCTTTAATTACAGGAAGTCTATAAACCACAGCAAACAACAAAGAAGGGGAGCTGCACACTTCGAAAAGTTGCAGTTCGAAGCTACTAAATGGACCCTTTGTAAGGCTCCGACACAAGAACATACTTTTAAAAACAGTGGCAATGCCCCCACTACGACGAGTCAGCCGAGGAGAGTTTAAAAATGAATAACCTGATGGTACCAAGTCAGTAAAACATGAAGAGTCACCATTTACAATCCAGGTTTCAGTGATGAAAAAGAAATCCAGATTATTTGAGATAATAAAGTCTTGCAGAATAAAAGTATTATTAGACACTGATCTGATGTTCAAGAGAGAAGCCTTGATAGAAGTAGCAGAGCTCGCTGCGGGATGAGCACGGTGAGCGTGAGAAGATAAGCAGCGTTTATTACCCGAGAGCACACCGAGGAAGAGTGATGCTGCCTTGAAATGGAGAAATTAAATCCAGTGCCCATGAACCAGGGAAGGAGTCTTGTGCAGGAGAAGATGGGTCATAGATGACTCGCAGGCATCGGGAATCAAAGCTCTGGGACTTGAGTCGGCGTTGCTTAACAGCAATACCGGCTCATTTTCCATGGCGGCGGCGGGTCCATTTGCTTCTCTGAGAGGCTTTCAGCTCACTGATACAGGTGAACACCGGCGTCCAGGTGAAGAAGTCAGCAGATGAATAAAACAAAGGTGGAGGTTCACATAATATCCCATCAGGAGATGAAAACTGAGAGGAAAGCAAGCAAGAAAATATGTTAAGTAGGACAGTGGCATTTGAGATAAACTAATACATAAAAACAAAGATAAAACAAAGATTAGCGAGACGAGCAGTCGGCACCATCTTCCGTCTTTTGTCTCTCACAAAATTTAATTTCTCAAGAAATGAAACAAAACTGCATTCCAGGATACCAAAACCCAGATTCAGGACAATAACACTCTACCTTTGATGGCTCTCCTGCTAAACTATGTTCATAAATCTAGTGAATAGTACTTAGCTGCCTAACAGTAGTGCTTACCATTTCACCTATATTCACCCTCAGTAGTGCTACTGAACATCAGGCCTTCATACATTCATAAATGAAATTTCTAGCAAAGTACTTATTGAATTTCTTTTCACATACTGTACATTGGTATTTTTTTTTTTTGTCCTTATTTAGCTACAGTAGTCATGTTGAACATCTGAGAAGAGATTCTGAACAAACTAAACTGTTTTCTAAATTAGAAAAATGTGAAACTCATAAATGATCCATGCAAGCTAATGTAATTAAATATTAAATGATTAATTGTGGACCTGATGAAGTTGCAAGAAGCGATTGATTGGTCTGTTTCCTCATTGGGGGTTCAAATTTGAACATTAATTTGTTTTGGTGCTCATCAAAGGTTTATTAAAAATTTTAGCACCCTCAACTGTTAACACTAAATAAAAAGACAACTGAAACTGATCGGTTTTACCATTTTGAAGTCTTATTTACTTTAGCTCCTGTATTATGCCACCCTGAACCCTGTTCTCCATTCAGAAATTAAGTAGATGAATCAAATATTGATATTGGTACAATATTATTCCAGAAATGTCCTAAGACAAAAATCATCCATGTTCCCACGTTATCACAAAACTACTACCTGAAGAAAAGAACTATGATGTGGGAACTATTAACAAGGAGTGGGGCTACTGGCTCAGGAACTCACAACACTATTTACAGACCACAAAAACATGTTACGTAGGACCAATTAATATCTAATTCTCTACCCATTTAATTTCTGTAATTTCTTATTGTCTTAGAGGAAAAAATAAAAAAAACAGGTAATATGAATTTCCAGAAGCTGGATTCAGATCACATTTTATGTATTAACAGATTTCTTACAAATTACTGTCTTATTCACTCTACCTGTTTTAGTAAATCTAATCCAGGCTATTACTAATGCTATGGCTAACAAATAATATAATATATCATTTGTTGCCTTCACAGTTCTGACTGGTGTTTTAGTTGTGGGTTGCAGTTCTTTAAATGCTGGTCATTCTGGCATTGCTCACATTATGGATTTAATTTCCATGCATATTTTTGGTTCTGATGTTGAAGACTTTATGCAATATGTCCAAAGATGTATATTATTGTTCTGCAAGTTTGCAATACTTGTAACTAAGACACTTTGGATAAACATTTCTGTCAGCATTATTACTTACCTGCCAGCCCATGCTGCGTTTACTGTTATGTTATTGTTGATCGCTTTTCAAAGGCAGTTAATTTCTCTCTCGCTTAAAAATACCACATCTACAAAAATGACTTAAGGTGTTCATATATTAAATTATATTGTCTTCTAGCATCAATTGTCACTGACAAAGTGCCACAGTTTATCTCTCAGCTCAGAATTATTATACATTAAGCTGACACTTTTATCCAAGGCAAGTTACAAGATCAGAAAGTGTTACAACAGTTTACAGATTTTGTTACAGCTGGAGCACAGATATGCTGAGTAGCTTGTCTGAAGGTCACACAGTGAGTCACTAACAAGTATAAAACCAGCGACCTTGGGCTTTGAAGTCCAATGCATAAACCAATATACCACAATGCCTGTGAGTGTGAGACATATAATTGATTAAAAATGATTACAACGTGGGTGGGTGATTGAGTGCACTATTTTTTCTTTGGAAGGATTATAGTCCTGAGAATGGGCCGTGGCTTCTTTCTTAAGATACTCAAGCTCCACTTTAATTACAGATATTTTTCTTAAAGCATTCATGTAACCTAGATGGGTACATCTTAGTGACTCTTTTTTGGCCATTTTTTTAGTTGCTTGTTTAGTTTTTTTTTCCTTGCTGGCAATCTGATGTTTTTCCTTGTGACACAAGATTGCTGGCATATCATGATATCATGGGAGCATGGACACAATATATTTTTGTCTCCATAGCTCTGACTAAAACCTGTCGACTAAACATTTGAATTTTCAATTTGTACTTACCAGCTGGTCAGGAAACTGTGCCAGTGACCAAATTTACTTTTTATGTTGCCCACTCACAAGGATTATGCATAACGATCAGAAAGAATATAAGCATAATAAAAGCAGTATTGTAAGATCATAGAGCTGTAGCTTTGATGGACCTGTTATAACTCTTAAAGGTTATTTGGTTGTCATATTTTGGCATACTATCCAAAAATGATTCTAGCTAAAAATCCAGGGCATTCCTAAAAATTAACCCAGTTATTCACTAAGAATATTCTTTAGAGTGTTTAAAATATATTTTAAAATTCACAATTTTGCTGGTTTTGCTCATTAACATGAATCTCCTTTTTTAACCTAAAAATCAATAGTACTGATAGACAGAAACAATTAAATTGATGGTGTGAATCTCTAAATTAGTTTCAATATCGGATACTATAGCTACAAAGAGAGATACATTATACTTGTTCTGCCGTTTTATTAGCTATACTTTCTAATATTACAAATATCAGGATAGGTGAGCACTTTTAATCACTATTTTCTCCAATTTGCATATCTTTTCTAACAGTTGGCAAAGTCAAATTATCTCAGCAGCTTAAAATTCTAGTAACCTAGCAAGTTTAAATCATTTTAGTGTGCATAGTGTGCGCCCATTAAACTAGGTTAAAAGTGAGTTTACTGGACTTAGAAACAAAATAGCCTATTAAAAGTAAATAATAATAATAATCAGTTATGTGCCTGAGTTGAGAATATGCTGTATATTGTAAATAGTCAGGCCTTTTCACTTTCTGCACACTTTATTGTGGTTGTAAATTTAATTTTAAATAGAAACATTTCCTATTTTTTTCCCATCAATATACACTCAATAACCCAAAATGACAGTGAAAACATGTTTTCAGAAAGGTTTTCAGATTTGTCAAAGATCAAAAACTGAAAACTCTTATTCATTAAAATATGAAATCCCTTTGCTATGGCACTCCAAAATGTGGTCATGTGCCTCCTGTTTGATTTAATTATTTAGCAAGGCACACACCTGTGTATATAAAGTCACACAATTCACATGACATGTCAGAACTAAAAAACAAACCATGAAGTTCAAGGAACTCTCTGTATACCTCAGTGATAAAATTGTGGTGAGGTATAGATCAAGGCAAGAATATCAAACTCTTTCTAAAATTTTGACTATTTCTAGAAGCATAATGACCTCAATAATTATGAAATGGAAAACTTTTGGAAGCTCTAGGACCAGGGCATTTATTCCTGATGCACCTCTGGCAGTGCTTCCTTGCCGGCTTAAGGGTCACCAGCCAGGAGCCACCATTCACTGATGTTTCTCTCCTTTAATCTCAACATTGTGGAGCAGTAGTAGGGGCATCTCCCTAACACTCCTGCAGCCAGCTCTTAGGATCCTTGTTTTCCCCACATTTTATTGTTTCTTTTGAACCAGAGCCAGAAATTCCCTTTTTCTGCCTCTACCAACGGATGTTTGAGAGACTTCCGCATCTTTGAACCTGTAGTCCCAAGGGACTTCAGGAACCTCTGTGAGGATGCAGTTTGCAAGCATGCAGCTAACAGTTCTGTAAATGTTTCCCTCTTTCTCTCAAAGGTGGTCTCCATCCCATCTTCCAATGGAACAGTCAGTTCAGCCATGATAATTGTCCTGGTAGTGTTGGACCAGAGTACAATGTCTGGCCATAACGAGGTTGGGGTAAACTATTGTGGGAACTTAACTGATGGTTGAAGTTATCCCTCATGGTCCACTCTCCTCCAGGTAACAGGTGCGACCATATCCTTGTGCTGCTGTTCTGCGCCTTGCACCCTTTCCTGACAAACTGGATCAGCGGCTGTGAAGTCACCAGGTTGTACAGAAAGAGGATGTGCACTGTAGGAGTCATGATTGGGCAAGCAGTGTGGAGGGGAGTGGTCAAGGCTGAATAACACGGACATGGTGGAAAACATTTTTAATATCATAGAGAGATTAAATGAAGTTAAAATTTAAAAAGAAATATAAATTAAAAATAAATTTAAAAGGGTAGAACTAAGGCGATACAATATATAGAAAAAAGTTTATACCCAAATAAGCATTACAATTATAAACAAGATCTGAACAGTATGCAAATGTAATAGAATAGGATATCTATGTAAGTGCAGTGTGCTAGTTAGCTGGTTAGTGTAAATCAGACTTAAATGACATGGTGACAGGTGAGATACAGTGAAGTAGAGAATTCAGTTTATGTTATAATGAACAGTTAAAACGATATGTGGTGGCATGTCCAGGTTATGAAGTCTTATGGCCTGTGCATAGAAGCTCCTCCTGAGCCTCTCTGCTCCGGCTATAACACTCCTAAAGTGTTTGCCTGATTTCAGCACGTCAAACAGATAGTTATTAGGGTGAAACGAGCCTCTGATGATCCTAGTTGCTCTAGTCCTGCATCTTCTAGTGTAAATATTCTCCAGAGACGGTAGATCAGATCACTCGCTGTAGTTCCTTAATGTCCACTACACAGTTGTTCCCGAACCAGGAGGTGATGTTCTGAGTCAATACGCTTACTACAGCACCAGAGTAAAAAGTCCTTAGGATCACTGGAGATACCCGAAACTTACTCAACTGTCTCAGATGGGATAGATGTTTCCTCACCTTTTTGGACTGAACTTGAAAATGTACAGTCCATGTGAAATCCTTGGTGATGTGAAGGGCCAAATATTTGAAGCTGCTCACCCTCTCCACTTCAATGCCATGGATGTTGAGGGAAGTGTAGGACTGCTGTTGTGTTCTACAGAAGTCCACCAACAGCTCCTTGGTCTTGCTGACATTCAGTTGGAGTCTCTTAAAACCATGATGCCGGGTTGTCCACTTCCTCCATGTATGCCATCTTATCGTTGTTGGAGATGAAGCCCAGCACCACTGTGTCATCAGCAAATTTGACAATGGAGTTGGAGGCATGTGTGGCCACACAGTTGTGAGTGTAGAGGGCATAGAGCAGAGGGCTGAGTACATAGCCTTGTGGAGCTCCTGTATTGAGTGTGATAATGCTGGAGGCACAACTACCAAATCTCACCACCTGTGGTCTCCCTGTGAGAAAGTTGAAAACCCAGGCACACAGATAGCTGTTCAGATCCCTCAGCTTGGTGAGCACTCTATGGGGAACAATTTTATTGAAAGCTTAACTGTAATCAATGAACAGCTTTCTGACAAAGGTCCTTCTACAAAGTACTGAATTATAAGTTGATATGAATGAGACGATTTCAATTTTTGATCTATACTAATAAAAGGCAAAGCCCTCACTGACTGACTTGACTGACTGACTCACTGACTCATCACTAATTCTCCAACTTTCCGTGTAGGTAGAAGGCTGAAATTGGGCAGGCTTATTCCTTACAGCTTACTTACAAAAGTTAAGCAGGTTTCATTTCGAAATTCTACATGTAACGGTCATAACGGTCTACAACGTCCGCCATGTTGAACTTTCTTATTTATGGCCCCATCTTCACGAAATTTGGTAGGCGGCTTCCCTGCGCTAACCGAAACCAATATATGTACTTATTTCGGTGGTATGATGCCGTGTAGGTAGAAGGCTGAAATTTGGCAGACTCATTCCTTACAGCTTACTTACAAAAGTTAAGCAGGTTTCATTTCGAAATTCTATGAATTATTGAACTTTCCAACGGTCTTTGTTACTTATGGGCCCATCTTCAAGAAATTTGACGGTATTCACGTCTCCCTGCTGATAACTACAGCCTTTTTATTTAATCCATGGCTTCTCTGCTGTTTTATTGTTCGTTTATTATGATTATACAGTGGGGAAAAAAAGTATTTAGTCAGCCACCAATTGTGCAAGTTCTTCCACTTAAAAAGATGAGAGAGGCCTGTAATTTTCATCATAGGTATACCTCAACTATGAGAGACAAAATGAGAAAAAAAATCCAGAAAAACACATTGTCTGATTTTTAAAGAATTTATTTGCAAATTATGGCGGAAAATAAGTATTTGGTCACCTACAAACAAGCAAGATTTCTGGCTCTCACAGACCTGTAACTTATTCTATAAGAGGCTCCTCTGTCCTCCACTCGTTACCTGTATTAATGGCACCTGTTTGAACTCGTTATCAATATAAAAGACACCTGTCCATAACCTCAAACAGTCTCACTCCAAACTCCACTATGGCCAAGACCAAAGAGCTGTCAAAAGACACCAGAAACAAAATTGTAGACCTGCACCAGGCTGGGAAGACTGAATCTGCAATAGGTAAGCAGCTTGGTGTGAAGAAATCAACTGTGGGAGCAATTATTAGAAAATGGAAGGCATACAAGACCATTGATAATCTCCCTCGATCTGGGGCTCCACGCAAGATCTCACCCCGTGGGGTCAAAATGATCACAAGAACGGTGAGCAAAAATCCCAGAACCACACGCGGGGACCTAGTGACTGACCTGCAGAGAACTGGGACCAAAGTAACAAAGGCTACCATCAGTAACACACTACGCCACCAGGGACTCAAATCCTGCAGTGCCAGACGTGTCCCCCTGCTTAAGCCAGTACATGTGCAGGCCCGTCTGAAGTTTGCTAGAGAGCATTTGGATGATCCAGAAGAGGACTGGGAGAATGTCATATGGTCAGATGAAACCAAAATAGAACTTTTTGGTAAAAACTCTACTCGTCGTGTTTGGAGGAGAAAGAATGCTGAGTTGCATCCAAAGAACACCATACCTACTGTAAAGCATGGGGGTGCAAACATCATGCTTTGGGGCTGTTTTTCTGCAAAGGGACTAGAACGACTGATCCGTGTAAAGGAAAGAATGAACGGGACCATGTATCGTCAGATTTTGAGTGAAAACCTCCTTCCATCAGCAAGGGCATTGAAGATGAAACGTGGCTGGGTCTTTCAGCATGACAATGATCCCAAACACACCGCCCGGGTAATGAAGGAGTGGCTTCATAAGAAGCATTTCAAGGTCCTGGAGTTGCCTAGCCAGTCTCCAGATCTCAACCCCATAGAAAATCTTTGGAGGGAGTTGAAAGTCCGTGTTGCCCAGCGACAGCCCCAAAAGATCACTGCTCTAGAGGAGATCTGCATGGAGGAAAGGGCCAAAATACCAGCAACAGTGTGTGAAAACCTTGTGAAGACTTACAGAAAAGTTTGACCTCTGTCATTGCCAACAAAGTGTATATAACAAAGTATTGAGATGAACTTTTGTTAAATACGAAATACTTTTTTTCCACCATAATTTGCAAATAAATTCTTCAAAAATCAGACAATGTGATTTTCTGGATTTTTTTTTCTCATTTTGTCTCTAATAGTTGAGGTATACCTATGATGAACATTACAGGCCTCTCTCATCTTTTTAAGTGGGAGAACTTGCACAATTGGTGGCTGACTAAATACTTTTTTGCCCCACTGTAGTTATTGTGTAGGTATTTTAGACTTACTTTACATTGTTCAGGTACCCATTTCCTTTATCGTTCCAACCATACCCCTATTAACATGTCTATCGAGGTGATCACCATCGATCAAAGAACTGTCACTTACCGAGTGGTTTCCATGCCCAGAGATGGCACCTGCCTTTTCCATTCTCTTTGTTACATATTGCATGGCCATATCAGGCTCACTCTTGATATCTGGAGGAACATTGTGTCTTACGTATTGAATGATTGGGACAGGTTCAGGGTGTGGACTGATGACGGTACAGGAGATAATTATACTACATAGGAGCACTATAAGAGTGAAATGCTTAAGCCCTTCACCTATGGTTCTGCATGTGAGTTGATGGCTGCCACTGAATTCTTCGGTTGTCGCTTTCAAGTGTACCGAAATGGCCAAATATTTTACACCTTTCGACAACCGCCAATGCCTCTTAAACATCTTAGATTCACAGGTGGCGATTTCAGTAGTGGACACTTTGATGTTTATGAATGTTTAAACTCTCAAAAGCTGGATGTGAAGTTATCGATGAAACCGGTTGTATGCTTACAATGCTTGACAGATGCCAAATGTCACTTCAACACAAGTCCTGAAAATACTGTCGTAATTGAAACAAACCATGAAACTCAAACCGATTATGACAGCAGCAATCCAAGCTGTGAGATTTGAAACAAGATTACTTTTCACATGGCCAACTGTACGTTGCATGCTCAAGAGTAAGCTCAGCGCACAGCTTGGTTATATTACAACCGGAGGGCCTAAATGACAATGTGGTATACAAAGAGATCCTTAACAAATAATTATTGGTATATTTTCCCTCAGTTTAAAAAGGTTTAATTTTCTTCTTAATAAAAATTTTAAGGCAGTACTTCGCCGCTGCAAAGCGTGAGTATTTTGCTAGTTTCTAATAAAACATGTTTTGACTTTGTCATTAAGGGTTATTATTGCAGAATGATGGGTAAAAAAGGCAAATTTATCAATTTAAAATTAAATGTACAACACAACAAAGAAGAGATTCTCAAAGTCAGTCCTAAGGGCCACCATGGGTTTAGGTTTTTGTTTCAACCAGATTCATAATCAGTGACAACAACCGATAATATTGATCTCATTTAATTAACTGTTTTTCTTTTGCTTCTCTTATTCTAAATTCAGAATGCACAGCAGCATGATTTTACATTTATAATACATTTAGAAATATTTTCTATCTGCTATTTTCTCTTTTGTTGATTTCATTATATTGTGCCCTTTCTCTGTGCATTTTGCTCCCTTCATTGTATCTTAATAATCACAATTAAAAATGAGCATAGCAGACACTCAGGCAAACATCTCTGAATCATGAAAGGCTGCAACTACTTTAGATTCCGACTCACTAATTAGTAAATAATGGATTAAGTAAACAATGAGAACACACGGAAAAGTAGACTCAAACTCAAGATGAATATATTGTTAAAAAGAAAAAAAAAATCCCATATAACTGCTTAGCACATTTTCATTTTTTTTCAGGAATCCAATTAAAAACAAAAGCTGGTTGGAACAAAAACCTTCAGCCAAAGTGGGTCCCAAGGACCGAGTTTGAGAACCCCTGCAATAAAGTATTTTGAAAGTGAAGGGATCTGAATACTTTCTGAATCCACAAAATAAAACTGTAAAAACTCATTAAATTTTTATAGTAATAATTTTTGGCAAAAAGTTAAATATATAAACAACTGAAAACAAAAAAGGCAGTGCTGTTATTACTTAAGCATGTGTTTCTGTTTGAGCTACAAATATTAGCATAAGCAGCTTAATAATTTAAGAACCCTGGTCTGGAAGAATAAAACGTCTGCCACAAAACACATAGTATCTCTATTTAATAAAAATGGCACTGTGTAGTCAAGTTGAGAAACCATTAGTGATTAAGTGCTAAGGAAACAACTAAATAACAACTTCCTGTCAAAAAGAAAGTAGAAAGCTTTAATGTTCCTGGGCTTAGTGAAGATGAATGAAAAATACTGTTATATAGAACCATTTTAACAATTTTGCAAAACTTCCAGTGCAACAGGAACACATCAATCCAGGGGTTTATTGCATTGTCCTTTACGTTTTTTTCCACAGAGGCATTTCAATTGTCAGAGATCATTATCAGAGTTTGTGCAATGTTGCAAAACATTAATGGGAACAGTGAAAACATACTAAACCCCCAATCCATTGATGATTTGTGGTACATATGCAATATATTACAGTAGTTTTCTAAAAAAAAAAAAAAAAAAAAAGAATTATTCTCAGATTTGTAAACTACATTACGGTCATAAAATACATGTTAACAACTAACTCCTGTTAGTCTGAGCCTGGGAAGCTTGATGCTTCCTGTACTCCAGTAGATTTATTTTGTCCCTCAAGCTTCATAAACACCATTAGAAAAACATCAAAAATGAATTCAATTTGTTTTAGATAGCTTAGGTTTATTGCATACATCATTGCAATAATTTACTATTATACACTGAAATTAGTAAGAAACATGCATATACTCTTATAACTATTAAAACAGTGGGATCAAATGATTTATTGTTCTTATAAGGATATGCAAGTTTCACCTAAATATCTAAAAATACCTCCTCCTTAAAAAATTATTAGATTCTTTATGCTTATAACATAATACCAAAATCAAAGAATACTACTATATTAGAATCACTTGAATCGTCAATACTCTGTCTAAATAATTGAGAAAAAGACATATCCCTGGCAAGAAAGGAAACAAAAGTGAAATAAAATGTTCTATATCTAGATGATTCATAATGCAGCAGCATGTCTTATGTTGAACCAGCCAAGCCAGGAACATGTCATTCCTCTTCTCACTACATTAACTTTCTGTAGTGACACATATTAAGTTCATATCCTTGCTGCTTGCCTGCAGAGTAGTCAGTGAGGCACCACCTATAAATATGCAGACCCTCGTGAGGTCCTGTGCACCTTCTCGACCACTCAGGTCAGCTCAGCTAATGAATGGTGTCTGGTGGTGCCACCTCTGCGTGGCATCAACTCTCAGTCCAGACTCTTTATTTGTAGCCCCTGGTGAAACGAGCTGCTTACCTCCTTTAATTCTGACTCCTTTAAGAAGTGTTTGAAGATTTTTTTGTTTGGTGAATCTCTGTTAGGTTTAGGAACGGTAACTAGCTTGTATTTTGTTCTGAGTTCCTCACTTGTGATGATTAATTTTGTAACCTCGTCCTGCAACAGTTGTTCCCAAACAGTCCCCAGACGGATGTTTACTCTATTATGTTCAGCTTTAGAATACATTCTATTGGGTATGCAATTGCACTGAACGGGAGTTATTTATCATACACAATGCAGTAAGTGTGTATTGAACCATTCACACTGTGTTGAGAACTATCTACATTGTATTTCACTCTCTGTCTCCACCAATTATATGACACTTTTAGTGAAGGGTGCCACTGTATCAGGGCCTCATATAACTCACATAAGTCATCCTACTCTCAATATGTTTTAAATCTGAATATCTTGGTTGCACATTACCACAGTACTGTACTGTATTTTTCACCTTTGAGTTTACAATGAGTTTATTTTATTTGCCCTGTGAGTCAGCATTGCCTCTTTCAAACTGAAACTTAGTTTTATATGAGCATTGTGGCATTCCAATATTGAAACAATATTAAATAACTCACTGCTTTAGGAGATCCTCAGACTATGAAAACTTGCAGACAGGGGTGTTCAAGATGATCAAATAATTTGATTTTGGGGAACTGCAGAAGTTAAATTACAAACTTCATATTGTAATGTCATCTTTTATTTCAAAGGCAAGTTGAAATTCAATGCTGAGATCATTCACTGAGCCAGTTATTTCATTTGGTAGAATAATTTTTCTGGTGTCATCTGTTCAAAATGTAATTAAGATGCACACTTCCTTTTTCAAATGTGGCAGCAACATTTAAAAAAGACAAGGAGGTTGGTGAATTTACACCCATAGATTATAATAAGCCCATTCTCATTTGTGCAAAAATATAATACTGCTGCTTTCCTTCTTCAAATATTTAGACTTTCAAAACAAAAAGTCTACAATGAATAATGGTAAAGATACATTCTGCTTTAGCTAATATAGTATGTATGCATGTACTGTACTGTTGATGTATTACATTGTCATTCTGTAATCTCCTGATAGGTTCACTGACGGTCCTATGCTGGCTGTCTACCCTTGAAAAGTCATTTAGCAAGATCTGGATGACAAATGTAAACAGTTTTTACACTTGTGTGAAAAAAAAGCACAAAATTCTACTTTATTTTCAGTAAAACAAAATGTTACATTAAAACATTGAACTTATTATGGAATATTGTATGTAAACTGTACAGTTTAAAAACATTAGGAGTGACAAATTTCTGCTGACAGCAGTCAACATTAAAGTTGATTGAAGTGTAAGTTTACTCTGCATAAGAGTAAATGCATAAAGTGTTTACTGTACATATTTTAATTCAGTTAACACAAGATGTCTGTATTCAGACAAAATGAAGCAGTTCATACTTCATTCTCAAATGTAACCTTTTTCCCAAACAAAACCTGCTGACATATGTTGTTGGAAAGTACTCTCCAACAACTAACAACATTTTTCAAATTGTCAGCAACAAAGAGGTGGTGTTATGTAATAGCCTGTATTTACTGTATGTGTATTTGATGTTTTATCAGTTTTAAATAATTATTTTTAATATTATGGTTATTTCTGTTGATTTTGGTTAATTGCATGCTGTCTCTTTAAGTATGCCTTTTTATCCTTTTTGTCTGTGGGTGTAGCCGCAGGAGGCGGGGCCATTCTGACATCGCCACTCCTTAGCCCTCCCTTTGGCTATTTAAGTCAGTACAAAGCTGAGTAGGCTCAGGAGTAGAAGATCATTTGGTTAGTTTTTGTGAGTGCTGCTATTTTCTTTCACCTGGTTTTGCAGACTTATTTCTTAGGATTACGATAATGATTATGATTTCTTGGAACATGTTTGTTTTGGATTGCCTGTTATGCAATTCCTTTTGCCTATTTTTGCTCTTAGCATTTTGGTTTTTTTGATAAGAAATCCTAATTAATAAAGGTTGTTAGCCTTTCTGTGCAAAACCGGGGGTTTACTGTTGCCCCCCCCTTCGTGTGGGGCTTTTGCTATATTTTTGGACCTTTCTTGTTATAAAATGTGGCACACAAAAAACTGAACCATTTCTCGACCGGCTGGCTCAAGCTATTATACAGGTGGGTGCTGTCGCGACAAGTCACACTTCTCGCGAGTCACTTTCTCAAACTTACAACGTCTTCACAGAGGAACGAACTGTCAGCAAAGGTTTGTGGCCACCAAGATCAAAGGACTTATTCACTTGCAACTTTTACCTGTGGGGCAATCTGAAGGGAAAAGTGTATGGCAATAACCCAAAGACATTAGAGGAACTGAAGGAAAATATTCAGAGTGAAATTGGAAAAATTTGCGTCTATGACAATATGGTGCCGCGTGCAGAAAAGTGTATTGACGCACAAGGAAATCATTTCCAGCATCTCCTCTAACCAGTAAGTACAGATTTTTGTATTGCATATCTTTCTTTTCGTGCATAGGCTAAGAAACATACATCGACGTTGGAGTCAGAGATGGTTCTGTTTTTCGTGTGCCACCCTGTATATTCTTCTAGGACAAAGGCAGCAGTGAGGAGCAGCTGGGGTGACACTCCTTGCACAAGCTGATGAGGTACCTGGCCTGTATTTGTGGTCCTTTTAGGAGTCTTCACGCCCATTTTGTCATGATTCAGACTTAAACACAACAGGGGAGTTGTGTCTTTTACAGTCTTCCCTAATTTGGAAACAATATAGTTTTGTAGTAGTATTAGTCATGGTATTATCACATGTACAGAGTACAAGGTCATCAGTACTGCATATGCGTGTCCCACCAATGTTCAACGCATCACTGCTGTCCGACAACATGGTAAACATGAATATGTTAAAACACCAAGCTCCATTTTATGTTGTAGAAAATACAAAGCAGCTTGCCTTATGTACTCCTTATCCTTAGCACTTGATCAGTATGCTCTCACAATGTTGCCCTGATCTTATATGTTAATTCATCAAGGGTTCAATCACTCTCTCTTAGTCACTCTTCACCAATGCTGACAAATAATTTCATGACAAAGAAATGTGACTGCCTGGGGGAAGATTGCCCAAACCCAAAATACTTCAGGTATTTATTAATCTATTTTTTTCAGTGGCTAGTAGATTTCATATTTCAAAATCACAATACACTATTAATATAATAATTGTGCCTCCAGGCATAGAAGCATTTTTTTAAAGTGAGCTCCATTAAATAATGATTTACTGAGCAATTCCCATGCTATTGGTAGGCGGTTTTTATGTAAACTAAGAACTCTATGAAGTTCAGGTGAGCAGGTTAGTTTTTGCTGGTAGCTGGCATAGAAAGAAAGACAACTGAAAGCAACATTTCTCTAGAAGACCATCATGAGCACCCCTTAGGACAAGAAACATTTGATCAAACTTTAAAAAAAACTGAAACAATTACCTTTAATACTGGTCAATGTGTTGTCTGAAATCTCCCAGTCACAATTTTTAACCGACTATACATTACCTCAACTTCTTAAGTCTCTGTTTCAAAATGGTCGTCAATACCAGATGAGTTTCTGTCAACAGTGTCCAGGTTTAAAATGGTATAATGACTTTAGTTTATGCTTTCTCATAAATCCTCATAGATTTTTTTTTTTTACCTAAGGCAGTCTTTAAACATACAACTAACATATCTCATGGTTTTCAGGTGTTGTCTTGTGTGCTGACGCTGGGTTCTTTCTGCCTAAAGCTGGTTTTGTGCACATGTGTATGGTGCAAAATTCATTTCTTAAGATGCTTGCCAAGTTAGGTGACAGTGAGATAAATGGTTATACATATTATTCCATTTTTAAAATGGAATAATTATTCACTTTAGATGTACAAGAGCTATTCAGATACATGCAATGGTATGAATGACCATTTATATACTGTTTTTCTTGTAATATTTAAGAAGTGCAGAACTTCTGTCCACTAATATGCCACAGTCCTTTCACTACCACCTCCTTCAGTTTGTTGAAGCAAACAGGAAGAGTGAGAGACTAAAAATCATCTCACTCTCTGCCCATTTATCATATCTAATAGCATTACATTGTCTGGGGTTTCTTTTGATTTTGAAGTCAGCATGCAGAGCACAAATTTGGTACTTTGAAACTTTGACAGCAACTTTGACATTGGAAACAGTGGGTAGCTATGGAGATGTACTGCACTTCTAGCCATGAATATAGTAGGTACTGTAAGAAATAGAATTATTTTTAAATATGTTTTTAAAACTCAAGCCTAACTCTTGACAGCTGCATAAGATAGGCACCAGATGGCCTGCTGCAAATCTGGAGTCCCTCTTGTGAAGAAGTACACAATTTCAGCTTAATGTTAGTTCCCTACAGTTTGACAGATATACATGACTAAAAAAAAGAAAAATAAGGTCTGTGAGTATGTTACACATCTCTTGGGTTTCACTTTTTGAAGGGAATGTCATGGCAGTGATAACTATCAATGAATGTCTACATCCATTATATGCTCATTCCAGACATCTGTTTGTTTTATCTCTATTATTGTTACTGTCTAATGCATTATTCTCAGATTCTCTTCCAGTTCTATTTTTGAATTATTGCACACCTGCCATCGTGTTTTATACTTTTTGCATTATCAATTTAAATGGCACAAGTGATTCTGTCAAAAAAAATGTAAATTATTACTTACATTTTAAAAAAGCACCTACAGTAAATCAGTACTACATTAATTGAATCAACATCTGGTAGTCGTGCTAACAGAGATGTACAATGATATGAGTGTTGTTGTATTTTGTAATGTTTTATTTTATCAAATTAAAATTTTTAAAACTTACATAGCTATTGTTTTAAGCCTGCATTGCAGAAGGGGAAAATCCAAATGGATTCAGCAGTGCTCCCAAAGTAGTCTGAAGTAGCAAAATTATGTTTTGAACATTTCCTGGCAGCTAACAATTGCAAATCTTAATTTAAAGTATGAATTGTGCGACTATTGACATACGTTTCATACTGTGCATTGTAAGAATGATTCAAATGTATGGTAGACTTATGGATAGCCAATATAATGTCATTAATATATATACATATGCACTGGCAATTAGAATAACTTCTATGTGCAACTGTCCTAATTTGGTCTCTACCAGATACAAAACACTAATTACAGACTGTAAAATAGTCTTAATGTGTTTAGAACTTGACAATGTAAATTCAAAAATTGAAAATAATGGCATGTGTGCATGGTTGTTCTGTAAACTGAAATCCAATGATGTTTATTCAAATTTAGGTTGAGCCATAACTGTTTTCGTGAGTTTGATGGAGAGAAAAAAGGTGTGTAACATATTTATACACATCTTTTAATAAACTACTAAAATGACTATTAACTATCCATATTTTTCAACATTTTTACAAAACAGCAGTGTGTACTGTAAGGCTTGTGTCCGGTCACACTTATGGATATTAGAGATTTACAGATAATAGCACACAGGTAAATTGGGTGGTGAGTAAACACACACTGCAACAATTTCAAGAAAAACAATAGTAACGTGTGTTACACCAGACGATATAAAAATAAAAACAGACAAGAATCTACAAATATCAGGAGGGAAAACCTTTTTTTGTAAAAAAATACACTGTCCACACTATAAAAGTCCATTAAAAACATAACAGTGGAGGATACAACCTTTAATGGTGCAAACTCCACTTTACATTCTGTGTACCAACTGTCCATAGAAACACTGTGTTCACTGGATGCTTGTTTCCCAACAGAAGCTTTGCTGAATTATTGAGTCCCTGTCAGCGTCTCTTCCTCATGGAGTGAGCGTTCTTTTTATCTCACTTCTGGGCCATTTGTGTTGCTGTAATGACCTAGGCACACCTTGTTTCTCGTCTGCCAGCTTTGCTTAGCCCTTTCGTGAGTCTTCCCTCTCCTGCTGTCCCACACCCAGTGTCTCTCTGGTAGGACTGTCTCTTTCTCCCTCAAGGTAGGTGTTGCCGTTCGTGTTCCTTGCGTCTTGCCAGCCACACAACTTAGTCTGCCTATGAGCCCCTGTGATCTGTGCGAGAGGTCTTGACAGTGTTCTCAGTGGACTGTCCCTCACTGCACCACCCACTGCCCAGAAGTATATAATCTGCCTCAAACTCTGCCTAGATTAACATGATAATTTATCAAACAACAATACATACCAATTTGCTTTGGTCAGCAGTAGTGTAAACATATTTCCATTGCTTAAACAACAGAATGAAAGCAGGTAAATATCTAAGTCCTGTAGATAGCCAGCAACAATAACCTGCAACACAATTGCTCAGGAAATTTGCCTTTCCATTTATCAGCCCAGTCCCAACAATGGGTGCTTATTGCCCCTTTTTCTACTGGCTTTTACATTTAATGTTTACATGTTTCTTTGCCTAACTGAAAAAGAAAACCACCCAGAGTACAAAAATATTCCCCTGCGACACCAAACTGTTCCCCTCTGACTCTTGGAATACTCAGTTATGGTACATACACACATACATTTATCTGTGGATGAGTCCTTGTGACATGAACCCTTACATATGTAGTGACCAATAATTGAGAAATCAATGTTCTATATTCCGAATTGTAATTGAATATGTATAAATGTGCATGTTGCAAGATGTATACTTAGAGGATTAATACATAATTAAACATTTTAAACAAAAGCAAAATGTTCTGAATACCATTCAGCTTCCAAATTAGTCAACTATGGCTGCAAGAAAATGTTTTTCATTTTTTTACTTTTTTATTTCAAGGTCATTAGGTTGGTTTACTTTTGTAGATTTGGCTAGATCTGCAGTTCACATAGATATTGTTTGATTTTTGTATTGTTTACTTGCTATTATGACTATTTTTATCAAATAATGTAAGTTCTCTGCCATTTTTCTGATGATTGCAGTATTGTTGTCTTCCTATTACTATGCCGGTTGCTATAAAATGATGAGCATCAACCCAAAGCACGGCATCATCATGTGGCGACTATTTAAACCTTTATCTGCTTGTCTTTTGATATTTTCAAAACACTACATTTTTGTGAGCTGCTGTTCCTTTTTGTTATGACTGCCTTCTTGTTAGTTTGGCCTTGGAGCTCTGCTCGGTATTTTGAATTGGCATTTAGTCTTAGTCCTCCGGCCTTAGTTACTAAAAAATTTGAACCTCTGCCTGAATCTGACAACGATTGTGTCTTCTTCCTTCAGAATAGAATTGTTTTTCTTTCTTGATCCAATCTTCAATGAATCAGCAGGTTGCTTCCCTGCACCCTGCACCTTCGAGTTTGGGGAGAGACTCGGAGTAGAGTCGCTGCTCCTCCGCATTGAGAGGAGTCAGTTGAGGTGGTTCGGGCATCTGGACAGGATGCCCCCTGGGGGGGGTGTTCCAGGTATGCCCCACTGGGAGAAGGCCATGGGGCAGACCCAGGACACGCTGGAGGGATTATATCTCCCGGCTGGCCTGGGAACGCCTCGGGGTCCTCCCAGAGGAGCTGGAGGAGGTGGCCGGGGTGAGGGAGGTCTGGGCTTCCCTGCTTAGGCTGCTGCCCCCGCGACCTGACCACAGGTAAGTGGTGGATAACGGATGGATGGAAGGATGGATGAGTTGCATGTTCTTCCTTCTTAATCTGTATGTATGCTAATTATAAACAAATGTATTTTTAAACAGTTACGATGCATATCATTTTTTCAAGTATCAAAGAGTGAAGACAACAATGATAACTGGGCAGGCAGAGTGGTCTAGTGACTTAAAGTACTGGATTTAAAAACATGAATCCTGAAAACATACATTATTAGATTTCAACCCAGCTTAGACAGGTAGCACATTTAGTCACAAATAAAACTATAACAAAAAAAAATATAATAATGATTGTGAATAGGGTGTGGTATACACAAAACTGAAAAAATAATGTGTGACAATTATATGTATATGAACATTTATATAAACATAATCAAAAGTAATGTAAGGTAAAATAAAAAAAAACTATAAAGGAGAACCTATCAGCAACCAAAAAAAAAATTTAGGGTAGAATCATTTTGTACGCTGCCTTGCATAAAAAGCAATGATGGAATGATTTGAAAATTCTTAAACAGAAGTGCAGGAGAATACAAGTAAATGTTCTCAGATGCCCCAGAAAACTAAATGGTCACAAGATTAAGCAACACCAAAAAGAGGCTGATGTTTTCAAGTGGAAGTATTACATCAGGATCAAGAAATAAACCTAGTAAATGAAAAATGGATATAGGCTATAGTAGGTAAAGGTGATGATGAAATGATAATCTAAAGTTAACACAATAACTAAGACTAAGACATGACATAGTACAGTGTTTCTATATGCTCCCTGGCATGCTTGCTTTATTAATCCAACAGAAAATGATTACCTTAGAAAGTGTCATACAATTAATGTAAATTAGCAAACATCAGGTCTCTTAACATGAGGTTTTATGAGTCAAAGTTGAAAAAAAGGGAAAACTGAAAAAAAATCAGATTACAAAACCAACAACATGGATGACCTTCATTGCCGGTGGCCTCTTCAGCTGTCTTTCCTCTGTCTAGCTGAGCAAACCACAACCAATGTGATGGAGATCTTGTTAGTTTTTCAACTGGCCAGATCATAATTTAGGTGTTGGTTGTTTCTTCTCTTACTTACCTTTCTGAACAGTAGCTGTTCGGCTATGAAGTTACCAGCACATTCAACTGGCTATATTAAACATTCTTAAATATTTGATAGTTCCCTTAGCTTGTCCCTGACCTGACCTACATTTCTCCTTGATCAAGATGCCTCGATTTACACTGAACTTTTGATTTTGATTCTTGCTGGGTTCAGGGTCTGAATTCTGATTCCCTTATAATGTGATATACTTTCTCTAAAAAACATTGAGCTCAATGTTATCTGGCAATTAGGTAAAACATTTATTTTTATTTATTTACAAACAAATGAAAAACAAACATCTATCAAGTAAAGAGAAAAGTCTGATTAGATTTCGGAAATGTATATAGAGTTGTACCGTACCAGATTGATGCATTTGTTTTGAACTTCTACTACATCATGACTGTCACCAACTTAAGCAAAATTCCAAATTTGCTTCACGATATCAGGAAATTATTGCAAAATGGGAGCCTTGATCCTTGTATGCAAATTCTGTGACCCATCTCCACAACACCATTGGTTGTGTCTTTTGGGAACTTCCCAATGGGGCTATGCAAGGGATGGCTTGGCTATAAAGGGATTTGAGGTCAAATAGCCTCGTTTTCTAATCAAACTATCCCTCTTTATTCAGTCAGGCTTTTGTCTAATCTTTTCAAATGACAAACCCACAACAAAACACACCATAAATACAATAGCGTACAATATTGTACCCCTTTAAATCTCTGTTACTAAAGCAGACAAGGCATTTTATAAGCTTATGATTAGCCTATCAAAGTTAACATTACATTATAAAATTTATGAGCTAATCATTTCGGCTCCTGTTTTCTGTCATTGGCATTATCTTTCTTGTTGGCTGGTATTTTAATTAATCTTTCATGCTAAATGCCAGATCACTGCACTCTTAATGTCACACATACACTTTTTAGGTTTGTATTAAATGTCAGTAGATTCAGCAATAGAGTTGTGTGTGGAGCTTGCTTGAGAAGGCTTGTTAACTGCAGTTTTTTACATATCAGTTTTAACAGCAAAAGTACCATTTGATGGGTGTTTATATATTCCATGGCAGTTAATTTGCATTCTGCCAGTAATGCAAAGAAATTTATCCCTTCAAAGAAAGGTTAAAAGAAGGGGAATCACACAATAAATAAAACCCCTGACTGAACTGGATAGGCCATCCCGGGAGTGTGAAAGCATGTCCATTTCCTCATTCTCATTAACTTCTCCTTCTCTTTTTTGCTGTCTTTTACCTAAAAGTGAAATTATGCTTTTGCCTCCCCTGTACTCTATCTTGAGGTTAGTTCCAGGGTGAAGGTGGTAACTTTAAAAGAAAAACAAATACCACATGGCTCTGCATTAACAAAAACTTCAGTTCATCATTCAAAGTCTTATATCGGCAAGGTAAAAGACACTGTGGTGTTCACTTTGTAGCTAGAGACTCTTGTAATGCTCCTTCTTCCAATATTCCTACTGTGGCTTACAGTGTGAAATAGACGCATCCTTCCAAACCCTGTATCTGATAATAACACAGTTGGGCCAAATGCAGAACCACTGTCACTACATCAGTTTTGTCATTCAGGTGATAATAGTAATGATCTCCATAACCCAAAAAGCTGAACCACGTATTTTGGTCTCTCCTTTAATAGTAGGCCCTCCCATGTGAAGGATTCAAAGCAGAAACTTGTTTTTCCCAATTCAAGTGTCTATAGACAGTTTTACTCTTGAAGCTTATTCTTTGGGTTTTCAATCTAATCTGTATAACATCTCTACTGTGATGAACACTTCCTACTTCCATTTATGCCTGCCTTCAGTAAATGCATAATGGTCTTAATTGGCCTCAGAGTTTTCAACCATCTATAATTTGATCATTTTGAAGTTTATGATTTAAAAAAAAAAAAAAAAATTACTTCCTCTGAACTACAGTACCAGACTGTCACGCATGCATTTGGGCTTAATGCAGGCTCTATCAAGGTATGTAATAACCCTCCGGGATGAGAGGTGATGCTGTAACATTCTCTTCTCCTTCACTTCCTGTAGCTCAGAGATACAACCCATTGAGGACACTTAGCCCTGCCCCTTCCAGTTTCTCATCTATAAGAACAACGGCTGCCCGTGTCTAAGCTGTCTTTTTAGGTCAGAGTGACCCACCAGACAGAGCTCCTGAATAAATCGTCCTTGATCATTTGCGCGATAGACATATGAGCACCGACAAAATAGCGCCGATTAAAACCCGGCGTCAAAATCGCACCGCCAAAATAGAGAAAGTTTCATTAAATATGAATTACTAGTTTAAAGCACATATAATAATGTTTATTTTAGAAGTCAATATTATGAGATGCGGCATGCCATCAGCACGGCACGCAGATAGTCCTTAAGATCACACCCTGCATATGGTAGGAAGAATTGCAGCAAGATGTTTTGATAGTTGAGCATATTTAGACTTGCTGGCTGCCTAACTGCTGGTAATTCCGCTTTGTATACGACGCGTTATGCCAACCCTCAACTGAGTTATTTGTTCGCGGCATGCCATCAGCAGTTATAACAGTTATAACCTAGCACATAATGTGTACATAATGCGCACGTACCTGTCCCACTCTCTTGGCCTCTCTCACGATTTTGTCGTGGCGATTTTGTCGGCGCGCATTTGTCGAAAACCAGCTAGCGGGTTTGTTGCCGCTCATTTGTCCGTCGCGGTTTTGTCGGGGCGCATATGTCTATCATGCTTTTGTTGGTGAACCCCCGACTTCTTTTGACAACACTTACAGTACATCCTTGAAATTCGTGGGAGTTACACTCCTAGAGAACCCGCAAATTTTGAAAAACCGCGAATTATGTATGTGGTTAAAAAAATGCCTATTTTTACAGTTTAAACCCTAAATATGCCCCCAAAACACTTTCATTTCATTTCAAACTCAGCTTAATACATTACCTAAAAAAAAAGAATGTAAAGGTAAATACTGTACAGTACTGTACTCATATGTCACCCGCAGTGCTAGAATGTAAAATACCGATGTTACCGCTATATGTACTGTAATTCATGCAAGCGCGTTTTCATTGCCAGAAGCATTAGAAGGTGCAGGGCATTTCAACAGCATCTTGGGGCTTTAACCCTTAAACTGCCACATACCTGAATTTTAAATCGCATATTAATCAGACCACTAGGACAGCATTTTTTCATTTAAGAAACATAGCAAAAGTTAGACCTCTTATATCACTGAAAGATGCTGAGAAATTAGTTCACGCTTTTGTTTTCAGTCATCTAGATTACTGTAACGCACTCCTCTCGGGACTACTCAAAAAAGACATAAATCGTTTGCAACTAGTGCAGAATGAAGCTGCTAGAATCCTAACTAGGAAAATAAAATCCGAGCACATTTCTCCAGTTTTGATGTCACTACACTGGTTTTTCTGTGTCATTCAGAATTGACTTTAAAATACTGCTTATGGTTTACAAAGCCTTAAATAATCTTGCTCCATCTTATATATCGGAATGTCTGACACCTTATATTCCAAATCGTAACCTTAGATCCTCAAATGAGTGTCTGCTTAGAATTCCAAGAGCAAAACTTAAAAAAAGTAATGATTCGGCCTTCTGCTGTTATGCACCTAAAATCTGTAATAGTCTGCCAATAGGAATTTGCCAGGCTAATACAGCAGAGCACTTTAAAAAACTGCTGAAAACACATTACTTTAACATGGCTTTCTGAAACCTTCACCTTCATTTAATCCTGATACTCTGTATATTCAATTCATTATAATAACTATTCATGGTGGCTCTAAAATCCATACTAGCCCCTACTCTCTCTTCTGTTTCTTTTCCCAGTTTTCTGTGGTGGTGATCTGCGCCACCACCACCTAATCAAAGCACCGTGATGTTCCTACATTGATGGATTAAAAGCCAGAAGTCTACATGATCATCATCATCAAGTCCTTCCATGAGAACCCTAAATACAAAGAGGACTGTTTTCATTTATGTTACATAGAATGCCCAGAGGGGGCTGGGCGGTCTCATGATCTGGAACCCCTGCAGATTTTATTTTTTCTCTCCAGCCGAGTTTTTTTTTGTTTTTTCTGTCCTCCCTGGCCATCAGACCTTACTCTTATTCTATGTTAATTAGTGTTGTCTTATTATAATTCTTACTTTTCTTCTTCTCTTTTCTTCATCATGTAAAGCACTTTGAGCTACATTATTTGTATGAAAATGTGCTATATAAATAAATGTTGTTGTTGTTGTTGTACTTGGGGGTTAAAGCATCCCTTATTTCTTAATAAGAAGCACTTCTGCTTCATTTTATTTGTCTCTCTCATTAAGACTTTGAACCTTTAATTGCTTATTTTAGGCTTAAACAGCTGTATTCTCGGTTTTGAATTGCTCCTTATTATCAATAATATACAAATGACAAAATAAACCAGCATTTCTCCATTTAGCTTGTTTCCATTTACACCTGTGTATATTTATTGTGAATTATTTGATTTAATTAATTACTTGGAAGGAACGTGAAGGACTACGAATTACTCATCTGTTTTAGACTTCAAATCATTTGGATGATATCCTTAGAGAGGGAAACAAAATCTAGGATATGAGAATGACTTGACATGGAAGAGTTAAAGCACTAACAGGCTTTAACACTAGAATTACCAAAGCCTACCAGAAAACTCGTAAATCCGGAACACCTTAAATCCATTCGCACCTCTCCGTCAGTGTCTTTGTCCTGTAAATGTGCCGATTAAGACAAGCAGCAAGCAGATTACTATTCCATCCCCCACCACTGCAGAATGTTCACTAAGTTCTTGCAGCTTGTGCCTTGTTTGATTATCTGGGAGTGAGTGAACTGCTGGAGTTTTAGAGTGGAAATTCTATAGTTTATGCCTACATTTTGTAATATTTATTACTAAAATATGATAAAGTTTCTGTTTTAACAATGTGTTTACACAGATTACTGTAGAAGCAGAACACCCATGAATTGCATGTGTTCCAAATAACGATCTATTATTTCCACTCTAAAACTCCAGCAGTTTTCTCGTAGGCTCTGGTAATTCTAGTGTTAAGCCATGAAATTAATTTATTGGCAAGGATTGTTTTCTAATTACACAACTGCCACTATGGCCCACTATGGCTGACTTTGCCCACCCCTGCCATTATAGGTCCCTGGCCATCTTTTGAAAAGAGTAGAGCATACCATGATGTCCTGGCCAAATTGTCCACCATGTCCTGGTTATTCTAGGCCCCTAATCATCCCATGTTCTGTTTTGGCTAACTATCACTCTCACCCCATAACCTTCTAATAGCTAATGTGTGATGAGCATACAGGCACAAGAATGACCGCAGTTGCATCATCCAGGTAGTTGCTGCACATAGGTGGTGGTTAAAGTGGTTCCCCTATTCTGTATGTAAAGCATTTAGAATGGTGAGAAAGGTGGTATATACAATAAATGTGATATATTATTATTATTATTATTATTACTTATTGAGTCAATTTATTCCTAGAAAGTTCTATTTAAGTGCTTATTTGATTGCATATCTAGGTTTCATTTTTTTATATGAGAATAGATTGTTTTACTACATTGAACAAGCACAACACAATCAATATCATATTCTGGTTTTCTACATAAATTTAATCTCACACTCCATCATTTCATTCCATTCCATTTAACTCTGGTTGACAATAATTTCAGTAAATGTGATGTTCTCAGTCTCACCCCACCACATACACATCAGCACAAAGTTGCAACATATGGGGTGCTGTCATCTTGTTAGCCCTGTAAAGCACCTTGTGATGGGCCAAGCTATAAATGCCACTTTATAAAATAAAGACTGATCGGTTATATATGTTGCAGGTGTTTGTGGTTGTCATCTGCAGCAGGTGCCAAATGTAGCTTTATTCATGTTTGAAATATCTTAATCAAAGCAAACATTAAATATGTTTATAGGCATGCCATATACTGCCAGTATGGCACCATGATCTTTCTCAACAGTATTAGATTTACTAATATTAATTTAATAGGAAATAAGAAATTAAACAAAAACTAACTTAATACACTAACATTTCATCCCAGATTTAAAAGAAGGTGGTTAGTTGTTTGCTACTAATGATATGCCATATGTTTGTATACTGGGAGGCCATCTGTGTTGTTTCACTCATACCTGGCTGTGTCTGCCCACGTACATTTCAGCTGTCAGAGGACTAGCCAAGCTCTGCTATTTAAATGAATAACTTTTTTGTGAATTTCTACATTTCATTAAAGATCGTTTCTTCACTGCAAGTACTTTGGACTTTGAATTTCTGATGATATCCAAAATTAATCTGTTATTTTTTTTTCTAAACCTCAATTGGAAAATTGAATTCTCCATTTATAGGTCTGTGGTTAATTCTGTCACTTGGTTGGCTTGTAAAACTGTTAGAATTTTTCCAGAGATTTTCATGTTTTTATTTCCAGTTTTCTGTCTAAGCTTGGGTTAAATTTCTCTTACCTTGTTCAGACAGTATACACCTTAATGGAGGTTCCTATTTCAAGGTTTGATTAGTGTTTTTTTTTTCAACATTTGTGTTGGTTCTTACTGCTTGTCAGTATAGCTGAATTTTTTTTTGAGACTTACCAACTTTGCTATAGTTCTTCTAGACAAGTTGTGTGAAACTCTGATCCTGGAGGGCCACAATGGCTGCTAGTTTTCTTTCCTGCCACTTTCTTCATCATTGACCAGTTTCTGTTATTACTTGACGTCTATTTCCTTTGCTTTAATTGCCTTGTTTTTAAAGACTCCATCCTTTGAATTGATGTTTTTTTTCCTTAAATGGCAGCCAAACAGAAATGAGAAGTGAGCCAACAGACGACCATCTTACTCCAACCTATTTCTCTTCAACCAGTTTTGTAATTAGAATAAGATTTTTAATGTTAATTAAATTTGCCCCTATGGTTTGCTGGTGCTCTCATTCTGCCATTTCCAAAACAGTTGATTTTCTTTTTTCTAAGAGAACCATCAAAATGTTTGATGGACCTGAGCAGATCAACATTACTGAGATCTTCACCTTTCTTTATTTTCAGATATTGTATGATGGACACAGGTTAGCTGGTCATGTGTGGGCTCACTTTGTGTCATATTATTGTTTGACTGCTAATTAAGGAAAAAAGAAACAATTAAGTGGTGTGTGCCTTATAAAGGAAGTCTATTACAAACAATGCAAGAGAAGTTAGCAGGAGAAAATGGTCACTAATTGAGAAAATGGTAAGAATGAAAGCCTGCAGACACTGCGGCCCTCCAGGAGTTGCACACCCCTATTCTACACTGTGTCAAAGTGACATTACTTCATCCTTCTTTGTTAAGTCTTCTTAATGTATTTTAGACTATTTTTCGGTGTCATTATCACTTCTTAACACTCTGCTGCTTTGAACTTGGGTTTAGCACTCAGTCCAGTTATGCGCTAGTGTGGAAGGTAAACCGTTGAATGAGAATAAGAAACACTTTTATTTGCCAGCCCTTAATGTACAGGAATTTAAGTTGGAGCTGTTTATAACAGAGCACAACAACACATACAAATAGCATAAATCACGTAATTATAAAGTAGATGTGCAAATGATGTGCAAGCGGAAGAGTATGTTTCATATTGTGTGTTCACATACACACCCGTACATATACTGTACAGACAAATAACCACACACACTTACATCATCATATATGAAAGAACACACAAATAAGCAATGAAGCCAGGCAAAATTACTGGTTTGCAAGCGCTATGACTCTGGGAAAGAAACCCTTTATTGTTTATTTTAAAAGAGTGCAAAATACAAAAGGAAAGTTCAGACTATTAAATCATTAGCTAAAAATGCTGATAGTGAACCTAATGTTCAGTTAAAATTATTCTTATGTAGTGGTACTTTTAGTGGATAAACACAGAATGTTGCAAAGTTTATAGTTATAAACAAACAAAATAAAACATCATTCATGATATACAAACAAATACAAATACAGTGCCCTCCATAATGTTTGGGACAAAGACACATTTTTCCTTAATTTACTCCTCTGCTCCAAAGTTTAAATTGGCATCACAGGTGTTTGTGATTCCTCACGCGTGTTTCATTGCTTCATTAGTGCCCATAAGATACCTTGGCTTTCTTCTACCCTTTGCAGTCTGTTATTACCGTCATTCAATATTAGGACCAGAGCTGTGACAATGAAAGTCAAGAAGCTGCTAGGAGGCTGAAAAACAAGAATAAAAACATTAGAGACATTGATGAAACCTTAGGATTATCTAAATCAACTATATGGAATATCATCAAGAAGAAAGAACATACTGCTGAGCTCAGTAATCGATAGGCCAAGGAAGACCTGCACTGCTGATTACATAAGAATCTTCATTATGGTAAAGAAAAAGCCCCAAACGCCTGTCCAACAGATCAGAAAGTCTTCAGGAGGCAGATATGTATGTGTCAGAGATGACTATCCGCAGAAGGCTTCATGAACAGAATTACAGAGGCCACACTGCAAGATGCAAACCACTAGTTAGCCACAAAAACTGGATTTAAGGCGTAAATGCTTGAATCCAACTAAGCATGTCTTCCATATGTTGAAGAGAAAATTTAAGGGGATAAGCCCCCCTAAACAAGCAGGAGCTGAAAATGCCTGCATTAGAGGCTTGGCAGAGCATCACCAGAGAAGATCCTCAGCACCTGGTGATGTATATGAATCACAGACTTCAAGCAGTCATTGCATGCAAGGGATATGTGACAAAGTACTAAAAATGATTATATTAATATACCTGCCATATATCCCAAACATTATGGTGCTGTGAAATGGGGGAACCATACAGAAAAGTGTTGTCATTTCTACATGGTGTGACCAAAATATAGGCAATTACCCTTAAATTAAAGTCTGAAATGTGTACTTTAATCACATCTGAATTGTTTGATTTGTAATTTTAAACTGTGGACCAGGGTAGTAAATGAAGGAAAAATGTGTCTTTGTCCCAAACATTATGAAGGGCACTTGTGTACCTTTACAATACCTGTCGCAACCAGAGTATTAACATATTACTTTAATTTAAAATACTTAATGTGTTAATATTTTAAATAAAAGAAACACTCCATTTTTTGCATTAATTATGCACAACTTTCATGTTACTTGAATTCACCAATTCCAGTATCGATTCCAACTTGTTTTATTTAGCCTTCTAATTTTTTTTTTATACTAAGCTGCTCCATAACCATCTATGTTCTTACTAATGTGGTGTTTTTACAACTAAACCACAGATGTAAGAGCCAGTCTTAGAATGTTAATGCTTTAAATTAAACTCGTATTACTGCTTGCTTAAAGTTGAACAGAATATAATTATCTTTCATAACTATAGATTATGGTATAGCCTTTTACCCCCTGTAAGTTAACATGAGACAGAACTTTCTTAGCTACTGTATATCTGTAATACAGTATGTTAATTAAGTCATTGTGTTTTGGAATTAGTCTCATAGCTAGCATGGACTGAAAGACCCATTTGCAGTATGTAAATAGGATAGGCATACAGTCTTCTGATCGTTTAGAAATGGTTTAACTGTATGAGTAAATTTAAAGAATGAAACAAGACATATAAGCTTTAAAAAGAACATTTCTTAAACAAGAACTTTTCTTTTCTTTGCAATACCATCTTTTTCTCTATTTTTGTATGAACTGTTTTACCTTGAAATTTTACTAAAGTGTTTAAAAACTAAGATATTTTGTCTGTGGAATAATTTCAACGTGTCAAGCTATTGCCAGAATCCCATGAAGGAAACTAAAGCCGCAGAATTTTGGTAGGTTTGGATAAACGTAGCTACAATTGGTGTTACCTGTTCATTTTTATTGACAAAAGGAAACTCTGTAGGATTATTTTTCAGTGACCATACAATATACTAAAGTAAATAAAATCACCTTAAAACTTTTTTAAGCTAATAAACATGTACACAAAATATTTACCAATAATGTGTGTCATAAAAGAAAAAAAAATTCTTGTCATAATTTCAATTCTAAAAAATGTTCACACATTTATCAAGAAGATACAAGGCTAACATGGTTAACCATTTTGCACATTAAATAGACACATCTAGCTGTTAAGCTAACAAGACATATTGTTTGCTAAGGAGTGAGGGCTTAAAATTTTCAAATTAAAAATGTGAGCTGCTGTACTAAACAGAAGTTCACTCCCCGTCCACAATTAGATAAGGAGTTTCCATTTTAATTAAAGGACAAAATGAAAAGGTCTAAACTAATCAAAGGGGCTTCTCCTATTTTTTGCCAAATACATGCCTTTCCTTGCTTCTACTTCAACTTCAGTTGGATAACATACATGTCTGCTGTTCCCCTACGGTCTCATGACTCCTTAGACTCCCTTTTCTGTTAATTATACCAATTTCTTTTATGTAAAAGCCCCTATTCATGTTTGACTGTCTGGTTTCTATTTACAAGATGTTCTGACAGTAAAATGACACCTGTGCTTCCTCAGGTACCATAATACTTCCCGTAAAGGAGCATTTCAACTAAATTACCATAAAGCTTATAACAGATGAATCTGAAAAACTCATTTTTTACCAATCACCAATCGAGTCATCTGGGGTGAAAATTTGACAATTTAGATTGACTGGAACATCCTTAATTATCATCTAACCCTAACACTAAGCACTTCACTATTGAGTACCTGTGCTGCCTCTTCAGTAGTGGTTAAGGTTAGGTCCACGCTAATGATAACTCACAGCAAGCACTACCTTGACATTGTTGCTGTTGGCATTTTTGTGAAATTTTTCATGGACATTCTGGAAGTGTTTAATAAAAAAGTCTTCCCGGGCATTTTAACCCAAATAATTCATTTTTAATGCTTACTTTTTGATAGAAAACCTTCAGAAGTTGTCCATTTTTAAAGTTTTTTTTTGACACTGGGATCACACTGCTCTTGTTATTAGGGATCAAGGGAATAAAGGTATTAAAGGAGCCGGTTTAAAATGTAAAGATGTCAATTTTGGTAAGTTCAAGTCCTTTGAGTATCTCGCCGTTGTTATTCATGGAGATTCTCACGTTCTAGTTTTATCCATGTATAGACCTCCAAAATTCAACGCGTCTTTTTTTGAGGAATTCTCTGACGTAATGTCAATTTTAATTCCGAACTATGACACACTCCTAATAGTTGGCGACTTTAATTTTCATATAGATAATCAGTGTGACCTAAAAGTAAAAGAATTTATGAACCTCCTGGACTCTTTTGATTTGAGACAGCTCGTTAATCAGCCTACACATAAAGCAGGTCATACGTTAGACTTACAGTAGTGATTACTAAAGGACTTAAAGTTGATATAAAGCAGATCATTGATATTGGTCTATCAGACCATTTTCTTCTACTTTTTAATATAGAAATAATGATAAAAAAACACCCATTTGAAGCATATTGTTAAAAAACGCTTCTTTGACTCAGCAGCAGCTTTAAAACTTGCAAACAATCTAAGCAATCAGTCCGTTTATAGTGCCAACTATAATAGCGAGAATAATGTAAATAGTAAGGTGGAAAGATTTAATACTAAAGTGAGAGCTGCTGTTGACATAGTTGCACCTGAAAAGACAGTTAAAAAATCTTCTAGCATTATTATACCATGGAAGACCCAAAGAGTGTCGGATTTAAAGAGAACATGCCGTAGAGCTGAGCGTAAATGGAGGAAGACTAAACTAACTATCCATTATGAAATATTAAAAGTTAAAATAACAGAATACAATAACACTGTCCGTCTTGAGAAGCGCTGCTATTTCTCTAAGATTATAAATAACAATGCTAGTAATTCCATAGTCTTATTCTCTACGATAGATCGTCTGCTAAACCCAGGTAACTCAAAGGAATACCTCCTAAGTACTTCCAGTAAAACCTGTGAGGCTATCAAAAAATTAATGATATTAGAAATAACATAGTATATCTCCCCAACACTAAGGATCCTCCTAAACCCCAGCATTCTGTTATAAACAAATTAAACTCTTTCACTAGGATAGATTTACCTGATTTACAAAAAATAATATCTCAATTAAAACCCTCCACCTGCGTCCTTGATCCAATACCAACAAATTATTTCAAAGAAGTATCGGGCATGCTAATTGATAATGTTCTTGATATAGTAAATTTGTCATTAGATACGGGTGTCTTCCCAGACTGTCTTAAGACTGCTGTAGTTAAACCCCTACTTAAGAAACATAATCTTGACCCCTCGGCTCTTGAAAATTTTAGACCCATCTCTAACCTGCCTTTCTTAAGTAAAGTTCTGGAGAAGGCAGTCATTATGCAGTTAAATGACCACCTAAATAAACACGCTATTCTTGATAAATTTCAGTCAGGTTTTAGAACAAATCACAGCACAGAAACTGCACTCATTAAAGTAGTAAATGATTTGCGGGTGAATGCAGACAGAGGCCATTTATCTGTTCTCATCCTCTTAGATCTGAGTGCTGCATTTGACACCATTGATCATAATATTCTTAGAAATCGCCTTAGTCAATGGGTGGGCCTCTCTGGCAGCGTCTTAAATTGGTTTGAATCCTACCTGACAGGGAGAAAATTCTTTGTTAGTTGTGGTAATTACAACTCAAAGACACATGATATCCAATATGGTGTTCCACAAGGCTCTATACTGGGTCCGCTGCTCTTCTCAATCTACATGCTCCCGTTAGTCAGATTATCTCAGGGCACAACGTGAGCTACCACAGCTATGCTGATGACACACAGCTGTACTTATCAATAGCACCTGATGACCCCGATTCTCTTGATTCACTAACACAATGTCTGACTTGTATCTCAGAATGGATGAATAGTAACTTTCTCAAGTTAAATAAAGAGAAAACTGAAATCTTAGTGATTGGCAATAATGGATACAATGAGGCTATTAGAAATAAACTGGATACATTAGAATTAAAAGTCAAGACGGAGGTAAAAAGCTTAGGGGTAATTGTTGACTGTAATCTGAATTTTAAATCGCATATTAATCAGATCACTAGGACAGCATTTTTTCACTTAAGAAACATTGCTAAAGTTAGACCTCTTATATCACTGAAAGATGCTGAGAAATTAGTTCACACGTTTGTTTTCAGTCGACTAGATTACTGTAACGCACTCCTCTCAGGACTACCCAAAAAAGACATAAATCACTTGCAACGAGTGCAGAATGCAGCTGCTAGCATCCTAATTAGGAAAAGAAAATCCGAGCACATTTCTCCAGTTTTGATGTCACTACACTGGTTACCTGTGTCATTCAGGATTGACTTTAAAATTCTGCTTATGGTTTATAAAGCCTTAAATAATCTCGCCCCATCTTATATATCGGAATGTCTGACACTTTATATTCCAAATCGTAACCTCAGATCCTCAAATGAGTTTCTCATTAGAATTCCAAGAACAAAACTTAAAAAAAGTGGTGAGGCGGCCTTCTGCTGCTATGCACCTAAAATCTGGAATAGCCTGCCAATAGGAATTCGCCAGGCTAATACAGTGGAGCACTTTAAAACACTGCTGAAAATACATTACTTTAACATGGCCTTTTCATAACTTCACTTTAACTTAATCCTGATACTCTGTATGTTCAATTCATCATAATAACTATTCATGGTGGCTCTAAAATCCGTACTAACCCCTACTCTCTCTTCTGTTTCTTTTTCCAGTTTCTTTGTGGTGGTGGCCTGTGCTGCAACAATGATGGATGGATTAAAAGCCAGAAGTCTACGTGACCATCATCTTCAAGTCCTTCCGTGAGAACCCTAAATCCAAAGAGGACTGTTTCATTTATGTTAGGTAGAATGCCCAGAGGGGACTGGGCGGTCTCATGGTCTGGAATCCCTACAGATTTTATTTTTTTCTCTAGCCGTCTGGAGTTTTTTTTTTGTTTTTTCTGTCCACCCTGGCCATTGGACCTTACTCTTATTCTATGTTAATTAATGTTAACTTATTTTATTTTCTTACTGTGTCTTTTATTTTTCTATTCTTCATTATGTAAAGCACTTTGAGCTACTTTTTGTATGAAAATGTGCTATATAAATAAATGTTGTTGTTGTTCTCCATACATATCCTGGTATGCGAGATTGGATGCATTTAACATATGTGTTTTCTGCTTTGCATGTGATCGTTTGACCTGGTTTTCAGACTTCTTGATTTTCTTTTTTGACTTTGCTGTTTTTTTTTTTTTTATTAGGCTTTGACAAAACATAGGACTGACTTTGTAGTTACGAGTTTTGCATGATTTCTGACTCCTGACTCCTGATGCTTCATTAATAAGAAATATCTTTGCCTCTCTGTGAAGGCACTTACAACAGATAGGGATATTATTAATAAATATTTCCATTTGAAACCATGTATGAACATTATGGTAAAAAGAATGTAAAAATGTGAAAGAAAAACCTCTTGTTAAATAACATAATTATACATGCAGCAGAAAGGTAATAAGACTGTGAGGTTTCAGTGGACACATTTAAGATTATTTGCATCTGTAGTGAAAGGGTATTTAGTTATCTTTGAAGCAAATAATCAGCAGCATATTAATGAATAGGCCATCATAAACTCATTGTCGGGCTCTGCCTTAAAGGGGAATGGAGTCATTGGATTAAGTTCTTTAACTGCAGTTCTGTAACTTTTCAGGAAAATGAAGCTATTTTTGCTTTATGAATGTATCTTACATTACATAGATGGACTGGCTTTTGGGACTAATGGGACAAACCCTGCTAGGTTCTCTCTCTGTGTGCTGTGCTGTCAAATCATCACCTGTAAGATCAAGAAAGAGAGAGAGAGAGAGATGGAACGTGATTGGTCCATGTCACCTCCTCCATGCCACTGTCCTATCACGTAATCGTACTACCTCTCAACCACCTGGCACCAATGCAGACAAGAAAAAAAACATAAGAGACAAATACAGAAGGAAAACATTATTTTTTAAATTTAAATTAAAAAATTAGTGGTTTATATGCAAGCTTTTAGCATCACTAAAAGAACATTCATTCTTGCATATGTAACTGGTCTCCACCACACGCGCCGTACTGCTGCGTCCTGGCCTTTGGATTCGGTTAACCCTCAAAGCTTCTACGTTGTGATATATATACAACGTGTCATACAAACTGCCACAAAAGAATAATGCAAACACACTTTAGTTCTTGATGTTTTCTCTTTTTTTATTAATGCTCTGAAATATTAAACAGAGAACATAAAACGTGACAATTCAAGCTCTGTGACTTCTCCTCCTCTCACAGTAACACAACGAATGCTGCTCAGTCTAAATTGCAACGACATACATAACCATGCTTAGCTCAATATACAAATAAAAAAAACATACCTGAAATATTAAACAGAGAACATAAAAAGTGACAATTCAAGCTCTGTGATTCCTCCTATTAACAAAAGAAAACCACGTGGAAAGGCTGTTGAACGCTCACATTAACACACTGAACACTGAAATTAATAGAAAAGCATTTAAAACATTTCAAAAGAACAACTGTATACAACAAAAATCATATTACAATAAACTGTCATATACAAAAAAAACTAGTCTCTAGATTGCTCTTTGATTTCATTATCTCTCCCCATGTATCTAAACTAGTTTATGCTTTTTATTTACAAGGATACCAACTTTCAAACATGTGGAGTGCAATTAATGGTATCTGGCAAGCCATGAAGATATACTAATAATAATTCATTACATTTATATAGCACTTGTACTAAAAATTGCTACCACACAGGGAGGACTCGGGGGTGAACCCATGATCTTGTTACTGTGAAGCAGTAGCACTACCACTGCACCAACTGTATTTAAAGATACAGAAAAAAAAAGTTTCTTAATTGCTTATACAGTACGTGTGACATGTACATATCATTATTGAACTTTAATTGATACAAAACAAAAGAACAAATAAAGGCCACGTAATTCATACAGTGAGAACAAAAGGTAAAAAAAAATAAATGCAGGTATGAACTTGGGAACCAAGGTGCACTACACTACAATACAATACAATATGTGCGTGTGCATTGAAGGGTGCAAGAATTGTTGGTGTCAGGCAGAGGCGTAGCTAGGGTTTTCAGCGCCCGGGGACAACTGAAGATTTCACGCCCCCCCCTGTTTGCCAAAATGCAGTGGGGAAGGGAAAGAAAATTTTAAAAATGTATTTAAAATAATAGTATTTTAAGAAAAAAATTTCATGTAAGTCTCCGAAAATGATAACGCCGCCTTGTGTTCTTTAAAATCTTAATCCGTCATTAGTTTTTGTAAGAAAAAAATTGTTTTTCGCATTTAAAAATGATTTTAGTATAAAAAGTATATAGCAAATTATAAAGCAAAATAATTATATATTTATAAAAACTGCATTACTTACAATTTATTCGTACAAAAATATGATGGGGAAACGTCTAGACTTTTGCAGCCATCTACTAGTA
>JANRMT010062854.1:27618764-27633052 GCA_026402145.1 Polypterus bichir lapradei | reverse complement strand
TTATATATTTATAAAAACTGCATTACTTACAATTTATTCGTACGAAAATATGATGGGGAAACGTCTAGACTTTTGCAGCCATCTACTAGAATACTTCACCACAGCCCAATCAATTTTCTATCAAATACATAATCACAAATCACTTGGCACACAGAAATGGCGTTTGCAACAACTTAGACAATGATACACTAATGCCTCATGTCAGCCGCGCGACCTGTTTAATAACAGTCAAAAATGTTTCTGGGTGGGAGTCAAGCAAGTTAGAGTAGTGGAGGGGATAAATTATTGTCTGTTGGGTATGTAGAACTAATACGTGCTTTGAAATCAGAAAGATACAAAAAACATAGGAAAAAGATATCCTCATACTGATGGAGTGACGGACTGAGTATGCAAATGTTTTTTTATTTACTTTTTAGTGCGTTTAAGAATGGAAAACATTTCATTCTAAAATTTGGTAACATCAATTTGGCACCCCCTGGATGCTGCGCCCGGGGACAGATGTCCCCCCCGGCCCCCCTCCCTAGCTACTCCACTGGTGTCAGGTCAATTATGGCATGCCAGTCTGGACAAAAGTCCAAGCCTATGTTGTGTGCATCAAGTGCCACACAGTGATTTTCACTTCACGCTTGTGGGTCACTGTCTGAAGGTAAAGTACAGAGAGGTGGGGCAGTTGCATTATCAGGAATATCATAGGGGGCTCAAAGCTGGCCACAACCAAAGGGCCCCTAGGTTAGTGAATCCATCCTTGTAAACAATGACTAGGAGGACCTTGAGATGCTTTATGAATATAGGGGGAATAAACTGTATATGATAGTATTTACTCTGTCACTGTTGTTAGTTTCCAAGTGATTGTTGTTCTACTTTCCTTTATGTACAAATTACTATGTCTTCACTCTGTTCTAAAGTTTGACTGTCCACTCCCCGTTTACAGAATGTTTTGGCAGCAAAATGACACCCGTGCTTCCTCAAGTACTATCTATCAGGTGAATAGGCCAGGGTCTCAAACTCATGTCCTAGAGGTCACACTGTTATTTCTGAAACTAGTTTCTCAGTTAGAGACCAGTTGTTGTTAATCGAATGTATCATCTGCTCCTATTCTGCAGCATTAGATGTTATTATTTGTGTGTACTGTACACTATTTCACTATTTCAGTGGAATGGGTTAGTAAATGTCAAACCCTTAGCATTTTTCTCCTCCTATAAATGACATTCAAGTATACTTTATGATGAACAAACACATATGCGGTAGAGACCAAGCCAGTCATTCATTTTTGTGTCTTGCTCTTAGCTGCCTTTTTTGTTAAGATTTAAAGAAGTAGTCAAGGGCTCAAGTGAACTAAGAGGCATAGAAACTGAATAAATGTCTGTGCAGTAAGAGATATGACTGCAATAATAATTTGAAGTTCAGAGAGACTTATAACCCTTACCATTTGCCTGCAGAAATAATAAAGTGAGAATTAGCTTCTCCTTGAGATCTATCAAAAAAACTCTGCCCATTGCAGCTCTCACAGAACTGAGTTTGAGACACATGGTCTAGGCAAATCTACTTTTACAGACCTTAATATTTGAACATATTTTAATCTGCCTTGTGCTTGATGCTGCTTGGATAGACACCAATCCATTGAACATTTTTATTGGAATAAGTGGGCTTTGAAAATGAGGGAATTGTTGCATCACATGCTGACACACTGCTATTAAACATTATTTTATCTGCATTAAATTAAATTTTTTATTGTTTAACATTTTGAAATAATTTCATATTTTTGTTAAGTTAAAATTTTGCACCTGGTTGATGTCTGTGCATAATCTCCATGTTCATGTGGGTTTTTCTTCAGGTATTTCAATCTTCCTCCCACATCCTAAAGATGAACACCAGTGTTGGAGAACAACACTTTGAAAAGTAACTTAGTTACAGTACTCATCGCTTACTAAAAAAAAGGAACTAAATATTTTATATAGTTACTTATTATAAAATGTAATGTGTTACAAACAATGCATTGCTTTTGCATTACTTTTTCTTCTTTTGTATGAATAAATGCACATTTAACTGGCCATGAACCTTCATGAAACTTACCAGAAACACAGCAAAATGTGATCATTTTCTTGTGTTTTATACATACATTTAGTCCTTTATGTGCTCTGAATAACATCCATCCACTTTTTCCATCCCCAAGTCAGCCCCTAAAGTTTATTGGTATGTACATTGGTGCTGCACCACCAGTGCACACTGTTTCAACTTATCTATAGAAAATTGCTGGATTTAGACAAAATTTTACTTTATTAATAAGTTTCTGTTACTGGTTTGCATGTAGTGCACTCTTTTCCATTTGGCTGCAAAGGACCACTGCCCACCACCTTTGCTTCTTGCCCTACAACCAGTACTATTGTGATAATCCCTGGCACCTTGTTATCATAAACTGAGCAGATTATATTTAAATTTAAGAACACCCAGAGTATAATATATATTTTTAACTTGTTCAATTATTTTCAGTTGATTGCATGCTACACATGTGTACTATGTTACCAAATATTTGCAATATTTATATAGTATGGTCATTTCTTTTTTGTTGCGGTGAGCTGGCGCCCTGCCCAGGGTTTGTTTCCTGCCTTGCACCCTGTGTTGGCTGGGATTGGCTCCAGCAGACCCCTGTGACCCTGTAGTTAGGATATAGCGGGTTGGGTAATGGATGGATGGATGCATTTCTTTTTTTGGAATTTCAAGAATAAGCTTTGGTAGTAAGTAATACAGTAATGCATTTTTCTTTTTTAAGTAATGCAGGCAATTTTATTTCAATAAAAAAATATTGCATTAGATTACTTGTTACTTTGAAAAGTAATCTATGTAATGTACAGTGCATTACTTATAACACAATGCCCCCTACACCGATGTACACATCAGGGTAATTAATGTTTCTAAGTTGGCCTTCTTTGGGTTTGGCTGTGAGTGTGTACAGTATAAGTGGTTCTTCTGATGGACTGGCACACCATGCAGGGTTGGTCCCTTCCTTGCTCTTGATGCTGATGGGATTTGCTGTGACTCCTCCAACAATGTTTTAGATTATGCAGGTAAGAAAATGTTTTTTTTATTTTTATTAATAAGTTAATCCTGTCATTAATTAGTTATTTTTTTCTGCCACAGAAATAATTGAGGAAGATTTTTATGATCAAGGACCAGAAGAAGAGGTATCGTCAAATGTCATGCAAAGTTCATTAACTAAAAATCAAAGTCAAAAGAATTAAAACACAGGGTCTTGAACAGGAAAGTGATAGAGAAAAATGCACTAGTAACAATTAAGGTTTCTTTTCATGATCTTGGGTACCAGGAAGTGTTCGGAGCTGATCTTGACACCCTTAATGGCTCACAGCATGGGCCCTAGACATCAACCATTGCAACACAATGGCAACCGCAACAACCAAACTTTTACAAAATGGTAGCATCCATGAGAAAAACAAAACAGCACTGTGTAGAAAATGTTACAATACTTCACAAAACTGTCATCACAATACTATTCAACAACCTTCAAAAGCTTCCAATGATCAGAAAAAAGGTCATAATGAAAGTAAATCACAACAGCAAACAGCTCTAACAAAAGGTGTTTAGGTGTATTTCAAATTCTATTAGCTGATGGAGCATATCTGATATTGGCAGGTAGAGCATTCTGCAGTTTGATGGCTGGGTAGCTAAAGACTTAACCTGTTACAAAATTTTTTATTTTCATTGAATCTGTACTACGCCTGCACATAACATATACTTTATAGGTGTTAATGGCATTGCATTTGAAGTCCACATTTCATCTTGCAGTGGGTGAGTTCTCATGGCAAAGCCTTATGGAACAGAAACTCTCCATACTATAGAGTTTATAACCCTGGATCCAGCAGCAAGTTATGCTCTAATCGATTACCTTTCATGTTTGCCTTCATAGGAGAGTCTGTTCAGCTTACTGTCATAGATGAAATATTTAAGTTGAACTGTAACGGGAGCACAATCAAAATCTAACATTGGTGGTCCTTGGAGCATGTTAACCCCTCTACCACACCAAGGTGACAATCCTACAAAGGAACATTAAAAAGACGCTGTCTGATCATATCATTTATTTCTGTGTATTAGAAGGCCTAAACAACTCAACTCTGAACATTGGCCTCTCATACGGGAGAATTAATTTTACTCATTCAAACTGGACTGGCTTTGAGTTGACTTTGGGATAGCCCAAAAGAATTTCAGAAAAAAGCAACATGCCCTAAATGCAAGGCTATAGTTATCTGAAATACATTTGAGCCTGTTTTTTAAATGTAAAAAAAAGCATACCTACATACTATATTTAAAATAATTTTGCCAAAGTACCATGTGTTTTGATCCATGATTTGATCCATTTGACCACATGATGGCCTGTTCGCTTTTATTAAAGTCCTACACTCAAGAAGACATAAAGAAGTGTAAATCCTGCCTTTCCAAAATGTCTTTTTTACAAACCTCCATATGTAACATATTTATTAGAAGTAAATGTCATAGTATCTTTTTTCTGTGATTGGCTCTTGGGATTTTAGAGTGGGATTATAAATGTATTTATTATCCAAAAGAAAAATGTGTAATTACTTTAAGTTATTGTTCATAGATTATCAATAGATAAGAAATGGTATTATGGATAATTTGCAAACTTAAAAAAAAATACTTGAGTGACTGCATATGAAAAATGAAAAAATCAATTAATTTTTTTTTGTTTTTAATTAAAAAGAAGAAAAGCCAGTGAGTCAAAGAAGCGAGGAGGATTAGGGGTTTTATCAATTCTGTAATCTGTGCTACTCTTTCTTCTGTTGCACAGCTGCGTCAAAAATCACAAGACCTGGGCTCATCGCCAGATTCCGTGAGTGTTAAAACAATCGATGCATGACGCTGAGAGATTTATTTGAGATACATATGATAGTCTGTTTCCAATTAATCTCAGAGTCTGCTTCACCTAGTTTATCTCCATTTAGTTTCCATGACAAAGATCTTCATGCAGAAGTTTAATTTGGCTTTTGACGGTTGTCGGGGATCATTATGTGCCACAGCAGTGCATTCCATTCAGCCAACAACCAACAATATATTGATTTTCAAAAGCACTTTGCTTCCTTGTGACAAATCAGATGTGTTTGTCTCCATATAGATAATTGGTTTTGAACTGAAGTCCAAAATTATCATTTGCTAAATTAATAATTGGTACTCTAATTGGAGTGCAGTACTTGTACCAAACAATTATTTTACTGCATATTAGAGCTTCATACAACAGTTTCAGCACAGAAACTATAATAAATAATAATCTTTGAAGAGATTTGTAGTTTTGCCTATAGTATTTGTATTTATGACCCAGAACACTGTGTTAGCTGTTCACACCCAGACTAATAGCCAAGACACAAATGTTATATAAAAAGACAGTTTTCATTAGCACAGAAAATACATGAACAAAGTGCAATAAATAGGAAAAGAATAATCCTATAACCACGCAGGGCCTATTTAAATGGTCGCATTGCATGATATAAATCCTGCCTTTCCAAAAAGTTTTTTTTTCTAATCAAAGTTGCAAACATCAAAACTTAATATATTTTTTACAAAAATAATGACATTTTTATCAGGTGGGATGGCTGATCCACTTGCCATCCAAGCATTACCCTTATCAATTTACCCAGCCCACTCTACCCCCTATTACCTTAAACCCCAACCTTCTGACACCATTAAAGGTCTTTTTCTCCAAGGCAGTTCCTCAGAATCATGCTATGCAGTGATGTTCCATTCTAAGACCATGTGCATTTCAGTAGAAAGGAGGTACTGTCAGCTTGCACGTTCTGTCTATGGCCTCACTTTCTCTTTGGGTAGAGTGAGTTCTTACTCGCTTGAGAACTGGGGAATAATTGTATGCTTCCATCCATGTTACCTCTCTTTTTTAATCTTTTTAATTCCTAATGTGTGATATTAAATACACAGGCCCGTATCACCTCTGGCATTTGTAGGAGCTCCTCTGCTGTCACTTTCTTTGACAGCTGTCATGGTGGCTTTCTATTAGACATAGACCCATCCTGTGCCATCCAGATGATTCCCTTATCCCAGGCAATGTGTTGCCAGTTTTACAATCATTTTTATTATGTGTACAGTATTTACAGTTAGTTCTTCCATGAAACTATAACAAAGTAGCGCTTTAATGACATAGTGGAACCTGACTTTAATTCTCAGACAGCTACCAGGAAATTGGATTGATCTTCCCAAGCCTGTATGAGTTTTTACAGGTATTTCTGCATTTTTCTATATTGTAAATATATGCATGTTAGGTTTATAGGTGGTGAATAACTGCACCAATGTGAGCACTTTTGTGTAAGTATATCCCATAATGAACAGACTGTTAAGACCTCATTTAATGGCAAGCTAAAAACTATCAAAGCCACTTTCCTAAAAGTTAAAGAGCGACCTAGTGCAACAATCTTTTAAGATGTCTTATCAAGCAGTACAAATATTATGCTGAAAGAAAAATAATCTTAATTGTAAATTCAAATGAAAAAATAAAGAATAATTGAAAATATGGATTATTCTTAATCAAAAGTTGCTGATGACCTTCTTGAGCAAGAGCAAATCACCACAGCATTACAAGTACAATAAATCGAAAAATCTAATATTTACATTTGGCTAATTTTGATTATTTTCCATTAGACCTGCAGGTTTGGTGAATTGGCTTCGCTAAACTGGCCCTACTGTGTGTTTGGTATGTGTGAATGTGTGTTTGCCCTGCGATGGACTGGTGCCCTGTCCAGGGTTTGTTCCTGCTTTGTGCCCTATGCTAACTGTGACATTGGCATGGATTAAGCGGATTAAAAAATGATGTGACATTTGCTCTTTTCAACTGTTATGTTATTGTATTGCTATATTGCAGATACCATTGCACTACCATTTTCATATTGATTTTCAATAAAAGAACTGCCATTTTGTGTTTCATTTTCATAGTCATGTAACATATGGATGCTACATTCCCCGAGGAGATGGAAGTCTAGGCATCTCTGCTCAAGCTGCTGCCCCCGTGACCCGATCTCGGATAAGCGGAAGAGGATAGATGGATGGATGGATGGATGGATGGATTATAACCCCTAACATCATCATGCAACTAATATTTACAATGGAGGCACAGTATTCTGTGTCACGGTTTATTCATAAACTCTAAAACTACTATGTACAGTTGGTTACCAATTTATTTCGGGAAAGCAGTTTTAGATTGCCAAGACCCTTTGGTAGTGTTTTTGGCTAAGACTTTTACCATTCCATTTTTAATTTGACACTACATTTTGCTTCTTTAAATCTTTGCCTGCATTTTGACTAATTAGTAATGACTTGTAAGAGTTTAATCTTATAAAACTGTAACTCAAGTATACAAATGTTATTGGAATATTAAGAGAGTGTCTTACACAAAGGGAATTTTTGGGATGAAAAAAAACCAAAAAGGAACCCAATACCAACGCAACTTTCAGTGGCTACATGAGCATCATAATTAGTAATCTCAAGTGTCTGCAGTTCCAGTTAACATGGCACTTGAGAATAATGTGCAGTAATGACATACTATCCGTGAAATCAAAGGACTTAATTCAAAGTAAGGAGTAAGGGAAACATTAAACACACAAAACAAATAGCAACAGCGCACAGCCAAAAACTGAAAAAAATTGCAACAAAGGTAAGGAGAAGTTGAAAGTCTGATACAGGTAACCATATTTAGCACTGATTTCTGCTTTGTACCAAATGTAGCTATAATAACCTCTGTTTCATCATTATCTTATAAGACAAAATCAGATTTATAGGCTGAAGCTGATACACTTTACCACAGTCCTATAATATTAGTTACTGTATGACTTGACTGATGCCTTTATTTGTGGTGGCTTACAACATGCTGAGACACAATTGGTTACTTTCATTTTTTTAACTCTTTCAGGGTGGCTGTTAACTTTTGTCGAAATTCAGGGGTAGAGGACGGTAATCAGTTTTAGTTCAACTTTCTTTGTTAGAAGCAAAGTTAGCTTTGTTGATTTGACCTGGATTACCTGCATATGCGTGAGTAGCAAAGAGCAAACAACCTCAAAAATGGCATCGACATCTGGCAAGAGACCAAAGGGAATGCACAAAGTAAAATACTTCGTGGACGACATTTTGCGTATTATTGCCGATTCGGACTCTGTCTTGTTGGACTCCGATTTTGATGCAAGTGATCTGAACATGGAGATTGAAAACGAAAGTAAGATACCAGCTTCAGCTGATCATGGTGTTGAATGTGCTTGTGTAGCTGATGTGTCCATGGCAATTTTTGCCTAGGAGGAGCGCCACTTACAACGAGAAGAGGTACAAACCAGACTGTGTCACACTGCCACTCGAAGACAGGCCAGGCAGCTGGCCACACAATCCTACCGGCCACCGAGCTGTCCCTACACAGCCACCAGAGACACTGAACAGGCTTCTACAGCAGCCACAGCAACAGATGTTTTACGTTGATTTACATGTGAAGCCTTTCCTTTGTGTGCTTTTCAGAAAATAGAGTTGCCTGCAAAAATATTCAGCCCTCAAAGAGTTAAAGTGGAGCACAAGCAGGTAAAGTGACTTGGTCAGGCAGTGTCTGTTGTGGGATTTGAACCCGCAACCTCACAGTCTAAAGCTTTAATCACTACACCACACTGCCTGCCAAATTACATGTGTGTCTCTTGATGCTGTGGCGGACTCCTCCTTTGTTCTGCAATTTTTCCCATAGGACATTTGTGAAGAGTCCACATTTGGCTTCTTCACTGTCCCAGTAGTCTTACATATAGTTCCATTCAATTGCATTATTCTATCAAATAAGCGGTTAATGTGGTAAGGATTAAATATTAGTCCATCCCACCATCCTAAAAACTCCATTACTCTACATACATGTGGTGCAGGATGTCTTATCCACACAGAATTTGTTAGTGTTAGAATATACACCCATCAGCCACAAAACTACTGACAGGAGGAGTGAATAACAACATTGATTATCTTCTTACAATGGCACCTGTAGGGATGGGATGTATTAGGCAGCAAGTGAACAATCAGTTCTTGAAGGTGAAGCATTGGAAGCAGGAAAAATGGGCAAGCGTAAGGATCTGACCAAGTCTGACAAGGGACAAATTGTGATGTCTAGATAACTGGGTCAGAGCATCTCCAGAACAGCAAGTATTATGGGATATTTTCAGTATGCAATGGTTAGTAACTACCAAAAGTAATCCAATGAAAGAAATCTGGTGAAATGGTGACAAGGTCATGGGTGCCTAAGATTCATTGATGGGTGTGAGGAGCAAAGTCTACCAGTTCCACAGAAGAGCTACTGTAGCATAAATTATGGAAAATCATAATGCTGGCCATGAGAGAAAGGTATCAGAACACACAGTGCATCACAGCTTCCTGCATATGGGGCTGTGTAGCCTCAGACTGGTCAGAGTGCCTATGCTGAAAGTGTCTACAATGGGTACATGAGTGTCAGAATTGGACCATGGAGCAATGGTGGCCTGGTCGGATGAATCACATTTTCTTTTAAATCATGTGGACGGCGGGGTGTGTTTTTGCATTGTTTACCTGGGGAAGAGATGGCAGCAAGATATGTTATATGTTATGGGAAGAAGACAAGCCAGCAGTGTGATGCTCTGCAATATTATGCTGGGAATGCTTGGGTCCTGGAATTCACTTTAACGGTACTTTGACACAAACCATCTACCTAAACATTCTTGCAGGCTAGATACACCCCTTCATGGCAATGGTACTCCCTGGCGGGATTGTCGTCTTTCAGTAGGATAATGCCCCCTGCCACACTGCAAAAATTGTTCAGTAATGGTTTGAGGACCATGGCAAACAGTTCAAGGTTTTGACGTGGCCTCCATATTCCCTGGATCTCCGTACGATTGAGAATCTGTTGGATCTACTGAAAAACAAGTCTGATGCACGAATGCGTCCCACCTTGCAGCTTACAGGAATTAAAGGATTTGCTGTTATACTGCAGGACCCCTTTTGAGGTCATGTGGAGTCCATGCCTCGATGTGTACCTACACAATATTTGGCAGGTGGTTCTAATGTTGTGGGTGACTGGTATATGCAGGTTACTTGGTATACTGTTTGATAGTGCTTTTTTTTTATTATTTCTATGTAGTTAATTTTAACATCATTTTTCACTTTCTGGTAAGTGACAGATGTTTTAGAAGAAGAAGAAGATGAAGAAATTACATTTATATAGCGCTGTTCTCACTACTCAAAGTGCTTTACTTAGATCGTGGGGAGCAACTTCAACCACCACCAATGTGTGGTATCCATCTTGATGATGTGATGGCAGCTATTATTGCACCAGTACACTCACCACACATTAGCTTTAGGTGGTGAAGTGGTGAGAGACGTATTTAGTTAATTAGAGACTAGGGATGATTAAGAAGAAAGCTTAATTGTCTGTGAAGCAAACAGATTATTTGGAAAACCACATAGTATAGAAACAATTTAATTTTAGCTTTAAACGTATGATGAGATGTCTCTGTGAAATATTTTATTATTTCCTTTAAAGTCTGGGAAGCTAATGCACCATTTAGGTTAATGGATAAAAGATTTTAATCAGTGAATGCTACTCACTTCTGTGCTGTTAGAAGAGAAGATAAAGTTCCTTTTATTGAACAGAAATGTCAATAGGCCTGTGGGAATAGTGAGATAGTAAGAGTTTTAAGAGTAAATTTAAAAGTGGGTGAAAATTCTAATATCAATAGCATATCACACTTGATTTTCATAATAAGAGTCGTAAATGTTATACAAAATTAACGAATTAATCAAAGCGTCACAATTTTTTATAGGAGGACACATTCCCAAAGGTTTCATCATCAAGGGTAATGATGAACAAGATAAAGATTCGTAGATTGTGAGTGAAAGAAAAGTAAAGTGGTCTCCAGGTCACACAGCTTTCAGCCATTGCTTTAGCTGCACACAAACACCTTTGGATTTGACAGGAACAGCAGTCTCTTACAGATACAAGTAGAAGGACTAAATTACAACTGGGCAAAAAGAAAAAATAATGACATGCAGACCAGCATAATCGAAATTAGCAGTACATTTTGAATTTATTGAAGTAAACTTAATGTCTACAGCGCAGAAGGTTTTTCTTTGAAAGAAAAGTTAGATATTGAAAGTTGTGCTATATTTTTCTATATGGGTAAAAATAAACATTTTATATTTTTCTAATAAAAAATCTTATTTTTATAAGTATTTCATTTCTTCAATAAAATCATAAAATTTACATTCCGCTTCATCAAAATAAACTAAGCAGCACATGAACAAAATTTAAACCAACTTTCATGACCTATTAAAGATGTACTAAATCCAAAACTAATAAATTGTCAGTCACATCAAGGGTACTCTAGTGCCCTAAGCACAGTGTACAATGTTACACTTTACCTATCTGTTCATCATCTTTGTCATTATTTTCACTCCACTTATCCTGATGAGGATAATGGTAGCAATAGTTTGAGCTGGACTGATCAGGCCATTTATCATCAGCAACTTTTTCCATCATCTTCAGTGTAATTTCAAGGTGCTCCCAGGCAAGTTGTGATAAAAGATATATACTGTACAGTGCCGTCTGCAATGTTTGGAACAAAGACACATTTTTCCTTGATTTACCCCTGTGCTCCACAGTTTAAAATTACAAATCAAACAATTCAGACATGATTAAAATGCTCATTGCAGATTTTAATTTAAGGGTATTTGCATATTTCGGTCACACCACGTTGAAATGACAACATTTGTTATACATAATCCCTCCATTTCAGGGGATCATAATGTTTAGGATAATTGGTGTCTCAGATGTTTGTGATTACTCAGGTGTGTTTCATTGCTTATCATTAGTTCAGACATAAGATACCTTGGCTTGCTTCTACCCTTTGGAGTCTGTAGTTTTCATTGTTCACCATGTGGTCCAGAGCTGTGCCAATGAAAATCAAAGAAGCCATTATGAGACTGAAAAACAAGAATAAAACCAGTAGAAACATCAACAAAACCTTAGGATTACCTAAATCAACTTTCTGAAATATCATTAGGCAGAAAGAACTCACTTGTGAGCTCAGTAGTTGCAAAGGGATTGCTGATGACAGAAGAATCCTCACTATGGTAAAGAAAAAGCCCCAAATGCCGTGCTGTGCTCCTGATTAGGTTGAAGCAACCACCTTACTGGCACACCAATTTTTATAGTGGAATGACCGGAAGGGACTTGTTTGCAACATCACAGCCTGTTGTGCGCGCCTTCACTGCACATCATCTCTGGGCTGTTGAAAAAGAAGAGGACACTGTTAGCAACAGCGCCCCCTCTCACCACAGAGTGGTAATGCTTAACTCAGTTGATATTTATAGCTAGAAATCCACGAAGGGAGAAAATTAGTCACATACAGTATCTTAAAATATTTTTTTAATCCTAAGCTTTCAACAACCCACCAGGTGTCATCATAGAGGGAAATGATTATACATATAGAAATCATAGGCAATATATAGCTGGTGAAGGGTGGGGATGGAGGGGGGGTTGTAAGGGAGTTGGGGGAGGATTAGTAAAGTGGGGTTCGGAAGGTGTTGGTCATAAATACATGCACAGTGGTATATGTGGGACAAACATCTAAAAGATTCGCAACACTCTAATTGGCTCTCTAATGAAAACGCCATTAACACTTGGACTTGAACCCAGCATATGCAGGCTTAAGAAGAATAGCATCCTAATAATAAAAAAAGATTTTATGACCAATACCTTCTGAAGGTGACCCCACCTTACTAATCCACCCCAACCCCCCTTACAACCTCCCCCTCCATACCCACCCTTCACCAGCTATATATTGGCTTTGATTTCTGCATGCTGTGGCAGACAGCCGGTGCGCCTCAACAATGGAAGGACTTGGGGGAGAGAGCTTTTTCAGGACATTTTCTCCCACTGATTGATAGAGAGCAGCCCTCTTGGCTTTTAGCAGGACCACAGGTTTGGAGCATGGAAGCTTTACGCTGCTGGGGCCCATGGCCACCTGGACATTTAATGAGCCCTGTTTGGCAGCACATCCACCACACCTGTAAGTGCTGCCGGAAGGAGGTTGTTGGACACCTGGAGTCCTTCTTGGTGTCCTATAAAATTGGCCAGCCGCCACTACTCAAGAGCCATAGTCAGGAGGATAGTCAAGCATAGTCTCTTGTCAGTATATCAGACGTGTTGACGACGGGTGCCTTCCTGCTGTGATAGCGTGTACAGTGCTGTGCAGAAGAGCTCATCTTAGCCTTTTGTCTTCACCCTTCAATATTGTCTCTGAAACACAAATGTGATGCAAGTGCTGGTGATACATTAAAGAAGAAAAAAACCATCACCATGGAAAATAAAGTAGAAATAATAAAAAGGTCAGAGAGAGGTGAAACTCCATCATTCATTGGCAGAGCACTTGGTTACAGTCGGTCAACAATAGCATTTATTAAAATAATGTACCTGTACGACTTACATACAAACTCAACTTAAGTACAAACCTACAGTCCCTATCTTGTACATAACTCGGGGACTGCCTGTATATATATACTGCGGTGGGTTGGCACACTGCCTGGGATTGGTTCCTGCTTTGTGCCCTTTGTTGGCTGGGATTGGCTCCAGCAGACCCCCGTGACCCTGTGTTCGGATTCAGTGGGTTGGAAAATGGATGGATGGATATATATATATATATATATATATATATATATATATATATTGTGGAAGCCGGCCCAGACACAGACAGGCAGACACGTTAATGTCACCCAACACACATTTATTTACATACTCCATTATGAACAAGTGCAGCACCAACCCCCAAAAGTCCCCAAAGTCCTGGCCACAACACAGTGCCTCTTTCCTTCTTCAGGCCGCCTCCACTCCTCTCCTGCAAGACCTTGTCTCCTTCTATCCCAACTCCAGCCATCATATGGAGGGAGGCGGCCCCTTTTATATGCACCCGGATGTGCTCCAGGTGCTTCCCGGCAATCTTCCACCAACACTCCCCAGTGTGGCGGAAGTGCCGGCTGCGTTCCTGGAAGCACTCCGGGTGTCCCCGCTTCTCTTCCCAGGGCTCCCAAGGCACAGGGGCGCCCCCAAAGGAACCAGGGCGGTTGCCCATCACGTGGTCTGAGGTGGACGTAAGCCCTCTTCCGGTCTTCCTGGGTGTCCCTGCTGGGTCGCCACCCTAGCCATCTCTGACAATATATATATATACACACATATATATATATATATATATATATATATATATATATATATATATATA
>JANRMT010062854.1:27579859-27618754 GCA_026402145.1 Polypterus bichir lapradei | reverse complement strand
ATATATATATATATATATATATATATATATATATATATATATATATATACAGGCACATAGAGTGAGTGAGAAAGTTCAGAGACAAGAAGCTACTTTATTTCTTGTGCCTGAGAAGCTGACAAGTTTGCAAGCAACAACACCTTTACTACAGGAGTTCAATAACTGTATTGTTACATCTAATGGGGTAGCTCTGTTATGGTTTATTTTGTTTTATTTTAAACTCTGTAACATTTAACCTTCCTTTATGTTTTATATACATAATTCTGTATATATATTTTCTGGGAAGAGAGGAACACGATGAGAGTCTCCTTTATGCTATATATATTGCAATGTGTATACACCTGTGAATACATAAAAGGCATGTTGGGTCATAGCGAACGTCAAGGCAACAGTGATCACATATTTTTCAGCATTAATGGACGTGTTAATAAAGAGTTTCCCTGTAAACAGACTGCTCATCAGCAACATCACACTGAAGTGCTGAGGTGTCTGCTAGAAGGTTTCAAGAAAAAAAAAAATTCCAAAGCAGGGGTGCATGCAAAACTGCATTTTCCACCATGACAGGGTACCTGCGCACACCTTGTGGTTGTTGCTTCACACCTCTTGTATTCTCCAGATCTCACTTCTGAGTTGCTGGGTTTATTTGCGTTATTTGACAGAATTTTGTTTTTTGTAAATTAAATAAATAAAACCCTGTAAAACAACTCCCTGTGACTTTTTTGCTCCTAAAATTAAAACTGAGACTGAAGGGAAGACGATTTGCTATCATGTTAGAAATCCAGGAAAAAATCACAGGTGGAGCAAGACAATGTAATAAAAGATGAATAAGGGAAATTGTTTTTGGGAATGGAAGAAGTGCTAGGACAAGTGTATTGTATTTCAAAGGCAGTATTTTAACAGTGAATAAAAGAGAATATCTGTAAATTATGTGATAAAGTTGTTTTGTTTTTTTATGATTCCAGGAACGTTTGGATCTCTCCTCATATGCTGCTTTTCTAACACACCTCAAATATGTTATGTTAAATGGTGACCTTAAATTACAGCTGTGAAAGTGTGCATTAGTTCAGTGATATGGAGACACACCCTGTCCATTGTTGGTTCTTTCTTCCCAACAGTAATAACTCTAGAAAGAGTAGCCAAAAAAAGATAAAGCAACATCAGAACCAACACAGAGAAATTCATCAAATTTTTACAAAACAACTTAGAAGTCATGAATGACAGAAGGCCGTGAATTTCATAAGATTTTGTTTCATAATGTACAAATAGATCATTACTATCAGGAAACTATCAGGAAGCTGTCAGGAAGCTCAAATAATTTATTAAGAGCGCATCAAAAATAATAGTAAAAAGTCCATTTCTGGAATTACAGGAGGACGCTTCTCTTAACCTGGCTCAGCCTCAGGGGACCGACAGGGCATATATCTTCTCGTTGCAGGAGCTGACCCCAAACTTCACCCTTCCCTTTCCTTCAAATGAAAGAATAATCTGTAAAAATACAAGGATGACTAAAACAAACATCACTCTAAAATGACCCTGCTGCACACAAAAACAGCTAAGAGAGTGAGTTGATAGGATCAGTGGAAGTCAGAGCCTTGCCCTACTACAGTATAAGAACTGTATGTGGCTGTGCTGTGATATTTAGAAACATTAAAAACATTTTAAAAAATGGCATCTCAATGCAAAGCCATATTACCTTGTAACTAGACTAGTTTGTTAACACTATGCAGTAACTGTCAACTTTTAAAGTTTTAAAAGAGCAAAAAATGAGAATTAGGAGAAAGGAAGGAGCCAACTCTAGCAGGCTATTTAAATCAAGATTTATCAAAAATGAATACACTATGAAAACACACACACACATATATTGTCAGGGATGCCAGGGGCAACGACCCGGCCGGGACACCGTGAGGGACCGGATGTGGGTCTGCGCCCACCCTGGATCACGTGGGGGCCGCCGCCCTGGTTGCTTTGGGGGCCACGGGTTGAGGGTATGGAAGCCCCAACCTGCAGGGGCCCGTGGTCACCGTCAGGAGGCGCCCCAATGCCTTGGGGACTTGTTACCTTAGCACTTCCGCCACACCCGGAAGTGCTGGGGGGAAGATTTAAAAGGACGCCCGGTGAGCTGTCGGGAGAACAGCCGGCACTTCCGCCACGCTGGGGCATGGCCAACGGGGGAGTGTCGGGAACACCTGGAGCTCATCCGGGACATGGATAAAAGGGGCCGTCTCCCTTCATTCAAGGCTGGAGTCAGGTGGAAGAAGGACGAGGCACGAGAGGAGTGTGGTGGCGGCCCGGAGAAGAAGGCATTGAGTGGCCAGGACTGTGTGTTGGGGTTTGTGTTGTGCACGGACTGAGTCTGAGTGACATTGAACTTGTAAATAGTTGTAAAAATAAACGTGTGGTGGTGAAAATCAACATGTCCGCCTGTCTGTGTCCGGGCCGGGTTCACATCATATATATTTATATATATATATACAAATCATTATAAAAATGGAAAAGTGCATAATTAGAATTTGATGTTAATAAAATATTGTTGCAGTGAATTGTTGACTCATTTCACTACAAAATAAAAATATATTACATAAACAATATACAAGTGCAAGGAGCCATATGTGCTCTGTATTATTTTTAGCAACACTTGTTTGTTTGTTTATTTATTTATTTCCCATTCACTTACATCCCTTCCTGTGCCAGGAACCTTTTAAGCAGAATCTAAAACTTAAAGGCTAACATCTGTAATGTCTTGTTTATGCAGGGACACAAACATCAAACAAGCCTGAAAACCGGTGTTCCAGGTAGATATAGCAATAAATAATTAATATAGTGCAGTATGCACAGCAAAGTACAGAAAATGTGACTGCAAGGCTTTACAGATCTGCTTTTTCATTTACAAAATCTCTTTCAGTGATTTGTCATGTTTCCTGTAAGAAGTAATTTCTTTAATTAAATATTATTATTTAATAATTATTATTATTATTATTATTATTATTATTTAGCCTGCTTTATCAATTCTTAGTGTCCTTTACTCTGAGGCACACTCTGAGCAATTTACTCTTCCATGTTTTTACTTAAAAAAAACAAAACATAAAGTGCAATTAAATAAAGACTTGGATGATCCTGCATAGTTAGATCTAATAATGAAAGTAGACCTATAGAATAAATTAGCCAAAGTACGAGGGAGGTCCCAAAAATAACGAGAATTAAAAAAACAAAAAAAAGTATATTTCTCCAAACATTTCCAAAATGTAATCACCTTCAAAATACTCTCCCTGAGATGCAATACACTTGTCCCACCGCTTTTTCCATTGCTCGAAACTGTTCTGAAACTCTTGCAAAGTGATAGCCTTCAGTGCCTCTGTTGTTTTTTTCTTGACCTCCTCTACATCCTGAAAACGTTTTCCTTTATGGTCCCTCTTCATTCCTGAAAATAAGAAAAAATTGCAGGGCGTAAGGTCCAGGGAGTGGGGGGGTCGGAGGGGGAGCAAACCATTTTTATCCCTTTTTCCATGAGAAACTGCCGCACACTCAATGCTTTTGTCGTGATGCAGAAGCCACTCGCCTGATTGCCACAATTCGGGTCATTTTCTCTGCACTACATCACACAATTGCTTCAGCATTTCAAGGATGCCGCTTGGCCAAATGATGCAGTGGGTAGTCTAGTAAATGCACCTAGCGGCAAATGTCGGAACTAATTCCCCTCCAGCCTCCAGAAAAAAAATTCTCGTTCTTTTTGGGTCCCCCCTCGTATGGTGGTCCACAGTGGTTCACAGCTCCAGTGACCAGTGAACTTGTTTTTTTTCCCACATTTCAAAGCCATGCATGTTAGTTTAACAGGCTTCTCTAATTTGAGAACGTGTGACTATGGGGTTTGAGATGGCTCTGCAATAAAGCAATATTTTCTTGGGCCAGATGCTGATGGATGCATTTCAGTTAGCTGTGTATCTGTAATGAACAAAAAATGAAATGAATGAATGAGTGTTCCCCCTGATTTTTGCCCAAGGCATAAAGGAGAATTAAACATATTAAATGAAGCTTTTCAAATACTGTCTGTACTACTGTCAGCTAAGACAACTTTCAGTCTTTATTATAAGATGATCTTGTGTTTTCCAGTCTGATAATCAAAGGTTTTCTGATGCCTCAGTCAGAATATTCAACTGTCTGTCCTAAAAATATCTTCAGTATATAATTGTATCCAAGGAGAAATGTGTGCAATTAAGCATATGCAGGTTAATAATTACTTTCATCTAAGGTATGGATAACAATATTTCTTTTCTGTCTGTTAAAATAAAGAGTAGCATCCATAGTTACAAAGATTCATTTTCAAACACTTTAAACCTTTTAATGCCCAGAAGCTGAGTCTCCCCTTGTGAATAGGACAGCTAAACTGAAGCAACACTGTCAGATTAACAGGGAAATGCGCTGACATGGCGGAGATGCAAGAATCTGAGATGAGACTTCTGTCCTTTTCACAGTGGGCGCTACATTAAATAGGGAAACAAGGAACTGGAAGGGTGTTTTTAAAAGAAATGTAACATTTTGTTGACATAGAATTTACATTAATTTATATTTTTAATATTATATTTACTCAATCTCTTTATTCATTCATTGTTCTACCTAATACTTACAGTAACATCATTAGTGACTAGTGCAACGATTCACTTTTTTTTTTTTACACGTGGTGCACAGGCCTGTGTTTGGGGTGGTCACGTTGAGTCAGTGGTGGGGGCCCTTCCAGTTTGCAGTGTTACATCTTGGTCACTAGATTGCACTTCCTGACCCGCTCCAGGTTCTAGTTAAGATTTTATTCCCATGTACTGTCTAGTTCTCATTATGTTAAGAATCAGCACGTTAATAAAGGAATTAGAGATGCAAGTCATAAAGCATCCTAATGAGGATCAACTAATTCAAAAGAACATAAGAAATGGTTAGGGAAAAACAGACCATTTGCCACAACATGAAACTTACTAACTTTTACAGTGGTGTATGTTTCCCCTGAAACAGAATTGAACAAGACATGCCAGAAAAAAAATTCAATATACGTCAGCATTATATCAGTTAATACTACAATCCACTCTCAAGTGTTTAATTAGTTCAACACTTGTGGACAAACTGGTGTGTTATCAACTCTCTTTACATGTCAGTAGAAATTTATTTTTCCCTGTGGCAAAAAAACAAACTAAAATACTAAACATTCTTCAAAGATGATAAATTGCACAAGTTTTAGAATCTTTGACTTTTTTTTTATATTATTAGTGAATGTCTAACTGACCACTTTATATAAGATGACTTAAAAAAATCAGAAACCAGTATGATTACAATACAATATACTATACATCTTTTACAACTTGAGTAGGATCAATGGCTTGGAACTGACATCTGAACCATCAGCTTTACAATTTAAGGCCACGACTCCACATTGCTTATTTGGGTGGACCTCATGGATACGAAACACAAGGAAATTCCATGCGTTACTGAAGCCCGTGGACTATGATGTTTGCTGATGACATTGTGATCTGTAGAGATAATAGGGAGCAGGTTGAGGAGACCCTGGAGAGGTGAAGATATGCTGTAGAGATGACAGAAATGAAGGTCAGTAGGAACAAAACAGAATACATATGTGTAAATGAGAGGGAGGTCAGTGGAATGGTGAGGATGCAAGGAGTAGAATTGGTAAAGGTGGATGAGTTTAAATAATTGGGATCAACAGTACAGAGTAATGGGGATTGTGGAAGAGAGGTGAAAAAGAGGTGCAGGCAGGGTGGAATGGGTGGAGAAGAGTGTCAGGAGTAATATGTGACGGACGGGTATCAGCAAGAGTGAAAGGGAAGGTCTACAGGACAGTAGTGAGACCAGCTATGTTATATGGGTTGGAGATGGTGGCACTGACCAGAAAGCAGGAGACAGGGTTGGAGGTAGCAGAGCTAAAGATGCTAAGATTTGCACTGTGTGTGACGAGGATGGATAAGATTAGAAATTAGTACATTAGAGGGTCAGCTCAAGTTGGACGGTTGGGAGACAAAGTCAGAGAGGCAAGATTGTGTTGGTTTGGATATGTGCAGAGGAGAGATGCTGGGTATATTGGGAGAAGGATGCTAAGGATAGAGCTACCAGGTAAAAGGAAAAGAGGAAGGCCTAAACAAAGGTTTATGGAAGTGGTGAGAGAGGACATGCAGGTGATGGTTGTAACAGAACAAGATGCAGAGGGCAGAAAGATATGGAAGAAGATGATCTGCTGTGGCAACCCCTAATGGGAGCAGCCGAAAGAAGAAGACTGAAGCCAGGAAGCACTTCTTCACACAAAGAGTCATGGGAATCTGCAACAAATTATTAAGCCATGTAGTTGGAGCAGAAACCTTGACAGGTTTTAAAAAGTATCTGGATGAGATATTGGGAAACCAAAGAAGCTTCATTGAGTAAATGAACTCCTCTTGCTCATCAGACTCCTTATGTTTTCATATATTTCATGTTGTTTAGCATTTTACTTTAGCACCCTGTTGCAGCACCCATGGTCCCCTGCTGGTTCCCAAATGGGCACCAATATCGACAGCTGCTGCCATCTCGTGTCCTGTGGCATCTGATGGGCTGTTAATCCATCCCTTATAACCATCTCTTCTGGGTCTGACTCCTTTCCTTCTCCTGGCAAGGATGCCTATCTGCCTGCTCAGAGCCTCCTCTGGTTAGGATGCCCGTCCAACCCATGTGGCACTTACAATATATTGGCAGTATGGTAAATATTTACACTACTTCTGAGCCTCATAAATGAAAAGTGTGCTATGTACAAATAGAAACAACATTATTGAGTATATGGCAGTTAGCACTTCAAGGTATAGTTTGTCAAGTTATTGTTAATTGTAAAATGTTTCCCGGAGCTACTAATGCTGTTTGAGAGTGATTCCTCTATCCTGGTCTGGTGTTCCATTCAGAGTACAGTACTTTTCAGTTTTTACAGAATACTCCTAAATAATGTATATGTCAGCCCAAAATTTATTTTCTTTATGGCATATTTAATACTTTACATAATGAAAAACCACCAAAAGTGCAACACTTACATTTACAAAGATACCAATAAATGCCTTTTCACCAGATGCAAGTTTGGTCAACTACTCTACACTGGCATACTATTTGCAAATTTAGTAAGTAGGTAAACATAACATACATTTTTAGCACAGTACTCGTAAATGGATTAAATGTGTAAGGCTCTGCTTCAACGTATTTTTAATATAAAATTCTAACCTTCCTAAAGATTTTTTTTGCATTTTCCTCCATACTGTGTAGCCGTATGGTTTTTCAAAATAAGAAATGAAGTGCACTGTACACTAGAGGGCACCATTGTTCTTTTAGTGCCTGTAGGATAAAATAGCTGTTACTCAGGCAAAGTAGATACTGGCCTAGGGAAGACTTTATTAAAAAAGTAAAAGCAATGTACAAATGAATAGTAAGTCTAAATCTAAATTTAATATACACATAAAAAAAGATTAGACATTTATTTAGCTTTTCCTACATATTTAGACACATCCTCTCATTTTTATTTGTGTATTTATCAATATCAGTGGTTAACAATTGTTCAACAGTCTATCAGTCCGTCAGCCAGGCATCCAGTCTTTATTATCATATACAGCTTTGAACAACAAACAGCCTCAAAAGTCACTTTATAAAGGAAACAAAATTACAATAAGGACCTGAATTATCACTTGAGGATTGTTAATGACTTTAATACTCATTTGCATTATTTTTTGAATGATGTGTTCAGTTCTCCTGTAATTTTAAACATGCATTTCACATTTTTAACATCTCAGTAAATTAAATGGATAATATTATATTATATGTGCTTCCAATTACTGAAGCACAACATACTTGATAAATTAGATTTGCAACTCATTTTCTTTTATTAGTGTATCATTTTGCTGTTCTCTGGATGTGCAGTACATGTGCATTCATAATCTTTTTACCACAAGGCTAGTTATGACAGGACTTTGCACTCACCTTTCATTTGTTTTTCTGACATGGCCTCTCATGATCCCACATCTCACTCAAATGCTTCCCTTGTTCTACACTGATCTAACGCTGAGACTACCAGGTTCCTTTCCACTTTCCTAATTCATGTGAATTTTGCATCTGAACCATGTCAGGAGAAGTGTTTTCTCTTAGACAGTATAAATAGTTTATGAAGCTCCCAAAAGTAGACTGACCTGGGCAAAACACTTTATGTTTTATTATTCTGAAATTTGGAGATTAAACGATGTAGCATGAGTGAATAATGGTTACCCATTTTAGGAATAGCTATTTTAAGATGAAAGATGTTTCTAGAAAAGCTAAAAGTCAGACATTTTAAATGATGTTGGCTTATACATATGCCCATGCTACATAGCATTACAAGTCTACTAATTATCACTGAAAAATCTGAAATACAAACACAATAAGAAGGTCCACTGGTTAAATGGGTTTAGATAATGGATGAATGGCAGATGTCAGCTGAAAATAAAAGCTGGAGCATTATGTGCAATTTTAAACTTTTTTGTGAGATTTATGAGATTTGAACACATTCACCAGGCAAGCAAGTTGGTCTTTTCATCTTCTTAAAATCATTTAAATATGATAATGTGATTATTTATTTGACAATAGAGGACACCAACCATAACTAAATATATACATATATTTTGATGGACCCGGGCATCAGCAAGCCCCAAACCCCAAACATGATCACACAAAGAGTCCCTGGTTCAAGTAAATGGTGTGCTTATTACACACAATTCCTCAAAAAGGTTAACACAAGCACAAAGCACAAGTACATATAATCTTTCTCTCTCTCTCTCTCCAATTTCTTTCACCATCACACTATTCTCTTCCAGTCGAGCGTTTCTCCATGTTCTCCCATCTCCGACTCGCCTGGATAAGGCTAGGGCCACTTCTCAATGGAAGTACTTTCATGTCATACGGAAGTCCCATAAATTGGGGAGCGCATCTTCCAAAAGCATCCTGTTGCAGCTCCCATAGTCCCCTGCTGGTTCCCAAATGGGCACCGATATCGATGGTTGCTGCCATCTCGTGTCCTGCGGCATCTGATGGGCTGTTAATCCATCCCTTCTGACCATCTCTTCTGGGTCTGACTCCTTTCTTTCTCCTGGCAAGGATGCCTATCTGCCTGCTCAGGGCCTCCCATCTGGGTAAGGAACCATTCCCTCCTCTGGAAGGGATGCCCATCCAACCCATGTGGCACTGACAATATATAGGCATTATGGTGAACTACAGTGCATCCGGAAAGTATTCACAGCGCATCACTTTTTCCACATTTTGTTATGTTACAGCCTTATTCCAAAATGGATTAAATTCATTTTTTTCCTCAGAATTCTACACACAACACCCCATAATGCCAACATGAAAAAGGTTTACTTGAGGTTTTTGCAAATTTATTAAAAATAAAAAAACTGAGAAATCACTTGTACATAAGTATTCACAGCCTTCGCTCAATACTTTGTTGATGCACCTTTGGCAGCAATTACAGCCTCAAGTCTTTTTGAATATGATGCCACAAGCTTGGCACACCTATCCTTGGCCAGTTTCGCCCATTCGTCTTTGCAGCACCTCTCAAGCTCCATCAGGTTGGATGGGAAGCATCGCTGCACAGCCATTTTAAGATCTCTCCAGAGATGTTCAATCGGATTCAAGTCTGGGCTCTCAAGGACTCAAGGCCACTCAAGGACATTCACAGAGTTGTCCTGAAGCCACTCCTTTGATATCTTGGCTGTGTGCTTAGGGTCATTGTCCTGCTGAAAGATGAACCGTCACCACAGTCTGAGGCCAAGAGCGCTCTGAAGCAGATTTTCATCCAAGATGTCTCTGTACATTGCTGCAGTCATCTTTCCCTTTATCCTGACTAGTCTCCCAGTTCGTGCCTCTGAAAAACATCCCCACAGCATGATGCTGCCACCACCATGCTTCACTGTAGGGATGGTATTGGCCTGGTGATGAGCGGTGTCTGGTTTCCTCCAAACGTGATGCCTGGCATTCAAACCAAAGAGTTCAATCTTTGTCTCATCAGACCAGGCAATTTTGTTTCTCATGGTCTGAGAGTCCTTCAGGTGCCTTTTGGCAAACTCCAGGTGGGCTGCCATGTGCTTTTTACTAAGGAGTGGCTTCCGTCTGGCCACTCTACCATACAAGTCTGATTGGTGAATTGTTGCAGAGATGGTTGTCCTTCTGGAAGGTTCTCCTCTCTCCACAGAGGACCTCTGGAGCTCTGACAGAGTGACCATCGGGTGCTTGGTCACCTCCCTGATTAAGGCCCTTCTCCCCCGATCACTCAGTTTAGATGGCCGGCCTGCTCTAGGAAGAGTCCTGGTGGTTTCAAACTTCCTCCACTTACGGATGATGTAGGCCACTGTGCTCATTGGGACCTTCAAAGCAGCAGACATTTTTCTGTAACCTTCCCCAGATTTGTGCCTCGAGACAATCCTGTCTTGGAGGTCTACAGACAATTCCTTTGACTTTATGCTTGGTTTGTGCTCTGACATGAACTGTCAACTGTGGGACCTTATATAGACAGGTGTGTGCCTTTCCAAATCATGTCCAATCAACTGAATTTACCACAGGTGGACTCCAATTAAGCTGCAGAAACATCTCAAGGATGATCAGGGGAAACAGGATGCACCTGAGCTCAATTTTGAGCTTCATGGCAAAGGCTGTGAATACTTATGTACATGTGCTTTCTCAATTTTTTTATTTTTAATAAATTTGCAAAAATCTCAAGTAAACTTTTTTCACGTTGTCATTATGGGGTGTTGTGTGTAGAATTCTGAGGAAAAAAATGAATTTAATCCATTTTGGAATAAGGCTGTAACATAACAAAATGTGGAAAAAGTGATGCGCTGTGAATACTTTCCGGATGCACTGTAGTTAAGGCTTTGGTCTTCAAGCCCTGAGTTTGTGGGTTCAACTCCTCCTACTGATACTGTGTGACTATGAGCAAGTCACTTGACCTGCCTGTGCTCCAATTGGAAAACCAAAATTAATGCAACCAGTTATATCATAAATGTTGTAAGTCACCTTGGATAAAGGCATAAGCCAAATAAGTAAATGTAAACATATAAACTTAGATTCATGAATATAATTCCTGGACACACTGTCCTGCTATGCAGAATCAACTCTTTTAACTTCATTTCCTGAAAGCTCAATCTGAGAAATGTTCCCTTATAGGGAACAGTGTAATAGGTTTTTAGGATTTAGGCACATTTGTCATGAGCACAGGTATCCTGAATATAACACAACAAATGCAAGTGGAGTTTTACATCTTCAGAGGAAGTGAGCTGAAACAGGAAATACAACCACAACTTCATTTAAAAATGTGCATGTCTCTAATTTCAAATTTGAATTTTGCCTCAAAGTAATTGTTTTCAAGTCTAAGCAGCCTACTTATCCTTGATTTCAGAGAAACCCTACAGCTCACCACATTTCTTGCCAGCAATCTAAAGAAGCCAGATGACTTCCTATCTTTTTTCAAGCTGATTGGAGGTGACACTCACCTTACTACTACCACGGATTGATGTGGTTAAGCCTTCCAATCTTCTGTTGGGAGTCTCTCTGATTAAGTGAATCTATGATTGTCTTCTATATTGAATCATAGGGCACAGAACCTTTAACCAAACAAAAACATATAGAACATGCTAAATGAAAAAGTGTTGTTCTTTAATTATATGCAGTGCCCGTTATTATCTAGTTTTATCAACATGGCTCCAATTTTACGTTGTGCTGCACTTATAATTATCATCATTTCTTCTATTTGTTCTTAAACCTTTTTCGATTGTTCCATGACAGTACATTTTTCAAAAAAGCAATTGCACAAGACAGTGACAAAAAATTTAAAGAGTAAAAAAATATGCTATTCCACCTTAATAAAAGAATAAGAGATTGTGTGTCTGTCTGTGTGTCCATCCGGTTTCTATGTCCCAGTCATTCCATAAAATGGCACATGGCAAACATTAAAACTGCTTTTACAAATCCCACACCCAATGGCACATAAAAGAGACATATGCATTGCATGGTGCACTGCAAACATTAAAAATGAGGTCTGCGTTGAATACTTAGATTTCAAGTTTTCCTTGATTGGCAGTACAGCTAATTTTAACATAATTCAATTTTGAAATATCTATTCATGTTTTTTGACTCGAGTTTCCAGCAGAGAACTAAATTTGAGAATTGTGAGTGAACTCTGGTGGGCAGTTTTTATTCATGTGTTTTTTATGGTTTTTTTTTCCATAATTTTATTTTGTATTTATAACATAACATTTTCTTTTAATTTTGAACTTCCTAGTAATTTATGTTGTCATTTAGGAGACTACTGAGTTCATTAAGCTCATTTGTTTAGTTAATAGCTAAGTTTTCCCAGTATCTGAAATACCTCCTTGACATTAACCCGAACCTCTGTCACTCTAAGTGTTGTGTCTGCTTGTTCTCCCGATGTCTTCTTATATTTTCTCAAAGCACTTTTTTATCACATACTACCAAGGTCATCTTAACAGCATTATAAGTAGTGCACTGGGACCCATACCTACACAACCACTCAGGAAGTCACAACATACATAGATTAGCATGGGGCCCCTATGCTCCTGGGGTCCCCGGGCAACTGCCCAGTGTGCCCAGGCGTTAAGATGACCCTGCAGAAGTCTACATAGAAGTGGTTAACACCGAATGTTTATCTGGATAGGCTGTTGTGAACCAATGTACAGTGCTGAGCCTGAATAACAGTCCAGACAGTGTTCTGCTCTAGTGGTAAAATAACATCAGCCTCAAAAACATTCTGAATATTTTTAGGCATTTTGCTACTCGATGGCAACTGCGTCTCTGGAACTGCAGGTCTGACATTTTGGTCAGCAACACAGGAGCGCCGCAGGGGACTGTACTTTCTCCGGTCATATTCAGCCTATATACAAAGTACTTCGGACTTCCAATACAACTCGGAGTCCTGCCACGTGCAAAAGTTCGCTGATGACACTGCTATCGTGGGCTGCATCAGGAGTGGGCAGGAGGAGGAGTATAGGAACCTAATCAAGGACTTTGTTAAATGGTGCGATTCAAACCACTTACACCTGAACACCAGCAAAACCAAGGAGCTGGTGATGGATTTTAGGAGACCCAGGCCCCTCCTGGACCCCGTGATTATCAGATGTGACTGTGTGCAGAGGGTACAGACCTATAAATACCTGGGAGTGCAGCAGGATGATAAATTGGACTGGACTGCCAATACTGATGCTCTGTGCAAGGACTATACTTCCTTAGAAGACTGGCGTCCTGCAACATCTGCAATAAGATGCTGCAGATATTCTATCAGACGGTTGTGGCGAGTGCCCTCTTCTATGCGGTGGTGTGCTGGGGAGGCAGCATAAAGAATAAAGACACCTCATGCCTGGACAAACTGGTGAGGAAGGCAGGGTCTCTTGTAGGCATGGGGCTGGACAGTTTGACATCTGTGGCAGAGCGATGGGTGCTGAGCAGGCTCCTGTCAATCATGGAGAATCCACTGCATCCACTGAACAGTATCATCTCCAGACAGAGGAGCAGCTTCAGCCACAGACTGCTGTCACTGTCTTACTCCACTGACAGACTGAGGAGATCGTTCCTCCCCCATACTATGCAACTCTTCAATTCCACCTGGGGGGTAAATGTTAACATTATACAAAGTTATTGTCTGTTTTACCTGCATTTTTATCACTCTTTAATTTAATATTGTTTTTTATCAGTATGCTGCTGCTGGAGTATGTGAATTTCCCCTTTGGATTAATAAAGTATCTATCTATCTATCTATCTATCTATCTATCTATCTATCTATCTATCTATCTATCTATCTACTGTATCTATCTATCTATCTCATCAATATTCATAAGCAAGGTGGAGCCTTCAACCAAAACACACAATGGTATGCAAACAAAAAGATGGAAAGCCAGTTTTACAACCAACTAAAACTGAACTATGCAGAATCAACCGATAGCTAAATGACAATGTGAAGTGCCCATTAGACATTGACACGAATAGTGAAACTGATACATAAAGCACTTTATAACTGTACCGTCGTGATACTCTTGGTGACTTCAGTCACTTAAAACTGCACTAGGGTGCAGTATCTATGTGGCAAATAGGTAAAAAGACTGCAATCATGTAGAAGGACAACAAAGTCCTTAGCTCCCTAACCATCATTCACGTTGCAGCAAATGTCTATGTTTGTATCAGGGGAAATGTAGAAGTCATTAGGCCTTGTGCTGTAGAAGCCTACAGCAACACAATGGATGTCATCCATTATATAGATTAGGCACTTATGCACAAGTAACAGAAAAAAATATAATAAGAAACACATAATGAGAAACACTCTCCTGCTGTCCTGATTAGTACGTCAAGCTGTGTTTTGGTGACCATCTCAAAACATATCACACAAAGTACCTGTACAAAATCAGTATCAGCACAGCAGTTGGACACATTAGACATACCTCATACCTTTCCTACTGTAATTATATTGGCATTTTTCGTATTTACATGCTTATATTACACATAGTAACATTTTTTCTTGTTGAAAATAAAAGTTTTTAGCTTATTTATCCAGAAGTGAACATAACGCTAAGGAGGCTACAGGTTGCCCTCTGAACCAGTACAGTCTGGACATAACTACCCATAATCTATTCCTTATCAGTTCCTAAAGTTAGATATGTAGAAACTCTAGTCAAAAAAACCAAAATATAACAGATTGTATTTTGTTGTTAATTGTTCAACAAAAAAATAAGCTAAAATACAGAAGACATTTATATACAACCCATTTTTCAGAAATTTGTGGAGCCACCCTTAGCAGTAATACATTTAAATGATTGATGTTTTCTGTATGAATTCTTCCCCATCATATTGGGGCAAGTAAGGATTTCCAATTATGTCAACATAAAAAAGGAGGAAGTGAGGTAGGATTTATATCTTTAACTAAATAAAATTTCAGAACATTATTCACTTTATAACACCAATTTTGAGTTTGGTTTGCTTATACAGACAGTTTTTAACTTAATTATAGATGTGATGATAATTCTGAAAAACATTTAATAAAAACCAATGTCTTTATCCTAATATTGGAAATTATCATCAAGTGGAAGAGTACAAGAAATTCATTTTAATACTGTAAAAAAAAGTCCCCTGCTGGACTATTTCTTTTTATAACTAAGACTACGTTCAATATTATGAAGGAGCCAACAAATACAGTTAGGTCCATAAATATTTGGACAGAGACAACTTTTTTCTAATTTTGGTTCTGTACATTACCACAATGAATTTTAAATGAAACAACTCAGATGCATTTGAAGTGCAGACTTTCATCTTTAATTCAGTGGGTTGAACAAAACAATTGCATAAAAATGTGAGGCAACTAAAGCATTTTTTTAACACAATCCCTTCATTTCAGGGGCTCAAAAGTAATTGAACAATTGACTCAAAGGCCATTTCATGGGCAGGTGTGGGAAAGTCCGTCATTATGTCATTATCAATTAAGCAGATAAAAGGCCTGGAGTTGATTTGAGGTGTGGTGCTTGCATGTGGAAGATTTTGCTGTGAACAGACAACATGCGGTCAAAGGAGCTCTCCATGTAGGTGAAATTAGCCATCCTTAAGCTGCGAAAACAGAAAAAAACCCATCCGAGAAATTGCTACAATATTACGAGTGGCAAAATCTACAGTTTGGTACATCCTGAGAAAGAAAGCAAGCACTGGTGAACTCAGCAACGCAAAAATACCTGGACGTCCATGGAAGACAACAGTGGTGGATGATCGCAGAATCATTTCCATGGTGAAGAGAAACCCCTTCACAACAGCCAACCAAGTGAACAACACTCTCCAGGGGGTAGGCGTATCGATATCCAAGTCTACCATAAAGAGAAGACTGCATGAACGTAAATACAGAGGGTGCACTGCAAGGTGCAAGCCACTCATAAGCCTCAAGAATAGAAAGGCTTGATTGGACTTTGCTAAAGAACATCTAAAAAAGCCAGCACAGTTCTGGAAAAACATTCTTTGGACAGATGAAACCAAGATCAACCTCTACCAGAATGATGGCAATAAAAAAGTATGGAGAAGGCATGGAACAGCTCATTATCCAAAGCATACCACATCATCTGTAAAACACGGTGGAGGCAGTGTGATGGCTTGGGCGTGCATGGCTGCCAGTGGCACTGGGACACTAGTGTTTATTGATGATGTGACACAGGACAGAAGCAGCCGAATGAATTCTGAGGTGTTCAGAGACATACTGTCTGCTCAAATCCAGCTAATTGATTGGGTGGCGTTTTATGATACAGATGGACAATGACCCAAAACATACAGCCAAAGCAACCCAGGAGTTTATTAAAGCAAAAAAGTGGAAAGTTCTTGAATGGCCAAGTCAGTCACCTGATCTTAACCCAATTGAGCATGCATTTCACTTGTTGAAGACTAAACTTCGGACAGAAAGGCCCACAAACAAACAGCAACTGAAAGCCGCTGCATTAAAGGCCTGGCAGAGCATTAAAAAGGAGGAAACCCAGCATCTGGTGATGTCCATGAGTTCAAGACTTCAGGCTGTCATTGCCAGCAAAGGGTTTTCAACCAAGTATTAGAAATGAACATTTTATTTCCAGTTATTTAATTTGTTCAGTTACTTTTGAGCCCCTGAAACAAAGGGATTGTGTTAAAAAAATACTTTAGTTTCCTCACATTTTTATGCAATCTTTTTTTTTTAACCCACTGAATTAAAGCTAAAAGTCTGCACTTCAACTGCATCTGAGTTGTTTCATTTAAAATTCATTGTGGTAATGTACAGAACCAAAATTAGAAAAAAGTTGTCTCTGTCCAAATATTTATGGACCTAACTGTAAGTGTCAGATACTAGTGGTATACATATAACACACATTTAATAAGTAAATTATTTTCTGAGAATTTGCTTGTAGCCTGAGGAACAGGAGGGTAATATACCACTTGTACAGCACAGCTTTAGGGCACTTGGTTTGAACCTTAAACTCTGTCACTCAAAGTGTTCTGTCTGCTTGTTCTCCCGATGTCTTCTTATATTTTCTCAAAGTACTTTTTTATCACATACTGCCAAAATAGGCTTTTTCCATTGATTGTCAAGTCTATCTTCGTCCAGTATGAGAGAACATTAGAACAATCTAAGAGCAGGCCATTCATCCCAACAAAGCTCTCCAGTCCTATCCACTTAATTCTACTAAAAAAACATCAAGTCGAGATTTGAAAGTCCCTAAAGTCCTACTGTCTACCACACAACTTGGTAGCTTATTCCAAGTGTCTGTGGTTCTCTGTGTAAAGAAAAACTTCCTAATGTTAATGCAAAATTCACCCTTAACAAATCTCCAAATGTGTTCCCTTGATCTTGATGAACTCATTTTAAAATAACAGTCTCGATCCACTGTACTAATTCCCTTCATAATTTTAAACACATCAATCATGTCACCTCTTTATTTTCTTTTGCTTAAGCTGAAAAGGCTTAGCTCTTTTAATCTGTCCTCATAATTCATCCCCTGTAGCCCTGGAATCAGCCTAGTCACTCTTCTCTGGACCTTTTCTAGCGCTGCTATGTCCTTTTTGTAGCCTGGAGACAAAAACTGCAACTTAACATTATGTTTGCCTTCTTAATGATTTTGTGAACACTGTCTGCAAGTCGATATCTTAGAGTCCACCATGACTCCTAATTCCTTCTCATAACGTGTACTCTCGATTTCCAGACCTCCCATTGCGTATTCAAACCTAACATTTTGTGTATGTGTAATACATTTTCTGACATTAAACTTCATCTGCCACAAATCTGCCCCAAGTCTGTATGATGTCCAAGTCCCTCAGTAATAATTTAACAAATTCCAGATTATCTGCCAATGCACTTATCATTGGTATCATCTGCAAACATAAATAGCTTGTTACTTATATTCCTACCCAAAACATTTATATACTGTATATTAAAAAGAGCAGAGGCCCTAGCACTGACCCCTGTGCATCACCACTCTTAACATCGGCCAATTCTGATAAGTTTTGTCACACCATAACCTTCTGCTTCCTGTGTCTCAGCCAATTCTGCACCCATCTAAAATCATCATCCTGAACTCCCACTTCATTTAGTTTGAAGCCCAACCTCTCATGTGGCACCTTATCAAATGCTTTCTGAAAGTCAAGATATATAATATCATATGCTCCACTTTGATCTAATCCTTTTGTTGCTTCCTCATAGAATTCCAGCAAGTTAGTCAAACACAACCTCCCTCATATGAACCCATTCTGACTGTTTAGAAAAACTCCTGCACTTGCCATGTGCTGCACAATCTTATCATTAATAATTCCTTCCATTAATTTTCCTGTGATGCTTGGATCTTCCTGAATATAACAGAATTATACTTTACATTTTCCAGTCATTCAGAATTTCCTCAGTGTGTAATGACTTCCTAAAAATATGTGTCAAGTGTTTATATATGTATTCACTGACCTCCTTAAGAACTTGAGGGTTAGTATTTTCTGATCCTGGAGACTTGTTTGATTTCAGCCTATTTAATCTGAGCAGTACTTCTCCATCTTCAATTTCCAAATCAATCAGTCCCATTTACCACTAGGAGGTTATCTACTTCCTCACTTGTAAAGACCTCAGAAAAAATGCTTATGTAGAGTGTCTGCTATTTCACTGTCTGTCTCTTTTAATTTCCCTTTACTATTCCTGATGCACTTCACCTTGTCCTTGACTGTTCTTTTACTACTAAAATACTGAAAGAATCTCTTTGGGATGTCTTTTGCCTTATCTGCTATATTCCTGTCTTTTGGTCTCCCAAATATCCACATTAATGGTTGCCCTCATGTTCTCATGTGCCCTATGATTCACATTGGAGTGATTAGTCTTATACACCTTAAACAGTTGTTTTTCATTTTGCAGCTTCTTTTTCAACTCTTTATTAACCCACTGCTGAATCTTTTCAAATTTACTATTAATTCCAAATTTAGGTAAAAACACCTGTCCTGCATTACATGTAAAACATTTTTAAACAGTTTACACTGCTCCTCAACCGCCTCCACACTCAAAAGCTTATCCCAGTCTATTCTACTTAGACATTGCCACACTGGCTCAAAATTTGCCCTACCAAACTTAATCTTAACAGTTTTAGCTCTTTGCATCCGCACTCTTACAAAATACTGAGAATTGTATTATATTATGATCACTTGACCCTAGTGGTTCCATCACTTCTACACCCTCAATTCTATCCTGATTATTACAAAGGACTAAATCCAGACAGGTTTCACCACGTGTTGGTGCTTTAACATGCTTTGTTATAAAACAATCACTGATTACTGCAAAAAACTCTTGTGCTCTACTATTTGCAAGGTTATCCCAGTTAATATTCGGATAATTAAAGTCCCCCATGACTATAATATCCCCTTGTAAACTTGCCATTTAATATTACTAAAAAGATTTGTGTTGAAATTTCTGTCTGTTTTGGGTGGTCTATAACACACTCCTAAAATAAGGCCACTTTCCTTAATGTTTTCCAGTTGGAGTCGCATGGCCTCAATAAGATGGAGCTTTTTGTCCAACTGAAGAGAACATGCATTTAAACTGAAAGTAACTTGTGTTTAAACTGAAAAGAAACGTGTGGATTTGTTTTCTGGCTTTTCAGATTTGCATTTTGTTATCTCTTGAGTTATCTCTTGCTTTTATATTTTGCCTTTTCCCTTTTTTGATTCTCTTCTGAATTATATGTTTTAATATTATGTTAATTTGAATAACACATTATTACGATTATGAAAGTTGTTCTTGAGCCAGTGGTTTTAACAGTTCCCTCCTCTTTGTTTTGGCATTAATTTAAGAAATATAAAATCTAACCCTTGTGGCTTGTGTAGGCTGCATGTCTGCTTCTCATGTTTAGGGAAAGTCTCACATTTTTGCTAGGTGTCACTGAAAGCCTTAAGGCCTATTTTTTGATGTAAAGCCCTTTATGAGTTTACGGAGCTGGCAACTTACAACAGTCTCAAATTCCTCTTATTATTCTTAAATCATAATTAAAAGTAGTGTCAATACCAAGAATGTTTTATCTAAAAAAGCAAACTTAAACCACTTCACGTATTATCTGCTCCTAGTTATGATGAACAATATCAAGTGTTTTAATGCGATTTTAGAGACAAAGTCATTAACATCTATCAGAAGTTCTCTGCAGTTGCTTCCTCATCAGTTACCCAAGACAACCTCTGTTAAGTTTCTTAGATATTGTGGACTGATTTTGTCAATAGTGATCATTTCTGTATCTCAGAGCTAATTATAAAAATGAAACTACTTCTCTTCCTCCTCACTACTCAGTTCTGCTCCTATTTTTCCTAATTATTTCTGGTCCATTTCTCAAATTACTAATACATTTGTAACATTTGGCTATGCATCATCTTTATTTAAATCTACTGCTGTTACACCTGCTCTAAAGAAACCTAGTCCTCATCCATTGTCTCTTGATAACTTCAGGCCTGTCTGCCACCTCCTACCTACCACTGGTGCTGGAAAGTGCTGTCATTAAGCAGTTTCAGATCTACAATATTTAATGTAGCTAAACATGATCTATATGAGCCTTTTCATTGTGGTTTTCACATGTTAACACAACACTGAGACTGCTCTATTGAAAGATGTAAGTGGCATCGGATCATGTGATGATGGGGCACTTTTCTTGTTTTCTTTAATGTCACTGCAGCCTTTGACATAGTAAATCAAAGTATATTTTTTATCTCACCTTTCCTCCATTGGCATTGCTGGTACAGTTATGCCCTAGTTTAAATTTTACCTTTCCGATAGACTGTTTTTTGGTTTTTTTTTTACAATTGGTAAAAATAAATCCTCCTTTGCCACAGGTTACTCAAACAGCATCCCAAGATGTGTTTCTGTCCCCTTCTTTTTCTAGTATAAATGCTCCTCTTAGGACAAATCATTCAAATACATTTGTCTCAGCTTTCACTGTTACGCTGATTGCAATGAAATTTATGTCAATACAAATCTACCATCAATCTGAAATGTTGCTCTCTGTTAGAATGCATTTCAGATTTAAAGATTTGGCTGGATGTGTTACTTATGTTTAATGCTAGTAAGACTTAAATATTCTGCGTTATGTGTTAAAATAATCCTTAGATTGCTGTTTTATTTTATTTTTTTTTCTCCAGCCGTCTGGAGTTTTTTTTTTTTTTTTCTGTCCACCCTGGCCATCGGACCTTACTTATTCTATGTTAATGAATGTTGACTTATTTTTATTTTTTATTGTGTCTTCTATTTTTCTATTTCTTCATTTTGTAAAGCACTTTGAGCTAAATTTTTTTTGTATGAAAATGTGCTATATAAATAAATGTTATTGTTGTTGTTATTTACCATTTGCTCTTGATCGTTTCTGCCTCAAATATAAATGCATTAGTTTCATTATTTTATATGTTTGATCTCTGTTATAGTTTGCTCATTTTCTTCATTGGCATAATCCACCCTGTGCCCTTAGGTCCTCTGGCAGTGGGACCCAGATGTCCCACAGACTAAACCTTCTTCCTGGGGTAACAAATCATTCAGAGCCATGGAACTATTTACCTCAACATTTATCAACATTTAAATAAGATGTGCTTCACTTCCTATTTTAAAACTAAAATAAAAACTTTTCTGTATAATCAGTATTTTTCTCTGGCCTAAGATTTTAATACTTGTGTTATGATTGCATTTTTGTTCTCTATTGTTAAGCCATTTATTCTGTTTTGTTATTATTACTTATTTATGACTTCTAAGGCTTTTACATATTTTGTGAAATCAGAGATGTTGCATTAATAATATTATTATTTATCCTATAAAGCACTTGTCTTAATTTATGTCACTGCAAAATTTTCTGAGATCTAGCATAGAAGGGGCATTAATAAATGTAATTAATGATCCAAGAACTCTTTCCCTGAGTGAAAACTTTTAATTTGCATCTTACACTTTATTACAGTAAGGGTGCCACGCATTTTGGTAGAAGCAGCAGGAGAGGCAGCTTTCCAAAAATAAATTTGTTTTGCAAGATGTGCCTGAAAAAAAGTTCCTAAAGGGTAATATCTGTATGATAGAAAGATTAGCCATGATCTGAACCATAAGAGATGAAATACAACAGGGAGAAAAGCCAGTATCAGTACGTCTGCAGCTGCTGGAAACCTTTTGTTACAGTGCAGTAATTAACAACTCACAGGATTTGCAATTCTTACCATCACATCATCCTCCACTATCCCGCCTAGCAATCCAGCTTTACCAATACCATAATCTCAAAATAAAAAAAAAATGAATTTAGGAATTATTAACTACTTGTAATATGCACTCTGGAGTATGAAAGATACAGATGGAATGGCTAAAAATCTGAAAATAAGAAGTGTACACAATGTGAAAGATAAAATAGACCATTTATTTTTTCAATGAAAGCCATTTATTAATACTTGTAGTAAGGGGGAGCAGAATTTCTCAATAAAACTTCAATAAAACCAATATTTATACCCACATTTTTAGAGTGGCACACCTCTCTTTAAATGGCTCCTCAGATTGAAACATAACTGAATGGTGATTCTATGTAATGCTTATTTTCTTTTTACCAGTTCTTTAACAATACAGACCTCCTGCCTCTACCAGCTTCTCCATCACTCAAGAAAGCGGTTTTCCCATTTTGTCACAGAACAAAAAAACTTTAATAACAGAGAATGCTAGAGAGTTGAATAAAATGTTCCTAATAAATTTAAATATTTCAAAGAATTACATTGTCATAGGGATTTTTTAACTACCATAAGAGAGTATCACTTTACAATATATTGATTTACAGGGGATTAAAGGATAAGTTTGGTATTTTTCAAGTCAAAGTTATTTCTTCACAATCATAGTACAGTATGTATGAAATGTATCCTCCTCTTCATAATTCAGATATTTTCCCGATTTAAAATGATAGCTTATTTGTCTCAATTCTGGAAGAAAACATACCAGAAAGTAGTAAACTTTCAAAATCTAAATGGCATTTCCTTCATTCACAATACTGACCTAGAGGAAACCAAAAGGGGTGGGGGTGAAAGGTTATTGCAGAGGTAGAGAATTTCACCAAGATGAGGTGCAGAGCCATTTTTCTTTTGAAATAACTGAATCTCAGTAATTGTTTATTTTTGAATTCCTTTCTAAAGATTTGTGAATACACTGTTTTACCATATTTGTGCAATCTCAAAACACTGATTAGTATACAATAACATTCTTGCCTTATACAACAGACATATTTCATAAATTTAAGCCTTTTCTCATGTTTGGACCAGAGTTACCTGAAGCCTGTAAAAACATCTGGGGCCTCATGTATAAACAGGGCGTACGCACAAAAATGTTGCGTACTCCCGTTTCCACGCTCACATCGTGATGTAGAAAAACTAAACTTGGCATAAAACCATGTACATTTTCACGCCAGCTCAATCCCTGGTGTACGCAAGTTCTCTGCTCGGTTTTACAAACTGGCGGCACCCAGCGTCAAAGCAGTGCTTTTGTTCAAGTGTGGTTTCCCTGTCTTTTTTAGATTCACATCCCTGACACGGCCTTATCAAATACTCTGAAATTAACCGCATATCATTTATTGGTTTAAGGCATATGATTGTAATCAACCTGTAACCATATAATGGCACACAGAATGGCCAAACTATTCCAAATACTATAGCTGCTTTAGCGTTGTCACTGTCAGTGCACCACTCAGAGTATTTAACCCAGTATATCTGAGTGTGGAATCACAGCTCTACAACAGCTGATTGGATTATCGGGATACAGCATCTAGACAATAAGTTTTCCAGCCTTCCAGCCTACACGTATTTTAAAAAAAAAAACTTCATTTGAGGAGGAAATTAACTGATCATAATGAGAATATTATGAATACTGTCACTGGATATATAACACTGATCCCTGTGCACTAGTCGGACAGCACAATGTGGCTAATTTGTATGCATAATCAGCCTTTTGCTGCAGCTACTATCCAAAACAAGCCTTAAAGGAGCCTTCCCCTACTCCTCAAGGAAGAAAACATCTGTGACACAGTGAAATAATACTAATAACCAAAGATTTAATGCTACAAGGAGTTTGCATCTCCTTCATGGAAGAATTATCAGCACAGATAATACCAGCAGCACCAGAGCCACAACTTCAAGTAATGGAATTGACTGTGAGCACAAAGCACTGGGATCCACATTCAGACCGCAGGGTAAGCACCCCCTGCTGCCCTCATCAACACCTCTTCCAGCAGCAATGCAAGCTTTTCCTAAGTGGTCTCCCATTCAAGTACTGGCCAGGCCTGAACATGCTTACCTTTATTGCTAGTTCCATGTATTTTGTTTGTGGTTATAGTTCCATTTGTGTCTTTTGTTGTTTGGCGGCAGGGTGGCACAATGATTAGCTCTGCTGCCTCACAGTTCAGATTTCATTTTTGGCCACAATTAGTCCAGATAGTTGGTAGCTGCTTCCCTAGCCCATGGGGATAATTAAAACACCTTTGTACCATTATAATCCACTCAAAACCAGTTCAGCTCCTTCTTCTCCAATTCATTTTGTGGAGTTCAGCAATGCTTTTGAGCATTCCAGTGATTTCGTTGACCTCACAATGAAGTGAATTCAGTGGGACTTGCTCCTCACTATTTACCACTATCTCTTATAATTTTTCTTGCCAGACTGCAGGTGTTTTGTACTTCTTTATAACCACTTATGGCTAAATTCAAATGCTGGAAAATTATATCACCTATATTACAAAATATTAAAAAACACTGAAAATACAATCTGGTGAAAACATCACAATTTCTGTCTGTGGTACTTACAGTTTTACATGTCCAAAGGCAAAAAGAAGTTGAGTTTTGGAATTTGGAATGTTACCATAGCTATGCAAAATAAAAATATTTAGTAGCCCCAAATGCACCAGACTGGCCCATTATTTTATCATGTTATCAAATCATCTGTGACAGGCACCTAATGTGAAAGGTACCAACTAACCTTTTAGATTCTTTCCTTAATAGAGAATTAGAAAGAAATGTCGAAACCATTGACCACTCTTACCTGTAGCCTCTTACCTTTCTCACTGTCTTGTCTGTATCAGCCTTAGGGACCTCTAAGGTCTCTATGAGGCAGCACGCTGACTGGACCTGCCATTTACTTTCATTGTTTTACTTTAACCCAGTTTAACTCTAATAGAGGTGTTAACAAAACTTTCTTTATACCCTTAAGGGACCAATGCTACAAAAGAAATGATCAATCTTATCTTCTCAGTTCAGTTCAGTCTTTGACTTTGAGCCTTTACTTAAAAATTATATTTATTTCTATAACTAGGGCAGGGAATTGATAAAAAGAATTTAACTGCTTAATCATATAAATGTATGTAATTAATCATTATTTATCGCATCTAACATTAAAACATGAAACTATAAAATGAATGCATAAATCATGAAGTAAATACACACTAGAACGAACATAGAATCAACACCAAGGAATGTGAAAAAGAAAAATGAATGGCATAATTTAAACTTAAACAATGTTCTTAAACCTGAACTTTTAACAAAATACTACTTGAGAAAGTACAATCGGAATTTGAATGTCTTCTTAAAAAGCAAGTTGAAAAGAAGACAAAACAAAAACAAGACCAATGTATTAATCATCAATTTTCATAGCATATGAGACACAGCCATGTCGAAGTAAAAATGAAACAATCAAAATAACTGTTGACTTTGAAAGCATTGCTGAGGACTGATTTAATTAAAAGGCATGCAATAAATCTTCCATTAAAACTCTGTAAATACTATCATCAGTTGCTCATCACCATCAACATCTTGATAATTGCACTTTAAACAAGTGTTCTTCATATGGTGTGGTGTCAAAATAACAGTGCAGTGCCCCTGGGACCTGACTTGAGAGAGACACACTCTGTGGAGGACAGTACTACCTGGAGAAGCTGACATAAAAGTGTCATAGGGGGACATTTTTGTACACTGAGTCATTCCATTTCTCTCTTAGGAAAAGAAACATGTCAATATTACATTTAAAACCCAGCAGATGAACAGGCAATAGGCACCCATTGTTGGCACTGGGGGTGAGAAGTTAAAAGGCTGTTTGCAGATTGTAGGTATTTGCTGGATTGCAAAGGAGTCACCACTTTGAAGGTTTTGGCTAGTTCAGATTACAAACAATACAAAGTTGTGATAACAGAACTGCTCCTTCCTTGGAGGATGTCTGTATTTACCTGACTGGCAATTAACATGTTTGATAATATTGGTTTCTAAACAGCAGATCTGTACTCATTAATGGTTGGTAACAATACATTTTGTTAACTTGTGTTTTCATTATTTGTTAAACCCAGGAAATTTAGATGTGCCATTGTTTAATCTGGTTGTCCAGAAATGATAACTGCAGGGACTTAATCTCTGGCCAGGAGAAGGCAAAAGGAGGGGGACGGTCCACTGAGAAGACAGCCAAGACACTCGGACAGAGCAAAGGGGCTCGCAGGCTGACAAGGGTACGTGGCTGGCACGACATGAGGCACAAGGACGGCAATACTTCCAGGGAGGAAGAGACAGCTCTACAAGGAGACGCCGGTTGTGGGTCCAGCGAGAGAGGGAAGCCGCATGAAAGGACTGAGCAAAGCTGGCAGACAAGAAATAAGGCGTGCCTAGGTCACAGCAATGCAAGGAGCCCAGGGTGGAAAAAAAAGGAACAACGAAGAGACGCCGACAGGGATTCCACGATTTTGACAAAACTTCTCTTGGGAAACGAGTGTCCGGTGAACAAGAGTGCATCCGTGGACAGTTGAACAATTAAGTGTTGGGGTAACACTGAGAACAAACTGGACTTTGCACCACTAAAGGTTGTATCATCCAATTCTTGTTTTTAATGGACTTTTAGAGTGTGGACTGTTGTGCTTTCCTTTCTAAAAAAGAAATTTTCTTCATGATACTGTTAGATTTGGTTTATGTTCATTTATCTTTTTAATGTACTTATTATTGTCTGGTGTAATAGAAGTTGCTGTTGCTTTTCCTGAAATTACTGTTGTGTCTTTCATTGTGGGTTTACTCACCGCCCAATTTAAAGAAACCTGTGTGCTATTATTAGTAAATTTCAGGAGTTCCCAGTCTCTTAATAAAACTGGGTGGCGTAGTCGGATATTTAAATGTGTCTAAGTTAGATTACCTGTAAGTGTGACCTGACACCTGTCACAAAAGCATCTCTGTGATCACCGTTTTACAGACACAGCACATAGAAAGCACTTTAGCAGCCAGGAGACATGTTGGGGCTCTATCTGCTTGGGTGCACATTCATCAGCGACTCCTGCAAAGCCAAAGGACACTGGGCATACAAATTGCCTCTGAAGTGAGGCAGAGAGGGGACTGCCTGCCTGAGCGGGTAAAGGGTCGAAGCAGCTGGAAAATGCAACCAAAGTGCTCACTAATTACTGTGTCTTCAAATGGCAATCTTCTAGCTGCTTTTTTTTTACTACCCCCTGTCCCGCTCCTTTAGACGGTTTAACATGTAATGCTTTATGTAGCTGCAATCTCGTTTAAAAACTGACACCATGCCTTACTTGAATGGTTATGTTGCATTCTTTGTATAAATTAGTGGATACTGCAAACTTGAATCATGGGTAGGGATAATTATTATACTTCTGTTTCGTAGAATTTTGTCATTATATTAGTGCAGTCAGCACTGTAAGTTGGTTGGCAGACTGGTGAGTTTAATACAGAGGTATTACAGACTTACTTTGGTTTTAGTGCCGCTCAAAGATAGCTTATTTAGCACTTAATATGACATTGATTCGACCTTGTTACAGAAACATGAAATGCAAAAAAAAAGCATTGCACCAGGACTGCCAAAAACCCACGTCTACCCCTTCTTTCCTCCCACTCCCCTTGACCAACGTCAGTATGTATAAATGAAGAAAATGTGCACCAGTGCTATGTATTGACATGTGGCATATCATTGTGAACAATATAATACAAAATTTTAAACCTTTAAATGAAAGTTTTACTTAAAATATGCTACTGGATGTACACACTTAACTTTCTTTTGTGATGTTAAAAAAAATTTGTAAAAATGCCACCCTGACCAAAGCACTGCCTGAGTGGGCCGGGGTATGGTGAGACCACAGTGTTCTAAAATAGATGCCATTTTGAATTGGTCCCGTCCGATAAACAAGAGGCAGGTTCAGGCCTTTCTCGGCTTAGCGGGTTACTATTGCCGGTTTGTACCCCGGTTTTCCGAGAGAGCAACCCCCTTGACAAACCTTACAAAGAAGGGAAGACCTAATTACGTGGTATGGGATGAAACATCAGAGGCTGCATTCAGTGACCTGAAAACGGCCCTTATGTCAGCTCCTATATTAAAGGCACCTGATTTTTCCTTGCCTTTAATTCTTCAGAGAGACACTTCAGACACAGGTCTTGGAGCCGTGTTGAGCAAAGTGTCGATGGAGATGAACACCCTATTATGTACCTGTGCCAGAAACTGTTGGATCGTGAAACTAGGTATGTGGCAGTGGAGCGGGAGGCTTTGGCTATTAAATGGGCGATTACGCAGCTGAGATATTACCTCTTTGGGTGTGAATTCACTCTTGTGACAGACCATGCGCCATTACAGTGGATGGCCTTGCACAAGGAGTACAATCCACGTGTCACAAGGTGGTTTTTGGATCTGCAGCCACATAAGTATTCGGTTGTTTATCGCCGGGGTGTTCTGCAAGCCAATGCCGATGCCCTTTCTAGGTGCCACGACTTCTCGGACAGGTATGCCCGACCCAACGGTTCTGGGCTAAGGGGGGGGGCCATGTCACACACGTGCGAGTAGGGGGATGTTGTGTGGACCAAGTAAACATACTTCCACGCCATGCCAGGGGAGGGTGGGGTACACTAAACCTTCTCCTGTTATCTCTACAGACCAGCCGCGGGAAAACCTATCTGAGTCAGTGATGACACTTCCGGCTCCGGTGCCCAGAAGAATGTCACTTCTGGTCCCGGCACCCAGAAGAACGTTACTTCCGGTTCCGGTGCCCAGAAGAACGTCATTTCCAGTTCCGCCGCACAGAGTGATGTCAGAAGGACATCACTTCCAGTTACCCTACATCACTTCCAGTCTGATCACTTAACACTAGAATTACCAGAGTCCACGAAAAAACTCATAGATCCGGCCCACCTTAAAACCGTTCGCACCTCTCCACCAGTGCCTTTTGTCATCTAAATGTGCCAATAAAGACAAGCTGAAAGCAGCCAGCTATTCCATCCCCCCACCGACTTAGAACGTGCACGAACTTCTCCCAGCTCATGCCTTGATTGATTATCTGGGAGTAAAGTGGAGTTTTAGAGTGGAAATAATAGATCATTATTTGGAACACACTTCCGTTTTCTTGCCAGTCCCCACATGTATGTATGGTGGTGTTTCTTTTGTACTCCAGGACATGCAGAGGACAGAATAGTACAGAGCAGTAAGTTCAGCACTATATCCAATCAGACAGACAGACAGGCAGAGAAGTCACTAGATATATAAATAAACAGGGAAGGCACTGTATAATAGATATATAAAAAAACAGCTAAGGGGATAGATAGATAGGAAGGAAAGGTACTATATGATAGGCAGACAGGGAAGCTGCTATTTAATAATAAAATTACTGTTATTACTATATAGATAGACAGGTAGTTCAGGCAGGCAGGCAGAGCGGCGAAGGTTAAAAAGAAAAAAAAAAAAAATTTTCTCCCCAGCGGGGAATCAAACTCAGGTATCAGAGGCACGGCAAGACTGCTGCACTCTGAGTCCGCAAATCTTACTGGTACACCATGGAAGCTGTTGTATCATTCTTGAACCTTTTGTGAAAGTGTTTAATTGATCTTTGGACTTCAGGCTTCATACATTTTATAGTTTATGCCTACATTTTGTAACATTTATTACTAAAATATGAAAATGTTTCTGTTTTAACAATGTGTTTACACAGATTACTGTAGAAACGGAACACACATGAAATGCGTGTGTTCCAAATAATGATCTATTATTTCCACTCTAAAACTCCACTTCACTCACAGATAATCAATCAAGGCATGAGCTGGGAGAAGTTCATGCACGTTCTAAGTCGTTGGGGGGGGGGATGGAATAGCCGGCTGCTTGTCTTTATCAGCACATTTAGATGACAAAAGACGCTGGCGGAGAGGTGCGAATGGTTTTAAGGTGGGCCGGATCTACAAGTTTTTTAGTTGACTCTGGTAATTCTAATGTTAAACACATGTAAACTTATTAAAACACACTTTGTAAACACATATGATATGTGGATATTGGGCTAAGGATATGAATAACACCTCTATATTATAAAACATTTTAACGTCACGCAAAACAAGACAGTGAGACAGAAGAACAGCTGCTGTACATGCTTTTAAATGATCAACGCACAGAGACAAGCAGAACAGGCATCTTGGCAGAAGCAGCACAAAGCCAGTAGCTGATCCATCCACTTCTGCTTAGCGTGCGTTCAGCTCCCCCTCTTCACAAAGCAAGCGGGAGAGACGCGAAGTGGCACGAGCACAGCGCACCTCTGGGGGGGTTGAGCGAAGAGATCGAGACCAGATCATCTCGGAGAGACACTTTGACGACACACTAGACTAGACATTACAACCTTAGGAAGAAAAACCCATGAGACGGTGACTTTTTCACGTCACGCACTACTTACAAACAATTTAAAACAAGTTCACTGACATCTAACCTAGCAGTTGTTGGAATGCTTTTGGCTGACAAACTTCAGATGCTCCCAGCTCTTAAAACATGACAAGCAGAACATGCAGCTTGCCAGCAGAAGATCTGAGCACTTCTCCTTTGCGTGCGTTCAGCCCTCACACCCCCTGCCCCCCTACTGCTGTACAGGCTTTTAAGTGATTGATGCAAAGCGCGACAAGCACAACACACAGCTGGCCAGCAGCAGCAAGACACCAGATGAACCAATCGCATCTCTTTAGCGTGCGTTCAGATCGCCCCCCCCCCCCACAACGCAAGCAGCTTTATAAGTCCCGCGAGAAAGAGATTTAACCACGCCCAGGGCAGGAAATAAAGGACAAATATTGTTTTTACAAAAGTTTTAAAATAAAAATTAAAATAATGCAAATGTAACAATTCCCATGAAAATAACAATCTCGTTAAATTGTTTATTCAGTAAACCAAACCCAGGGGTTGGCGAGCGAAGTGAGCAAGGGGCGGAGCCCCCTAGTAATAATAATAGTATTAATAAATCCACGCTGTAGCGGGGGTGCAATAGCTGAACTGCGATATAGCGGGGGATCACTGTACTTATGTTTTTATATTGTCCATTTTGTTGTGCTATTTTTGTCATTTTATGGGAAGATTTTTGTTTTGGGAAGGACTTGAACATTGAATCTCACAGTACAATAACAATAAAGGAATTCAAGTCAATTCAATTCATCTTTAAAGCACATGTACAAATACAAAAACTTTATTGTGTTGGGGTGTTAGTGACCAAATAAATGATCATTAAAAAAAATTCTTGTATATTTTAGGTTAAAAAATTGTTGAAGATGAAAAGTATGTGGTATATCTTGGAAAGGCCATCAATACACACTGCACAACTCTCCATCAGGAGACATTTCCTACAAAAGGTTACCCATATCTTCAGCATGACTTGTATAAATAATGCTTGTGCATAACATGTAACATCCAAAGGATTTCAGACATTCACTTTTACTCATATATGAAGACAAAGATGGTGATATAGTAGGGCTATCACTAGCCCAACTAGAGCTTTCACTAACACTACTGGCACTTGAACAGTTCACTGGTGTGGTGATCAGATGTGATGACAACTCCCCAAAAGTTCCAAAAATATTCTTAATGGAATTACTGGCTTTTCTTCAGTTGCCAATGTTTACTTCCTTAAATATGGCTTTTCAAAGCGCACTTGTCCATATTCTCAATGTCAAATTTCTTCATGCAGTAAAGACACCCAGCCATATGCTTTTTTGTCTTGTTGAGGTCAATCTTTTGTGACAATATTGCCCAACCATTTCAAGTTAAACACACACTTTCCTGGCATTTTCACTGCTCGATAAATCACACGTCTAATATACACCGTGTAATTAACTTGATAACTATTTACCATTTAGCACTAACTCAACACTAATAATTGATAAGCAGAATAATGGCTTCTACATAATGTATCTAAACCAGGACACACACGCACTAGCACAGAACACAATGCACGGTGATATTAAAAGTGATATTAATGTGAAATGTAGGTGTTTTATTGCTGAAATATGAAATGTTTTATATGCAATTATTGGAATTCGCTTTAATATTTTCCATGACGTTTAAATACCATTTACATTTTTTGAGAAATTCAAGGACTTTTTAAAACTTGATTTTGGCCTGTTAATTTTTCATGACTTTCCCATTTTTCTAGGCGCTATACGGACCATGTAAATAATATATATGAAGCTGGTGATAACTGCAATACCATTACAGTTATTTTACCTCCCCTTAACTGCAGCTCCCTGTTTTACCTGCTGCTTATTCATTCACTGCTAACTTGCTATGGATCAGATGCATTTACACACACTGCATCTATTAAAATTAAATATATAACCAGAAGGGTGAACGATAGTTCTTGCATTCACCAAATCCTGTACTTCACATGTATTTTCATTCGTTTGCTTTTCTGTGATACAGTTTTGCATTCAAAAAAGGCACATTGGATAATTTTCTTTATCAATTCCACACATTCCTTTAATGCATAAATCAGGAAAAGTCAGAGTGTGTCAGGGCAGCAGTTCACAGACCACAGACCGACCCTTGACTGCAGCACCAGTCCATTGCAGGCCATTGCCCTTGTTAGATTTAATTCAATGTTTGGCATCTCCTGTATCAGTAGAGTCAGATTACTCGCATGCTGTTTTATAAAAAAAAAAGATTTTCTTGCTTTCTCATACTTTCATCACAAGTCCTCTTGCCAAGAAGCCTTTATCTACATTCAATGTCTTGCTTCTTCTGTTCTTACATGTTCTTATGATATTTGAAACCTAAAAAAGTGTGTTACTCACATGGTATTAGTCTGACACTATCTCTTAAAGAATAATGGCAATTTTAACAAATGGCTTATGACATTAATCATCAAAGCACACTTGAGCCATATTATCAATTTAACAAGTGAAGGTAAGGATGCAGATTATACGTAAGATCAATTCTGTTTTAAAACTGAGAGCATTTTGTTACAGAGATTAAGTTACAAGACTAGAAGAAACTCAAAGCCAGTTATGTTGTTAAAATGAATACTCTGTGGTCCTTTAAATATGAGACTTTAGATAACGTAGCTATTATCTAAAAAACCATTGCATAGGCTAAAAGGTGCAATTGGATTTGTTATTTCATGCCAAATAGCTCATGTATTGTGTCGGTTGAGAATGTCTCCCTGTTTGAGGTACTAAAGCTCACCTGCTCTGTGAACTTTCCTGCTACATCTTGTTTCAAATAAAGACTGGAGCTGTCCTTGTTCTTGTATATACATGAAGTGTATACATAAAGTAAAAAAATGTTGTTTTGCTAATCCCAGAATTCCAAAATAAATAAAACAGAACTATAAACCTCCAGGTGCTTTTCTGACAGATGTTGTGTGAACTCAGTTCCCCTAAGATGTGTCCCCAAAGTTAGCACAATAAATAATCTTTCATGGTTTCTCTAATGATTGTGATGTCTGTCTAAATGCAGTTTCATTTGATTGAAGTTGCTTTCTCTTGGCACGTAGAATTCTCTTTTTTATCAGCTTTCCAAGACCATATCTACTACTTTTAAATGGGTTCTCTTTGATTTTAGAGACTTAGAGCAACTGCTTTTTAAAATGATTCTCTGTTTATAGCATGCATTTTTCCTCCCTGATGTTAGATCTTTTGTAAACTCCTTGCAGATCTGGACTATTTTCCATTTTTAATGTCTTCATTTTAAGATGTTTTAATTTTTAATTTCATTTGATTGACTTTATAAGTATAAGTCTTGTTTTTTTTCTATGATAATGTTTTCTGGTTTGGGTCTGTATCAGTTAAAAGCTGATTTAATGATTGACTGATTAACTGCACTGTTATTTTCATGTGTTTTACACACCATATTAGGTGTGTGGTTTGTCTTATATACATAAGCACACATATATATTTAACTCCACTACAAGAGTACTCATTAAGTATATGTTTTGTCTTGACTGCTCCCAAAAGAGGAATTCAGAAAGCATCAATCTCCTTAATGAAGCAAACGTTACAAATATACCATGCATCATAATGAAAAGATAAAGCTAGTTAATAATGAAAAAGAACACAAAAACTCATGTTTTTCAAGCAAATAAATGTTGAGATAAACAAAAGCTGACAGACATTGATCAGTTTACCCACAACTCCCTGCCAGATATATTATAATATGGTGCAGAAAATACTAATCTCCACAACTGGAACATAAACATATGCTGGTTTAGTGCTTTTGGTCTGTCTCTGTGGAAGCCTACAGATCTCAAACATATCTTATCCTATGGCCAGTGCTTTGTTCATTTTTCAAGTTTTATGAAATATAATAATTTAGGTTTGATATTTTATATTACGCAGTTCACAACGATTCAGTGTTTATTTACTTTATGATTTTTGTACTAATTTTATAATTACATGTTTTAGTGTTAGATGTGATTAATCGTGATTAACTTCATACATTTATGCGATGAATTAGTTAATTTTTTTTATCAACTCCTAGCCCTAGTACTTTGGTACTAAATTCCCAGCTTTGATTTTAACTCTTGTTTCGTCAAACTCCTTTCAATTACCCAGATTGTGAAAAACATAAAACTAACAAAACAGTTTTTCAGCACCACTCTCATTGTCATTTTCCTCCAACAGTTCAAAATTATCATCAGAGAGTGCAGAATCTGAGTCCGCGACAAACATAACAAATCTTTGACAGAGGATTTCTTCTGATGAGAGTGGCTACCGGCATTTGACCCGATACTGTAATGAAAATGAATGGTGATTCATCTTTATCTTTTGCTGCCAGCTAGTGGATAAAACTATTACATTCTAGGTGATTTTTCTTGTTGGTTAGCCATCAATTCTTTGTGTGTTAACTGTTATTGATACCTGCCTTGATAGTGTTAAATTTCGATAGGGGCGCTCCCGGACTACCACCATTGGGTCAGTGACAATGTCGTGCTGAATCAGCGAGGTGCGGCCTGGTGCTTCGCTGACCACCTCCGGGACGGACAGGATCGCTCGCTCGAGCTCCTGTCGTTGGAGGGGCGTCAGGTTCTGACCGAGGTTAAGGTCCGTTGATTTTGAGAAAAGGGAGAGGGTGTGGCCGGTGGGTGGACGTTCTTCCCTGTCCTTCCAGGGCTTTAACAGGTTGACATGATACACCCTCTTGCATGGTCGACGGTTTGGTTGGCTAACCAAATAGTCCCCCAGCCCTTTCCGTTCCTTTACCTCCTTTAGGCCAAGCCAATGAGCCAGGAGTTTGGAGTGGGAGGTGGGCATGAGCACCATAACACGATCCCCCGGTTGAAACTCCCGTAAGGTGGTATTCCTGTTGTAAGACCACGCCTGCACTGCTTGAGCCTTCGACATGTGGTCTTTTAACAAAGGCCTGATCTTTCCCAATCTATCGTGTAATTGCGCGATATACTCCAATATATTGGTGGAGGGAAGTGCCTCAGCTTCCCATCCTTCTTTTAGGACATCTAATAGGCCCCAGGGTTGATGCCCATACAACAACTCAAAAGGGGAAAACCCCGTAGAGGCTTGGGGCACCTCCCGATAGGCGAAAAGTACGAGGGATAACAGCTGGTCCCAGTTCCTACCGTCCGCGCTGACTACCTTGCGGAGCATCTGCTTGAGGGTTTGGTTAAATCTCTCCACTAACCCGTCCGTCTGAGGATGGTATACGGAGGTTTTGAGATGCTGTGTACGGAGCAACTTGGCAACCTCCCTGAATGTATCCGAGGTGAAGGGGGTACCTTGATCCGTCAGGACTTCTTTAGGTATACCCACTCGTGAAAAAAAACCTACTAATTCCCGCGCGATATTTTTTGTATTAGCGGCTCGCTGGGGAACCGCCTCTGGGTACTGGGTCGCGTAATCAACCATAACCAAAATATATTTATGGCCTTGTGTCAAAGGTTCCAGGTATCCAACAAGATCTACGCCGATCCTTTCAAATGGGATATCTATGAGGAGAATGGGAACAACAGGAGTGCGACCCCTCCAGGGTATCTGTCGTAGCTGACAAGTCGGACAAGACAGAAACGCCGGACCTCCTCATTTATTCCGGGCCAGTAAAATCGGAGCTTTACTCGCTCCAAAGTTTTTTCGGTCCTGAGGTGGGCGCCTAAGAGGTGGGCATGAGCCAGCTCGCAAACCTCTCACTGGTAGGTCAGTGGGACAAGCAACAGCTTCCGCCTGTCACCTTTGTGTTCAGCCACCCGGTACAACAGATCGTTATCTAGGACAAAGTAGGGCAGGGATGGTGTGGAGTCCACGGACGGTATGTCATTTACGGAAACAATAGCATTCCTGGCGAAATTCCGGGAATCATCATTCCACTGTTCTCTCTTAAAACAGGCTGACGTGAGGCGAAACTGATGGTCCACGTCAGCAAGCGGGTCAGGTGGAAGGTCCGCGGACATCCCTGTTCGACTCGGAGCCCCACCACGTTGCACTTCCGGCATGGGGTTCCTTGCCGAAGAGGTGTCCGGGTGGCCACCTACGTCATCAAATGTCGCCGAACTGCATGGCGTGGGAGCGGCCCGGAGAGCCCCTTGACCCTCCATAAGCAGAGCCAGGCTAGGTGCGGGAGTGGCTAATGTTCTACCGCTGTTATTCTCTGACAAGACTTGTCCCAGAATCAGCTGGAAGGGGGGCTCGGGCAAAACAGCGATGAGCATTTGTTTCAATGTCCCCTTCCATGAGATGAAGCACTTCGCGGACCTATACGCCCTGGTCTCACCGTGTATACAGGTTACTCTCAACTGCTGAGCCACCCACTGTCACGGTAAAACATGACGGGATGCAACGACAGAGACGTTACTCCCGGAGTCAAACAGTGCCACCACCGGATACCCACTCAACAACACCACTCCCATAATAGGGACCGCCAGGGGATGGGACAAAGCACAATACCTTTCTCCTCGAGCCCAGCTGCAATCCATCGGCTCCGCGGTGTTGAGGGGACAGGTGGGTAGGAGCTGTCCGACCTCACCACACTTGTAACAGCGTGGCACGGAGGCCCCTCTCTCTCGTTGTTTCAGCGGGGTTTCCACCACTCGGCAGATGGGCTCCGGGGTGGCCGCCCGTCCCTGTCGGGCCCCACGAGCAGACTTCTCCGAACCCCCGAGTTGGAGAACCGCCAGTTGGCACTCCAGGACCTCCAAAAGCCCATTCATGTCGGAGTATGAATGCCGGCAGACCTGCTGGGCGAGATAGTCCGGTATGGCGTTTACTAGGCCCTCACAGGCCATTTGTTCGACCACTTCCTGGGCCTGGTTCACGTCTGGCCATAGCCAGTGCCCGAGCTTGCCCCAGAACTCGAACGCCTGGGCTCGCGGCGGGCTGTGAGGGTCGAATTTCCACAGCCGCCATTCCCTCGCCTGCTGGCCCGAAGTTATGCCGTAGCGTTTAAAAATCTCGGACTTAAGGAGGTCGTATTGGGTGGCCTCTTCCTCTGGGAGATCGTGATAGGCGCGCTGCGCAGGTCCCTTCAGATAGGGAGCCAAAATGGAGGCCCATTCCGCCCGCGGCCACTGGTTGCGGTCCTCTCAAACACCGAGAGATATGACTCGATGTCATCGGCAGCCTGGTCTACCTTCAGGGCCTGCAGTTCGTTGGCCACGGTGGTCAGGACCATGTTGAGATCTTGCCCTTGTGATATTTTCGGGCGTTCCTATCCTGCCGACTACGCCACTGTAATAAAAAGCACAAACAAGCATAAAGGTTTGGGGTGTTTTAAGCCCCGTATACTGTAAAGACAAAAAAAACGCGAGTTGAGTCAGTGTTTTCAATCGAGTACAACAGACAGTCAAAATAAACCGGGTCAGAGATTTTATAAGGGTGCACAGGAAATGATGGGGAGAGCAGTGTTGCGTGATGGGAAGAATGACGTGATCTTTGGGGGACCGGAGGTTAGAAAGGATCCCGGAAGCTGGAGGGAGTTGTAGACTTCTGGGTACGTCTATGGCGGTGGCATTTTGGTCCTTCTAGGGAAACAAAAGAAGAAAGGTCAGTACTTCACCCTTGTCCCCCGGCACAGGTCCTTAAGCCGCTCCCCATGTGCTCGTGCGTGACACTAGATAAAAGAAAAGTGAGTAATTGCATGAAGACAAGAAAATTGACCATCCTGGCTCACTAGAGAAAGCTCGACCTAAGAACCGGATCAGGCCAGAAATTGACTGGAAACACCCAGGCAGAAAAATATTGAGAATGATTTGTGAAAATATGTCTATTAGTTTGGAACATTAAACAAATATAAGCAATAAACTGAAATGGATAAAAATCAGTTTAAACAATTTTTTTTATTAAGATTTGCTTAAAGATCTAAAATTTTGAACGAAATACACTTTTCGAGTTCTTTTCGAAGACCTGAACTTTTGAACTGAGGTGGTTGCTCAGAGATTTAAACCATTTTATTGCTCACCAGATTATTTAATTCCAATTATGCTTTTTAGATAATATTAAGCCTGAAACTTAGAATGAATTAAAGTAGAAATAATAATCAAAAATATGTAAATATTATTTGCACAAAGAAATGTATAATTTAGTTATGTGCTAAACATGAAAACAAACTGTTCATTTTAGATAGATAGATAGATAGATAGATAGATAGATAGATAGATAGATAGATAGATA
>JANRMT010062854.1:27540619-27559641 GCA_026402145.1 Polypterus bichir lapradei | reverse complement strand
CTATCTATCTATCTATCTATCTATCTATCTATCTATCTATCTATCTATCTATCTATCTATCTATCTAAAAAAACACTTCTGTAAAAAGCCAATAAATATATATATATTAAAACTAATGTAAATCTATCACAGCAGAGCACAAGGAAAGAATGTTTTGGAAAATAATGCAGAGTCTCTTAGCAACATGGGACAGAGGACAGAAATCCATCCTGGAATTATACTACTATATCACTCCTCACAATCATGTACACTCACTCAATCAATGCATGGAAAAACAGAAAAAATGTGATTTAGCTAGATATGAAACCTGGATTATATTATATGTAGTAAGTACTTGATATGTAGATATCTGTCTCTTCATTGACCACAAGATCCTTACTGAATATCTTTCAACAAAGTAGAAAAGCACCCAAGTGGGCAGTACTTCTATCTGCAAAAAAGTAATACATTTGCAAATGATTGTGAAATGATGCATTAAAAAAAAGAATATTGAGAATAAGTTTCTTTTAAATAGATTGGGGTAATCGTATTCAAGATTTCAAACCTGTAACCTGTGTAAATTACTCTGCTGGGGATGTGGCAGAAACAAGTCTGCCTTAATGCAGTTGTTTGTGTAAATGCAAGGACATTTAAGAAAACATTTTAAAAATAAGACAATGATTGTAGTTATGTGGCAATGGGGAACTTCATGGCAAAAAGAAACTGAATTTTGGTAGCTTGAAATGACAAGTATGCAGCAAACATAATTTTACCTTTCTTTGGTATGTTGATGATATTCAATTAAATAATGAAATATTTCATTGAAATAAAATAGATGGGGTAAAATTAAACTTTTAAACAATGTGAAAAGTGCTATCATTGGACTAAAAACATGGAAATAAGTTAATCATTTGGACTTTTTTTTTATTTTTTGTTGTTTATCATTTTTATAGCCATTTCCTTGGCCTCTATAAATATTGCAGGTATTATTTTGGAGGATTTAGAGCTGAAGGATTTAATGATTTGATCTGTTTTTTCATTTAGAATGTTTTTGAAGACATTCATATTTAGACACATCTTCCCAAGCCACCATAATTTCTTGTTGTTTGTCATCCAGGGAGTGTGTGACGTGTGATGTAATTATCAGTGTGGTATTAAAGGTCAGCATTATACACTGATTGATTCAGTATTTCATACTGTACCATCATTGTTTTAAAGATCTCTCTAACTACAAATCTTTTCTGTTCTTCAACTTTGATGTACGTCGTGAGCTTTGGCTTAGGCTACGTGTAATATTGTGGTATTTGACTTACAATTTTGGCTCATGTCATTGCCATTGTTTATTTATATCAAGTCCCCGCTTTGACCTTGGCTTGTTATTACTATCATGTTACGTCTACTGGGTCCATCTTGCTTTAAACTTCTGCTGCTAATTTTGCATAATCTTAAGATCACACGTCTTAAAAATTTTTTCGATAAATTCCCCAGGAGTTAAAGCATTACTTATTACTTACTGTAGATGGGAAGTTTGATGACACAGTGTTTAATTCTGCTGCCTTGTACATCCAGAGACCTGTGTTTAAATCTCAGGCAGTCACTTTACCTGTGGAGTTTTAACATTCTGCCTTTGTCTGTGAGGGCTTTCCTCCAGATATTCCAGCTTCTATCCCACATCCAAAAATAAAGTAGGTTAGGTTGTCTGGAAAGTCATGGTGTCTTCACAGACTTATTCTGTACAGTTTGAATGTTCCTGTGTCCACGATTTTTATGCCTTTTCTGAATACTTCCAGATCCCTCCCATATTCCTTCAGATGAATTCTTGCTTGTATGGTGTCATACGTTTGTGCCTGAGGATCATCTTCCTGGCTCAGCAAAGATAAGTGATACCACTCTAGGATGAGAGGGGACACTGTTGCTCACTGTCTTTTGTCTTTTTCCCACAGCTCAAAGAAGTCACCCAGTGAGGGAACCTAACCCCACCTATGGCGGCAAGACCAGGCCTCACACCCTGTATAAAAACAGACAGCTTGGCATTTCATTTCTTGACCCAGATCATGCGTCAGACATCTGTGAACTTCGATAACGCACTCCATTCAGAGAATGTTTTTTTTGGGGTGGTTTTGCAGCCATCTTTTCTGTTGTTCCACAGTGTGCCCTTCTGTTTTTGGTTGCTTATTAAACAGGGCTTCCTGGTTGGTGCCCTGATACTTCTCTCTGCATCCTTGTGGTCTATCAGCTCTGTCAGTAAGGTTTAATAATGACTTGTATCTTGTGGACCACCAAACCCCAAACCCTGACACAGACAGGCTGACACACAAGTTCAACACAGCACATTATTTATTCTTCAGTGGTGAGGCGTTTTCTTTTACTCCCTACTTCATAGCACAGTACAATCCAATATGCAAAGACACACAGTCCTTTTTCTGTCTCTCTTCTTCACCTCCTTTCCTCCTTGCAAGCTTTGTCCTCCACCTTCCAACTCTGGCTTGTCGCTGTGAAGCTGGCAAGTCCTTGGGTAGTGGCCAACCTGGAAGTGCTTCTGTTCTTCCACCCATGTGGTCTGTAAGCACTTCAGGGTTAGGTGGAAACCCCATTCCATATGGCTCCTACTCTTTTAAAGCAACCCCCTGGCAGCACCCTCAGTACCCAACAGGGCTGAGATAAAAGACTCCAAGTCCCATAGTGCCCTGTGGGAATCTGGGGTACCACTGCAATGCAGGGGAGCTGCCATCTAGTGTCCAAGGGGAAACAGTGCCCTAAAGAGGCTGTCCTCCCCCATCCTTCCACTCTATAGGTTTCTGTGCAAACAATTGTAACATGAGCACATACTGAATCCACTTTCCAGTTTTTCTGTATTGACATGCAAAAGCCTGTCCCAGAGGCACTATGCATGAAACTTGATTAATTTAATTCTTAGTAATAGAGAGAATTTTTAGTCCCTTTTTAAGTATCAGCTTTTCCCTCTGTGAAATAAGAAGTATTCAGATACACCATTGTGTGCTATCAGGCCTAGGGTCTTTTAGCTCCTGCTAATGGAGTCCGCTTACACTTAAATTCTTTTATCATTCCAATAAGTGACATCTGTGTTAATATGTAAAAGAAGAGTTTTTTTCAGATTTAGCAGATTATTCTCAAAAGGCATATAAGTGTTGGTTTTATCTTTGTCATTTATACATCCTTTTCTTGGTGCAGCAATTTTGTCAAAGAACTAGTTTACTTATCAGCTGTTTGAACCAGTATGGGATCTCTGCAAGATAATAGATATAAAAGTTTTGCTCTTCAAGATCTTTTCAATCATAGCAGTGAAGCACAGAATTAATTTCCCTTTCCAAAGGGCTTTCATCCAAGGTAGTGGTTCCATTTGAATATTATGTTCTTTGTTATAACAGAGCCATCTGCTGTTGTGGTCTCAATAAATTTTCTGTGCATATCCCATGACTATGAAAATTATTAAATCCAGTAAGACAGACAACTTTACAGGGCATGGCCATGCACAGAATGGTCTTCAGAAATCCTCCAGTCTGTTTTAAAATTGACGTTTTTGTTTTTTTTAATAATATTTTACTGTCATTTCAAATACTTAAACTAAATTAAATGAGCAGAGTTGAAGCTATTAGTAATTTGTTTCTGGTACATTGCAGTCTTCACATATGAACTCTCAAGCAATGCACATTGGGGCACAAATTAGGATTATAATTGTGTGATGTACAGTATGTACAAACACAGAGTACAAATGATTACAACATGCAGCAAAGTTCAAAAAAACTATATAATATTAGAAGTAAATCATATTTGAAAGATCCAGGTTAAATGGTAGCAGATAGGCAATCAGACTGCTCAGCTATTCATGCCTTGTATAAGTTGGTGGTAAAAACTAGTTTGGCACTAGCAAATGGCTAACCAGCATGTGGCAGGCCTGGCTCTACCATTTAGTGGACACTGGCTGTCACCTAGGGTAACAATTTTGAGAGATGGTCGACAATACAAGCCTTGACTTACAAGCACTCAGGCTGAATACAACTGTCCAACTCATTAAACTATCATATTGTTATATATTATTTTCACATACTAATGATATTTGGTTCAAACATCTGAAAACCTACATAAGCCCTTTAAGGGTGGTCTTCTGAAATAAAGAATGCATTCTACTCAGCTTCACGAATGCTATCTTTAAGCTAAATGTCCTCATTTCTTTACTTTCTTCAGGTGCCGAGTTGTAGTTTAACTTTTTTAGTACTGTTTTTATTTTAGCAAGTTTGATATTGACTTGATTGACATACATATATTTTTCTTTACATTTCTACCTTAATTTTCTAGGCACATTGCATTGCCATTATGAGTGATTTTAGAAGGATAGTTTATGTGCCTGTTATGAATCCTGGCAATATTTAACTGCACCAGATGAGGAACAAAAATAATCTAAAGGCTGGATTTATTCCTAATCGTTGAATCTAGGCATTACTTGAATTGCATACTATGCGTGCAATGCCTATTTTCTACTATTATTATTATTACTGTTATTATTATAAGTAGTAGTAGTAATTTGAATAATTTGTGAAATTAGTGAAAATTACAAAGAAACCCTGTCATACAACATAGCAGTCATTGATGTGATATATATCATGTCACATAAAATGTATAAATGAATGTGAATATATAAATCAGTTCATAATGCATTTAAACTACCAGATTACAAACAAAACCTTATGTAGGAAACACTATATCAAAGGGTAAAATAGGAATAATTCTACTTTAATGAAACTCATATGTCATAGAAAGGGTCATATTATTGGGTCAGGTTCATTTAAATCTTCACCTAGAGTAGAAAAAATGTTAAAGGGGGTCCTGGGCAGGCAGAGCTTAGCCGAGCAGCAATAGTGCCAAAACTACAAAAGACATAGTTTTGGAGGGTGTGTCGTGTAGAATTTTTAGAAATGATCTAGAGGTCAGAACGAATCAAGGTCTTGGGGCATGCAAGAGGTCAATCCATGGAGAAACAAGCTAAGAATGAAATTACTGAATCTCAACATGCAAAAAACAGATGAAGTTAGAAAATGAAAACACTAAAGTCTTCTTTGAAGTTCCTTTTAGCTTCCTCTGCTGCTAAGGTGATTGGCAAAACAAAGAATTTCTTTCAAAACAAAGATTCCATAAAATGGCAAACAAATGTAAGCCTACTTAATTATAGCTGTAATGAAGTGACATCACACACTGTGCCATAGCCAGTCAAGAGGCAGAATGAGGGTCCTGTTGTTATAAAATATATCACTGTACCCATTGTGTAGCACAGAATTCTGGGCCCTACACATAAGCAGTCTACGTGGACCCAATCCTCTCGATCCACGTCTATCACACATCCTTTTCATTCCAGGCTTTGAGGCCCCCCAACATGTTGGACCCTGGGTAATCATTACCCTTTTTCAACCCACTACGACGCCCATGGCTGTACCAATGGAAGACAACACTAAATGGTGGCATCTAGAAAATTGAAATGATGGCGCAGTGATATAGCTATTAAAATTATCCAAGTCCAAAACAACCATAAGCTCATGTAATGGGCTAAAAAATGCATAATTTGACAAGAAATGAAGAGCAATCTGGGAGGACACAAAATATGTTTGCTCCAGGCACTATGGGGCAGCAGTATTCCTGCATGTTGGCTCTTAAATTTAGGAACCTAAACAGATGACATGATGTTCAGCCTCTTCAAGGCTAATTTTAGGGTTTTGGGTTATAGGAGTTTCAAGACCCACTAGTTGGAGTTCTAGCCTGGTGATCCTGGTCCAAAAGGAGAATAGCTGTTGCAGTCTGACTGTGATAACTGTACTCCCCTTTTTCTTGGTTAACTGGATAATCCTATAATATTTAACCCTTGGTTCTTGCTGGAGTCAGGTAGGACCCCTGGGTGGGGGAGTGGTCTAGCATGGCTCGAATTGGGAAATCATTTTTATCCTTACCTCAGTCAGCCTTTCCTAAAAATTTCTTGCTCTGAGTGTGACATATGAGCAAAACATTTCTAAATGAGTGAGAAGTCCAGATGGTTAATTCTAAAGTGGCAGCTTTGTAGCAAAAGTGGTGTCTTATGTTATGCACTTTTATTCACATATTGTTGTATTATATAACATTTTTAACGTATAGAATCTTATTCAGATTTCTGTTTTATGTCTTGAATTTAGCTAATTTCATTATTTACATGACATTCCTGATGTTGATTAAGCGACTGTATTATCACACATGTGCCATCAGTGAACGTTACATATAACTACGAGGTCATTAGTATTTTTAAATTGCCCTTCAGTAGATACTTAACACTCTTGTTTGTTATAGTACTAGTTAGCTTCTTTCCTCTTTCCTAGTAGGTACTAGTTTTAGGTTAGGTTTGGTTTCCTGGTTTTTGATCACTTCAGCTTTCGACTCATGACTCTATTTTGCCCTTAGGTTTCTGGTTGCCTGCTTTTTTTAGTTCCCTGGTATTTTTGACTTTTGCATTTCCTTCAACTATAATTCTACTGCTTTTTTTCTTGTTCACAATAATTCTTGTGTCATGTTACATTACTTTTAAGTTCACCATTTCTTATAGGCCAGGCCGAAAGAATATACTGTATGACAGATGTCTTACCAAGAAAAATTGATGAAAAGGATGAATTAATCAATCCCAGTGTTATTATTTCTGTGGAAAAGGTTTTAGCTATTTTTGAAATAACAAAACACCAGCCAATATATTAGGAAAAATTGTTTTAGCATTAGGACAATCAACAACTCTCAAAGATGTAATCAATGATCTATTATATGTTAGTCAATTGTTGCTGAAAAAAGTGCTATAATGGGGATATTAACTCATAATTACCAGACATTCTGGGAATTCAAAATTAGAGTGTCAATTAAGAGACATATTTAGTAGCCTTCAATGAACTCTAAAATTGCTAATTATGTTAAGACCTGTGAAAGATATTCATGTTCAAAATGTGCCTCTGGTTCTTCTGTGGGGTTACTACAGCCATTGTGTGCTCCTGATACTCCTTGGAAACACATTTCCATAGGTTTCATTACAGATCTTTGCAGTTCATATGAATTTACTACACTTCTTGTGGTAGCAATTCAATTTTCTAAATCTGTATGTTTTTGTAGCCTTAATTGTGTCTAACATGGGACTTTGAAATCTACATGGACCAAAGTGTATAAGAATCTATTTAAGACTGGTGCCACTATGAAGAAATTTGCTTCTCATCAACAAAAGAAAGATCCTAATTATCACATGGGTCTGTAAGTTTGGTTTTCCAATCAAGTCCTCTCAAGGATTTCATTGCAGAAGCTAGCTTTTAGATTTATTGTTCCTTTAACGGTAATTAAATAGACAGCTTCAGGGACTTACAAGTTGACTCACAGTTAAAACTAGTATACATTATACATTATTATACCATTCTGAAAATGGAAAATGGAATTAAAAAATACTGGTCTTTGCTTTTCAAAATAAACACTTCTGTAAATAGATTTTTATTTAGTCTGTTGTTTTACTCCTTCCCTAGTTAATGACTCTTGTGTAGTGAAACTGACCCAGTCAGTCTGACTTCTTCTTAGCACCTTCCTCCAAACAAAAATATGAAAGCTTTATTTTCTCATTCCCTAAAAAGTTATTAGTCTGACCACTATAGTAACATTATCTTAACATTCACAAACCTGCTTAAGTTAGTCGCAGGGATAAGGAACCAGTCCTTGATTCGCCATCACCTCAGAGCTCATTCACACTCAAACAGGGCCAATTTAGAATTGTCAAATAACCTAACATGCATATGTCTGGGATGTGGGAGAATTTTCAAACCCCAAATATATACCGATTAGTTCTGGAAATTATGATGGGAGTTTTGATTAAATTTTTTCCTGCCGTTTCCCTGTACCTCTCTGGGTCTTTTTTCCTTTCTTGTGAGGTTTTGTTATGTGTTAAATTGGATTTTGCAGCTTATAATATTATTTTAAGTAAATATTTTATATTCTACCACCATGATTGCTGATTATGGGTACAGCCATTAAAAGTTCCATATCATTGCTGTGGTTTTGTTTCCAGTGGTGACCGGACTTTTCCGAAGCATGACATCATCTACACAATCAGCATGGTGCACTTCCTGGTTATTAATAATTACGGATAATTCAAACTAAATCTCTTTGCATTGTTGTGAAATTATTCTTGAAAGTTTATTGTTATTCGACTCCTGGATAATTTTATTAAGATACATTTTGTATTTATTTTTATTAGCATAGGCAAGAGAAGGAATGGGCTTCGAACCCAAGTTGTTTTCCCATCTACCCCCAATTACTAAAAATTATAATTACTAATTGCTTTTTTGCAATGTCACATCAGTCAGTTTTGAATTCACAAAAGTAATATTACACTTCTTTATTTAATAAAAGGAAATACACATAAAAAATTTGTGTTATTTGTTCATTTTGTCATTTTTTAATATTACATTCAGTTAAAAATATGCAATAAAACAGAAAATCAGACTTTTTTAGGACTCTGTTTGGGAGGAACTTAGGCTACATTCACATTACCAGGCTGAAGTGATTCAAATCCGATTTTCTCTCTTAATCTGATATACTGTAAATATGATGTTTTCAGGACTGTGTGGACACAGAAATTCAAAATTCGATCTTTGCAAAATAGGTTTAAGTCACTTTAATATGTCGTCCTAGATTGGATATCTATCCGATATCTATCAATACGCATAGGCTGAGCATTGCCGTCATCGGCCAACACTGGTAACACAGCAAAACAACAATGGAGGAGAGCTACAGAAACAGTGACAACACCCACTGTCCCACCATTGCTAGCTCCTTTCTTTTTTTCTTTTTTTGTTGATTTTATTAATTTTATTAATATCAAATAACATTCCATTCAAATAAGTCAAGTTTCACAAAAATAGGTATGAAACAAATCAACCTCACCTCTGAGAAAGAGAGCTAGGCCAGCAGAGTAAAACTTTAATAAAAATAAGTAAATAGATAAATTAATAAATGAATAAAGATAAACAGAGTAAAAAAAAGAAAAAAGAGGGGAGAGAATCTGCTTCCTCAATTTAAATACTTATTCTAAAATGTTATTGATCAGATCCAGCCAGGTTTTGAAAACGTTTTGTACAGATCCTCAATGTGAGAATTAGATTTCATCCAATTTTAGATAATATATAACAACAGTTACCCACTGACTTACTGTAGAATAGGAGAGTTAGGATTCTTCCAGTTGAGCAACATAAGTCTACGTGCCAATAGTGGAGTAAAGGCAATTCCAGTTTGTTTGTCCTTCTCCACTTTAAACCCATCTGGGAGTAAACCAAAAACAGCTGTTAGTGGATTAGGAGGGATTGTGATACCAAGGCTGTCTGAGAGACATTCAAAGATTTTGGTCCAAAATGATGTTAAATTGGTGCAGGCCCAAAACATGTGACCCAGTGAGGCTGGAACTTGATTGCAACATTCGCAGGTTGAATCTTGCCCTGGAAACATTTTAGACAATTTTAAGCAAGACAGATGTGCTCAATATACAATTTTGAGTTGAATAATTGTATGCTTTGCGCATATGGAACTCGAATGAATTCTGTGCATTGCTAGCTCCTTCCTCGTACCCACACATCACTTGGTGCTGCAGAGCCATCAATAGTTGCGAAAAAAGCAAAAGCTAGTTGTCTGGCTTTTTTTTCATCTTCTTGACCTAATCATGTACAGCTGATAAACTGTTCACCATTCTCCATAGCAAAATGTGATGCATACACTAGTTACTAATGCATTCATTTTGTTGATTTTAATATTATGAGTTGTCTCACAGATATTGCATTTTTGTTGCTTGCAACATGCTCAAATTTTTCAATGATAGACGTTTCAAAGGACAGATGTTTTCACATTACAGTTAGATACAGGTCATTTCTACTAATGCATGTGAACTATGGAGAAGGGCAAATTCAATCTGAGCAAATAATTGGAACTGAGCAATGAGGGTTGCACTGTGAACGTAGTCTTAAAGTTGGGGTGTCCAAACTTTTTTCAGTGGGGGCCACATACAGAGAAATATACGAAGGGCTGGGCCACCCACTAGAGGTGAGCTATATTGCCTCACCTCCTGTGTATTAAGCTAGCCAAATCAATCAAATGTAGGTAAATTATGCTTCCTAATTGAATATGCTTAAAGAAAAAATAGCATCACAGCTCTCCATTAATGGGTTTTCATTTATTGTATTATAAAGTGCTCTCATCACATGCAATCAAGTAAAAATCAAATGCCTAAGCTTTATCTGACACTTGATGTTTTAAGTTAGCTAACAAATCTTCATTTCGCTGCACAACTGAGTTTCTGGACAAGTGAACATTGTTGAATTCCTGCATTTTCTCTGGGCATGTTATTCCTGCGACTTTAGTGAGGCACTGTTTTATGAAGTCACCATCTGAGAAAGGTTTCTGGTGATTAACAGTGAGTTGCGCTACTTCATAACTGGATAATGTGGCGTTTTCTTGTGTTTTGTTAGCACGGAAAAAATACTGTTGTTGTGCTAGCAGACTAGCTGCCATTTACTTAACTTTCCGTTGTCGTTCGGCACCAGTGTAGGAAGTGTAGGTCGGATGTTTGGTTTCATAGTGTTGACACACATCACACTCTTTCATCACTGCAATAGTTTCATTGCAAATCAAATAGACACACTTGCCTTTGACTTCTAGGAAGAATTATTCATTTTCCCACCGTGTCTGAAATTTTCTGCACTCACTTGCTATGGTGCGTTTCTTTAGCTCTGCCATTTTTGGTCACCCGCAGCAAAATTTTTCTTTGGTTGCGCTTGTTTATGAAGACGCTGCCTTGATCAAGACAGTAGCTCCGCCTTGCGTTAAACCTAAGAAGTATAATACAGTTAAGAACAAGTTTCGTGTGTGGACCATATTTTATTATACTTTTAGAATTTGCTGTGGGCAAATTAAAGATGGACCATGGGCCCGCAGTTTGCCCACGGGCCATAGTTTGGACACCTCTGTCTTAAAGAGACCCCAAAAAAGGAATGTAGGAATGACAAGAGAAATCACTTTTAATTTGTTTGATTATTCCACAGTGTGGAAGTTGAAAACCTTTAAAAATAATATTAACTCCAGCCTGGAGTTTGACACTATATCGTACACCTCTCCATGTACTGCCATGCCTTTAAATCCTGCAGTATAAAGAACACCTTAGTTTGTTTTTGACCACTTGAAACTGGATTCTGTTCTTATCAAAAGTGCAAAAGTCATTGGTGTGCTTGAGCACCTTCTCCATGCCACCCTTTACTCTACAATAAATGGGATCATTTCATTTAGAACACTAACTCTTCTCCACTCTCACTTGTCTTGAATTTACAAAAATATATTTAAAAAAACTATGTCGTAAAACTATAATGCTCTTTCAAAACACCTGTCTGGGTTACTGCACATAGTCAAATGAGTCGACACCAACACTGGTTGGTATTCCAAGTACCTTAAAGTGTTTTTTGTTATGGAAGAGTAAATAAAAAATAATCTTTTTTAGCCCGTTGTGTAACTTGTAACAATTTCATCCATGAAAAAAGCAAATTGTTGATAAAATATGTTCAAGGTGGCAAAGATTATAGCAAGCTAATCCTAAAACTGTGACCTTGGAGCAAGCAAGAGTCAATCAATCAAGCAAACATTTGTAAAAAGAGTTATCCAGAAATTGTAGTGAAGACTGCTTAGTCGGTAACTTGAAATTCTTAACAAAAGCAATTTTGAATTTTGCAAGAATTTATTGTTTCCTTTATTTTTAAGCAAAGTTCAAACTTCAGCACACCATAACTCAAAGCTTCTAAATAAGCTGTTATTTGACATTTCACCGATTGATCCATGAGCAGTGGTGCACTGCTAGTAGAAATGAGCTTTGATACAGAGTAAAAATGATCTCAGTAAGATGGCCATCACCAACTCTTTTTTTCCCTTGTTTGTGTTTATGTTTAAATAGCAGTCTCAGATGGGCTGGGTGGTCACCCGTTAGTGAGGGGACGTTGTTTGTTCCAATATACAGTAATCCCTCGCTATATCGCGCTTTGACTTTCGCGGATTCACTCTATTGCGGATTTTAAATGTAAGTATATCTAAATATATATCACGGATTTTTCGCTGGTTCGCGGATTTCTGAGGACAACGGGTCTTTTAATCTATGGTACATGCTTCCTCAGTTTGTTTGCCCAGTTGATTTCATACAAGGGACGCTATTGGCGGATGGCTTAGAAGCTACCCAATCAGAGCATGTATTACGTATTAACTAAAACTCCTTAATGATATACAATATGCTTCCTGCACGGTGCTTGATTGTTTGCTTTTCTATGTCTCTCTCACTCTCTCTGCCTGACGGAGGGGGTGTGAGCAGAGGGGCTGTTTGCACAGAGGCTGTTTGCCTAGAGGATATGGACACTCCTCTAAAAAAATGGCACTTTATCGCGGTGCTTCGGCATACTTAAAAACCCAAAAGCACGTATTGATTTTTTGATTGTTTGCTTTAATCTCACGCACTCTCTCTCTCTGACGTTCTCTGCGCCTGATGGAGGGGGTGTGAGCAGAGGGGCTGTTTGTACAGAGGCTGTTTGCTTAGAAGATACGGACGTTCCTCTAAAAAATGCTGCTTTATCGCGGTGCTTCGGCATACTTAAAAGCACAGAAGCACGTATTGATTTTTTGATGTTTGCTTTTCTTAGCGAGCGCTCTCTCTCTCTAAAATTCTCTGCTCCTGATGCGCGCACTCCTTTGAAGAGAAGATATGTTTGCATTCTTTTAATTGTGAGAAAGAACTGACATGGAGCACAGTCTAAATTTTTGACTAAAGGGTGTTATTTCATGTCTAGAGGGTTCTAATAATGTTAACAGTGTGGGAGAGTTTAAAAGGGCTTAAAATATATAAAAATAACCATACAAACATATGGTTTCTACTTCGCGGATTTTCATCTATCGCGGGGGGTTCTGGAACGCAACCCCCGCAATCGAGGAGGAATTACTGTAGTTTAAAATCAGTTATTTTTGTTGGTTTTCTTTGGCTATATTTCCTTTCCTTGTTATCAATAAAAAATTGATCACAAAAAAGATGGCCATCAAAAGAACATAAACAAAATTGAATATTAACTTGCTAAGAAAAAAATTTGGAAAAACTATGAAATAAAATAGATTCAACTCAGTGAAGATCCTGACACCATGGTGTGTGATTTTTTTTTTTAATCTGCAGAGATGAAAGACATGGCTGTAAACTGATCTTGTTATTTGTGCCAGACTGGGTGAAAAAAAAATCATAATACAAATTAACAAAGTTAAATTAACAAACATAATACAAAACAGAATTTTGCTAAGGTTAAAATTTTGAATGTAGCACAGTGATCAGAGTCAAATAATTTACTATGAGTCACCTTCTAAAACAGTTAAAGACTCAGGTGTTACAAACAGGATGGTAGGTTTGTCAGGGAAAACATTAATAGTTTGCAGACACCCATTGAAGATATCTGAATCTCCAAAAACAACAGCCAGTATTTAAAAAGATATGTGGACAAGAACATGGCCTGGTCTTTCTTGTTAGAACAGAGTGAAAGAGTTTCTTCTACACAGATCAAAATTCATAAGCCAACTGACCCTGTGACAAGTGTTTGGTCACACTTACAGGTAATCTAATCTAGACATCATTAAAATATCTGACTGCGCCACCCAGTTTTATTAAGAGACTGGGAACTCTTAAAATTTACCAATAATAGCACTCAGGTTTCTTTAAATTGGGGAGTGAGTAAACACACAATGAAAGACACAACAGTAATTTCAGGAAAAGCAACAGCAACTTCTATTACCCAAGCCAATATAAAGAATATTAAAAAGATAAAAAAAACATTAAAAAAATCTAACAATATCAGGAACGAAATTCCATTTCTTATAAAGGAGAGCACACACTCCAAAGTCCGTTAAAAACATGAAGTGGAGGATACAACCTTTAGTGGTGCAGAGTCCAGTTTGTGAACTGTGTTACCCCAACAATTAATCGTCCAACTGTCCACAGATGCACTCTGTTCCCAACAGAAGTTTTGTCAAATCGTTGAATCCATGTCAGCGTCTCTTTGTTGTTCCTTTTTTTGCCACTCTGGGCTCCTTGTGTTGCCGCGACCTAGGCACGCCTTGCTTCTCGTCCACCAACATTCTTCAGTCCTTTCATGCGGCTTCCCACTCTCGGTAGACCCACAACCGGTGACTTCTTGTGGAGCTGTCTCTTCCTCCCTGAAAGTAAGTGTTACTGTCCTTGTGCGTCACGTCGTACCAGCCACGTACCCTCATCTGCCTGTAAGCCCCTGTGCTCTGTGCGAATGTCTTGGCAGTGTTCTCAGTGGACCGTCCTTCTCCCTGCCTTCTCCTGCCCAGAAGTTTTTAAATCTCCTTCAGTCCCTGCTTAGATCAATAGGACGATGGATTAAACAATGGCACATCCAAATTTCCTGGGTTTAACAAATAATGTAAACACAGGATACAAAAGGTATTGTTACCAACTATCAATGAGTACACATATGCTGATTATGCTGATTAGAAACCAATATTCTCAGACATGTTCATTTCTAAGTCAGGTCAATACAAACATTTTCCAAGGAAGGAGAAGTTATTTTATCACAATTCTGTATTGTTTGTATGTTTAGGTGGTTAAAACTTGAAAGCGGTGATTCTTTTGCAAGACAGCAAATACCTATATCCTGCATTTTTTCACTTAAGAAATACAGAAAATGTTAGACCTTTTATAACATTGCAAGATGCTGAAAAATTAGTTCACGCTTTTGTTTCCATCGGCTAGATGACTGTAATGCACTCCTCTCAGGAATGCCCAAAAAAGACATCAATTGATTGCAACTAGTGCAGAATGCAGCTGCTAGAATCTTAACTCGGAAAAGAAAATCTGACCACATCACCCCAGTTTTGATGTCACTACACTAGTTACCTGTGTCATTTAGAATTGGCTTTAAAATACTGCTTATGGTTTACAAAGCCTTAAATAATCTCACTCCATCTTATATTTCGGAATGTCTTACACCTTACACTCCAGATTGTAACCTTAGATCTTCAAATGAGTGTCTACTTAGAATTCCAAGAGCAAAACTTAAAAGAAGTGGTGAGGCGGCCTTCTGCTGTTATGCACCTAAAATCTGGAATAACTTGCCAACAGAAATTTGCCAGGCTACTAGAGTGGAGCACTGTAAAACACTGCTAACAACACATTACTTTAACATGGCTTTCTCATAGCTTCATCTTAGTTTAATCCCAATGCTCTGTATATTCAATTAATTACCATTGTTATTCATGGTGGCTCTAAAATCCGTACTAGCCCCTACTCTCTCTTCTGTTTCTTTTCCCGGTTTTCTGTGGTGGCGATCTGCGCCACCACCACCTAATCAAACCACTGTGATGTCCCTACATTGATGGATTAAAGGCCAGAAGCACCCATGACCGTCATCATTAAGTTCTTCTATGAGAACACTGAATACCTTGAGGACTGAATGAGGTCATTTATGTTAGGTGGAATGCCTAGAGGGGGCTGGGTCGTCTCGTAGCCTGGAACCCCTGCAGATTTTTTTTTTTTTTCTCCAGCCGTCTGGAGTTTTTTTTTTTTTTCTGTCCTCCCTTGCCATTGGACCTTACTTTTGTTCTATGTTAATTAGTGTTCCCTAATTTTAATTCTTATTTATTTTGTCTTTTTTCTCTTTCTTCATTATGTAAAGCATTTTGAGCTACATCAATTGCATGAAAATGTGTTATAGAAATAAATTTTGTTGTTGTAGACAGCCATCACAATAATCAGTAACGGGATTACCCTGGAAATTTGCCTTTTAACTTCTCACCCCTGTCCCAACAATGGTACCTTTTGCCTCTTCATCTACTGTGTTTTAAATGTAATATTTACATGTTCCTTTGCCTAAGAGAGAAACAAAACCACCCACTGTACAAAAAATGTTCTCCTCTGACACCCCATCTCCTATGTATATACAGAACCTTGTACATGTCACCAGGATGCAAACTGGAAACATAAGATTGCAAAAATTTCAGTGTATGTCAGGGGATTTAGTAAGACTTTCCCAATAAAAAAGACTAGACTAGACTTTAAATATAATAAAGATGTTTTCTCAGTAGGTGTATCAAATAATAATAGCTCAGATAACAAGATAATTGTATTTCATCATTTGTGTTGCGTAATAATGGGAGTGCAGACCCAACTACTGGGGCAGTGCAAGTAGCAAACCAGAACAAATACCCTGTAACATTCCCCTTTTTTCCACAAAATACCCCAATATGATTACAACAACAGAATAAATCTGGTTGTAATGATCATATTCAATCTTCAAACAATATTTTTTTTCTTTCAGGAGTTTCTCAAGGAGTCTGTGGAAATGTCAAAGTGTCATAGATTAAGGCTGCTTGGTGGGTGATTCCTTCACCCATAGAGTGAATGGACATGAGTTTCCCCAGCTGTTGTGTCAGGTGCTGACATAGGCATAGCTACCAGAACAGGATCCTCTGAACAAGGTGGTTTATTTTGTGGAGCTTGCCCACTAAGAGTGGGTGTACTTGTGTGTCCGGGCTCTGGGGGCATATCACGTGGTGTAAGCGATATATTGAACCTCTCAGACTGTTCTGCAGCCCTCAGATCCACACAATTCTACCTGTATAGGGTGCCATCTACCTCCACCAGATATGAGCATGGTGCAGCCTGATGCATAGCGGAGCCCATTTTCCAGATTCCTGATTGATCTCCTGGAAGGGTATAATTCAGTGTCTACTGAGTTCAAGCAACTCCTTGGTGGTAAAATCATAGATTGCTTTAGTAGGCTGATACTTCTGCCTCAGCAGCAGAACACCATTAACCACATATGACTGTAATAGGAGTGGAGGTTAGGAAGATTTTCAGCAGGAAGGCTTTAAGTCCATCAAATGGTGCTCTGGGCTTTTGTCTATGCCTTCTGTGGGTGTATTTCTCCAGTGCAAAATCACTTTCCGTGGGTCTGTGCAATCATGCTAGGCCCTTTTACACAAATTCTTCTTTTTTCTCAGCTGACTCACCTTTCCTATTGCCTTATGGATACCATGGTGACAATGTGACTTGCTCAAAACCCCATTCTTTAGCAAACTGGTGGAACTGTGCACTATCAAATCGATGTCCATTGTAGGAGATGACCCTGTCTGGTAACCCATATCTGACAACCTCATCCATCCATTATCCAACCCGCTGAATCCGAACACAGGGTCACGGGGGTCTGCTGGAGCCAATCCCAGCCAACACAGGGCAGGAACCAATCCCGGGCAGGGTGCCAACCCACCGCAGGACACACACACCCACGCACCAAGCACACACTAGGGACAATTTAGAATCACCAATCCACCTAATCTGCATGTCTTTTGACTGTGGGAGGAAACCAGAGTGCCCGGAGGATACCCACACAGACACAGGGAGAACATGCAAACTCCACGCAGGGAGGACCCGGGAAGCAAACCCAGGTCTCCTAACTGCAAGGCAGCAGCGCTACCACTGCGCCACCGTGTCGCCCTATCTGACAACCTGCTTCTTGAAAAATCTGATGGTTGTTTCTGTACTCAAACCAGGGGGAAGGTCCAGTTCCCAGAATTCTGAAAACTGATCCAAAATAAGTAAGAGGTTCTGTCCAGTGTTGCTGAATAGATCCATACACGGTATCTACCAGGGATGTGTTGGGATTTCATGAGACATCACAGTTTCCATTTATCGACAATAAGCATATTCATTACATATTGAGCTGTTACTGATAAAGTCTTCAATTTCTGTTTGCATATTTGGTCAGAACAGTCTGTTTTGCTTGTCTGTAGCATGCCTCGCATCCTATGTGGCTTGAATGAATCTACTGAAGAAGTTCTTATCTAAGAGGTAATGGAATTATGGCTCACTGTCCTTTGTAGAGTATGCCATCCTGAATGCTGATTTTTTCTCTAAACATCCAGAAGTCTCTAACCAAAGCTGGGATATGCTCTTTCCAATTTGGTCATCATGACAAGACAATAATTCAGCATCTGCAAGGTTTAATCTTCTACTGAATTCTGTTGAATCTGTTGCAACCTGTGTCTGTCACATTTAAAATATACAGCCTGGTTGATGCATTCAAGATTCTGCTGCTCCTGTTCTAAATTGCATATTGTGTGGGGATTGTGCTGGAATTCTGGTGAAGGCTTTACTATAGTGGCTTTGCTCAGGATATAATTGATGTACATGTCTGCATCTGGCTTGTAGACCACTTAAAGGTTGTAATTATATAGGGTTAACATCATACTCCAAAGGCATTTGGTCCATCTAATTATAAAGATAATGACAGAATTTCTGGCACACGAATAAGACACTTAAACATTCCTTCTCGATTTAGGCATAATTCTGTTCAGTCATTTATAGAGCTGTTTAGGCAAATGCGATTAGCTGTCCTCCTTGAATAAAGCAACACCCCAGTCCTGTTTTACTGGAGCCACCCTGCAGTTTTCTGACATTATAGTATTTTAGCACAGGGGTCATAGTAACCTTATTCTTTACTTTCTGAATTGAACTGCCCCATCATGCTTTGGGAGCTAGTGCCACACTGCCTGCTTATCCAGCAAACTTCTCAGAGGTCTGCAAAATTCAGAGCAGTGGGGAAGGAATTTTGCCATGTATGTAGAAAGCCCATTAAATTGCTGTAAGGCCTTGACATCTGTTGGCATTGGCATTTCTTGGATAGCTGTTGTTTTCTTCCAAGTCCAACTTCAGACCTTTCGATGTCAGTATGTGTCCATGGAAGTGAACTTCCTTTATTTTAAATGGCAGCTTTGTTATGCTTAGTTTTAGTCATGTCTGTCTGCTTAGGTCCAACAAGGAAAGAAATTTGTGGGTGCTGTCATGTCCCGCTAGGTCCAACAAGGAAAGAAATTTGTGGGTGCTGTCATGTCCCGCTTCCTTATCTATCCCCAGCCATTATTATTATTATTATTATTATTATTATTATTATTATTATTATTATTATTATTAT
>JANRMT010062854.1:27503240-27540609 GCA_026402145.1 Polypterus bichir lapradei | reverse complement strand
ATTATTATTATTATTATTATTATTATTATTATTATTATTATTATTATAGCTGGCCAGTAACTCGTGTTGCTTGTAGACTTCTGGCACAAGCTGACACTTGAAATGAGAGTTTAAGCCATTGTTCTTTCCCCCATAGTGTCCAGGATTTTGTTTTTTACCTGCTTTCTTTATCCAGTTTGCATTGTGAGCATCTGCTAATGTGAATACTTTTTTCGACATACCGTACACCTTTTGGCAAAGTGATTTTTGATGCCACTTTGCTTACACACCTGTGCAGGGCAGTACTGCCAGCCATTGACACAATATTTGCAGGCAGGCAAACTAATGGTGTCGCGGTGTCCCAAATGTAGAGGTGTTCCATGCTTCCTGTATGCTACTTTCTGTGCAGTGTTAACTGAATCACCTTGATGCTGATCCACAACTTTTATGTGCTGCTCTGTCAGTTTGGCTGTACAGCAGACTTCCATGACACTATAAAGACTGAAATTGCATTCTTGTAGAAGACAGCGGTGGGTATGTTCCTTTGTGACATCCATCATTACTTTATTCTGTATTAATTCATCTTTTATTGGGCCATACTCACAGGTTGCTGCTTTCTCTCTCAGTCGTGTCACAAAGGCATGCTCTCTCCTTCTTCTTGTGTGTAACAGCTGAAAATATACTATTCATAAATTATGTTCTTTGCCAACTTAACACCCTGCTCTAGAGTATTAAGAATTACTGTGACATCCTCTTTTTCTTCCTCTGTTAGATTCAGATTGTGTTTGTGTATGTGACGACAGCCTTTTAGTCTCTGCAGCATTGCTGCATGCACTTCAGCTGGCTTACTATTGAGCCCCAAGAACAGAATGAAGTCCTCAACTCCATTCTAAAGTTTTCCCAGTTTGTTTTCAGGTTGTCGATCGTCAGCAAGCTTTCAGGAATCAGAATATTTCCTGCACTTGCTATTCTAGGTGTCGGTAAATTCTGAGAGGTACACTGAGGCTGAAATTTTCTTTTGAGCCAAATCTGACATCATGTTTCAAATAATAATAATTCACGCAACAAGATAGGTGTCGTTCACATTTATGTTGCATAAGAATGGGCGTGCAGACCCAAATACCGTGGTGCAAGTAGCAAACCGGAACATATACTGAACCCTGTCACAGAAGGCATTCTGTCAAAGGACACTACGTTTTGGAAACCATACACCAGGTACGGCTTTATGTTGTCATCCATCTACCATGTACTCTGACTCTGTTAGAAAATAGCTTTGTTTATACTTATGGAAGTATCTCTGAAAAACTATGCATCTGCCAAAAAAGACCTTTGCTTATCTAAACATTTAACCATTTGTTTTGTTAATGCTCTTTTGTTACATACAGAAAGTAGTAAAATAGTTTTTCAGTTAAACAAAAAACAAGTATGATTGAACTATACTTTTGTAAATAGCTTTACTGTCACAGAAGTTTGAAAATATTTATTTCAAATTTAAAATGAAATATGGATACCTATGGGGAGACATTTTAAGAAAAACTGACAGTTTTCTAAAGGTTGACCTTACGGGACCAAAGTAATCAGGAAATCTCTCAACCTTGGTCGACTCATTTCAGCTTTTGTGCAGTGGTGCTTATTTTTCAGTTGTGATTGGTCAAAAGTTTTTGTTGACAATCTTTGTGATGAATTACTACAGAGTAAGAAGAATTGTTTTATTCAAAAATGTAATAATGATTTAAAGCTGTTTACTTTTACATTTGCTTTTATTGTTATTTCTGTTTCTTATTTTAGAATACTTTATTTCAAAACATTACATAAGGTCAATTGTTAAATTGATTTGTTACCTCATGTTTTTTGCACGCATACAGTATAAGATGTGATGTTGTTATTGTCTGCCATATGAGGAATTATCCTGTTTAGTTAAAGAAACCAAAACAACTTAAAAGAGAAATAAAGATGCTGAAGTTTAGAACTATGCCAAGGTCAAAAATGAAAGCAAAAGTCTTAAATTGTTTGTTTAAATTATATAATAACTTGCATCATATATAAGCATTATATAATTCTTCTTTATGTCTTTAATCGCCTTGCAGATCCATGCATATAATATACACAATCAGGGACAACCATGAGTGAATTTAGTTTAAAAGTGGGTGGGAACAAATAAATGTCTCACTCAGTTTGAAATGTCTAAGTCAATTCAACACCCTGTAGCTTAGAGTAGGGGCTGTGAATTAAACAGCAAAGAGCAATGGTGCTCTTGTTAATCTGATCTGACACACATCAAACCTGTGGTTACGATGAATAAACCTTCCAGAGCTGAAAAGTATTCATTAAGACCCCTGTTAAACATATAAATGTGTGCCATGTGTTACATGTGTTAAAAATAAGCAACCTTCTGCAAAGGAAAAACATTTCTATAACGCCATATTATACTTTGGCATTCAAAGACATCACTGGGAAAGTCATAGAAGTCAATGATACACTGCTGCTGGCTGTATGTGGTGTCTGTAACTCACAGTTAAGACAATACAGTCACATTCAATGTGAATTTGAATGAACTATGTCTGTGAAAAGATGAAAACGAGCCTAACACTGTGCCACTACATGGACGAAAGACTGCATTAACCTATGTATTCGAAAATACATATTAAATTCGAAATTTAATAAATTATTTAACATTTTATTTAGTTAATGTGGACTAAGAAATCTGTCAGTTATATGAAGTAACCATTGTAGTCCTTATTTTGTAAATAAAGAATGCATTTTACAGCAAAAAAGGGAGCATTACTTATGGATATTTTCATTTTTGTGTTATTTATTTTAATTACTTTTTAATGATCTGTGTTTGATCCTTTTATCCTCATATGTTTTGTTGGTGCTTGATCTGAAGAGCTTATACATCTTGTTTCTAATCTCCATCACAAGGCCTTGGCCAGCTACCCTGTTTTGATGCATTTTTTTACCATGTGTATAAACAGTTGTTTAGACCCTGTGTTAATCAAATTGAATCAAACCTTTATACATGATGATCAGCCTTTTTATTCATGAATCTAATTTTGCTGGCTTTTGCTCCATCTTCACCCCATTAACATTTTCTCGAAACCCATCTTGAGCTCCAACCATTATGATAAGTTGTTTAAGATGTTACGATCACTGGTGGTATTGACGCCTCATACATACCCCCTTATTAAGTAGGCATAATATCAGTTAACTAGTTTTGTAATTACATAATAGGTATGTGGTATCCTGTGTTACTGAGAAATTAAAGAGCAGTTCGTCTTGGTGCACAGTGAGGTTAATTGGCGTCAACGTGTGCTGACTGATGATGAAATGGATGAGTGCTAATTAGCCCAAGGTAGTTAATACACAAGGTGAGCACTTGTCGAGGGCAGCATATTAATTGTCAGGAGAAAGGGGTCAATATGGCAGTAAAATGACTGTAGAGGGCTTGATAATAGAGTAGCAATGAGCAATGGGCGAATAGACAAAAATGTAACTGGAGAAAACTGGAGAGAGGATGACCAGTGAGAAACCCTTGAGAGTGGCAGTGATTTCAATGGGAAGCACTAAAGTGCAGTGGGGTTGCTGGAAGAGGGTGATCACTTGGGAGAAATGAGTTGATCACAATGGGTGTGCTAGAAGAGCATGATTGTTTTGGAGAAAAGCTATGAGTGCAGCTGGTTTTGTTGCTCATGTGGAATGATTGTTGTTTTATTTTTATTCATTAATGAATTTTTGTTTAGTGAATATTTTATATCTGTTATGACAATTTAGTTTTGCACTAATAACTGTTATATCGTTTGCTAACCTGCCATAGTCCATCCTCGGGTATGATCTGCTACATGCTGTGGTAAACTGGTGATGCCCATGGTTGCAGGCAAATAATAGCACATCATGGTGGCAGACATGGGATGGATTATTGGCAGTGAGGGACAAAGTGGAAGCTCAATGACAGGAAAACCTGGTGTAAGGACGACCCTATTTACTCAAACCTAGCAGAGTAAAAAAATATAATGGACTGAGAATCATAAACTTACTACTTACTATTGTGTTTATTGCAAAGAATTAAGTGTTTTGTAAGAGTTCATGTTCAGAGTTCAGAGTAAGAGTTAACTTTAATGTCCTAGGTGTCTGGGGTTTGGGGGTGAAGTGTGTTTGTGCAGAGGGTGTGTGATGTGTATGACTCGGGTCTTCGCTTTCAGATATGAACTGGTTGGTTTGAAAGTGTTTCCCTCCCATCCACACTGAAACTTGTAAAATTAAATAGCAGTTAGTCCTGGTGCTTAGTAAAAATAACTGGCACATAGCATGTGCTGATTGATGGTGAAAAGGGCAAACATTAATTAGCCCGAAGAAGTTAATGCACTAGGTGAACACCATTTGCAGGGGAAGCACTGAGTGAGTATTAATAGTCAGAAGAGAGCAGTAGAAAAGGCAGTAAAATGTCAGAAGAGGGCTTGAGGACAGAGCAATAAGCAGTAAGAGTGACAGTGAGTATGACTGGAGGCACTCAAGCACAGAGGGTGTGCTGGAAAAGGATGATTGCTCAGAGCACTCGGAAGCAAGTAACATTTGGTATTGTATCAAGGGGCACTGATGGAATACTGTGGACTTCTTGACGGTGGAGAAATGCCCTCTGTCTGGATGTCTTGACTCGACGTTGAGAAGTCCAGAGGGGTGCAGACTTCTCTATGAAGAGTATAGATCACCGAAAGCACTTCTGTAGACAGAGCTAATTTGCTTGGAGCTTACTGAGATCTTTGCTAGATTGTTTTCATTGGGGATAAAGGTTATGGGTGGAGTGCAGTAGCTGAACAAACAGGATGAGTTACGGATGTGTTGTGAGGGATACCTTGTTCTAGCACCAATGTGTGGAATGGCTGTTTAGTAGTTTTACTGCTTAATGGATTTTTAATTGTATTTATTTATTGAATACATATATCTTTTGTGATGTTTTAGTTTTGCACTTTTGCACCGTAATAAATATGCACTTTTGCACTGATAACTGTTATTATGTCCTCACTTACCTTAGTCCATTCTCGGGTGCAATCTACTAGATGCTCTGGTAAACTGGTGATACCCTTGGCTGCGGGTATGGAGCATCACACTGTAGGGTTTGCAAAATAAAATAGTAGCAAATATTGCTTTGTGACCCCATGTTGCTAAGTTGCTTTCTCATTCTACTTCTATTTATAATTTTGAAAGATTTTGATGGTACTTGTGTCCAACAAAAATTTACATTTTGTGTTTGGGTTTAGGATTTTTAAAGATTTCTTGGTTCAAAGTTTAAGCTTCCAGTTTCTCAAGTCATCTTAATTATGTATATTCTTAATACTCTGAAATGTAGGTGTCTTATGCTACTTAAGAGAAGTAAAATTTAGCTTTGCTCTAACTTGCATTTGTGGTTTTATTGGTGATATACGTCTAGTTCATTTATTTTTCTTTTAGTTTCTTTGCTTTTGAATTTTTTATAAGCAATGCTGTAGGCTTTAACTAAAAGGAATGGGACAAACAAAGATTTTTATTGCCCTCTGGAAAAGAAAACAAAAAGCAGTGTACCTTCTTCAAGTGTTGGTTGAGACTGACAGTAATTCATGGTGTCTTCTGGTCTATATGCCCTGGAGACCAGAAGGGTTGGAGTCAGCTAAAGGTCAGAGGCAGGCTCATAAAAGGTTTTTCATGAAGGTCCTCCTGGGTTGTTTAACTCTGTAGAAAGAATACAAAAAAACAACAAATTGCAGTTTAGCCTCCATATCCTTCCGTGGAGTTCTTTTCAAATTGGTCCCGGTAAGATTTGAGTGGGTCTCCTGCAAATGACAATGAATTTTGTTTATACATATTTATAAATTTTGTTTGTCTTCAGATTACCCACTTTCCTTTTTCCAAATAAGTATCCCATTATTAATGTTAAAAATATGAAGCCTGCCCTTGTTAGGGTGTATAGCATCTGTAAAGGTAAGGTCTGATCAATTATCTCTTTTAAAACACAGTTGAAGTTTCAGTTATTGGTTTTAAGAGAGCCTTTACACTCAACATCTTACTGTTTGTCTGCATCTAACCTTTCTGTCTTAGTGGCAGCTGCTTTAGTTACAATCAGGTCCATAAGTATTTGGACAGTGACACAATTTTCATAATTTTGGATCTTTACGCCACCACAATGGATTTGCAATCAAGATATGATTGAAGTATAGAATTTCATCTTTAATTCAAGGGTGTGATGGTGTGGGTCGTCTCCATGCTACCGGGTCCCACCAGGAGCCTCTTCAACCCACCACTGCTGATATTCATGACAGGGATGAGCTTGGCAGATGAGGACACTCACACAAAGCAAGGGGAAGGTGTAAAGTGCTCAGTGCTTTTATTAAAAACAGTTGAACAAACAGTGTCCCAGAAATAGTGCAGTGCAAAATTAATAAATAATTCAATTAAAAGAAGGTGTCTATGTGGAGGGTAAAATCAGTCAAAAAATCCACAAGGTTAAAACAGAGGCAGGATGCTGTCTTTAAAATCATGATCCCTGGTGCACTCCTCTAAAAAAAGATATCTCCTTAGCTTATCCCAAATGGGTCCTTGCAGCCAAGGAGGCACCTAACCAGCAGTTCAGCCCACCTTCATCGCTGCTTGTGGGCTCAGCCCCTTGTAGCAATCTCTGGCTTCCAACAGGGCACCAACCCCTAATCTCAGACTCCTGCTACCAGACTTGCGCCCTTGCGATCCATGGCTCCACACAGGACATCTCACTGAACCTTTCCTTTCCCCCTCTATGCGGTGAGTCACTCCAACCAAGCAGCTTGCGTAAGTCACTCCAACTTCCTGGTCGCTCAACCAGAGTGACTATCAGTCCCTGAGTGCCGTCTGTATGCTCCCTTGAGGGACTTCCTCCAGGCTGTCTGCCTTCTCTATTTCTCATCCACTGGCACCAGCTCTCTATCGCTCCTGCCTTCTCTCTCCCTCCTTAATCTCCTTTATTTTCAATTCTCTCTCATCTGTTTCTCTTTTTCCTCCCAATCAGTTCTTGACTTGTTGATTCTTCCCCTTTTTATCAAGCTTGCTCATTCTTACAAGGCTCCTTGGGCGCAACGTCTTAATTGTGCACCACAGGAAGCCGATGAAGCAATTGAGAAAGACCACACCTTCACGTGCAGGTGCATCTTGCCTCAATTACTCCACCAACTCCCCGCAGCAATGTGAATGGACACCCATGGAAAATGAGCCAGTCAATTAATCATTTATTTATTTAAAAAAGACACTTATTGTGTGCCACAGACACGTTTTACCACAGGGGTTTAACAAAAATATTGTATGACCTGTTTAGAAAAGACAGACATTTTTATACATGGTTCCGTATTTTCAGGGGCTCAAAAGTATTTGGGCAAACTAACATAATCATAAATATAATAATTTTCAATATTTGGTTGAAAATCTTTTATAGTCAACGACTGCTGTCTCAAAGTGCTGGGTTTCCACCCTAGTGATATTTTGTCAGGCCTTTACTGCAGCTGTCTTCAGTTGCTGCTGGTTCGTTGGACTTTCTGACGTCAATTTTGTTTTCACCAAGTGAAATACATGTCTAACTGGGTTGAGGTCAGTTGGTTGACTTGGTCTTTGAAGAATAGCCCACTACTTTGTGTTGAAAGGCTTTCATGGTATGTTTTGGCCCATTGTCTATCTGTAATGTAAAGTGTTGTTTTATTAGTTTTGCAGCATTTGGCTGAATCTGAGGAGAAAGTTGAGCACTATACATTTAAGAATTCATCATCATGCTAATTGCATGTCATCAGTAAACACTAGTGACCGACTTCAATTGGTAATCAGTCATGCCATAACACTGCCTCCACCATGTTTTACAGATGATGTGGTATGCATGGGAACATGAGCCCATTCCTTCTCTTCTTCATACTCATCTCTTTCTAGCACTCTGGTACATATTGATCTTAATTTTCTTTGTCCAAAAAATTGTTCAAGAACTGGATAGGCTTTTTCTGGCAAAGTCTAATCTGCTCTTCATATGCTTGAGGTTTACCAGTGGTTTGCACTGTATATTTACTTTCATGAAGTTTTCTCTTAATTGTAGACTTTGGCAATGGTAGGTCTGCCTCCTGGATAGTGTTCTTGGTTTGGCAAAATGTTGTGAAAGGGTTTTTCTTCACCAAGGAAAGAATTTGCAACCATACAAAACAGTTGTCTTCCATGATTGTCCAGGCCTTCTGGAGTTGTTCAACTCACTAGTGCATTCCTTCTTTTTAAGAATGTACCAAGTGGTTGGTTTGACCACTCCTGGGGCCTCAAAAAATGTTGCGTACGAATGTTTCCACGCTCAAATCGTGATGTATAAAACCTAAAATTGGTGTAAAGCCATGCACATTTTCATGGTAGCTCCAACCCTGGCGTACGCAAGTTCTCCACTTGGTTTTGCAAACTGGTGGCACCCAGCTTCAAAGCAGTGCCACTGTTCCTGTATGGTTACCCTTTCTTTTTTAGATCCACATCTCTGACGCGACTTTATCATATGCACTGAAATTAACTGCATATTGTTTATTAGTTTAATGTATCTGATTGTAATTCACCTGTAACAATATAATGGTCCAGGGAATAGCCAAAGTATTCCAAATACCATAGCTGCTTTAGCATTGTTACTCTCACTGCACCCTCTTTTTCTTCTTTCATCTGCCCCCGTTAGGGGTTGCCACAGCGGATCATCTTTTTCCATATTACTCTCACTGGACCACTCGGAGTATTTATATCACTGTATCTGAATGTGGCATCACAGCTCTACAGCAGCTCATCAGAAAGAGAATTATCGGTATACAGCATCAAGCACACGCTGCCTCAGCCATGCTGACTATTGAACTGCTCTCATATGGCAAATGCTTCAAAGCCTTTCCTGTACGGACCTTGCAGTTCAGAAACAGTTCCATCCCAAGAACTATAAATGCAATCAATCAGTCCATCAAGTGCTCCTTGTAGAACTGTTTGTACTTACAGTATTAGTACAAACGCCTCACTGTAAACTTGCACTACAGTTATAATATTGCAAAACCTGAGCCACTTTATAAAGTGCGTATTTACATACAGTATGATGACGATATCATTTTAAGATGAAATGCAGCAAAGTATGTTTATCTATACTAATAAAAGGCAAAGCCCTGACTGACTGACTGACTGACTGACTCACTCACTCACTCACTCACTCATTGACTTACTGACTCACTCATCACTAATTCTCCAAATGAAATTTGGCAGGCTCATTCCTTACAGCTTACGTACAAAAGTTCGTAATGGTCATAACTGGAACCTATTTTGTTCCATATACTGTAATAGACTGTAGCTCGATGGCTGTGGGAGGCGGAGTTGCGTCTCGCATCATCACGCCTCCCACGTAATTGAGTGCCTGCCCATATAAGGTAAATATTCGCGGGTGAAGGACTGTGCTTAGCATATTCATAAGTAAAAATACCTGAATCACAAACTGATGTTAATTATATTTTGTCCATGAATACTTATCAAATAATTCCAAATAGTCTGTCTGCTTCCTTTCATAGCTTTTCCGATGGTTGTGCTGCTTCCAGGCATGTATTTTCGTATTAAAGCATTTAACCAATCACATTTCAGCCATCATTTGTTGCCAGGCAGAGAGGCCTTCACAATCCGTTGTGCAGGCACTCTAACACAGAATAAATGTCGATTAATCTGTTGCTTCAACCAATCAGATTTTGAGTTAGTGTCAGTACGGCCCTCTAGCAGGTGTACGGCAACGTCACCGTATTCAGACCCAATGATTGGATAGAAGCCGATATGAGGAACTCTACAAGGCCACTGAGCGCACCGCAAGCGCTCAGAGCGCAAGATCCTCTCGCACACTACGGCCAACTCCATGGCAGGATTCTGGACAATATTATTTGCCAGACACAGACCAGATTTCAAGACCATGAAAACCTGATGTTTGTCACGCTCCTCGAGCCCCAGAAGTTTCGGGAATACAAGAAAAATTTCCCTCATGCAGCCTTCTCCAGTTTAACACAAAAGCCACGGAGCAGTTTTTGATCTGTCTCGGCTAAAAAAAGAACTGACTATAATGTATGCCATGGATGATTTTGCAGGAAAATCTCCCACTGATCTCTTTGACTTCCTTCATCAGAAAAATCTGAATGAGAGCATGGGGCAGCTGTTCACATTGGTGTATTTGGCGGTGACCATTCCCGTGTGCACTGCTTCTGTCGAGCGGACATTTTCAGCCCTAAAGCGAATTAAAACTTATGCCAGAAATACGACAGGGCAGGTTCGACTTTCAGCATTAGCTTCGATGGCGACAGAAAGGGACTTTTTGATGGAACTGAAGTGCACGGATAATCCGTACGACTGTTTTTGCGGAAAGAGAGGAGGATGGATTTTGTTTACAAATAATCCGAATTTTTGGTGAGTAAAATGTTGCGATTTTCCTAAACAATATTGCAAGTTTATGAGTTATTATTGATGTTTTTTATGTGTGTCGCGGCTGTGGCTGCAGTAGAAAGGAACTTGTTCACCCCTGGTTTGTCTATTCAATAAAGGCATTTATTGTGGCTACAGGAGTTATCTATCTGCGATGCAGCGGCTCTTTATACTGTATTTCTGGATATTAAGATGGTTTTTATAACCATAAATTCGTTTTTGAGGGGCGGTTTGATTCAGACGGAGCACTACTGAAGGCCTAAGTGTGAGATGCACGGTCCGCCAATGGACCAGATGATACGTAAACTTGATGAACATTACAACCCGAAAATGAACAAAACTGTAGAGAGGTTCACATTATACTTCTCCCAGTGCGTCTCTCTAAATCCTCCATGCGAGAACATTATCATAAGGCTTAACAATCTTATTGTTACACCTTTTATGTGCACCGAACTGTCCTTATTACAAAGTCTTCCTTGCTTTACCGCTGGCTGCTTCTTTCCATTCACCTTCCTAGCTCTTTATTTAAACACTTTTCCTTCTCACTTTTCAGCTCCTTCGATGTCTTCTCCCTTTTCGTTCAAAATACGCGCCTCCTTGCCTTTTTTCAGTCAGCTCCCCTTACGTCACACCATGGTACGTTTAGCACAAGTTAATACCGGGAATGCCTGTTAAACATCTTACATTCACGAGTAGCGATTTGCGTGGTGAACACTTCGATGAATGAAACCTGTTATCTTTACATCGGTTGACAAACACGGAATGTAACTTCATAACAACACGTCCTCCAAATACCTGATTGAAAGAAATAATGATAATCAAATCCTTGATGACAGCAACACTCATAACCGTCACAAAACAATTACATTGACGATCAGGTTATATTATTTTTAAAATGTTTCTTTTTCTTTTTCATAACTTCTTTAACACACTACTTCTCCGCTGTGAAGCACGGGTATTTTGCTAGTTATATTATATAGATAAAACTTTAACTTCGTTTAAATAGTCTATATTGTTAATAATTAAATATGTGAGGACACGGTGTCGCAGCGCTAGCTAGTTCAGGGATTATTCCTGCCTCAAGCTGTATTCTTGCTGGTGCTGGCGCGACACTGGAAGGATAGATGGATAGAATAATTAAACACGTACTTCGAAGATATTTCAATGTTCCTTAAAAGTTTTGAAGAATCTGCGTTCTGAGCTTACAGATGGCTTAACATCTATTACAGAGCTGATTGTGTGGCGATTGGGTATTTGGAGGAATTGGGGGTTAGTACGTTTGAAAGAGACAGTACTGCTGCAATAAATTTTTTCATCTAAGGTCTTGCATGGCACAGCAAGCTTCTTGAGTGAGACATGAACAATCACTGTGCCACCGTGCTGCCATGTTTAACACATGCTTTAACTCCTATCATCATGAAAATGATATCATGTATACATCTCAGTATTTTAATTATTCAGAGAGCTGTAATATTACGAATGTAATGGATTCTGTGTCCTGTTGGAGGAAGAGAAAGCCCGGAAGTACGTAGTGATTCACACACATAGAGCACATAGAAGATCAAATACAAAACAAAGCATTTAATGTGCTACATTAATTACGATGGGATTTGAGAAACTAGTAAATTAAACAATTTTAAGATGAAGTTTATGATGTTCTACTTTAATGACAAAATAAACTATGTGATTAAAGTGGAAATTTTGAAATTAAAGTTGACATTTAGTGCTTTTTTCCCACTGTGTGCCTATTTTTTTTCTCTGTACCCTAATAAGCTTTCATATGACACTCAGACGGTGGGCTACGACTCGCCTTTTCACGTCGACTTTGATATCTGACGACTTCTTTATTTCGGGTACTGTGCGACTTTGTGAACTTGAGCTTTCGAGTTTCTCCAACATGCTATGTCACTAGATCAACTTCCTTTTGTTGTTTATACCACTATTTAAACCAACAAATAGTGCGTTTTTCCTTGCCTCCACTTGGTATTCGCTGAAATTCTTCTATTTAACCTTGTGCTTTTGCCATTGTCTTTTCACAGAAGGCTGAGCTTAAGGGCTATTTATATTGATTTGCATATCAAAGAAATGTAATTCTGGGAGGAGTTGAGGTGGGACAGCAGGCACATGAATGTGCGTTACTTTTCATGCTGACCGGGATTTATGTAGCGGAAGAACATGGAAGTTGGCGAACACACAGATTTATGCAACTGGATTTTTTTGTGCTTATGCCATGTTATAGTGTAAGTTCTACGCACGGTGTTATGCATGAAGTCTCTGCTGTCTCTCTAAAGGGTTTCTTTTGTTTTCAGCAGTCTAATGATGGACTGCTTTTACTTTGATGGGTAGCTCTTTGGACCTCATATTAACGGTTCACAGTGACAGCTTCCAAGCAGTTAATGAAATAATGAAGGAACTGTTAACACCTTACTATGGAACAGCTTCACAGTCAAATGTCCATGAACTTTTGAGCCCCTGAAAATAGGGGCACTATGCAGAAAAATGACTCTCATTCCTAAATGGCTTATATGATATTTTTGGTAAACCCTTTAAATTAAAGCTGAAAGTCCACAGTTTATTTCAAATCCATTGTGGTGGGATACAGAGCCATAATTATGAAAATTGTTAGGTTACTTTTCTTGATGTATATGTTGGCCTAATCTGACTCCCTGAGTAAATTGAAATGAAAACCTACTGCCACTTTGGTCCAGCTATATCAATATTAAACCTTTGTTTCCTGTTGGTAGCTGGGAAAGTTGGTACGCCACTCAAGTACTGTAAAAAGCACTTATTTTCACATCTCATGTGTCCTCCTCACTTCCTCTCTCTTGACTGAATCTTGCTAGTTGAGCCTTCACGCATTTGTCTTTTGCTGTGAGTTGTCAAGAATGGCCCTACTTTGTGCCAAGGTTAAATACCCCTGAAACTCCTGAAGCTTCTGTTGGATTAATAAGGTTGGCTGTCTCAGGCAGCTTCTCATCATTGTGTTCGTTTAGGGAGACAGCACTCTGGATTGCAAGTAGTGGCCACCTGCTAGCTCTTCTTGCCACTGCATTCACCTTTACTGAGGCAACTGTCTCCATCCAAAAGTGATTGTGATGTGTTCACTTGCAGTCTCTTAAACCTGTAGGACTATGCCATTAAATAATAACCTAATTAAGTTAGTATATATAAAATGATTGTAAAATTCACACTTACCATATATACTCGCAGATAAGTTCTCCCGCGGATAAGTCGGGACTTGATTTTACAGTGTAATTTATGGTATTTTATAATGTTGGTTGTATAAGTTAAATACGGAAAACTCACGCTATTGGTGTAAGGGATTATGATATGCTAACTCCCACCTGACAAAGTAACCATGGAGCACACTGCCTTTTTTTCTATGTGGGTGTGGCAATGCACTGTATCAGCACATGTTCCTAACCTCTCTCTCTCTCTCTCTCTCTTTTGCTCGTGCACTCTCTTTTGCCTACATGACCACACGGTAATACCCAAACTATTCCGTAGCAATGTTTGCACTGATTTGGGATTTTTGTATCTCACACCTCATACACATTTATCATAAGAGCATCCCTTATCTATGATGGAGCGTTCGATTGGAAGAAAGTATGAAGCTGGTTTTAAATTAAACATCATTGAAGTAGTGAAAGAAACTGGTAACTGCGCTGCTGCAACAAAATTTGATGCATCTGAGAAACTGATATGAGATTGGAGGAAGCAAAAAGATGGAAAAAAAAATGAAGTGTCGCATTTTTGAACGGGGGTATAAGTTGGGGTCTGATTTTATGATCGTATTTTCTGGTTTCAAGACCTGACTTATACGTGAGCATATACAGTACCTATGAAATTTTAATCAAATATTTAAACTCTTAAAAGCTTGAAAGTAATTATCTGTAAATGTTGTGGGAAAACATCTGATCTATGAACATGTCCTGGACAATTATTTGTTTTTTCAATGTTTAGAAAATGGAATCACTACTAACATTTTGGATATATTAGTGTTTTAACACAGTGTTTTGACACTGTTTTCCATTTTGACTCTTTCTTGGTAGTATGGAGTTTGTCATAGATATGGCTTTAAACAATACTCTCTTGGGGGGTATTCTGGAAAGGTGGCCACATGGAAGATGTCCTAGGGATGTCAAACTAAAGAGTAATATAAAAAATGAAAGAATAATATAAGAATCCAAAGAAGCAACCATTCTCATAGTAAAATAGCAGGACAGTAGGGGGAAGGACCAGGTGGAGCAATTTTGATATGCCAATAGAGGGCAACAGCTAGGGACAACTGCTTATGTTTTTCAGGTCCTACAAAGCTATGTGTGCTTTAGAAGTAAATGAGCTGACTAGGCATGCAAAAATGCTTGTGGCAGTTGGTGGGAGGTGAGCTCCAGGAGTTTTAGAGATTAGATCTGGCCACAAGGTGGATTGGAGAGCACTGTAAGTGACCCTGAAAGTACTCCAGGATCTGATTTAAAATAAGCCACTGGATATAAGTCCAGTGAACTTGGAGCTGGGAGAGGAGTGTTGTCAAGGAGAGATGGAGAGGGGACCAATCTCATCTAACCACAGAACTACTGAAGGACTGTCTTGTATATTGGTAGGCTTAGAGAAGATTTAGTGTAATTAATTTGTATATTATTGTATTGTTATAACACCTTGTGTGTGCTTTTTTCTGTTTAAAGAAAGACTAATTTACTGTATTTACATAGCTTTGGAGTCTGCCCTGCAGTGTCTCCTACAGGCCACAGTGAGTGAAGAGCCATTAAAAATGTTAAATGCAGTCATAAAACATTGCTTTACTGATCTACAATATATGCATTGTAATGAAATTGTGAATACAGAAAATTTACTGGAAAATAAGTATACCATATTTGATGACAGTATCAGTGTGAAAAAGGCCTTGCACAGCAATTTTATATCCTTCCCTTGGGAGATGATTCTTATTTTTCAGCTCTTGAATTTATAAAGGATGTCATCTTTTTTATGATAGTATTATTACAGTTTTGAAATTTGGACAATATTTTCCTGGCTGTCAAGTAGCAGTATGCTTCAGTTCATTAGTCATTATTATTATTTATTTATTTTTGTTTAGTGTTACTCAATTTTTACTGTTCAAATAACATTGCCTTCAAATATTTTTGAGCGCCGCTTATATAACATTCATGAAAGCTAGGACAGAGAGTTACTTTTAATAATGTAAAGAGAAGTAATACAGGACTGATTTTGGAGAATTTAAATACGTTGTATTTGCCCTACTAGTGAGAATCATTTGTAGTAAGAACAAAATTAAGAAGTAGGTCTTTTATTGTTTATTTCATTTGCACGTGATGAATGAAGTAAACATAAACCTCAAGCCTAAATTCATACATCCAGTAATACAGAATAGGTAATGGTTAATTCTATTCTGAAAGAATAAAAATAAAATTAGCATTTTTTTCAGGAAATTGACCAACTACCATTGAAGATCAAGTATGCTATGTTTTACAAATCCATCACAAAGGTTTGAAATATTCACAGAGCCATAGCTAACCACTTCATGTTCAATTATACACATCAGGGGCCTTTGGCTCTGCCTAACAGCCCGGCATCATTCATACACCTTTTGAATGTGATGAAATGGCTCAACTGGAATTTCTAAGAGTAAAGGGGGAACACAGCACTGAATCATAAATTGCTATTAGAAATTAAACATTTCTTTGCACCATTTTTAAAATTACCTTACTGGTGGCTGTACTTGTTACAGCTGTCTCTTAACTCCAGGCTCTCTTTGGTTTGAAGTGCAGATTGTTTGCCATCTCTTTGCAGTTTGGACATTCTCACAATGGCACAGTGGGAAGCACCATTGCTCCACACCAGTCCAGACACTCTATGTGCATTTTTTGTCTATACTGATTGAGCCCATATGAGTTATTCTCAGGTACTGTAGCTTGGTTTCTTCCCATATACTACAGATGTACACAGTATATTGATCGCATTGTGGTGTGCCTGATGCTACTGGAATAAATTCTGGCTTACTATAACCCTCAATTGGATTAAGCTGCTTAAGAAAAATAAATAGATGAACTTCAGTTGTCTATCACATCCAAATACATGAATAACAGGTTATATAAATTGTCTTTGTATGAACATGTCCTGTGACAGACTGGTGTCTCATCCTTGAGCCCAATGCTGATGGGATAAGGTTTTAGGGAGAATGGATCTGTAATGATATTAACAGTTCAAGAAATCGGTGAATGGACCTTCACTAACAAATACATTTCTTCATGTAACTGACTAGATAAGACTGCAAAAAATGCTTACAAAATACATATGGTAAAGAAAAGATTCCATGCTGTACCTATATGTCAAGGGATATTTTAGTGTATCTTAAAAGAAGATAGCATTATAAAAATCTACGCAGAATAAACACTAGATAGATAGATTGATAGAACTTAAGTGAAGAAGGGCACATTTATACAGTTAAATGTACAGTATGTATGCAAAAAAGACACAGTTTTGACTCCTTGCACTTTGCGATGGAACGAACAGGTACCTAAATGCATCATACCAAGTACTGGCAACATTAGCATTAGTATAACCATAACAGTTATAATATCATCAGATTTTACTGTCACCCTCTTTATTTCTGTTTCCAGTAAGTCTAGGATTGACCCAGTAATTCAGCCAGTCTTTCTGATTAGTTTATCCAAGTTCCTGGAATCCCTACAGTTAGTGCAGTCCACAGCACAGAACAGAACACTGTGAATGGACACTATTGTGTGGTGGGACATCCCGGTATTCACCATGCACATTAAAATTCTATGCTTTTTGTCTTCAGTCTGTGTTGTCTCCTGAATACAGGCTACTGTTCAGATGTATCTCCTAGTATTTGTAAGTCTGCCACACCTTTACCTCTTCTGCTTTCATGATGACTTATCTTAGGCTCCTTGACATGCTGTAAGTCAACCTACAACTCTTTTTTTCCAGACGGTTCGCCATACACCACACAGTAAAGTCCTTCACCATCTTTCTATAGGTGTCATCTTCACTGTTGATGCAGCCTCCAATGTAGTAGTCATCTCAGAGCTTATGTAGATAACGCTGGAATTGTTTTTAAAGTTGGAACTTTAAAGGATGAAGAGGAAGGGAGACAAAAATGGGTCCTTAGAAGCAACAGTGTTGCTAACAATAATTTTTAACACAACATTCACAGAGTTTCCTCAGTTTGTCACCTGTCAGATAGTTCAAGTTATGGAAAATTCGGGGGGCATCTTCTCCCATTTACCTTGGGTCTATTAATGCAATCACTATGTGACAGTGTGGGTTGGTTCCATGCTCCCTCTTCATTCTTAGGAGCCTCTTGAACCCAACACTGTTGATTATGTAACCGGATGAGCGTGGCAGATGAGGACAAAACACACATGAATCAAGGGAATGGTGAAAAGTGATCAAGTGCTTTTATTAAAAAAAAACCAACAATGTTCAAAAAGTGCAGTGCTCCTTCAATAATAAATAATCCACAAAAACAAAGTGCTAGTGTTAATGGAGGTTAAAATTCAATTACTAGAAAAATCCATTTAAAACAAATTTAAAATTCTACTGGCAGGAAACTGTCTTTTTATCCAGTGAGCTTTGATGTCCCTTTAAAAATATGACTCCTCTTTGGCTTGTCTTTGCAGCCTAAGAAGAAGTCCTCCAGCAGGCACAGACACCCTTCTTCTCCTGGCCTGTGTCCCCATTGCCAATCCTATGGTGTCTACGGGGGGCCACCGAGCCCTGCTCCCATGGCCACCGCTGCCTTTTCAGGCTCCACCTGGTGAAAGTGCTCTGTCCTCTCAATGCCACCGTTCCATTCGCTCCTCATGGCAAGTGAATACTCCTGAGCCTAGTGATTGCTCCTGCTACTTCAATGTTCTACAGAAGCTACTCCTGAGTGTCAGTCACATGCTCATTCCTGGGGCTCCTCACCCGTCTGTCTACAGTACTTCCTCTCTTTACACCCACTCATTTTCTCTTGCCTGTCTGCCTGCTTCTTCTCCCATTCTTTAACCTCCATGCCCTTTCCCTTTTCTTTCATTGATTTTTCCTCTCCTTTCTCTTGTGCCGGCAAGGCTCCTTGGTTGCAGCGTCTCAGTTGCACACTGCTGGAAGCCGATGAAGAAACTGAGAAAGACCACACCTTCATGTGCAGGTGCGTCTCACCCCAATTATTCCACCTACTCCCTGCAGCTGCGTGACCGCACCCATGGAGAATGAGCCGGCCAACTGATTATTTATTAAAACAACCATTCTTTTTAAGCCATGGACCCGCTATACCACACACGTCATCACCATGTCCCAAAATTCTTCCTCCTACTTGGCTCCGCTATGTTCAACATGATAATAGGCAGTTGTGGATTATTACAACGAACATTCAATATACTTGAATATGTTCATATTTACTTGGGGGTGAGGCAAGGCAGCATAGCTTTTAGCATAAACAGGATCAGTTCCATATTTTCTCTTGTTATGTGCTGTATAAGTTATAAAAAGTTTGTCAGATGGAGGAAAGTAAGACTTAATTACAATCCTCAGAAATTGCCATCAAGGCATGTGGATGTGGTGTTAAAGGATTAATGGCAATAAATATTGCAACATACAGTACAAGCCAAAAGTTTGGACACACCTCCTCATTCAATGTGTTTTCTTTATTTTCATGACCATTTACATTGGTAGATTCTCACTGAAGGCATCAAAACTATGAATGAACACATGTGGAGTTATGTACTTAACAAAAAAAAGGTGAAATAACTGAAAACATGTTTTATATTCTAGTTTCTTCAAAATAGCCACCCTTTGCTCTGATTACTGCTTTGCACACTCTTGGCATTCTCTCGATGAGCTTCAACAGGTAGTCACCTGAAATGGTTTTGACTTCACAGGTTTGCCTTATCAGGGTTATTTAGTGGAATTTCTTGCTTTATTAATGGGGTTGGGACCAGCTGTTGTGTTGTGCAGAAGTCAGGTTAGTTGGACGATCATTTATTTTTCAACAGGACAATGACCCCAAACACACCTCCAGGCTGTGTAAGGGCTATTTGACCAAGAAGGAGAATGATAGAATGCTGTAAATGGTCATAAAAATAAAGAAAACACATTGAATGAGGAGGTGTGTCCAAACTTTTGGCCTGTACTGTATATGGCCAAACAATTAAACGTTCAACATCACATCAGAAAAATTAGGACGGTATGGAAAATGCAAAAAAAACAAACAAAAAAAAAACAAAACACAATGATTCTTAAATTTACTTTGACTTTAATTCCAATGCAGATATTACGAACCCAAGATATTTAATGTTTTGTCTGGTCAATTTCATTTCACTTCATTTTTTAATATACATCCATCCCTGCATTTCAACACATTTCCAAAAAAAACTTGGGAATATAAAGCATTCACCACTTTGTAATGTTATCATTGCTTCTCAAAACACTTAAAAGATGTTTTGGCACTGACGATACCAAGTGATGAAGTGTTTCAGGTATTACTTCATGCTATTATTCCTGCAAACACATCTTAAGGTGTGCAACTGCATGGGGTTGCCATTTTCACATTTTTCGTTCTCCACACATTCTACTCTTTTCCGCACTCTGTTTGAGACACGCCAGGACTGCAGGCAGGCCAGTCCAGTACCTGGTACCCTCTTCTTCCTTAGCCATGCCTTTGTAATGTATGAAGAATGTGGTTTTGCGTTGTCTTTTTGAAAAATGCATGGACATCCCTGGAAAAGATGTTGTCTTGATGGCAGCATATGTTTTTCTAAAATCTCAATGTGTTTTTCTGCATTAATGCTGCCTCACAGAAGTATAAATGACCATTGCTAAGGGCTCTGACACAACCCCATACCATGACAGACCCTGGCTTTTGGACTTGTTGCTGATAACAGTCTTGATGGTCCTTTTTGTTACTGGTCAGGAGCACATCCCGTACATTTCTTCCAAAAAAGATCTGGAATACTGATGCAAAAAGATCTGGAATTTCCAATGTTTGATGGTCCATCCCAGATGCCTCCGAGCCCAGAGAAGTCAACGTCACTTCTGGACATGGTTAGCATAAGGCTTCTTTTTTGCTCAGTAAAGTTTTCAGTGGCATTTATGAATGTAACTCCATATTGTATTGCTTGACTAATGTTTGTCATAGTAATCACTTGCCCATGTGGTTATATCAGCTATTTATGAGTGACGGCTCTTGATGCGGTGCCATCTAAGGGATCAGAGATCACAATGTTCAGCTTAGGCTTGTGCCCATGCCCGTTACACATTGAAATTTCTCCAGATTTCTTGAATCATTTAATGATATTATGCACTGTACAGGGAAAAATATGCAAATCCTTTCCAATCTTTCTTTGAGGAATATTGTTTTTAAACATTTCAATGAGTTTCTCATGCATTTGTTGAGAAACTGGAGATTTTCTGCTCATCTTTGCTCCTCAAAAACACAGCCTTTCATGGATACTGCTTTTGTACCAAATCATGATTTCAATCACCTATTTGAAATCTAATTATTATTTAACTAGCCATGTGCGCCCAACTACGTTGCGCGTGTTAAAGTTGTCTGTGAAGGGCTCCCTGTTTAAACGCGGCTGCCAGTCGTGAACTGGGCCCTTCGTCGCACAGCATTATGATTTTTTATAAGGGAAACAAAATTACAAAATAAAAACCTTGGACATTGATTTGATAGGAACGGCCTACTCGGAATCACTTTCCGAATAGTAATTATGTGGTGGTGTAGGAGCATTTCTGCTTCTGTCCATTCACAGTCCGTCTCGTTTTCACGACGCTATCGTTTCCTCTCACGATGTCTTCTCAACCTTTCTCCAATCTCGCAGGTTGCTTTGTGGCAATCCAAAGAGTAAGGCAATATACACGGAGCAATGGTTATAAAAGGGGGACACATAGGTATCCAGGCTCTTTAAAGCATAAAAAGGAATCACTTCACTGACATGTGAGCAAGCCACGGTACAACTGTGAGATGCGCAGTACTCGCCGGCTACAACGTAACAATAATAACTTCCAGAATGTGCTGTTATGTTGTCATTCATTTTACCCACTGTGTTTCTTTCATTCATATGTTACGTAGGCACGTACCTTTTATTTTCTCATTCTCTAACCAGGCCTCAGGAGCTAACCAGCGTAACACTGTCCAACACCCCTTTCGTTATTCCGGTACATTGTTGACATCCGTGAGTAACAACAATGTACTAAACTGGTAGGTGGTCTACGCATGCGTGGAATTCGCGGACAAACAAAGATCAAGATCTAAATAAAGATCTCTTTAGTTAATTTAAAGCACAATAATTTGTTTAGTTTGAATGTGTTTTGAGGTGTGACTGGTGTACTACAGTCTTCAGTAGTATAAGCCTGGAGGAGATTCTTAATGCAATGCCTATGTTTTAGCTGTCTCTCTACTGCCATCTAGTGCTTCTTCTTCTAATTCATTCGCAGACAAAGATCAAGATCCAAATGAAGATTATATATAGAGATTATTTTACCTCATTACTGGCCCTAATTTGCCCTATACCGATTTTTTTTGGAGTGTGTTGCAGACCTAAAATTCAGGAATGGATGTAAATTAATAAATTAAATGAAAACATGACATATCTTGGGTTCATTCTGCCTGCAATGGAATAAAAGTAAATTTAAGAATCACTGCATTGTTTTTGTTATTTGCATTTTCCATACTGTCTCAACATTTTGGGGATGTAAATGCTCGTATGAAAGGTATGTAGGCCACAGTTTAATGGTGAGTAGCACCATAGTCACACTATTTCTCATTCACAAAAACTGCAATACCTTAAGTTTTTTTTTTTTTATATGCTTTCTCTGTTGCTTCTGAGCATATTAATGTAATCCTATTTTATTTACAACAGACTTTACCTTGACTATGATTATAGACGACAGGTTAGGTCTTATTCTCTATTCCTCCTGCATGATTAGAAGCATTGCCCCCAGCATATTTAAAAATAAAGGGCACAGGTCCAAATGTTGCTGCATTGTATGTGTAAATTTCAATTTGCTATTACTAGTTCCTCCACCAGAAGATGGAAAAAGTCTGATTGTCAGAAATAAAAACACACTTCCACTCTATGCTATAAATGTATTTAAAAATGTTCTTGCAAAATCAACAAAAATAAACCAAGGCATGGGAGCTGCTGTAGCGGCCAAATGTTCTATGAAGCAGATGGATTTAACTTTGAACCAGAATTGTAAATGTAACTCAGTAGCCAAGCCAAATTTGTATGCAAAAAATTAGATTTAATTATATTAGATATATTTTATTAATCCTATGGGGAAATTAGAAACATACAGCAGCAGAAACATAAAAGCAAGAATACAGACTCACAGGACATATAATACAGTCAATCAATCAATCAAACGATAAATAAATAAATAAAAATAAACTTAACAAGCACATTGGATAGAAGCATTTAATTGCTTGATGGCAGTGGGCAGAAATGACGCCAGAGATGCTTCTTAGCACACCTTGGTGGAATGAGCCTGTGGCTAAAAGTGCTCCAAAAGAGCATCTTGTAGATTTTTTCATGATGGCATCCAATTTTTCATCCTCCATTCCACAGCAGCCTCCAGTGTGTCTGGTGTTTGCCGTTTGATGGAGCAGGCTTTCCTGATAAGTTTTTTCAGGCTTCTTTTAGAAGAACACCACTCTGGCTACTATGGATTGATAGAACATTTCCAGAAGCTTGCTGCATTTATCAAAATATCTGAATCTCATTAGGAAGCACAATCTGCTCTGACTGTTCTTGTACAGCCTGTGTTGTCAGACCAGACCAGTTTGTTGTTTATGTGAACCCCCAGGTATTTGTAGCTCAGCACCACTTCCACATCCTCCCCTTGAATTGTGACAGGTCTTGGAGGCTCCATGGTACGTCAGAATTCCACCACCAGCTCTTTTGTCTTGCTGCTGTTGAGTTGCAGGTTGTTGTCCCTGCACCACAAGACAAGTCTTCCACAACCTTCCTGTGCTCTGACTCATCTCCATTATTAATGCAGCCTATGACGGACAAGTCATCTGAAAATATCTGTAGTTGGCAAGCACTGGTATTGTGCTAGATGTCTGTTGTGTAGAAGGTAGACAGGAAGGGAGACAGGACAGTTCCCTGATGTGCTCCAGTATTACACACCACCATTTCTGACACACAGTCCTAAGGCTCACAAACTGCTGTCTGTTGGTCAAGTAATATCCATGATCCAGGAGATTGTGGGTGCATTAGGATTCAAAGCCTTGAGCTTTTTCAGCAGTTGATGAAACAACATGTTGTTAAAACCACTCTTATTTTAAGCACCAGAATATCCAAAATATATCTCACTGGCAAAAAACATAATTTCTCAGATAATCCAGTAATGTAAATCATCTCTATAGTGATGTCATGAGGTACATGTCAGTGGTTAAATCAAGCGCATCACCCCATGAAAACAAACATGGTGTTGAGAAAAGATGCAAATAATGCTATTTCATGAAATTCCCCTTTCTTTGACATAATATACTCGTTGTTGCCATAATACTCATATGCTGGTTGTTGGATTTCTCTTCTCCTTCTCTCCCCCTTTCTGTTCACAGACAGGAAATCATTCCAGATATCCCCTCTGGGATCTCTGTACAGTGGTCCATCCAACCCAAATAATGGGGTTTTCTGCATAAAGGAGTTCTTATTATTTAAAGACATATTCAAAAAGAACAAAAGACTGTACATATAATAAAAAAGGAATTATATAACAAAAATCATTACATGTATATGTATTTTTTGACATTTTATGTTGCTTGGTTGCATTCTGCTAATAACAACTTTTTACACTTACATTTTAAATCTTCTCCATTGGAAAAACATTTTGAGTGCACTTTTGTAATTAAATAATGCATACTTTAATGTTTGGTCTGTTTATCTTAACTTCAGAGGAAAAACAGGGATTTTGAGTAGCATAGCTTAGTATGGATACTGGGTTACAAAATATCTTAAGAGTCTTGAAAGCCCAATCATAGAGAAAGCTGGAAAATAATTTAAACTCTGAGGCTTTATGAAATTTCCTTTTGATTTTTACTGCAGATTTTCAAAGAGATTTTTGGCCCTAACACAATTGTGTTGGGAATCAACAAATCAGTGATATAAATAGAAGCAGGTTTTCATATTCAATACCTCCCTAAAGATATCATTCATAAATATTTAGAAAACAATAGGTGTATTAGCAAACCCAAATGTAAGTACAGTAGAACCCCATTAACTCATACCCCAATTATATGGGTTTTGTCATGGGAAAAACTGTAATAATCAAGAAAGAAATATGGAAAGAATTGTAAATATAACTGAATTATGAGTAATTTTCTACAAATTGTACTATATATTTAACTAGTCTCAGCTTGCCTAGCCAAGTTTATAATATAGTGCCATGCCACTATGGTGCTCACCACTACCAAAGCTCCAATGGGATTCTTGTTGTTTAGTTTGCTTTTTTTAGATATTAGCTATCATTTAAACACAAGCTGCAACTTTGGCATGCTTACCTTTTTTAGGCTCACCTGCAGCTTGCTTGGAAACAGATCATTTGCTTGATGAAATTCCAGCTCTTACTGATGGTGGCATATGTGACTTGCAACCAGCATTACCGTAATAACACCATCATTGTAAGCAAGAAGAGCAAGGATAAAAGATATACAACTTTCCATGAATACTAAGGGTAACTGCCGTTGCAGTTGACTGAGCGAATGTGGTGGTTTTCCGTTCCACCTGATTGGTGATGAGGAAGGGGATGAATCATGCATTCATACATGTAACTAGCTCACTAGCCCCTTTCCTCCTCTACACCAGCACAAATCAGTTGTTCAGCATTGTCCACACGTACACTTTACCTCAGTTCTAAGCCTGCTGTATTTTTTATTTTTACTTGTGTTTTTATCTGTTTGTTTATTTTTTCTGATTTGGGTTAATAGAAAATGATAATAAAAACAAAGAATATAACAGTGTCAATGGAACAAAAACTAAACATAATTTTTTGCATTTTTAAGGAAGACAGTTTAGAAAGATTGCTGTTGAATTAGGAGTGGCAAAACAAATCGTGATGAAAAAATAGAAAAGCAATTGATGGCTTTTGAGCAAAATATTGGCCAATTTAGTTAACATTTTGTTATGTAGTAACTTTGAATAAAATCCAATACCTTTCAGATAAGTACTTTCACTAATTTGAATCGACTGTGATCAAATTCAGATTAATATATTAGTGTGGTATTAGTGGTGCCTTGTAGGAAACACCATTTTCCACACACCCTAACTTATGCTGATGAAAATACACATATTTCTGAAAAGCCAGTTTTGTAAATATATAAGGTTCATATACCTGATTTAACAAAGGAACAATCAAGAGATGAAATTAAAGCCATAACACAGATTCTTTCTGATATAATTATCCTTTGCTGAATGGTGGATCATATTAACACGCTCAACAATGAGGCACCAGGAAATAATTAGTCAATGATAAAGCTAATGCAGTTGTTCTACTAAAAATGTTTTTTCTGCTAAATAATATCTAGATTTCAGCATATTTATTTGGTGGACATTTTGAAAGACAACTATTACACAATATTTTTATTAATTACAAGCTTAAAGCAACTGTTGTGCCAGCAGGCAGTGACAGGGAGATAAACTTGAAATAATGAAGCTGAGGGGATCAGAAAGTAACTAGTGCCAAAGCCTAAACATGACCCAAACTTGAAGCTGAAACACATCAAAAACCAAGAATTTAAGGAAGAACCCGAATTAACTTTTTTTTATTCTTTTGTGCATTGCGCAAACTCATATGAGAAAGAGACCCTGGGGACTGACCTTTACACCCAGTGAGCCTCTTCTGTTTGTGACCGCTGACATTGCTGTTAGTAACCATGCAGCAACTATCAAGCAAAATTACTCAAAATGGCATCTCACGTTTGAAACAAAATGGAATCACTGGAGAACGCAAAATAAATAATACTTTAAAACAATTGCAAATGTTTAGAACAACCTTCAAAATTGATTAAATAACCCCGAAAAGGTATAAGGAGAGAAACATCACTAGTAATCATAACAGTAATTCTTTGACCAAGACAGCAAATCCTTAGTCTCCCATTATATTCTTGGATTATGCTGTCTTACCTAAGAATAACCAAGTACTTAGAGTATATACTGTACAGATAAACACACTACCAAAACGAACATTTGTCAGCCACCAAAGTAAGCAGTGTGGTTCAGTGTCAAATAAAACTGATATCAACCAGCCCCCCATTAATTACTAATAACTGTTTGTTTAATAACATTAACTAAGCATGCAATTTCACATTGACAAAGCACTCTGCTCCACCCGAGTTTCCCAAAAACCTCTAGACTTCCACATTAATTATGAGATTTGTAGGTAAAAAAGCCAGGGGTTTATTAGGGTGAGATCCCAAACTTTCACTTAACAAGGAAGTTAAACCAACCATTTCAACCAGCCACTCAAGACAGGTGTTACACATATGTTCTGGCTGCCACAGTTGTCATATTTAATTAGGGGGATGACTTTTTTTTTTCCTCTACTCACCACCTCTGTTAGTTCTGTGGTGATTCCTATTTCAGCATTACGTGAAAATACATAAGGGTTTGATTTCTGAGTGGCCTTTCTTGTACCTTGCCTTTCAGAAATTCAAGTACATAATTTTAAGGCCAATTGAATGACCTCTTCAAGCAAATTGGCTAACTATTTCATCTTTTACCGCCTCAGAGAAACCATACAGGGTATTTAAGCAAAAGAAAATTCATTGCAAGAATTCAAAACTACAAAAAAAAAAAAAAAATTAAGTCCACTATGTGGTCGTCTACAGAATAACTGCCTTGTGTCACATTCTAAATATAACTGGTCACTATCGTCTTTCTCTGCATAGCATCATATTGCAAAATTCATTTGAAAAAAAAAACTCAGTGCAAAGTTAATGGCTATTCAGTACTGATTTGTCCAATTCACTGCCTTGCTAAGAAGGAGACAATAAAAAATACACTACCTACCAGTAGGAAAAGGAACTCAACCTCATATTCTAATGAGTGAGACAAGCACCTGAAGTCTACTGCCATACCCTTTGTCTTAGACATAGTCACTCAATCAGTCTGTCATTTTCTTACCCACTTAATCCAGACCAGGGATGTTGGGGGGATTGGGGGGTGCTGTAGCCTATCACAGGTATTATAGGGTGCAAGGTAGGGACAAACCCTGGAAAGGGCAAAGACCTACACCCAAATACCAGGCACAAATTAGTGCCAATTTACCTAACCTTTATGTCTTTGGACAATTCACTTAGCCTGCATGTATCTAGACAGTGGGAGGAAACCAGAGCACCAAAACGGAACTCACACAGATATGAGCAGAACAAGCAAGCTCCACACAAAAAGGACCTGGGATTCAAACCTTGGTCTCCATACAATGAGGCAATAGTGCTACCACTGCACCAAGCATGGCTTAGATATATTTAGCCATAAAAAGGAATGATCACACCATTGAAAAAACACTTCAAAAGCAAGTCCATGGCTGTCCTCCTACCTTGCAACAGCCTCACAATGACAGAGTCATCTGCAGATGTCATGGTAGGTATGTCTTCTAATTGTGTGAACTCCTACAGTCATTTGTGTATAAGAGAAACAAAAGGGGAGACAGACAGCAGCTCTAAGGTGATTCCACAGATAAGTTAATACTATCAGAAAAAACAGCTGTTAACGCTCATTCTTTGCATTCTGTTAGTTAAAAAGTCCAGAATCCACCCCACCAAGTTAGAATCCAAACAGAACTGATCAATCAGTATATCAACTAAAATGTGTGGCTGGATTGTATTAAAAGCTGACATGAAATCTAAAAAACAGCAATCTTGCGTGGCTTTTTGGTTCTTCCACATATGCTTACAGTAAATTCAGAACTGTTGCAGTGGCACCCCTTGCTCTGTAGGCAAATTGGTAAGGGTCCAGATAGGTGTTGTTTAGTAGCACTCTCTCTTAATAAAATTCTCAAAGGATTTCATGATATTAAGGCCAATAGGCATAAGTCATCTAATAAATATATTTATTTTTCGTGGGTGGCTGCGAAAATATCATGCATTAATCCATGTCACCTTTCTGTATTCACAGTTCCTGATGTGTTGGCCACAGCAGATCCCTGAAGCAATATATGATCACAAGCCAAACAACAGAATACAAAAAGTAAAGAAAATAAATGTTAAAAAGTATAAAAAAACATTCATATTTAATTAATTTGTTATATAGTGCCCAATGCCTTATGTGAAAAAGTAACTTTCCGTTCAGCGCAATTACAGTAAAGGTTATACCACCTTTAGCAGTAATAACTGCCACCAGACATTAAAAAAGTTATTTATTTTTGTATAGCACTCTTCACTACACGTATGGTCAGAGAGATGTAGCAAGTTCACTAGAAAAAAGAAACTTGGTAACTTTAAATTACCAAATGCATACACATAAAAATACAAGTTAATCTGAACACATAGTAATGATTACCATAAAAGCATCCTAATAGTATATGTCTATTAATGTTATTGCTGAATTGGATTCTAAGGCTTTCAGTATCTCTGATGTCTTTTTCATGGGCAAGAAAACATCTTGGAAGTAGTGCAGTGGCACCAAGTGCTATTCTACGATACTGATATTGGTCAGTCTCCTACTGTAGAAGAGTTTTGTCACCATAATCCTAGCAGACCTACTTTAACATTTTAAGGTTACATTTATTAAATATTTTCAGTGTATTCTTGCCTCGATCTCTCAGTATAGTCAAATTTTCATTTTTACTGGGAATTTTTGGATGTGCTTCTGTATGACAAGTCAGTCATGGACAGACTCTTTGACGCAGAGTGGATTCATGGTTCCTTCAGCAACTGCTAGCCATCAAGCTCCTCAGGCTTCATAGTATTCTAAAACCATTACACTTCCATTATCACAGTTCAATATTAGTATAAAGACCTTACATTTTTCAACTTAGAGTTAGCTTTTAAGGAGAAATTAGTGGACCATAGTGAGTCAGGATGTTGAATTTTTCATTCATTTGTCCACTGGATGTTGCTTCTGTAATCTAGAGCTTATTTAGTATTTTATTTGTTTATTTATGTATCTGTTTTATCTATTAACTTATTTATTTAATGTACAATATTGTTCAATCATATATGCATTTATTATCATACCCACTAAATCTACTTCAACTATCCAATGGGGCAGAGTTTGTCCCAGCAGTATAACACAAAAAGCAAACCACAGCCTTCAAACTTAATAATATGAATTCTCAAAAAAATTCAAAAAATGTTAAATAAAAGAGCACCACTGATCAAAAGCATAAAGGATTTAGCCATTTTGACAGAAGGTTATGAGTGAGCACTAGCACAGCAAGTAATTCAAGGAAACACAAGGATGCTAGAAAATCTGTGGCTGCCAGAATCACTGCCAGATTCAAGAAGCCATTTCAACTAAGATATCAGCTTATTATTATTATTAGCCATTGTGCATAATTGTTCTTCATAATACTAGTGCTGTGTGCTCCTTTTGTAAGTAATGTTTTAAAAGTTGTCGTCAATTTACGTTTACATTTATTTGGTTGGCAGATGCTTTTATCCAAAGTGACTTACAAAAGAGGTAAACATAACTGAGTAAGTGAAAAGATGTAATAAATATAAAATCATAGAATACAATCAATAAAGCAATTAAACTTAAACAAACTAACCAAGAATATAATGTATCACAGAGCAGATATTCCTAAAACAGATGAGTCTTCAGTCGCTTCTTAAATACATTGAGGGAGTCAACAGTACAGGTGGAGGTAGGAAGCCCATTCCACCAACTAGAAATTATAAAGGAAAAGAGCCTGGATTGAGACTTGATACCACGCAGAGGTGGCATCACTAGATGCTGTTCCCCGGCAGATCTGAGTAGGTGAGAAGGTGCATAGCACCTCACTAGTGTCTCCATATACTCAGGTGCTACCCCATTGACTACTCTGTAGGCAAGCATCAGGGATATGAACTTAATGCGTGCTGCTACAGGAAGGGAATGTAGTGACGTGAAGAGAGGAGTGACATGTGCCCGTCTTGACTGGTTAAATACAAGAGGGATTGCTGCATTCTGGATTATCTGTAGCAGCTTGATAGCACATGCGGGCACTCCTGCCCGAAGTGAGTTGCAATAGTCCAGACGTTATAAGACCGAAACCTGGACCAGAAGTTGTGCTGCATGCTTTGTCATGCAGATGTTGTACAGCATGAACCTGCATAAATGAAAAACAGAAGAAATGTGGTCAGAAAAAGAGTGCGGCTCATGTATTACCACCACAAGGTTGCATACTGACTTGGCAGGTGTTAGCAAAAGTGAGCCAGGCTACACAGAGATGGGGAGATAAGCAGACTGGCTGGTCGGGATCACAAGGTCAGGTTGAGCTGTAGATGGTGATCCTTTATCCAGGTTGAGATGCCAGTAAGACATGCAGGGACTCTAGCTGATATTGTATTGTCCTCCAGAGAGAAAACAGGCATAGCATCGGCATAGCACTGATGAGAGAACCCATGGAATTGGATGATAGAGCCCAACGAAGTGGTGTACAGAGAAAAGAGTAGAGGACCCAGCACCGAATTTTGGTGTACACCAGTGCATGTCTGGTGTGCCTTTGACAACTCCCTTTGCCAGGATCTATAGGATTTGCCTGAGATGTAGGACTCAAACCATCTGAGAGCATTTCCAGTGATGCCAAAGTCAGAGAGCATGGCAAGAAGGATGTGGTGGTTGACCATGTTAAAGGCAGAAGAGAGATCTAGCAGAATCAGGACTGATGTCATGATGGTAGCTCTAGCATGGCGTAGCTGGTGGACCATGGTCAGTAGAGCTGTCTCAGTCGAGTGTAACTTCCTGAAGCCGAAGTGGTTGGTATCGAGCAACTCAGTCTGTACAAGGAAGAGATCTGGTTAGAAAGAACACATTCAAGTGTTTTGGAAAGAAAGGAAAAAGGAGAAACAGACCTGTAGTTGTTGACTTGGGATGGATTGAGTGTTGTGTTTTAGAGAAGTGGGGTTATCAGAGTGAGTTTGAAGATGTTAAGGAATGTTCCTGAGCTGAGTGAGGTGATAATGAGTGAGGGGGAGATAGCCTGATGGAGATGTGAAGGAATAGGATCAAGTGGACTGGTAGTGGGGTGATTGGAGAGGAGGTTGGAAATATCGGTGGCAGACAGTGGAGAGAATGTGGAGAATGTTGGGTATTGCTTGGAAGGAGGCATAATGGGTAGCAGCGCAGGTGAGAACTGACTGCTGATGCTGCTGCAGGTTTTTTCCACTAAAGACATGTATAAGGGGTCTATTATACAATTTTTTATTGAGTGTGCCTTAGAATTCTGGTAGTAGACTGTTTTTGGGGAGAAAGACTGAGTATAGTGGTGAATCTATATCAAAACAAATTTTCATATACTATTTGTGAAAAATGGGTATTTCTCTTTACATGATGGAGCTATGCTCTTCACTGAATTATCTCTCTCACAAGTCCCCTACTGACAAGTAAGCATAAAATAGGTATGCTCATGAAATTGTTAAGTATGAATATTATGTTAAAGAGCAGCTTATAAATGTGGGTAAAAGATGTCCCTGTTTCAACTAATTTGGGTGGTAATGATCCTGTTCTCTTTGGCACAACAGATGTAATGGAAAAGTGAACTTACATAATGGATGAGGTCTTTAATAATACTGTTTGCCTTTCTAAAACAGCATGTCATCTAAGACCAGAACAGGATTGAGCTGTACTTCAGTAATCTCCTGAAATGACAGTTATTTACATTATAGTGAAAACATGGCGATGTGTTGCATGATAATTGACACATGTAGGTAAAAATTTCAATATACACGAGACAATAATGACCATATAAACCTACGATTTCTATCCATGTGGTGTATTGCATAATAGATGTGGATGACACCTACTGTAATAAATATCCATAAATCACCTCACTGTTTTTAAGTGATTGATATAGACAAATTTTGACATACATTCATTTAAGGGATAAATTAAGGGCAGAATAGATGCCTTCAGTGAAAACAAAGTATGCTAAATATTCCTTGGTTTGGTAGCATTTCAAGTGATTGCTGAAAACTAAATGAGCACATCTATAATCTTTTACATATATTTACAAGTTTTGATTGCAGCAGCCTGCCATATCTGTAACACTAGCAAGGAAGAACCTTAATAGGCTATTTGCACATGGTAGTGTTAACATACTTGCAGTGAAATCTCAGCCAGCTCAGTCATGTCTGTTGTCCATATTGTAGTTGTGATTTTTCTTTACTGGCGAGAATGTCAGAGAAAAAGAAATTTAAGTTTCAGCGTACAAGTAGCTCTACAATTGAACGCTGTTGCGTAACTTTATGTCGAGCTTCCAGTAGGTACAACAAGGTTCTTAGTTTTCATACATTTCCCCTTCATGTTGGAAACCCAATCTAAATAGATTATTGCTATTGGGAGAGAAAGAGAGCGTTATGGTTAGTACCAATACCCGAGATGTAGCCAGCATTTTCAAAAAGAGGATTTTCACAAGCCAGAGACTGAGACAGGGTAGGAACTGTTAAAGAAGGGAGCAGTTCCTGCGCTGTTTGAATTGAACAATTTCTACATTCAATTTTTAAGAGTGGGGTTTGGGGAGAGGAGAAAGGACTGATGGAGGATGACACACTGGGTGAGGAGGAGGATGATAAAATCCTCAAGGAACATGACTATGCTTCAACTCTGAATACGGCAGTTGTTAACCTAGCATTTGATGAAAACATATTTCTGAAAGAAGAGATCCTCCTGCTGAGGAAACACACTGAAACCCTTACAATGAAGCAGCGGTTTGGCATTCACCGTTTTGCTGGCTCAGACAGACATTCGCTTTTTTATAAGGACAAGACGTCCAGCAGACTCATGTTATTATGTATTGTAGCATCATTGCTAAGCCCCAAAATGGATGTATGCTCTGCTCTTAAATGGCTCTTTGAGGTGGCTCACTAACCTTAAAAGGACTACTAGTTGGAAAAAGCATGTGACTTTACAGAGCTGCTGTTTTTATAGGAGCTCTGCTATTGATGATGTAATGGCAGCTTATTCTTTTGGTGACTCATTCATCCCTGGCTGATATAACTTGTCCAGTGCCACTGCAGTATTAAGCTTATATGCGTATTCACTTGCCCCTGAATAAAGTTTAATGACTAATTATTAAAATTCTGTATTTTTAAAGAAGCCTAATGTAATCACATATTTGTCCCATGTAAGTTCATAGTAGACACAAGTTTGTGAGAAATGAGTATACATATAGCCTATTAAAGGCAGTAAGAGAAGATCACACAGACTTTGTGTTCGATGATAGAACAAGACATATTATTAGTCAACATGGTTGAATGCAAAGCCTTTCAACATCTATATATCTTGAGCCTGGATATCACATTCCATTTAGATGTACTATCACCAGCTGTAAATAAAAAAACATATTAGCAATAAGATACAAGATCTGAAAAGCTAGCTTAATTGGTTTTATGGTTAGGGTCCAGCTTCAGTTTCTAGGCCATTACTATAAATTGCCTGCAGAACTAATACAGCTTATTTAAAGAGCACACTACAAGTATAGATTGTTTTACAGTTTTTATTTTTTTTTACTGCTAGGTCACATTAAGTGACAGTGCCTGGAGTCACAAACTGTGTCGAGTGCTCGAGCCACTGCACTGCACCTTACTGTGCATACGTGTGTGCATGCAAGGCAGCCGGTATTTTAATAGAGGCCTTGCAGGAGTGGATTTGACATGATACGTGATTCGATTAGAGAGTGGCACCATGCTTGATGATTGGCCGGCTAAGCGGCAGTATAAAAGGCACTTCCTGCCAGCAGGGGTCATCTTTTGACTGAGTTGTGGTGGTGAGTGATTGTTTGATGCAGCTCTATTTAAGCATAGTGGCTTTTGCCTGATTTTGTACATACAGTATTTTCTTTTTGTACCTACAGATATAAATATCTCCAAGTAAAAGTATCGTTTTGGAGGTATTTATATGAATGTTTTGTCTTTATATATATACTGATTGTTTTTCTTTATAAATATTTGTGTGGATTGTATCATTGGAGGGACTGTTTTTTGTGCAGTGTCTTCCTGACTGCATTTTTATTTTGGAAGACTGACAAATTTTTGGGTATATACATATATATTTTTTTCTTTTATTTGGGGACTTGCAATGCTGACTGTAAATATTGTACAGTTTCACTATTTTTTTGGGGAGAGTGCTTCTTTGTGTTTTGTGTGTCAGTTGCGGTAAGGGCTTTGTAGGAATGCCTGCCTGGTACTGTTTTCCATGCACTTTTAAATAAAAAGTCACCATCTTTTTGTGTCTGTGCCTTCCTGTCTAACATCTCGCATTCTGATTCCGATCAGTCCCAAACTACAAGAAACTCAGTGTGTAGTCTGGTGCCGTTGTTCCCAATACACGGGGTGTCAGAGAGCTGCATAAATATAAGTCACCACAGGGTAAATGTTGTCTGTTTTCAAGATAAATTATTAAACTTTAATACTCTAGCAAACTGTGTTGAAAACTAATAACTTCTTGAATACTAAAATTTTACATGTTAAGTAACAATGAGGATAAACTATTTTCAATGGTGATTTCCTGCTTCTTCAGTTTTTTATTGATTGCATACATTTGCATACAAGCAGAATTCTAAATTCATTATGAATCAGCCTTCAAGCTCTCTCGTCAATTGAAACTAAATAGATGGTCCTAGTTTGTAGTGTACTTAACTATATCAATTTGAAATGACAATGCTTACAAATTTCATGTTTCATTTTAAAAATCAAAATGAACCCAAGACTTTAATGTGGTATAGAAATCTCCGAATCAGCGCTAATGTAGTGGATTTAAAATCAAGTAACACAAATATTTGCATTGTGCTATCTCTTGGAACTTTGAAGGAATACATTTTTGTTATGTAAATGCACATAATATGCAATGCTTGACACTTTAGCATTTCTGCATAGATTCTCCATATCAATTGATGATAAGCTGCCTGGAAGCGGAAGGGTGCACAGTTCATTTTCCAGATGGTTTCCTCATTTGTCTGAAATTTACATATTCTACCAGTGTTCACATATTTCAGCTGATTGACAAAACAAAATTGGCTGATTTCAGAGAATGTGGATGTTTGCCTAATGATGTACTGACGTCGACTCCAGGTTTGATTCCTCCCTTACTAATCAAATGGATCCTGGCTGCTTGCAACTATACGAATCAAACAGGTTCATAAAATGGCTGAATGGGTAGGTCAAAGGTTTTGTTAAATGATTAAGAGTCAGCAAAGTATATTGAAACATGCACTGGCAAAAACTAGCAAGATGTATATGTTAAATAGGAAAAAATAAATCAATTGTCGTATGTAGGGTGGCAAGAAGCTGGAAAACTCAGTACTGTTATTTATTTGAAATAAATTGCTTTCTGTACAACATTTCAGTGTAACTAGACCAATGATTTACCAGCTTAAAAAGCATACTGCATGGGCTAAGTAATCTCTTTTCACTTGTTCAATTTTCAAAGGTTTATTTTTTTATGAAAAGGTGTGGGTTCAGGTGTTTTCTGTATGCGCTGATATAACTGTCGTTCATTCAGTTTTCATGCCAGCATTCAACATCTTCAACTTTGCTCTACAAAACATACAAACATCTGAGTAAGCACTGATAGGCTTTTTCTTTTTTTTTCCATTTCTATGTTGATATTAAAAAAAATAGCATTGTCAGGAGTTCCTACCTTTACTTAAAGCTGGATCTCTTTGGAATTAGCCTCTTAGGTAATGTCACCAATAAACACAGCAGACAGCTCAAGCCAAAAACAAGCCTCATATTAAGCTCTTCTTCTCTGACCTAGATCCCATGGGGCTTGACATAATATACAGGTTAAAAGTTGGGTCAGATCTAAGGTCAGTTCTGTAATCAGGCTGAGGAAAGCACACATTTTTTGTTTCATCATTTTTAATCAGAAATTTAAAAGTGGATTTCCAATGTACATAATTGCACAGCTGCCTGTTACTTAAAATGTAATATAGCATGACCTTAACAAACCAATCCATTACATGCCCTCTGCTTTTTAGAAAAAAAATCTATTTGCAACCAATTGAAATTAGTAGATAATTTTAGAATCAACTTATATTGAATAGAATCATATTATAGGACCTTGACATAACAAAAAAGTGACAACATTTTGAGAATGGTGAACTATTCTGGTTGAAGATCAATTTGGCACTGTTAAAAATTTCTGAATTAGAAATTGCGTGGATTCAAATGTGAAAATATGTGTACACCAAAAACAGGAAAATAGGTACATCAAAAAGAAATCTATACTAATAAACGGCAAAGCCCTCACTCACTCACTCACTCACTGACTGACTGACTGACTGACTCATCACTAATTCTCCAACTTCCCGTGTAGGTAGAAGGCTGAAATTTGGCAGGCTTATTCCTTACAGCTTCCTTACAAAAGTTGGGCAGGTTTCATTTCGAAATTCTACGCGTAATGGTCATAACTGGAAGGTATTTTTCTCCATTTACTGTAATGGAGTTGAGCTTGACCGCCGTGGGGGCGGAGTTTCGTGTGACATCATTACGCCGCCCACGTAATCACGTGAACTGACTGTCAACGCACTATGTAGAAAACCAGGAAGAGCTCCAAAATACGCTGAACAAAACATGCATTATATAATTGAGAAGGCAGCGAAACATTAAGAAGCGAGCGAGTGACATACTACCATATTCATCAGTACAGCTACTTCGGAAACAAAGCGAGGTATAAACCTAAACTTTAAATTAACTTAATAGACAGGCTGCCGCTGGTGCTTTTCGTGCCCACGGGTAATGCGGGATACAAGTTTAATGAGAGGACGCAGGATATAAACGAGAGTTTTG